>CM076240.1:5880500-7080500 GCA_038380155.1 Pseudococcus jackbeardsleyi
TTTTCAGTGAATTTTCATTGATTTTTCAGTGATTTTTCTCACTGATTCATTTTCAGTGAAAATTTTTTCACTGATTTTCATCAATGAGAAAAATCACTGAAAATTCAATAAAAATTCACTGAGAAGCCAGTATAAAATTTATGAATTCATCTGAAAAATCAGTGAAAATTTTTGAATTTTCAGTGAAAATCTTCAGTGAATTTTACTGGTTTTTTCTGTGCTGCAATTCTGACTGTTCATCCGTGACTTTTCAGTCAAAACGAGAGAGCATTAAGAGAAAATGGTGAAAAAAATTGAGCGAAATCAGAAGACTCGATTTCATTTTTTGTTCGTTGGTATGGAAGAACCCTCCTGAAATTTGAGATAGGAGTTTTTTCACGATATTCTTTCGATTCATTTTCGCTTCAGCCCAAAATTTCACTTATAGTAGGCATACTTATCACCTCCTTTGTCAACATATTTCTTCGGCAACAGCATCAAAATCATCTCATTTAACTATTTTTCTTCCCGGTACGGTAGGTAAAGGCCTCCCGCGTTACAGATAAAAAGACAAAACCAGATACAATAGAAAATCGGTCGCCTACGTTTCGGAAATGTTTTTTGATGAAGATAATTACCCGAGTAGCAAACAGCTTCTCGAATTCCGCGTATAATAATGGCACAATCGGGTTGCAGAGATAAATGACTTTTGCTTTTTTTTCCTCCGCTCATTTCATCGGAGAGAAGTCATTTGAGCTCTATCGTCATCCGTTCACCTTGGCTTTGCTTTCCTTACACACGAGACGATTAATCGATTACACGAAAGGGAACCTGCTACGAATTGCCGATCATTAATATCCCAGAACTGTCGATTTTTTAGCTTCCTGGAGGTTGCATCACTCGTTCGCAGACGTCGTCGTGCAGATTCAAGGAAGTCCTGGGAACGAGGTTATCGACTGAGATATTTTACTAATGAATTTTTCAAACGTATTTGAATGAAAATCCGATAAGGTGGCCTTTTTTTTCCACTCTCGCTATTGAAATGAAACGTAATACGGAGAGAATTGTGCCAGAGGATGGAAATCCTCGTTTGGACACGGTGTATACGTTTATTTCACAACTATACACTTAAAACGTACGATTTTTTTTTCTTTTTCCCTAACTTTTAGAACACACAGGTAATTAAGTTAAACGGTGGCCTATTTGGATATTTAACGGGGACGTTTTGTTCTTTTTCAAATATAGCTTGTTTTTTTTTAATCTCTAAATTACGTAAAGTTACTGCCTTAGTAGTACGTATGGATATCTTGGGCTGCTCGTGCCAGTTGACCGCTATCCTCATCGGACTGTTGTGATAGGTATTGCCGCAGTAGGTCGGATTCTCTCTGCGTAGCGCCGACGTCTTATTAAATTTAACCTTAATTTTTGGAGATTTCCTCCAATTGATGATCTGCTTAACTCCCAACGATACCATGGACGCTCTCCGGGCCGATCTTTTCTTCCTCTTTGGGTGTTTTCCACTTTGTTCGTATTCGTCGCCGTATAATTCCAGTTCCTCTTCGGCCTGCCTTCTTCTCTCCAGCTCGGCTTCCTCGGCTAATCGATATTCTTCCTCGATTTGCCTGAGTCGAGCTTCAAACTTGGCCTGAGCTAGCTGTTTTTTCTTAAGGTGGGCACGTATCACACCCCAGCGTCTTTTATCGATATCGCAAACGCAGGGATGGATGTGTCGTTTCTGAGGCGTATCGTCGCCGTCTCCTTCTTCTCCTGCAGCTTCGGTTTCAACGTTGGCCTCGCCGGGGTCCTTCTCGCCTGATTTCTGAGTCGGAAAAAGTACCTGATTTCCGTGCATACTTTTTCGTCTACCTTGAGGCTGTTCTTTTTTCTCTTCTTCTTGGTCATCGGCTTCATCTCCGGTTGGATTATCTTTACGGTGATGTTCGAAGAAATCCGATTTGGCCGGAGTGCTTTTATTACGACTTTGCCATTGTAGATTTGGATTATCCAGGACGAATCCGCTGGCTCGACGGGATTTCGAAGTGGATCGTGAACTTGGGCATGATTTTATCGACGACGTACGATGGTCTTTTTCATCCTGAGATGTTAGCCTGTGTCCGAGTAACAGCGAGGCGGTCGTTTTGCCTCGTGAGGTACTCCTCGAGCCCAACGATCGGAGTTCTTTTAGAGGACGAGAATGTGCCATGGATTTTGCGATCATGTCGCTGAGGCGACTGGATTGACGATTCGATTTCATTGGTTCGCGATTCGTGGTGAATTTTAATGGGATTTTTGCTGCTCGGGTTACGATTATTTTGGTTCTTTATTAGCCGACAAGATGGTGTGGTCTGTATTTTTCCAGCTTACACGGTGCGGAAAAGTTTCCTGGTGACAGGTGTAGCTTTTTACAGTTCTCATACAGCAATGTACCCGGTTCGGTTTGGTGAGTTGGCGATATGATGGGGGTTGGAGTGGTATTTCCATGGAAATTGGTATTCTCGTGTAGGTATTGGGAGGGTTGATCGATCAGTATGAGAATGCCAATTGTTGAGAGATGATGTGATTTTTGAGCAGGGTTAGAGCCAAAGGTAGCTGTGGTTGATTTGTTTGGTGCTTTTTTTGTTCCTCGATAGTGAAGTAATCGAAAACTGGGAAGCCTCATTAATTGAGTAGGTATCAGAATTTCAATGAATTGAACCTCCCGAGTACCTACTTGAGAATGACATCAAAATTCTGTCGAAGTATTTTTTTTTTTTTGGAACTGAGGAAATTCAAGCTTTTTGTTGGACACTTTCTTGTAAATCTGAAAAACGAGAATAAATTTGAATAGAATCTTAAAAAGGTTAAGAAGGTTGGCAATTTTATTTCAATGTCTTGCCATTTTTTAAATCAATGAAATACATATGTATCTAACCTACCTATCGAAAATATGATACCTATTTTGTTTCTTGAAAATCACAAAATTTCAAATTGGCATTCCAGAAAGCGAAAAACCATAAACGTTGAAAAAAATATTACAAAATACATATCAACTTTTAAGCTCTTTTTTCTGCAGAAATTTTCTTTTTCCTTCTGCTCAAATTCGATTAATTTCCTTAATTAGATTTTAGGTTCTTCAAAAAAGTGGAATCCAAAATTCAATTTTCAAACAATACGTAGTTTTGGTAAGAACCCCACCTCCTCCCTACCTATACCTCTCAGAAAGTTGGAATATGTTTTAGATACAGATGAAATTCTCTCTTCCCTCCAGTTTTTTCAAAAACCGATTGAATAAAAAATGTATTTTTTTAGAATACCTATTTGAAAAATTAAAGTAGATAACTTGAAGAAATCGAGAAAAATTATTTTTTAAAAATTGTGGCTATACCATGATGAGGGCTGAGAAGTCAAGATCTTTAATAGCCGTGATTCCTTCGAGGAATGTGTAAAATACATACGAAGATTAATATACAGTGGAAATATGAAATAATTAAAATACTGAACCTTGATTAGAAAAAAAAACATGACTTTATTTTGTTGGAAAGTTGGAATTTTCCAAAAAAAAACTTGCAAAAATATTAAGTAAAACACCACTGAAGCATTCATCCTTTAGCTAATTTCATTTAAAAAAGAGCTGAATTTTAGTAATTCAAATCATAATGGACCCATACTTCCCTTGCCCCTCCTGTACTTTGGATTCTCCTCCAGAAGAATTTTTGAAATTCAAATTTGTCACTTGTACCCTCCCCCCTTCTTCGGAAAAAATTTTCGTGATTCGCAATATTTTATCTAACCCTTTTCCAGGTAGGAATTTGTTAATTTAAAATTTTTTGTGCTTTCCTGTTGGGAAAATTTTGGTAAGTGTAGGTAACCAATTTTCGTTCCAAAAAATCATTCCAGACTGGGAAGTTCGAAAAGATCGCAGGAGAACTCGTGAAGTTGATTTTCTTCCCTGAAAACATATTTTTATCGCAAAAGCAATTTTACTCCTAAAAAACTGTAAGATGAATTTTAGGATGAAAATTTTTTCCAAAAATCATCTCAGCCTCAAAAGCTCAAAAAATTCTTGGGATGATTTGTGAAGATAATGTTCATCACTATAAAGTCATCTTACTTCCAGAAAAACCCTAAAAAATCAGCTCAGCCTCAAAAGCTCAAAAAAGCCATGAGATAATTTTTGAAATTGATTTACAAGACCAAAGTCATCGGGGTTTTCTTCTTCTTAATTTGTTATTCTGGTAAAAAATGATTTTCCAATACTTAAATTTTATTTTTTCCCAAGTTGAAAATGAGCGGAAGGATTTGTAAAAATGGAATTCGACCGGAAAAATCATATGGTGATTTGGAGAAATGATTTTCAGCTCAGTGGTCAATTGGTCATCTCATCCTCAAGAGCTTTTAAAAAGTGTGGAATATGATTTGTAAAAGGTTCTTGGTTTTAAAATTTAAGGTTCCAACTTACAGGTTTCTAGTTTCTAGGTTCTTAGCTTCCAGTTACGTCAAAAGTTATCTTACTACATACAAAAAAATCATAAAATGAAATAAATTGGAGAACTAAAATTTGAAAATTAGTTGCCTAAATCTTTTTTTCTTTTTTTTTTTTTTAATTTTTCCATCAAGATGCCATCAATTCTGGTTTTATATAATGAGTTGTGAACATGATTTTCATCTCAAATTCTCAAAGAACATCTCACCCCTAGAAGTAGTATTTCAAAAATTTCAAAATTTTTTCAAAATTTGACATTTTTAAATTCTGCATTCTAATATCTTGAAGTGTAATCTCCCCAATTCAGGAAAATTTCTGGCTCTTCCAGACCTGAAATGAAGGGTTTTTTAAGAAAATGAAAATCACACAACAGGGAGGCAATTTTTTGGATTTCATACCCTATGAACTTTTGGATGTAGTGTATGGTGTCTATATTGGTACGAAAAAATCATAAAAATTTTTTTAAAAAATTGAGCGAAATTCTAAAATGACGATAAAAGTACAAAAAACCGTAAAAATTTTCTTAAAATTTTACGAAATAAGCAATTGAACTTTTTTTGTATAAAAATGTATTTTTTTTTCAAAATTTTTAGCTTTACCTACATTTAAAAGACAAAAAATGGCAATGAGCCATGAATTTCATCTCATTTTTTGATATTTTCTTTGACTGATTTTGGCAAACTGGACCCCCTCTCCCACCACTCGTTCAAAAAATTGATTCATTGAATTAAAATTTGTAGGTATTTATGATGGTCATTGATCTTCCTTTTCTTTAAAGCATGCAAAAAATTGAAATTTACACCGTTTATCTGTTCATTGCAAAATTCAAATAGAATTTTTATGAATCGAAATTTGGGAATTCAGAATTTAAAAAATTGACGACTAATCATTCTGAATCGTTTTCATTTCGGCATTAAATTATTTTAACTCTATTTTTTTCCCTATTCGATTACCATTGTCAACCTATAAAATAATAAAACATAAAGAGCTATAGTTATTGAAGAACCTATTAGGTATATGATTTATTCAACTTGATCCAATATAAAGACGCTTCATAATTTTCACCAGCAATACAAAATACAACTGTATTGTGTGTGTTGTTGCCTTTAAATGTACCTATTATATAATGTGTTCAAATTATAAAAAGGCTCATACGAACCTACGTACTTTTTATATAAACTGCCTGCGAAAACATCTCAATAAATGTCTTCGTTACAAAAGAAGGGATCTTTTGAAACACGTACATTTTATCTACCAATGTGTTGGCAACAAAGAGCCACAAATCTTTATTATTGTACAGTACGAAGCTACGAGCCAGGCATCAGTATAGAAAAAAAAACCTTTATTGCGGCGATCCTTTGACTTCTCAACGTCATCTCGGCGTGTGCTTCGCGAGTACCCAGACACTGAAAAAAATCGGCGGCGGATTCGAGCCTAGAATTTTCTATTTCAAACTGCGCATAGTGGAGAAATTCGAGGGTGAAATTTTTTCGTCTCTGTTTCATCCTCGACTCGCCTATTTATCGATATGATATAAAATCGAGCAGAACCGAATGGTAATAAATACGCGAGCGTATATAAAATTTAACGACGACGATGAGAGGCGAATGATAAACAAACGTGTGCGGAGCAAAACTGCCCCAGCCGAACAGAGCCATGATCAGGATGATGAAATTTAACAACGTCGTCGGGTCGTTTAATTAAATGTGTAATGTTTACCGAGCTCGCAAGAAGCGTCCGATGATTTTACGTAGTAAACATATTAAAGTACAGCGGCCACCGAGCGTTGT
This sequence comes from Pseudococcus jackbeardsleyi, assembly GCA_038380155.1. Taxonomy (NCBI): domain Eukaryota; kingdom Metazoa; phylum Arthropoda; class Insecta; order Hemiptera; family Pseudococcidae; genus Pseudococcus; species Pseudococcus jackbeardsleyi. Next base: position 5,886,732 of record CM076240.1, read on the forward strand.
GGCGCCTCGAGCTTTGAAACATTGTAGTCGGACCAAAGTTAGGGGCTGTCGTAAAATTGCCAGCATCTCGGTGCTCTGCACCCAAAAAGCATATTGGATCGTAAATACGATTTTCGAATAGATCGTATACTTCTATACGGTTTAATCAAAAACAACCTTCGATACAACAAGCTGCTCGTTAGAGCATTTGTCACGTAATTTTTCGAGAGCAAATAAGACGAATAAACGAAGGAATAAGACCGCGATGAGAGATACAAAAGTAGGTATCGAAACAGAATCGGTCGTACCAGCGTGGTTTTTATAACTGTCTTTTTTTTTTTTACTTTTTGTCTTTTTTTTTCGTCAAGATTTTGGTACATAAGAAGTCTCGACTGGACGTAACGATGTTTGAAAGAAAGAATCAGACACGGGAGTCATAAACTTTCTCATTTCTTTTTGTTCGACCATTTTTTCCACGAGTCTCGGGCTAGGGGGTGGAAATGGAAAAAAATGCCAAAGGAGCCGCGCTAATGTGGTCGAATAAGACGTCAATGTCACAATATATCGGGAGTCAATTTCCAAGTCGATTTATTTACAACGGTGTGGATGTAATGACCCAAATTCTCTTTTCAGTGTATTAGAAGTCCCATTGTTCGAATCGTGGTGTTGTTTTTTTTTGGCTCGAGAATCACGGTGAAATGGTCGCGTACGGGATCGACTGATTGTTTGAATGTGACTTTTTTCAACGTATCGAACAGAAGCAATATAATAGAGCTATTTATCGACGAGATGTACAAAATAGATTTTTTTTCGGTTGTAAATTTTATAACGTTTGGTTGAGGTTTGTAAGGAGGCAGGGTACCGTTTTTGTTGTCTTTCTGTTTCAGATTGAGATGTTAGATAATGTTGCTGCTGCTGGTATTGATGGTGTATGTGATATACCTAGGGTTTGACTTGGGCATGGGTTTGGGCATTTTAGAGGTAGAGAAGCACGTTTGGTAGATTAGAAATGGTACAATGAATTGATAATTATCACTGAGAGATTGTGCGCTCATAAAATGCAAATGAAATGATTCTTTTTTCCCGTTAATGAAAAAATTCCCTTCATTTTTGTATTCGAACGTGCTAGGCTGTCAGATTAGAAAATGGAAATGATATTATACTTGAACCTGAAAAATTTATGAAGCGGAAGTTGGCTTGAAAAATGATTTTCGTCTTGGAATGTCGACTTCAGGGAGCGTCCTGAGCCCGTTGGGGATGGTAAATGCTTCGGGGTGCCCACTTTCTGGAAAATCTGGAAAAATCAAACGATTTTGATAGTTTGGAAAATTCAGAGAAATGGCGGAGAGTTTTAAAATTTTCTATGAATTTTTTTGTATTATCCAAAATAAGAATAATTTATACTTTTTTGGTGCCCGGAGAAATCCTGGAAATTGAAAATTTTTCAAACTGCTGAAATACACCAAAGATCAATTATGAATGCCAAAAAATATTTACTTCGGGTGAATTTGAGTAATTTTTAAAAAATTTCGAAATTTGCCTATATGCGTTTCCAAATCTATAGAAGTTGCAGTTGAAGTGAAAATTGCGTTAAAATGGGAAAGCCTGAAATTTTAGTAAGATAGCCAGAAAATAATACGTATTGGTTCAAAGGTCGAAAAACTAAAAAAATGAACTGAAAAATTTTTCAAAAAAAATGGCACCTTTTCTGCTGGAAATATCAAAATTTATTCATTCCGGAAGCAAAATTTTCCGGTATAAAAATATTTTGTTGTGGAAAAATCGAGACATTTACGGAAGAAAATTCTTATAAGTATCTATTAAAATAATATTTGGAATTTAGATTTCAAGATCACACCGAGGCCCATTTAAATTCATGGGAATATTTTTCGAAAATGGGGAGTATTTTTTTTCGTTGAAAATTTTCTTGCCAAGTGAATTGGAATATCAAAAATAATTTTTTAGTAGCCTACCCATGACGCTAAAATCAGCTTATTATAAATTCTAAAAAATTTTCATTCCAATTTTAAAAACTTTTACTTTGCTACTTTTCTTTTCTTAACGAAGGGTGAAAATTATTCTCAAAGTAGTAAAATTTTTTTGAGAACAATAATAATCAATTTTTTATCAAGTTAAATGTAACCTTGAACTACACTTTCCAAATATCATTCAATATTTACATGAATTTCCTTCTGTAAATGTCACGGTTTTTCTACAAAACATTTTTATTTCGGAAAATCTTGCTTCCAGCATGAATAAGTTTTGAAATTTCCATCGCAAAGTTCGTGATTTCCTCGACCAAGTCATTTTAAAAAAATATATATACCTACAGAAACCATGATTTTTAGTCCAATCTTTTTCATTTTTGAAAAAAAAAACTAAAAACGATTAATTTTAAATAATAACTAGGTAGCATTTTTAAATTCCTTTGCTGAGGATTCCGGATGCTACGTAGGGAAGGCATTTCAGTATGGTATGAATGAACAGAAAAACCGAGAAAAAAATTAACAATTTTTTCATCTATTCATATTGTATCTATAGAAAGTATCAAATTAGTATTAGCGTTTTTTTTATTCATGCTTGAATGACTTTTAAAATTTATTTTTTGTTTTCTTTTTTACAGATGCAGTATGCCTTCTATTATTTGAAGGCTCAGCAGACAAGAAATTTTGCGGTTGGGTGAGTTTTTGTGAATATTTTTAAATTTAAGCAAATAGTTCATCTTAATGTATGGTCAGAGTAATCTTTTTGCATTTGAAAGAAAGAAAATGGAAAGAGAATTAGCTGGGAAGCAGGGTTTAGATTTCAAAGACTTTCAATATATTTCATTCTCCTCTATTATTTCCTATCAATGTATCAGGTTTTAAAATCTGGTTGGATTTACTAGAAAAATTGTGGAAAAATTGAAAAACTCCATTCAAAACTAAAAAATGATTTAGTAGGACCCTTATTCATACTCAAATCGTATTTTTAATTTTTTCTGCTTTCATCAGAATTATTGAAAAAATTACTTTTCCAATTTTTTTCAATAATTTTAATTAATAAAGAAATGTAGAAAAATAATTTATTTTTACTGAATATAAATTTTTTTTTCAAATTATTTAATTTATTAAGAACCTTCAAAAAATGGGATAACCGATAAACATGAAAAATGGATTTGCATTGTAATTTTTAATGGGAAAATACCTGTAGGTTGACATTACTTTCACGATTTCTTGTTTTTAATTTTTTTTTTTTTTTTAAATAAATCAAAGTGAGATTTCAAGATTAAATTGAGAGAGGGTAATAATAGAATCAGGGGAGTGAAATTTGTATTATGTTGTTTTAAGGTTTTGGCACAATTTTCTAGATACAGTTTTTTATTAAATTAAAAAAAAAAATGAAAATATTAAAGGTCGTAGAAAAACTGAAAGGCTTTGTGTTGTAATCATGAAATATGTTTTTGTATAATTACGATTCCGTATATTTTGGCTCCATCTGACATTTAAATCTTACACTTACATTCGTAGTCTGATCTGTATTTAATCGCAACTATCAAGCTTGTGATTTGATATACGCGTAGCGAAGTCTGTAGTTCACGAAGGAAAATAATTCAAACGATGCTTTCACCTGTCGCGAGCTCTAGTCGTTCAGATTGCGGTCAGTAAACCGGAAAGCACCAATTATGGTTCGCGATCATTACTTTAGATGACGCCAGTGCCTCGAAAAATTCATCAAAATGCTCAGTTTTCAGCCCAGCTCTGATTCAGTCTTTAAATGTAATTATTTTATTTTTAAGGCCAATATTAATGAAATTCCAACGTATGATATTACAAGTCTACGTGAAATTCTGAACATCTCAGCATCAATTGATTAAATCGACTTTCATAAGTGATAAGGGCGATAACATGTTCGATGATTGTACAGACTTTTTTTTTCACGTATGTAGTCTCAAAACGAAAGAATATTTCAATTTTCCTGATTAATTTTTTCTAACAAGACTAAGCAAAGAGAATAGAGGTTCAGGGAGAAAAGTATAGGAAAAGACGTATTTTAAACGTCGATTCGAAAGGTATCGAGCCAGCAATTTTATTTATTTGAGAGTCCTCAGAGTTGATGCAGAGAATTTTTTTAGCCTTTGCATAGCCTTTAAAAAACCTCAGATTGGTAGCCTTTCCCTCTGCACAGGTCTGTTGTCCAGTATGCCTGAATGATTGACTCAAATATCTTCATATTAGTTGTAATCGTGAAAATTGATTAAAATATTGAAAACACATTTGCTATTGTAAAATTATTTCAAAATATGACTTGAAAAAATGGCACAAAAATTTCATAAAACTTTGAAAAATCGTGTAGTATCTATTCAAAAGGTTTTTAGAAAACGTTTTTACAACCCCAAAAATAATTAAAATAATTTATATTTTATATCTACGGTTTAAAAAGTTTCAAAAATTGTTCAAGTTGTGAAATATGTAAAAAAGACAACCGTGGGAATGAATTATTTAATTTATACATTTTAAAATTAACGACGTTTTGAACGATTTTTCATCAATTTAAGTATTTATTTTTTGTGCCATTTAAAGAAATTTATCAATTATTTAATTTCTTTCGTATTTTTTAACAACTATTTTTCGTCGCATCAAGTAATTTTTATCAAATTTTTTAAGTATTTGAAAATGTATTTTTTATTCAATTTCTTGAAGCATTTTTTTAAAATTATCATAATTTATTATATTCAAGATTCTGTAGTTTTACATTGGGCTGTGGAAATTTCCGCTTTTATTTCCTTACGAAAGACCTATTCGATTAAAAAACTGGGGAAGTTGAAAGATAATATTTAATCACATTACAATCTCGTATATAAATCGGAATTCTTTCCGATATTGGTTTTTTAAATCAATTTTTCAACGATACGTACCAACCGTAAAATGAAATTAAGTGATTTTTCAATTAAGATGTACAGATATTCATTTGTACTTCCGGGTGATGAAAATCCTCTAAAGATTTCATTTGTGAAGTGTAATCGATTTTTTAATCAGTTAAGCCCTTCAAATGATTTTTTTTCTTGATCCAATTCATTGTATCATTTTACTTTGATCCAGTAAAGTGTAAAGTGGTATGCTGTCGTGTCATCTTCTTGATGTTCGTGTTCCCTGAAATTTACTTCTCTCAGGTATTAATTTTAGTTTAATATGTAATTTACTAAAAAAAAAAAATTATTAAAAAATTGATCTATAAAAATGGCCAAAAATAGTTGACTTGAAAGAATTTTCGAGACAATTTTTCACTCATCCTTAGCAATAATTATTTCGAAAAAAATCGATTCATTTTAGATAAATAATTCAAACGTTTTATTTGTCCGTGGCTCGAGATTTTTGAATTTTTCGTTTTTTCTCTCTTTTTATAGACTTTTTTTTTGGAAATATCAACCCATTCGAATGGCCCAGAACCAAAGAATTTATTAAAATTGTTCAAATCGTAATTATGGACCAGCCCGCACGACTCATGATACGATGTGAAATATTTCAACGATGAACCCCACGTTACGAAATTATTCCATCGAATGGTATGAAAATTTGACTACTTACAGCCTCAAGTACAAAATCTGGCGAAACTTGTTCGACGCTTTTACACATTCAGAATGAGAGAATACGATAAAATAATAGAGATTTTGGTTTCGTTGGAAATGGAAAATTTTTCTTATTTTTCGTCATTGTTTTCATCATCGAGTCGAGATTTTTACTCATGGACGGAACCGAACTAATATCAAAAGCAAAGTCGTTAGTAAACATCTACAGAATTTCATCTATATCTTCTTCAATTTTTGATCGAGTTCATTTTTTTCTTTATTCCCGTTGATTTTGCGAATCGAGTAGAAACCGTAAAGGAGATTTGATTCACGGATATTTTAATATCTGGTATAGATCATTTCAAGAAGACAGTACTGCGAGTAATTTATTTCCCAAAGGTTGTCAACAAGACATTGAACTATTGAGTCCGCATTCAGTCGTCGATCCCTGTTTTTACTTCCTTAGTAGATGGAATTAAAAAGGATATCATCTAGAGAAGATTCCGAATTCTATGACGATGCATTCATCAAAAAAAAATCATTTTTTGAAATTCTACAAAGCAACAGATAAAAATCAAATGTACAATTCAGATTCATTCCCAATGTGGCATGATTTTTGAAACGATCAGTTTTGTGAAGCCAAACAAGAAGAGGATAACCCCCATTAAGTTCTGCTCTTTGGTATCTAAAGAGAATTTACTCTCTTGTGGACATATTATCCAACGAAATTACAATTGTATCAACGGTGATGGTGTAGAATTGATGAATTGATGGACGAAATTACGTTAAATTTTCTTCTTTGGGGTAAAATTGACAAGAGTGAAGTGGATTCGTGTCCGATTAAGTCATTTTTTGATATATTATTTTCGATGGTCATGGAAAAATATCCAGAGTTTATTAGAAATTCATTTTTTTTTTTTGAGGATGTCCAATGTTGAAACTAAAGATTTACCGAAGTTGCATGAAAATTCGAACGAAAAATGATGTCAATGCAAGGGAAAGACTTCGAAATTTGTTTTCAAGAATGACCAATTTTACAACTATAGACGCATCTATATTTGATCATTTTTTCAAATTCCTTGGTGTCAGCTTTTTGCTGTGTAAAAATTGAAAACGATACTCAGAATAATGAAGAAGAGCATCAATCGAAGACAGTACTTAGCTAAATTCTGAATGAATCGAATACCTGATTGCTCAAATTCGTCAATCACAGTTTTCCCAAAACGTTCGCGAAAACTGAAGGGTTTAGTTGGAAAAGTTGCAAATTGGAAGTATAGTTTATAAATATGACATTTTTTTGAAACTGTCGTTTATAAATATGTCATATTTATAAACGGTCTCCAATTTTTGACCCTACCTACTAATCCTTCAGTTTTCGCGAATGTTTTGGGAAATCTGTACAATATTATTGTTTTGAATGTCTTGTAATGCCAAATGAAGTGCATGAATTGTATTCATCTCATCTCGGATGAATTGTGCTCTTTGATTGGTAGAATCTGAATAATGAACTTACGAAAAAATACCAACTAAAGACAAGCAGCATCGGAAAAGAAACTTGGTAGATTTTTATTACTGATTTGATAAGATGAGAAATCGCTGTTGATTACTCAGAAATTTGTCACGGTTATATGATATGGGTTCCAAAAAAATTTTAAATCATAATTTTACTAAAAAAAAAAGATCCATGGTTGAAAGTGAAATCGAAGTTAACCGTCATCGCCGTCATCGAATACAAAAGTATGATTGGGATTTAGTTCGAGTTGATTTTCTCGATGTGCAAAATACAGAAGCCAAGAACGAAGAAATAGAAGAAGCAGTGAGCTATGCGATGTGAAGTTGAAGCGTATCTATAGTTTTTTCAATCTGCATTGTGTTTCCCATAGTTTTCGACCTTCACTTCAAAAACGGGGATTTAATGAAGAAATCTGTACTACTGGAAACTTGACCGATTAACATTATGATGTTGGAATCATACAGCAGAAAAACTTCTCAACCTTTGTAAACATAAAAATATATACAGGCTTCTTTGTTGACGTTCTTCACCAACAAAACAAGATCATATATCGGCTATACCAAGAGAAGAGTTCTTCATTTTAATCATTTTGAAAGTCTAAACTCGAATGGAACAAGATTAATATCCGAAGAATTTTATATGATCAATGGTCCAGTTTGAATGCGAATAAACTTAGTACTACTGAAGGTTTGTTTTACTTCCAAACAGATTCTAAATATCGCTGAACAAGAAATTACTTTTATACTCTATAATGACCTTGAGATCTAAAGATACATTGCGCAACGATTCAAAAAACTCTTCAGTTTAAATTTCAATATCTCCATGAACAACTCAAACGAAGAGTAGAATAATGTTTATCACTGATGATGAAAAATGAAGAACTTTAACAAAATGGGTGTCATTGGAACGCTATAGGACAGGAATTGATTTAGTTGAATGCTATAAACTGTCCTGAATTGTATCCAGATTAGTATGGCAAGAAGTTTATGTGGTTTCTGAATGTTCAACCATTTTCAGTTTTCAAATTCTCGGATCAGGCTATTGTTTAATGGAGAATTCAAAAATTCTCAATTTTTTTCCGAAAATGTTCGGTAGCTATTTTAGTTTTCGACTTAATCCATGTTATTAAAATAGTCATTAAATTTTATTAAATGAATTGTATGATGATATTGATGATTTTTTAACTTGCAAATATGTCTGCTTATGCCAAGTAAAATATAACGCTTTCGAAAGTAAAATACAAGGTATGACCAATCAATTTGATCTCCTTGGCAAAGTAGTGTTGCCAAAGATGCCGAATTATAAAGAAGGAAATTTAAAGGATATGTTCAGATCAACTTGTTTCAGATCAGAAATTTATTATTATTCTGAAGCCTTTGTAATCCAAATTAAAAATCAGATACCAACATCAATTTAAAGAATTGAAAACTGTCAATTGCGAACCGTTGGAAGTACCAACCTCAAAAGTTGGCCTGCCTAAAAAGGACAAAAAACGTCGAAATTAGATATTAATTAGCTAAAGTTACCATTACTTCGAGAAGTACCAAGACAGTATTAGTTATTACTACATATACTTATTATCTTTCGGAATTTATATTAGATTTACATCATCCAAAAGTAAAAATTAACAGTTCATTTGATTTTCAATTTAAAAAATTAATTTAGACTTTAATGAAAAAAAAAGCCAATACTACACAATAACATTACAATGTATTATCTTTAAATTAATAAAGAAAAAATTTTGAAAAATGTAATTTTCTTTTCATAGTCACTACGTATAGAGGTAATCATTTTCAAAGAACTTTTCTTACATCTGGACTATTCATCAATGCCTATTTCAAATTTTCAAACTGCGAAATAAAAAAGTTCGATACCTTTTTTGTGAAATCGTAGAAAGGGATCAAACCAGGTGCCTCTTGATATAAAAAAATTCCAGAATAATTCATGATCACCCCCCCCCCCCCCTTCTTCCATCTATATTTCTGAGTAACTATGGCCATTTAATTGAATTATTTATTTGTTGTTGTTTTTTTTTTTCAATTCATGACTCGTTATATTTTTTTGAAAATTCCATTTCCAAAGTTTCAAGTGTTGAAGTGCATTTCTCGAATTTTGGCGATTTTTTGTAAATTCGAAACTTGAGAAATGCACTTCAGCACTTGAAATTTTGGAAATGGAATTTTTTTACGATGTACTTTCAATTTTATGACTATTCTGACTCATAATTTTACGTTGAGCTGGGATACCTTCTTCTTACTACAAAAAAGTAGGAAAAATTCACGTTTTTTTTTGGTTTTGATTTTTTTTGACCATGTTGCCCCCAATTTCAGGGTCCAAAAAAAAAAAATGTGATGCATGACCGCTTGGCCGAACTAACGAAAAAATTTCCAGCCATGGCAGCCATGACACCCAGGGGCGGCAACTTAGAATTTTCCCATGTAGTGCTCGAAATGTTTTCTGCACACTAGTACAATATGTAAGGATCATAGTGATTCACGTCAGAAAGATGCAGGGGCAAATTTCATGTAGTACTCCGACTCATGTGGTTTTTGAGCCTATGAGCACCACAGAACTTGCCGCCACTGATGACACCTCCACCCCCAAATTTTTTTTGAAGATTTCAAGGTAAAAAAAAAGGGAAAATGTTGACCGAATATTTTCAAAAAATTCTCATTCGTACTACCCAACAAGATGTATAATCTGTGAAAATTTCAAATTTTTTTATCCGCCTTTTCCTGAGATATCGTGTGTTGAAATTTCGACATTAAAAGCGCCATAATTCTGAAAGGGGTGCGGGGAGGGGTCAATTTTTTGGGGAAATTTCTAGACCATAAGTAACATTTTGGGTCAATTTTGACCAATTCTGGGCCAAGGGCCATTTTTGACCCTCATTAGGAAAGGCTCTTTTTCGAAATTTTTCCTTTATTAATTTGAAAATTTAATGTTACCGTACTGCTTATTGCTTTTTTTTCATTAAAGCATAAATTAATTTTTTAAATTAAAAATCAAATAGTATTTGTTGATTACTTCCGGATGATATAAATCGAATGTAAATTTTGTTTTACAAAGGTTATCAAATTTGAATATTTTTAATTAAAAGAATCTGGATACTTACCACAAATTCTATTTCTGATCAGTATATTATTAATTTTATTTTCTTGATTCAAACACGTTATTCAGGTATAATTTTCATTTTTAATAATTTATCTATATATATTTTTAATTCTTTTATTTTTTCTTATCTGAAATTTTTCATTTGAAAAACTCCTCTTTTTTTTGAAAGTGATCCACAAAAATGAGTGTATTTGTAGACGGGAATCAATTTCAAAATTTTCAATCGAATAAATTATTATTTTCCCTTTCTATTGAAAAATTTTGATGCTGTATATTTTTATTTTTACCAGTGGCGTAGCCAGGGGGTCCAGGGGGTCCGAACACACCCCCCCCCCATGAGGTCAAAAATTCGCGTGAAAAAACGCCTTTTTAAGGCATTAAAAATAAAATTTTTCTCAAAGCTTCGCCCTCGCTTCGCTCGGGCATAAAAAATCTCAATTACCTATTTAAATTATTTGCAATGATTATGCGAAAAAGGCTCAAGTTTCCAAATCCACTTCCTGCCTTCCCAAAGGAAGCTTCTGACACTACTGCTTGAAGTTTCTGGTTATTATTTTCCTTTTTTAAGGTCAAAATGATCACTTTGAAAGTTGCTTATTCCAAAATCACACCTTTATCGAAGTTTTCTCTAAATATTTTATGCAAATCGTGATTTATTGATACATTTATGAATGAAAGTGTTTCAAGTTATGAATTTACTGTTCCCATAGGCCATTTTTTTTTGGGGGGGGGGGAGGTTGAGGGGAATGGTTAAAAGTGAACTAAAAATTTCTCGAAAAAATTTGGAAGTGTGGACCCCCCCCCCCATGAGAAATTTCTGGCTACGCCACTGATTTTTACCTATACACTACCCATAAAGTTTTTTCAAAAAGTCTTCTCAATTTATTCATATACCCATCAGCTCCTATTAATTCGTTTATTTTTCAATTTTCACGATCAAATTACTGCCTAGCATTTATTTGATAACTAATAAGTGGCCATTTTTCTGTTTTTTTTCTCTTTTTTTTTTTTCTATAATTATGTATTTCAAAAGTGGAAATACTTGAAATTTTTGCCGAAAAATGCCAATTTTTTCGAAATTGGTCGTTAAAAAGTATAAGTTGTTGTAAAAGTTTGACTTCAAAGGTGAGGGGAAGTTTTGCAATTTTTCTTTTGTTTTTTCTTTAAAATTAATATTTTGATTATGAAAAATCTAAAGCTCATCAACTGTAAAGGAAGATGAGGAACCAAGAAGCTTCATTTTATTTATCACGATAAATAGCGATCATTTTAAAAAATTTATTACACTTAGCGCAGGTGCTAAAAATCAGCTTTACAATAAAGTATGCTTTTGAATTGTTACAACATTATTAAAAACTAAATTATATAATGTCTTCTAGATATGGTTACAATGAAGAATGCCATCAGATTCATTTTTATGATGTTATCACTGGAGAACCCAGGAGTTATTTTACTGTCAGCTTCTTCTGCTGGTACTATTCTTGACATTTATGAGAACCCATTCCACGATATATTACAAGATCACTGCAGAACTTACGTAGACAAAACTGATCTATTGGAAGTAATTCTTGGCCCTGAATTTCGGGAAGAGGTTTTGCTAATAACAATGCCTACGCGATTTGGTAAAACTACCAACCTTAGGATGATACAAAAATTTTGCGAAATCGAGATGTTTGACGATGGCACACCTGTAGCAAAAGATCCTAATAATACTATCGATACACCAAATTATAACTTTTTTACAAGAAATTATTCATTCGGGCATTTGAAAATTACCGAGAATGAAAAATTCATTCGGGAGAATCTGGGAAAACATCCTGTTGCCCACTTCAACTTCAAGGAATGCGGCGGCTCAGTGGAAAATATGGAAAAAGCAGTACATTGTGTTGCAACGACTATTCACCATGCTTTTCTCACACATCAGTACATGTTAAATGAGAAAGTGGAAGTAGGTGACATAGCCAAGCTCAGTGATTATGATAAATTGCAGATTAAAAGCTGGATAAGTTTGGATTATAAAATTAAATCCGAGACAAAAGTTGAGGATGGTATTGAGCTTTTATTGAATTTGTTGTATAAATTTCATAGAAAAAAAGTAGTCGTCTTGGTTGACGAATATGATATATTGGCTCGCTGTGTTATACAAGAACCACTGCCTGAAGAAAAATTAAAAGACATTTTCAACTTTTACCACAGCATATTTTACATGGCCCTGAAAAATGAAGATACATATCGAGTAGCTGTTTTTACAGGGGTTCTCCATATTTCGGCGGATGAAGGGCTCAGCGGTAGGTTGAATGGAATTCAAATATTCCCTTTTGCCCGAAATCAAAAATTTGTGAAATATTACGGATTTACTGGTAAAGAAGTTGAGGAATTGTTCAAGAGACCTGGAAATGAAATCGGGAATTTATCAATTGAAGAAGTGAAAAAGTATTACCAAGGTTATAGAGTATTTGGAGAAGATATATATTGTCCTTTTTCGATCATCAAGTGTTTGGAGAACAAAACAATTGACTCTTATTGGGCTAAAGCTGGATCTATCGAAATTATCTGGCGAGCTCTACAATCATTTAGATTAAGAATCATCGTAATTGATCTATGCGAAAAGAAAAGTATCGTGATGAGAACTTCAGAAAAAATTGGCCTCCTGTTTATAATTAATTTCGAAAATTGTTTACATTTGAAAACAATTGAATATGGAAAAGATAAAGAAATTAATGCATTCCTCAACTACTTATTGAATGCAGGATACTTCAAGATCAATTCGTTCAATGACACTCATTCTGATGTAAGTTTAGCTAATGAAGAAACGCATTACGATTTAAAAAATTTATTAGAGAAGCATAAATTGGAAACTAGCCTAGAAAAAAATTGCTTTTTAGAAGGTAATATTGTGCATTTGCTGACATCGTTCTCGTATGATGACTTTGAATTACGAATTCAACAGATAACAGATCTATGGAATGAGCTTGCCAAAATGTATCTCCAGAACACGCCATATTGTAAAGAAGAGGATTTAAAAAATATGTTCAGATTGATTTGTTTTGGATCAAGTGTAGATTATGTTTTCGAAGCCACAGTAAACCAAACTGAATATACAATTCTACAAAAAAAATATAATCCAGACATTCTAATACCCCCACGGAAACCCGATGCTGCAAGAGAAACTGCAATTTTGAATAATCCAAAAGATGAAATAGATAACCGGAAGATCGGTTATGCAGATTTTATTATAACACAAATTCCAGGAGTGTTGGTCATTGCTGAGATGAAGGATAGTAGATATGGAACATCTAAGACCATCTTTCAGCAGATTCAAAGCCAATTTCTTGATGGTCTGTTGAAGTCCCAGCATTACCACTTACAAACTCCTCCATTTAATGTTTTATTTCTGGTAGTTCATTTATCTGATAAGAATTCCGATCCATGTGTGACAATCTCAGCATTTATCATTCCGGTTATCAAATCAGATCAGTTTGGTAAATTAAAAACCATTCATTGTGCGCCCACGGGAACATCAACAATTGAAATTACTTCCACTCCTTCAACAACCGATTCTTCTCATCTTATAAATATTGTTCCGGAAGCCATCGAAACCAGCATCGTTCCTGTAAAACGAAGAAGACGTCCTAAAAAATAAAATCGAGTTAATTATCAATTGTCCAAATGCAATCAATGTACCAAAACCGTATTCATTAGTTATTATAAAACATGTTTTCAAAACTCGACTAAAGAAGATTGGAAGAATCTGAACAAATTCAGGTGTGTGCAGAGTTGCAGACTACAGTGGCGATTTTGGAAAGGAAAATCTGAGGAAGTCTGAAACTTAGAAGAAACTGATGAACATTTTTCAAAATCTTTCGAGTACAAATTCATCAAATAACTACTCAATATTTTAATAGGTTCACGTCTCTTGTACCTGCTTTTATTACCTTTTTAAAATTTCTTCCAATTATTCATTTTGTTGGGAAGAAATTTTGAAAAACGTTGATGTTGAAAAACATCTTGAAATTTAGTAATTTTCAAGTTGGAGAAAATTTTTAAATGATTCTGTAAAATGTTTTCGAAATGTAAAATTGTTTCAAATACAAATTTTCTCAAAATTTTTCCAACTTAGATTCAGGCACAAAAACAAAATCGTAAGTACTTATTCCTTGAAATTCCCCTTTTTTAAAATACTTACTTAAATTTAAATTTTTCATGTTTTTAAAAAAAAATTTACAATTGAAAAAAATCAAATTTGGTTTGAAATAATTTTTATTGGTGAAAAAATTTAAAAATTAGAGATTGGATACTTTGAAAAAAATTATGATTGAAGTAATAGAGTAAATTGAGACTTGAAAAAATTTCAATGGAAGTCTGACTTGCCCTGGAAAACTATATCAAATAAGGACATTTGATATTTTTCGTGTTTCATTTTTTTTCTTACATACTTTATTGTAATTTTCAATTTTAAAGTTTCAAATCCAGTATCAACTTTTGAGATCGTTTTGAAGATGAAAAAAGTTTGAATTGTCGATATCTTTAGTACCTACTTATAACTCAGGATGTTCATTTTGCGGAAAACCGAAAACAGTCGAGGAATTTTGTTCGTCTAGAAGTCAGAGAATTTTTAAATTTAGTAAAAATCCAGAAGAAGAATAAATTATTTGAAGTTTTTGCTTTCGTTTTATTAGCGAGGAAAAGGATGAATGTCAGAATTATAATCAGCGGCTATGCCTAGATTTCTACACCCATATTGAAATTTTCCAAAATTTTGAGTTTTTGACTCTCCCTCTTGAGGCTCAAATTTGGCCCGAGCAAAAAAAAATTCCAAAATTGGAATAAGCGACTTCAAGTACCTAGATTTTGTCACCCTTATCGATTTTTTTTTTTAAAACTTTGGGTTTTGACCTTTGGACCCTCTCCCTTGGGGCTCAAATTTGGTTAGAACAAAAAATAAGTGTCAGAATCGGAATCAGCGACTTCAAGAAGAGGGTATAAAGGGAAGACCTGACTTCATTTCTGTCCTGGTTTAGTAAGAAATAGCATTGTGAAGTTCAAGTTTTGCTTTTTCTGGAAATTATGTTGAATAACTGAAATTGCAAAGAGTACATATGTATTTCTAAAAAATTCATATCTAAAATAATAATATACTTACAGTAATCAGAAATACGTTCAAAGGATGCTTTTTCTTAATAATGATTTTATTTACGGCAAACAGGTTATGCAATTTTATTAACGCCAATGAAAATGACCGTACCAGGTGAGCTTTTTTTTTAAGGCAAACTGATTATGCAATTTTATTAACGCCAGTGAAAGTGATCGCTGAGTACTTGTGTAGGGGTTGAAATGGTTCATTGCAGAAATCAAATCCACTTTGTGAATTCCAAATTCTTAGCTTCATATTCAGAAGGGATGTTACTTGAAGGGAAAAGTGAAAATTTTTTATAAGTATGTGTGATGACTTTTCTTTTTGTCGTTGAAATATTGAAAAGATGAATGTTTTGATGGCTTAAGACTCTTGATTTGTTTTTAAATTTCACAGAATCAGAAATACTCTCGAGTCAAACTCTTCTCCTTAAAAATTCTAAATTTTACGTACTGTAGAAAAAATATACCTACTCGGGATTCTGAATTTTATTCAAAGGGTCTGACTCGGGATGAGGTGAATTTGGCCTTAGCCTCGGTTTTCGATCTATGCAACGCCTGCCTACAGGTTGTGGTAATATGAATTGACGTTAGAAAGTAAGATGTTTCCGCAAATTGGTCCAACTTCGATGTCTAGGCTCTTTTTTTTTTTTTTTTTTAAACGCCATGTACAGCAACTAAGGCCAGTTGAAAATTTAAAATAGCTAAAACCTCATGAAAAAGTGCACCAAAATGGATGAAAAAATTACCATAAATACACCTTTACAAAATGTAAATTCACACCGAAGAACAGAAAATTTTCTTCACTTTCATTAAACTTTAAAATTCTTGAAAATAATTCAATTGAATGGCCATTAGGTACTTAGAAATAGATTGAAGTGAGGGGGGGGGGGGGTGATCATAAATTATTCTGGATTTTTTTTGCCAAGAGACCCCTAGTTAGACTTCTTTCTACGATTTCACAAAAAATATACTTTTTTATGGGAATCGAACTTTTTTATCTCGCAATTTGAAAATTTGAAACAGACATTGATGAATAGTACAGGTGTAAGAAAATTTTCTCGAAAATGATTACCTACGTAGTGATTATATTAAAATCTAAATCAATTTTTTAAATTGAAAATCAAATGTATAAGTATTTGAACTTTTTTTTTCGATTCAAAAGATTCGAGTAAATTTTTTTCGGGGCAGTTTTATTCTTCAGTTGTCGATTATTCTTTCTACTCGTTCAAGTGTATATTTAGATTAAAAAAATAGTGATTTAGTTTTCAAGTATAATTTTTCTCAATTTTATTTTCATGATTTACACGCTATGCACTTATGCAGGTATATTTCATTTTTAATGATTTATCTATAAATACTTCTAACTGCTACGTTTAAATTTTTCTCACCTTGAATTTTTTTAAAAAAAACATTTTTTCCTTCTAAAAAATAATGATTTGCAGAAATAAATATTTTTAAACAAGATTCAACTTCAAAATTTTCATTTGAAATTTTTTTTCTTTCCACGAGAAAATTCGATGCTGCATATTTTTATTTTTCACTTGATTAATTTTAGGGTTAAGAATTAAGAGGACTTTTCGAGCGAATTTTATGTAAAACGAGAAAATAATGAAATAATTAGTGATTTCAATTTTCGAGTGAATATCAAATTTTCTATTCACCGGTTTAGTTTTCAGAAAAATTAGGCTTTTTTGTGATTATAGGAAATATTGTACTTTGATTCAGAATAAATCGGTTGACGTTTCGTTTCAATCAAAAATTTAATATATTTTTGCCTTCTCATCCCCTTTCCCTTATCAGGCATATTTTCGGTTCATTTCTGAAACTTTGTTAGGAACGTTTTGTTTTTTTCTAGTTGTATTTATCTGTATTATTCCATTAATTTTTTTCATTTATGACTCGTTTCATTTTTTTGAAAGTATGTAATGAAAAATTTATTCATTTTCTATTTTTTTACCTTATTTTATACTGTTTTAAGAAATTTTGATAATAATTAATTCAGAAACGAAATAAAATTGGCTTATTAAAAGGGCCAAAAATTTGAAAATTTTCACCGAAATACATTTTTCGACTTTTCTACCTCTTAAATATAATATTTTTATTTTCTTCTCATTCAAAGCGTTGAAAAAATTTTCAACTGGAACTTACACCTAATTTTTCGGTCAGATGTGTTGATTTTATTATCATCTGGAGGACCAGCTGCCCTCTGCATTCCTTGGTTTGATCTTCCTGCTAACTAATGGAAAATTATCAAATGCAATTTTTTGGTTCTAATCACAATTTCTTTTCCACTAGAATTGTTTGTGGCTGGAAAATGTATTTTATTCGATTAAAATTTCTATGAATTTTAAAAAATTTATATTTTTTGAGAAATCGAACATATTAATTTTGTATTTTGTACTTAATTGAAGATGAAAGTAGATAAGAGTGTAGCGAGTATCAGTAGGAAATTTTCATCGAAATTTATTGCAGATGATAAATTAAAAATTAATTTTTTTTTTCGAACTTTTTCCTTTATTAATTTCAAGTTGTAATACCAATCGTAAGATATTAATTTTCTTTACTCAAATCAAAATTGATTTTTTTAAATTAAAAAAAAAACAACGAATGAACTGTTGATTTGCTTTCGGATGATGTAAATCGAATATAAATTCCATTCTGCAGGGGTTATCACATTTGAAAAAAAATTTAATTGGAAAATTCCAAAGAAATACTTACTTTTTTGATATCTCTATTTCTTTAATCGTCGATCATTCGTTTTTATTCGTTTACGGTGTCCATCTATAGAGTTTAATTTGGTCAATATGGTTTTCACAATTTTATATTATAAATTCAGGTGAATATCTAATTTGGAATAATTTATTTAAGTATCATACAATTTTTTTTGCCCAATTTTTCGGCATTTTTTTACTGAACGATTTAATTCTCTAACTATCATTGTTTAAAGCCATAATTTCGTCTTTATAGATTAATTTTCAAAATATGAGCCTGTTTGATCGATCAATGTCCACGAAATAATTCCAACTGTCCCAGAACTCCAGTAAAATTCAGCGATTCGATGACTTTCGTGAAAAATAGTTTTCGTCATTTCTTGGATAAAATTTCTGGAAAAATTCGTAACGACTGCCCTTCCTCTGAGTCTCTTGACGGTCCTGGGGATGCCCTCGTTTGCGACGTTGGCATCGGTAAAGGTGAAAATCTGCATTACGATTCAAACTATCGATACGAGAAAACGATGAAATAATGGTGAATTCAATTTGCGAATGGAAATCGAATTTTCTATTATATTATTGTGTAACCAGACTCGTATAAGCTTTTGAAATCAACGAAGAACGTAGCAGAGGCGGAAGAAATTCAAAAACCTTACTCCATCATTGAGAATAAATCATATTAAGCTCCTGATTGGATAGATTACATTTGGCCAGCCTTAGATTATTCCAACTAAAGAACACGTTAATTGGCCTTTACAACGATAAAAGTTTGTTGATGAGTAATTCTGAGAAAAGTAACCTAAATATCATTATCAATTTGAAGCAAGATCAGATACTGAAAAAAAGTTGGAATCTATGATGAAAGAATGAGATTGATATTTTTCTAAATTCTTTACCAGACAAGATATGCACTTTAAAATAAATTCACTCATGAACACCCAGTGGAACATAAAATCACAAAATAAGGAAACTCGTTTAGATTTGAAGTGATTATTAATAATAATGAATCGGAAACCAAAAGCAATCATGCTCGTTCAGAGATTGAAATAAAAGATTTGCTAACATCAGTCAAACATGATGATTTTCTAAAAAAAAGGATACAACTTCCACAGATAAATTGGATCAGCTTGCCAAACTTATTTTGCTAAAGATACCGCCTCATAAATAAGGCCATTCAAAGGATATATTTATTATTGTATGTTTCCGAGACATCATTTCAAAAATGTAGATTTAACGTGTGGAAAATCACGTTTGTGAATCGTAAATACTACGAATTGGCCGTAGCATTATTTCGGAATCAATGCTCGATGAAGCCAACAAAGACATAGAAAGTGAAACGAATTGAAAATACCTCAAGAAAAAATCATCAAACTACACATGAAAAATAAAAATGTCAACAGTGGTATCGATATGCCCCTTTTTTTGTTTAAAATATGGCATGTCATTGGTTATGATCAGAAAGGTCTGCGATTATTATTGATTGAACTATTTCCTGAAGTTAAAGAGCAGAGAATAATTTTTGTTGAATGGTTATCTACATTCTCTTTTTCTTGGTTTGATGGTTTGATAAAATTCGGAAAAAACAAAGAAAGCAGAAATTATTTTGATCATACAAAGAATTTACTTTCGTATGATGATCAAAAGGAAGATTCAAAACATCTATAGTTTTTTCGATTTTATTTTGTCGTTATTAGTGTTGTCATTCCTCATAATTTCTTTATCTTCAACCTCTGAAAACAGTTCCCAACCATGTTTCACTGTACGCAATTAAAAACTTGGTATGGGATCGTTATATCAAGTTGATAATCTGTTGGGCATCTGGAAATCTTCGCTTGTATGGAGCTTTTTCTCCTTTTGCGAAAATGAGATAAAACTTGTGGGATGAAATTAGCTGGAACAAGCGGATTCTGAACAGTTATTACAAAATTCAAATATTAATTTAGTTGGAGGAAATAACATTCATCTATAGATTCAAAAAGTATTCTCCCTTTGTTTTTCGATGTAAAATTCATTATTCAATTTTTTTTTCATATTCGAGATGTGCTAAAAAAAAATTGAATAATGAATTTTAAAATGTTAGTTCTGCTTGTTACCTTTTTTTTTTGTTAGTGATGCAAGACTTATTGAATTAATTTTCAAGAAATTAAATCGAAGCGGCTTGATTTTTTGAATTGAAACAAATGTTTTATTATTTTTTACAAAAAAATGTTTACCCCAAACTGGATTCAAATGTGGAATTTATTATTGAACTTTTTTGCATCAAAATGGAAGAAAAAAAAAGAATTAGGAAACTGCTTTTCTTGAAAAAATCTATAATTTTTAATTTTTTTTAGAACGAGGTGTTTATCTATAGTTTTATCGTCTCGTGAGCATTTTTACGGAATTTTATTACCTATATGACGATTATAGAATATCAATGGACGAATATTCCAAAATAATAGAGCCTTTATTTTTCGTGTTTAATTATTGTAATTTTTTCAGGAATGTATTCAGAAATTGATATAATATATGTACTTCGTATTCTGCTAATAACTAAAGTTAGTAACCCTTTCATGAATAGTTTTGGAGAAACTTGATATTCCTGTTATTTATTTCGGTTGATATCGGCAATCTATGATGTTTTCACTATGATCCTATGCTTAAGTATGTGTTGAAGGTTCAAAATGAATCAACAAAAATGAAGTATTTCGAAATTTTGTATTTTTTTCTTCAAACTGTGTAAATAAATTGATTAATCTTAGGTAAATTCATACCTGGATTCGTAAAATAATTCTTAGGAAATGCGTTCATTTTGTTGGAATTGTAAAAGTTTCGATTTCTTGGGTTCGTGCTGTGTACCTAAACGACGAAATAACGAGACGAATAGGTTAAATTTACCTACGAACACTTCGCAAATAACAACCTTGAAATCAATGTCGCACATAAATAATGTTTCTTCGCAATGCTTTTTGACAGCCAAGTGTTCTGTTGGTCTGATTTTTTTTCAAAACATCTGTACCTATCTTAAATTTTTAAAATTTGAATGCTTGGATCGTTAAAAAGGGTTTTTTTTGAAGTAGTTTGAGCTGCTGAACATGAATCTGTTGCAATTTTTTTTCTTATGACAATTTCTTATACGAAAAAAAGTGAGATATTAAATTTTGAGCCTTGTGCTTTACTTATTTGGACTTGAAATTACAAAAATCACGAAAACGAGTTGAAATGAAGTGAAAATCGGACAAGTGGCGGATAAATTTGTCGCCTAAGCATGTTCGTTGCATTATTTTTTTGGGCTAGACGCTAGGCGTTTTTTGGTTTTTGAATTTTGGGATTTTTCACTAATCGTTTTGCTCTTTCGCTTTTTCATGAGGATGTTCGCCTCATTTTTTCAGTACTCAAATTTCAAAGAGTCTTTTGGAACTTCCTGGTATTCTTT
This sequence comes from Pseudococcus jackbeardsleyi, assembly GCA_038380155.1. Lineage (NCBI taxonomy): Eukaryota > Metazoa > Arthropoda > Insecta > Hemiptera > Pseudococcidae > Pseudococcus > Pseudococcus jackbeardsleyi. Next base: position 5,908,148 of record CM076240.1, read on the forward strand.
TGTCAAGGATTTTCACCCTAAAAATTTATTTGTTGAAGTTTTGGGAATAAAAATCGAAAAATTCAGCAAATTTGGGGGGGGGGGGATCTAAATTATAAAGTTATTATTAAGTACATATAAAATAAATACATTATGTTTTCGATACCTAATCAATTAATTATTAAGATTGCTCTATAAATATCCATCCAATATTAAGTATAAGTATAATTTTATAAGATAATAGCATTTCCATTATACCTTATACTCAGCATTGAAACTGCATTTTTTTTTTTTTTGCTGAAAGGAAACCTTGATTGCGCACCGTGTTACCTTCACCTTCTCAAAATCCTAAATTTTTGAAATAATCTCATGAAATCGAAAATCTGATGACACTATGGATGGAAAATTATCTGAGACCAACAATTCCGTTTCTTTGTAATTTTAGCTGATGAAAGCGTTCCGTTTGCGATATTCACTCGAAAGTTGTCATAAAACAGGCTGTCCAATTGTACATTTTTGAAATATCGTTTCATTTTTATTTGAAAAATATGGCTACCCCAATAATAATAAAAAATTGGAGCGCAGCGAGGCCGAAATTTTTGAAAAATTTTAATTGAGAAGTGAGTACTTAATTTTAGAGTTGAATTGTGATTTCTAGAAGAGGGCAGTTCAACTTGGAATTTTCAATGGCTGAGTTTCTTATTTATGCTGCAAAATTTTCATATCTTTTAATTTGTTGAAATTTCTAGGATTTTGTCGACCTAGGTACCTAAAATCTCCAAAATATTGCCAAAATTGCAAAAATTCAGAGACAATTTTTTTTTTTTAGAGGGGGGGGGGATAAAACATCCCTTTGTAATGTCAGTCGGAAAATTTTGGAAAAAGTCGGAAAATTTAGGAAAAGTCGACAAATTTTTCAGGCAATGAACCATTACAAAACGAACTATTTTCTTTCTAGAAATCATAAATTAAAATCTTGGCTCTCGCTTCGCTTGGGCATAATATGAAGTCTATTAATTATGTATAAAAAATATTATGCAGGTTGAAAATATCATCTCCCCTTGGAAATTTTAGTTTTAAATGCATTTTTCTTCAAAAAATAATTTAAAAAAATATTATTCTCTCATTTATTAATCAGTGAAAATTATCGAATATCTCTGAAAAGCAGTCAGAATTGCGGCACAGGAGAAAATCAGTGAAAAAAATTTCACTGAAAACGAATCAGTGAGAAAAATCACTGAAAAACCAGTAAAATTTTTGAATTTTGCTGAAAAATCAATGAAAATTTTTGAAAAATTAGTGAAACCCTTTGAAAAATCAGTGAAAATCTTTGAAAAATCAGTGAATTATGCTGATTTTTCCTATGCTGCAATTTCGACTGCTTATCAGTGACTTTTCACTGATTCAGAATGAGAGAGTGGTGTAGTCGATGAAGAAAAAAATTAATGAATTTCTTTTTTCATTAATTATCTTTATCGATGTTAAATTTTACGCGGAAATCGATGTCTAGAATCAGAATTTACGAATTTAGGTATTCGTATTAAAACACAAAGCAAAAAATATTTCTAGTTGACTTGTGTTATAAAATCATAACAATGCTTCACTAGGTCAACAGCTTGCGTAAAAAATGCCTTAATCGTATGAGCTCATTTGTCAATCTATATCGACATCATACGTTGTAAAATTCACCACCCTTTGATATTTATTACTGAGAGTGAAATAAACAACACGGGTGACAAATTGCCAAAAATTTCATAAATTTTAGATAGAAATTTTACTATAATTTTTATTAATTCTATAGGAAATGGAAATCCTATTTTATATCAACATTTATTTTGATTTTTTGGTCATCCCGAAGTTTATATTTTAATTTTACCAGGCTTTGGCTTTGATTAATAAAAATCATACGTGAACTGAGCAATGTCAAAGTTGTAACCAGCAGCTTTATCGGATTGTACGAGTATTGCTGTTCTTTGTTATTCAACTTTGTCAACGTTCAAAGAAAATTGATTTGTAATAGAGATGGAGCCGGGAAAAAAATTATAATCGCATATGCGTGTATTCTATTCTTAATGACCCTGCTCGATAAAGTTATTGGAAATGGAGACGAACCCTGCAATTGGGATGAATATTATGATAAAGTTTTTAGAGGTTGTGTTTTGTGTTAAACGATGGAATTTGGGCTGATGAATTGTGTACCTTTTAATATTGTAATTCTTCAAGTACCTATCCATTTTTATTTGAAGCATTTCAACATTTTTACCTTATAAAACATACTGCTTTCTAAACTTTAATCAGTCAAAATCTGAAGATCGACTGATTGAAAAAGGCGGTAATAACAAATTATTGATAAAAATTTACTAAACAAAAGATTTGAACAGCGTGAAGCAACCAACACAGAACTCGACTAGTTCGTTTTTTATTTTTGAAAAATGTCAATTTCAAAGAATGGTCGTAAATTCATTGAAATCCAGATGTTCGAAATTATCGACATCACATTGAAAATTTTTTTTGAAATATTGATACAGATTCGTATTTATACCCGAACTCGTTTTTGATTAATATTTTGTAATAAATCGTTCAATTTCAACCAAACTCCTCCTCGTTCTCTGTCTCTTCAATGAATTTTTCCAAACGACTCGTAGGTAAGTATAAAAATCAAGCGCAATTTTCTCCCTCAAATTTTAAAATTCCTGCTTTAAAATACCCTTATTTATTTTTTTCAAAAGCAATATTCAATTATTCGTACTTATTTATTTGAAAATTATCCAAGTGGACGTCTAATCGCTTGCCTTGGAATTTCTTTCACCATCTTACGAAATTTTTAATTTATAAGTAGAATTGATTAAAAGTCCACAAAATTTTTAAAGTTATAATCAGGCCATCTTCATTAATTTTTGATGAAAATTGATAATTTTTGGTTATCTCGTGTTGTTTAATTATTAAAACGTGATTAGTCGAGATAAAATTCGTTTTATGGCGTATTAGAATTTTTCCCTATCGTGAATTTAAAATGAATTTTCTGTATGGAATTCGTATGTATATCAAAATTTGATTAAAAGATTTCACAATCTGGTTCTTTTTAATTTTAAATGGAATAATTTTCGATGAGAAATGATTCGATTTATACGTATTTCGTTTACGAACGTTGAAGTACGAGTTACTTGTTACGATGTGATTTTCTATCATGCTCTGGAGGATCCTGCTCCATATTCCAGGTATAGAATACTTTTTTTTTAAAATTATGTATTTTTTTTATCACCTACCTTACTTATTTTGATTGATTTTTACGATGAAAAAAAAAATTGAACTGTAAAAAAATACCAATTTAAGAGCTTGATCTTTGCTAAATACCTAATTAAAAATTATTTTCCCAACTATTCTTGAAAAAATGTGAAAGCTTGACTAATTTTTCATCTTTTTTATTATTTTCCTAGTCCATTGGACATTCGCCAGCATTCTAAATCCAATTTTCATCACATCTTAATACAATGAAGTAGCCCTTGCTCGAGATCAAACCCTTGGCCGGAGTAAAACCACGAAATATCAGATAACTCAATTTCTATGGAGAAATCAAGTTCTATGATATTTCTTTTTTCATCTCCTGGAAACAGAATTTTCAGTCGTAAGTGATGCCGCCAGATCTGCCATAAATTAAAGCCTCCTGCAATTTTTTTACGGTATTCGTTCTTGACAGCTATAGCGAAATATTAACACTATTGAAGTGATTCGCATTGATTATATATTATACTTGAGATCAATGTTTGATAATTACTATCTACAGCCAAGATCTCACATTTAATATCCAAAGGTGCGGGTCATATGAACTGAAAATCATAAAAAATCAAATGAAAATTGAGAAAAATGTTACAGAGACCTCTGGGCAGAAATCGAGTTTCCTTAATAATATTTTCAGCACGGTTGTATGAAAATTGTATCAACGAACCATCTTATAGAGTGCAGTCACATAATTCGGCAGAAAAAATGTCATCAGGAATAAGATTTAATTGACAGATTAGAAGACATAATAAAATATTTATAAAGATTTTCACGCATATCTTAAACTTTTCAATTATGATGAGAAATAATTGAATACCAAATACCAACCCAATTTTTGGTAATAATTCAATGACGAAATACAAATGAAAAACTTAATCTCGTTAAAGATTTAAGTTTACAGTTTTCGGTTTTAAGCTGGCGAAAAATATCAGAAAAAATGATGTACTCACCTTCTTCAAGATCGACAAGATGTGAAAAATTTAAAAGAATATCTACAGAAAAGTGACGATTCCTTACGTTTTGATTTACAACGGAGGAAAATCAATTTCGCACCTGTGGAATATTCATCCTTTTGGAATTCGATTTGCAATTCTGGACACGAATAATCGTGAAATGAATCGGTTGTTATGGGAAATCGTGTATAGAAAACATGGATGATTTATGAACAACCTGGAATGATACAGATTTTGGTCGAAATTGGAAACCATCGTGTTAATACAGTAGCACATCTTCGCTTCCTCCTTCAATCCAAATTATCTACCTACATATTAAATCTGCTGATTCTTTTGATACAAAAGAGACACACTCGTAAAGAAACAATATGCTCTTGTTCCGGTTCATCGCGATGACCAACTCTGTACGTGTTCAAATTCGAGCAGAGAGCCAGCTGGCTGAAATTTACAATATCTGGAACCTTTTACACTGAAATTTGCGTCGTTGTTACTGGTTATCTTATTCGTGAAGACAGAAAAAATGTATCTGATTATAGGTATAGTGGTATTTGGCCATGTAGGAATTTAGTAACATATTCAATTATGAACAACTATACTATGAGGATGCTTTGCGTAAGCGTGCGAGCTTTTTTTTTTTGGTGGTGACAATAGGTAATTGAAATATTAAAAATAATTATTTTTTTGGTGGAATTTGGCTGGTAGGTATTTTTGGAGTCAAGATTTGCTTTGATGGTAGTCTACTCCTATTCCAACTAAAGATATTTATAGCGATAATAAGCTTTTGTCGAAAAAAAAATCGATCATCGTAGTTTTTCTTTGAAATTCTGATTTTGATCTTCAAGGCTGCCTACATGTGTTTCAATTTTATTAGGTTTAGCTTAATTTCTATTCCTCAGTAGCTCTGATAGATTTGAATTGAACTAGAAAATAGGTACCTACTTTTCTAGAATCTAGTCCGCTTATTATGTTTATCTGCCAATGTATTTTTGCAAAATGAATAAATAATTTTAATGGAAAATCGTTCGTAGTGTTCAAATCAGTTCCAGAAATTCAATACCAAACAATTTCAAGTTGATGAATTTGGTAGAATATGATTTTTTGAGCATTTATTGGAGTTCATCAGTTGTTATTTCCACTATTTTCGAAATAGAAGCAGAAAATCTTTTGTGCTGAAAAAATAATGATTTATTGAATGACACGGTTTAATTTCTTCTTACAAACTGTTGGTGGAAGGGGACAAAATGTTGTAAAAAAATTGATATTTTTTTACTCTCGAATGCCTTTTGGCCGAAGTACATGCAGAATAGTGGCATTTTTTTTTTGAAAGGAATGAAAAATTGATATTGGAAATATTTTTCGACCGACTTGGGTTTATTTTCAACTTCCTGTAGAAATTTCTCTCTCTGAATTCCAATACTTGATGGTTATAAATTATAATGCACTGAGACTAAAATTTCATCAGATATCTGTGTGAGATAAGAATATCGTCTTTTCAATTTTATGAAAAAATTACTTTTTTTATTTATTTATTTTTTTTATTGAAAAACAGAACTTAGTGAAATTTGATACCTTGTGCAGGAATCCCCCAGGGTCCGCTCAGCAAATGGAATAAAAAATGGACACCAAATTTTTCTCATTTGGTCGTAAAATTTTGTTGATTTTTTTAAGCAACCGAACTAGAAGTTAAGTGAAAGAGCTGGAGGTGAAATCTGAAACCTCAAAATACCTCGATACCTAAAATCAGCTGGAACAAAACCTAAACAGATTTTAAAAAATCATTTTTTCATTTTTTTTTTCAATAATTTGTTCTTAAAGGGAACAGAACAAAACGATGTTCTGTTTCTCAGAGTCCTATAAGTATTAGAAAATGTAGCGAGAACAGAAAATGAAAATTCATTTTATTATTATTTTTGACTTTTAAATTTTTTTTCGGGTCATTAGTGTGTTTCATCTTTTTTTTTTAATCATAACTAAGCAGCAGCCAATTAGAAAAGTTCTTCAAATAATATTTTTCTATTTTTAAATTTTCTATATTTTTGATTCTTACTTATTGATTTTAGATGAAAACGTCTCGATTACGAGATTTCCTCCCTCCCTCCCTCCCTCCCCCCACCTCAAAAAAGTGAAGTCATCATTATGGTAGGAATTTTTCCAAACTTTGCCTCAAAATCGAAATTTACAACGAATAACACTTTTTTTAGGGTTCTGAAGTTTTGAAAAATGATTATTTTCAAGGAATTGTTGCAAAATTATTTTCCTTTCTCCCTTTTCGAGTTTCCTAACCTTATTTTTAGCAGCTTTAAATCTCCGGAGAGATATCTGCCAAAAAATGATGTGGCCAGCCGACCAGTGTGAGTCAATCAACATTATTTTTATATATAATTCTATTTTTTTTTTTTTTGAGACTACCTCTTCCCATTCTCCTTTTCCCTCAATTTTCACTTCGATAAAATTAATCTGGATACATTTGTACCTACTTGGCGAAATCTATGGTACAATCGGTCAACGTTCCTATTTGTTTTTAATTTTAGAACTGAATCCAGTCTTCAAGCCATTCACGAGCTCTATTCGAAACCGGTGAACCAAAAAAAAAAGATTTGAATATAGTTCGTGATCAACAAAGTAGAGATCGCTAGTGACCCGTGTAAGATTTATTTACTCGCTATCCGGATGTTGATCGTATGATAGCCTTGGCAGTTATGGATTTATCACGATTAACTGCGAGAAAATCATTTCCGGAGATGGTATTTTTGGTAGCGTGTGTGTCGATTGTCGAATAAGCCAAGCTAACAACTGAGATAATTTTGAGAATGAAATTCGAATGGATGGGAATTTGAAAAAAAAAACGAGATTTGGATTCTACGAGCTTTAATTGAACTTTTTGTTTGAGAAAGTGTCGTAAAATTAGATGAAAATAGAAAAATACATTAACATTTTTCAAGAATTTTTGAGTTTTTTTAAAAATGATTTTATTGAACATTATCATGAGTTTTAGAATATTCCAATCCCAAAGAAAATTTTGGATGATTTTTACCAAAGGTGGGTTTTAATGAAATTAACTTTTTTTTACCACTCTTGAGAAGGGATGCACCGATAGAGGTGGTGGGGGGGGGCTACCTGCGAAAATGAACCATTTCTATAGGAAAATTTACCATTTTTATACTCATGTTTTTCCAACTTGGGAAGATATGTATTCAAAATAGTTAATTTTCCCGTAAGAAATGATCAAAAATCCATCATTTTTGTATTCGTAGTTTATCAATTGGCAAAATTTATCAGTGACAAGAAGCGTACTTCCTTGAGGACTCCTCAAAATTATTTTTGGAAAATTTCCCTTTCAGAAATCCCCTCTCAAAATCTAAATTTTTCTAAAACTTTGGCTTCGTTCAGCTTTATTATATTTTCCCATTCCATAATATTTCGAAACGATCAATATTCTGTAAAAATGATTTTCGTATTTTCCCTCAGAACTACATATTTCGACCAATTTTATTACATTTATTTTTTCTTTAAAGTGAAAGTGGTCGATTTTTCATGCATGTTGATGAATCTAAAGTGTTGTTCTATTGCCCCTCGAATTATAGAGGTTTCTAAATTTTTGCTCTCGTTTCGCTCTGATCAAATTTTTCTCTTATATTTGCATTGAAATTATTTACAATTTTTTTTACTCATCAGATTAGATTTTTCTCGAAATTTTCCATCCTGACCGACAATTTCATAGGTTTTTTAAATTACACTGAAATTATTCAGGAAAAAGTAATGAATTGAATGAGAGGGAGAAATGGTCAAAAATTTAGTTCGGTTGGAAAATTTGTATCATTCTCTCCCCTCCCTCCCCCATGGAAAAAAATTTAGTTTAGTTGGCAAATTTGTCATCCCTCCTCCTCCAACTAAAAAGTCAGTTTTTTGTGTCTGAATTAACTAATTTACAAATTTTTTCGAAAAATGAGTTGGAAATGCTGAGATTTTATTCCCCCTCTCCCCTCCATATTTTGATATCGATACCCGTCACTACCTATATCTTTGATTTTTTTTTTTAAAGAAATTGATTACATTTTTAAGTTGAAAATAGACCCGTCGCGTCGTATCGAAAGAACATGTACAATTGTACAATGTACGTAATGGGAGGGTTAAAAAAGTTTCAATTGATGTATCAAGTGTAAGTACAAAATTTGAAAAGTTGAAAATCAGAGTTGAAATTTCCATTTATTTTACCCCCTCCCTTCTCTGCCCGAAAATATGCTTTCGGAACGTTCTTGCTTTTGATTTTGAGAATTCTGTATTAATTTTGACAAGATTTTTTTTCTCGATTTTGATAATTTCTTTTTCTCAATTTTGGTGATTTTTTCTCGATTTGGATGATTTTTTTTTCTTCATTTTAATGATTGTTTCTCAATTTTGATAATTTTTTTTCGATTCATGATTTTTTCTCGATTTTAATGATTTTTTTTTCTCCTTAGAAATAGTGTTTTAGGTGAGCAAGCGGAATAGTTTCAGGAGGGAAATGAGAAAGTGAAAGAATAAATTTACGGAAATCAGAAAATCTCATAGATTGGGGGGGGGGGCAAATCAGTTGAATAAGCCATTTTACTAATAAAATCCGTCAAATTATCTTTTCTTTCTCTCTCACGAGAACGTTGGTCCAAAAACACATCAACTTTTTGCAATCACCAAATACATGTACATAATCTTCTCCAACAATCCAGCTCACCAGCACATCTCCCCATAGGAAAAGTCACCAGTAACCGTAACTGATCATAAAATCGTTCAAATTTCCATTCATTCTTTACCAATAAAAGAGTTCTTTTCGCCAGCCTTAGCCCGGCAACATCGTAAACTCGCAATTAATTCGAAATAGCCCTGCTACCAATGAGATTCTAGCCAAAATATGTGGTAATGCGGTAACCAACGTGTCTATTTCTTACGTATGTATATCCGCAAGTATGTATTATATTTTTTTTTTGGCAAAATCGAGTAGAAATCTCGCGGGTAATTTGCGCCATACCTGCGCCACGATATGGCGCGAAAAAACTCGTAAACTTTCAACAAAGAGCCGAATCGACTGAGATATGTGGAGGCTGACTTTATTAGTCACGATTTACGAGTGTACCAGATAATTGCGCCGGAGCTGTCATTACATTAGCTGTAGATATGTGTTGTTTGTGCGAGATGAAGCTGGCTGGTGTGGGGGCGACGAAGCAGGGAGATTGTACGTATTGTACTGTAACTTTTCAGATATACCAGATAGACGTATAGAAATAGTGTAAAGTTTTTATATGGAGGCGCGTGTAGGAGTCTGGTCGAGTCGAGTAATACCTGTTCTATATACATGTGATTATTGATTAATATGTGTATCCAGAAGAGGTGCGCGCATTATGGCCTAGTAATTTTCAAAACAACGCTACAAAGCAGCATCCGAATAACCAGATTGGTAGTTGGATTGATTAAAAGGTTGCAAGACGGGCTTATAAGCCGCCGTCAATGACAAGCTCACGTAATACCATTATTTATTACGAGTCGATTCGGATATTCTATGAAATTATAGAGAGCATCCGATTCTGGTAAATTGGTGAGAATTGTAGATGAGAATGGATCTAGTTTGGCCGTCGAGATCGAACCTCAACTGGTCAGATTTTTGTAAAGTCACGTTGTCGAGCTGAAAACCAAAGGTTTTGTTTGCGTTTCTCTCTATCTGCCTGTGGGTGTGTTTATTTACATGTGTATTGTGTTTGGAAAAAAAAAGGCACCTCTGTGTAGTATTTTCATATTCACCGGCCAAGTGCATTGCCCAGGTATAAAGGAGCTGCTTCTGTTGTATGGATGTGTCTCTCGAAGAGAGATAATGCTGTGGTTGGCGTATTAAGTAAATTCATGTACCAAGAATCCATTTATAGCTTTTAGTAAGTTACCTGCCGGCTTAATGCGTTTTAATTACTTTCTAGTCTCTAAAAACCAATTGTCGTTGACCAAGCTGGTAACTCGTAGAGATGGATTCTAAATGGGGATTAGTACTTATTCTCTGTATCTTTTTCTTTGGCTTGTTTTATACCTACTAAAGGTACCTGGATGTATGTGTTGTATGTATATTGCACACTTGACCTCATAGTGCAGTACGAGCTCTCTTGTATACCTGGTTCCTAACTTATGTAATAAAACAAATAAACCATTGTAATTAACGTCTACGAGAGGCGTATTCGTATCTCGAGGCGTAGAGGTTTGTCTCTCTATGGCAATGGAGTGTAGATGTGGATTGACATACGTTTGGTTCGGGTGCGATGCCAGGTTTAAAGAATTTGCGATAGCCTGCTTAGTTAAAGGTCTGGTTCGAAGAAATGGGAATAGATTTGGAAGTGAGATATTGTAGGGATGGAGGGAAATGGTGGATGATTTGTAAACTGGAGGCGGTGGGTGCAAATTTTTTTCTCGTTTTTACGCGAAGTCCTTCCGGTGGTTGGTGAGCGATTTTTTTTTCGTATTATACAATATTCCGACGTGTTTTTTTTTTCAACTTGAAAATTTTTCTTGTCAAGGTCGAAATTTTTTACGAATTTTTTTTTCAAATTAAAAATTTTTCTTAACGATGTCGTAATTTTTTTCAACTTTAAAATTTTTCTTGGCAAGGCCGAAATTTTTTATAAATTTTTTTCAAATTAAAAAATTTTTCTTAACGAGGACGCAATTTTTTTCTACTTTGAAATTTTTCTTGTCAAGGTCGAAATTTTTTACGATTTTTTTTCAAATTAAAAATTTTTCTTAACGAGGTCATAATTTTTTTCAACTTTGAAATTTTTCTTGTCAAAGTCGAAATTTTTTTACGAATTTTTTTTCAAATTAAAATTTTTTTGACGTATTCCAAATACTTCTCCAAACTTCAAATTTTTTGTCAAGGTTACAATTTTTTAACAAAATGTTCTCAACTACACCGCAAATTCGTAAAACAAGCCCAGGAGCCCAGGTCAATCCTTCCAAGTCGAAATTTTTCCCCGTCAATTTAAAATATTGTAACCTTGACAAAAAATTTGAAGTTTGGAAACATATTTAAAAATTTAAAACACGTCAAAAAAATTTAAGTTGATTAGAAATTTCGTAAAAAATTCAGACCTGGTGAAGAAAATTTTTAATTTGAAAAAAAAATTCGTAAAAAATTTCGATCTCGACAAGAAAAATTTTAAAGTTGAAAAAAAAGAAACACGTCGGAATATTGTAGAATACGAAAAAAAAAAATCGCTCACCAACCACCGGAAGGACTTGGCGTAAAAACGAGAAAAAAATTGTACCCACCGCCTCCAGCAGTTTACAAAACAAAGTCTCGTTTCAAACGAACTGATTTACTGATTTTAGAGTTGAGGATTGGGCAATAGAGACGAAACTTCGTTATCTTTTTTTCAAAATGTCAATGCTTTTGATTTTTTGGCATTTTTTTAATATTTTGAAATAGTGTTTTAAGTTTTTTTTAAAAATTTTTCCATAATTTTTCAATATTTTTCGTATTTTTTCAATCAGAATATACCATATTTTATGATTTTTTTTTTACCGAGATGTCAATAGAACTTGAATATTTTTCTCATTTTTATACATTTTTGTGGATACATTCCAGTTTTTTCTGATTTTAAAATATTAAGGGTACACATCACAGTTGCGATCGGTAGGCGATTTCGTTGCATGAGATGTACCACTTAGGAGCGTATTCGATTTGCGAACCATAATAGTATTTTGACAAGTGAATAGTAACCGATTTGCGAACCACAATGAAAATGATAACTGATGGCAAAGAATCATTCTGCTCATACTCTCAATTCAAAACCAACTGTTTTGCGAACCAACGCACATCGGTCCCTAAAAAATTTATCGTGTCGTAATTTTTGGAATCTATTTTACGTACGGGGTTTTTAAAATTGCTGAATCCATTTTCTGGAATTGAAACGTTCTTTCAAAATTATTTTCACGAGTTTTCCAAATTTTTCGGTTCGATTTAATTCATATTTTCTAGGTCTTTCAAGTACCTACCTAACTATAAAGTTTGGAAATAGTTTATGTAGGATAATTTTTTATTTAATTGTTTTCGAAAATCAATTTCGAAAAATTATATTATTTGAAACCAAAAAATGGGCATTTCAAAAAAAAATTTTACGAGTCATTTTTAGCCTGAAAATGAATAAAAATGATCAATTTTTGAGTCAAAAGTAGAATTTTCGTACCCATCTGTAACTTGTACGTTTCGAGACCATAAAGTGCTTTTTGCAGACTTTTTTTTTTCTGAAAAATGTACGTATTAAGAAAAGAGAAGAAAAATGCATTCGAATATCGGCATTTCGCTCGATATACTTGGTTGGATGAAAAAAGTCGCGATTTTTTGAGGAATCGAAGAATTGGGTTAAAGTAAAGAAACTCCTAAATTATTAGAACACAAATGAGATTAACATGAGTAGATAAATGCGAATTTAAAATTTCTTGACTATTCCAGACAATAATTTCAAAAAGAATTGAAAAAAAAATGTTGGATTAATCTTATAGGGAATTTCACAGTGAATCCAATGTAGCAAACCGCAGACCACCGCCTCTTTTAGAAAAAAATTACAGCTCATTCTTTAGAATCAAAATTGTGGGTCTCGGATAATTTTTCATCCATAATGTCGTCGGATTCTCAATTTAAACCATGGTTATCGAGATTATTCCAAAAATTGGAGGGGGAAGGGATTAGGGTACACGGTACGCTATGAAAAATCTGATCTCAATGCGATGAAAACATTTTTGCAAAAAAAAAAAAAAATGAAAAAGTAGGTAAGGTACCTGATAAAATAACAAATGAACACAGATTCAATTTTCTGCAGCGTATAATGGAAGTGCTATCGTCTTATAAAATACATAGAATATCATTTAAAATAAAAATTGATAATAAGCTACCTATCCAAAGAATAATAATAATAATAATAATGATCAGGTACACCAAGTACCCAATGAACTTAATTTACTAGGCTCAGATTACAGACAAGTATCTGAAAAAATATAAAATAATGGAATATATGTAGGCTACGTACTAAATGTGCATTTTTAAAAAATCAGTAATGTTGAACGAATTTTTATGGCTAAAATGTCTTGAAACTACAACATTATACATCACGATTCAAATCAACTCTAAAAATTGCTGGATTTTTAAAATTTCAACATTTGAATTTTTAGAATGAGGATTCACAGTCGAAGGGAACCCAAAATATTTGAAAACATGTTTAATGCTTTAGACAACAAATTGGGAAAAAAATAAAAATCAAATGTCCGGTGCTGGAACGTCTTTTGTCTTATGGGATTTCACATGCCAAAAACGCATAAAATAATATTGAAAATAATCCGACATTTCCAAATACGTAATACTCAAAAACATACAAACATGACTAAAATTTGATTTTTATAGATGCACTTGGGCCCAAAGAACCACACTACGGCGATTCAGCAATTCTCAATTGAGTAAAAATGTCGAAATTGTATGCTATTTATTATTCGAAGCCCCCAGAACTCATCCTGAAATCAAATTTCATCTCTAAACATTGAGTCATATTTTCATATTTTCAAGAATTATTATTCAAGATTTTGAAATTTTTCAGCAATTTTTCTTGTTTCGTTTCCAGCGTGTTATCCCATATTAAATACCGTGAGAAAAAAACGATTCGGCGAATGTTCCTTAATTCAAGTAAGGTCATGGACTAAAATTTTAATAATTCAATCATAAAAAAATTAATTAGTCTAGGGAATGAAATCTCAAAATCTAGAGAATTTAATTTAAGACATATCTACGAAACATCGAATTCTGAACTTCCAATTTTGAAAAATTTTCAAATAGAAAAAAATCAAAATCTCATCTTCAATTACACCGGTTGACACGATTTTTGTTTCTGGATTCTCATTGTCAAATTTAGGTTGCTTTTATGTAACTGATGAAGGAAAAAATATTTTTTGACTTAAGTTTGCTTGGGGGGTGGAAGAGCCAAAAAACAGATTTTTCGAGGGCAATAAGCCTGAGAATTTCAAAAAGAATTGAAAAAATTTTTTAGACCAATCTGTAAGAAAATTTCACGATGAATCTAATGCCGCAAACCGCAGACCTCCATCTCTTTTAGAAAAAAATTTACAGCTCATTCTTTTCAAAATTTTGTAAAAAAAATCGCATTTCTTTTTTTCACGAGAGGGGCACAAAAAATGCGAGTTTTTCACAAAATTTTGGAAAAAATGAGCTGTGAATTTTTTCGTGGTTTGCGGCATTAGATTCATCGTGAAATTTTCTATTAGATTGTCCAAAAATTTTTTTCAATTCTTTTTGAAATTCTCAGGCTTATTGCCCTCGAAAAATCAGTTTTTTGGCCCCTCCCACCCCAAAACAAACAAGTGTCTATAGAAACAGAATTTTGGCATGAAAACCCAGAAACAGAAATTTTTTGTTGACCGAAGAGGGAAGTTTGATTTTTTCAAAATATGGGTACCTCCACCTACCCATGGACTTTTCTCCCGTGTCAAGTGTCACATTTTTTCGAGAAAAATGACTTCTCATTGTCATCTTTCACCATTTAGAAAAAAAGAAAGAAATTCACACCAGCATTCTTTTATGTAATTTAAAAAAAAAAATGTTTGAAAAGGTCAAAATTTACCGAAGTTTGAAACTATAAATTTTGAGAACTGAAACTGAAACTGGAACTGATATAATTTCAGTGTCCCATGCCTGATAAAAACTATTTCATTGCTGAAAAACGTATTACAGAATCGCTACTGTTTTATAAAATGTTATAGTGCTTAAAATAAAAATGGATAGGTACTTGAAGAATTACATACTAAATATTCATAATTTTAACACAAGTTTCTAAACCTGGATGCCAACGATAACCCGTCGGGCATTCAGGTTCAGGAGTTCCAATAACCGTATCCAGAAGCGTCATTAAGAATAGAAGACCCGCATATACGATTACGATTTTTTTTCCCGGCTCCATTTCTATTGCAAAACAATTTTTTTTGAACGTTAACAAAGTCGAATAACGAATAACAGCAATACTGTGGCAAAGTTCAGTTCACGTATGATTTTAAAGAATCGAAAATTTAATTTATATAATTCATGAAAACCTCGGCAATTTGTCACTCGTGATGTATATTACGCTCGTAGTAATAAGTAAATATCGAAAAGTAGGGGAACAGCTGGTAAGTGTGCGCAGCTTTTAAGTGTGCGCACCCATGTTTTCTCGAAATTGGCAACATTGGGAAGGTGGCTGTCAGGTGCTACTTTAAGATTTAATGTGTAAGGTAACACTGGCACGCAAATATCCAACATTCTCGTGACAAAGAAAGAAATAAATGACTTGGTTGTTTTTTGATGGTCTCGATCGAATATCAAAATTTCAGAAAAAGATTGAAAAATTTTTTTCTAGTGAAATTAAATAATTTGTGGGTCAAATAAACGAAAATTCTTGGATTGCTGCAATACAGCATTCTGAAATTTGATTACATGATTTTTAACAATTTTTTAAACTTTCAATGTGATGGGTTTCTAAGTGTGCGCACACCTCAAATTTTGCAAATTTTTGGGAAATTTGACTTTCAAAAGGGGGAAGAGAGAGGAGCAGAGTTGTGTAAATTCTAACACGACGAGATTTTACTTGATGCCGGGTTCCACAGAGTTTTAAATTTACATTTCGGAATATGCAGAATGTCAGGTGAGGGTAGGGCTGGTAGGTAAGTGTGCGTAGGTAGTAGAATAATACTCATAACATTGCCAGTTTTGATCCGATTAATTTCAAATTTTCAGAGAACATAGTTTTATTATTCTTCTTTGATCTAAGCGAAACATTTTTTTATTTATTTGCTACGAAATGAAATAAAAAAAGTGCGCACACTTACAAACCCTAATGCGCACATTTTATAAGACCGGTCCTCTAAGTGTGCGCATTTTTGATTTGTCGCGAAAATGTAAATGACCGGAAAAGTTAAATGTAAAAAAATTCCAATCAAGCATACTTTGAATGTAAAATAATGAGGCTATATCGTCCAAAAATTTGAGATCGAACGGATGAAAACTGGCTGAGTTATGACCATTTTTCCAACACCTGCGCACACTTACCAGCCCTTCCTGTAATGATTTAGATCGACAACTTGAGTCAGGGGCGGCGCGATGGGGGGTATGGGGGTATGGGGGTATGGGGGTATAATCCCCCCCAAACAATTCTCAGTCGACAAAATCGGTAAAATTTTGGAGATATAAGGTGAGTTGGCAAAATCTCAGAAATGTCAGAAAATTAAAAAAGTTTTAGAAATTTTGCAGCATAATTAATGAAAAATTGAGCCTTTCTGAATTTCAAGTTTGCTGTCCTCGTTCAGAAAACACAATCCAACCTCAAAATTACTTATTATCCAAACCCATATTTTCAAAATTTTTCGGCCTCGCTGCGCTCGGCCTGATTGAATTTTTTCTTAAAACAATTCAGATTCAACAAAAATGATATTTATCCTCAAAATTATAATTATTTCAACTTGTTTTTTCTCATCAAAACTCATTTTTGATGTCTAGAAATTAAATTTTTCAAAAGCTTTGGCCTCGCTACGCTCGGCCTTATCGTATTTCGTTTTGAATATTTTTTGAGTACTAGTGGTCGGTTTTTTTTACTCAAGTTAGATAATCAATTAATAACATTGTTTTATTGGACTTGGAATTAAAGAAAAGTACGGTATTCCGCTTAAAATTTTCTTCCTCGCTTCGCTCGGACCAAATTTATTTACCCCCTATTCACATTAAAACTACGTATAATCTTCGAAACCAAGTTGATAATTTGTTGAGACAAAAAATTCTCGGATTGTCAAATTTCGGAATTCTACGTAACTCGGTAATTTTGAAGTTTTTAGTCGACATTTTTTAACATCATTACCCCACTAAAAATTTATGTTCGAACCGCCTCTGACTTGAGTAAATAAGAAACGTACGTGCCGAAGTTCGATTTTTTATTTATTATCAATTCAAACATCAGGGATGTATGAATCGACGACAGCATATTGATAAATGAGCACATTAGACGGAGTAACGTGTTGTAATAATAATTGTACGTAG
The DNA here is from genome assembly GCA_038380155.1 of Pseudococcus jackbeardsleyi. NCBI lineage: Eukaryota > Metazoa > Arthropoda > Insecta > Hemiptera > Pseudococcidae > Pseudococcus > Pseudococcus jackbeardsleyi. Next base: position 5,925,434 of record CM076240.1, read on the forward strand.
GTCTAGGTACTACATAATTTGATGCAACGAAAAAATCCACCCGACTCAATATCGACAACTGAAAAGATTCGGGTATTGGACGCTCAGCAGATGAACTTTTCTCTCATTTATAAATCAGTGAAAAGTATTGAAAATCGCCGGAAAACAGTCAGAATTTCAGCATAAGATCAGTGAGAAAAGCGCAATTTCCCCATTAGGATAAAAACCTCAGATCATGGATATGTCAAAATGTATTCACTATTAAAATATTTTCATCAATTTTTTACAATCTTCTGATAAAATTCTTTTTCAACCTGCTCCATTATTTTATTCAACTGCGAATCATTTTTCTCAATCCCCCCTCCACATTTCTAAATACTTTTCTCATTTTTTCTCGAAACGTATCCCACTTCATAACTGTTACTCGCCTAATTGAAATTGCCAATTTTTTCGTTTTTTTTTTTCAAATGTAGGTAGAAGATATTTTAATTTTTTTTTTTTTAATTTTTTAAACATATGTCAATATGTTATTTTTTTCAAAAGCATGTAGGTATCACTCTTGCAATTTAGAGAGACAGTGTTGCTAAAATTCCGAATTTAGAACACTTTTTGTTATAAAAATTAAACTTTACTTATCATTCAATTTTATCCAAATTTTTTCAAGACGAACACGACGTCATCATGCGTTCCTGTCTTCATCTGAAAACGTTATTTTACAGAGAAACGTTTCAATTTTCAAATTTTACCCCCTTCTTCGTCCTAACGCTCGTAAAAAGTGGTGATTTTTTAATATTTTGATAACAGAAGCTGACTGGAAAAGGTTTTGATCATGATTTTATTTCTTTCGTTTTGCTTTTTTAGATCATTCAATTCTCTAACACAATTTCCGAATTGAAAAGTGAAGAAAACGAGAATTTTCTTGTAATCTTGTCAAATTTAGTACAAAATTATCAAGAGAGGTAGAAAATATCTAAATGTGATAGAACTACATAGTTTAATTCATCCGGAAAATTATTATACACCACCCCCTCTCCCAATAAACAATTTCTAATTTTTGCTAATGTCTGTGTACCTAGATAAAAATTAAGTAATTCTCGCAAACTAGATTTACAAAATTGAAATATTCTGGTTTTCAGGGCTGTGAATTCGATTGATCTACTAGTCAAAAATCCAAAATTACTAATTAGGTTAATTGGAAATTGACTGAGGAATCCTGACAAATCAACGAAAAAAAAATTTCTTAAACAACATTAGGTAACCTATTGTAAAATTTCATCAATTTTTTTTTTTTGAAAAGTCATGTTTGAAAAATAAAAAAATTCAGTTTAATATTTTGATATAAAAAAACGGGGAATATAGTAAGTATAATTGCACGTCAGAAAAAAAGGGTTGCACGACAAAAATGGCACAACTAAATCACGACTAAAGAATGGAAATTCACGACAGAAAAAAGAAAAATTGTACGACGAAGCATGAACGACGAATTAATAAGAGTGAACGGCAATATCGCGTAATAATTCTGTGATTCCTTCATTTGGCTGCTAGAATTTTATAAGCAGTTCAACGCTACTTTCATCTTTAATTAAACTGAATTGATGAAATGGTTCATTTTTCTGTTAGAACGTTTCAAAAAAAAAAAAACCTTACGCATTCTGCGTAAGGTAACCGACTTTTCCACAAACGTCGGTGTAGAAAATTAAATTTACTTTCATTCAACTATTCACAAATATTGAGTCTATTGAAGAGTACCAAACTTGAAATTTTGGACTCCTAGGCACCCATGTACACTAGGGTATCCAGGGAAGGGGCTCAAATCGAAATAAAATAAGTTTTAAAATAAAAATACCAAATTCGAAATCAGCGACCCAAAAAATATCAAACTGCGCCGTTTTACAAACTTTTTAATGCTAATATTCAAATTATTTACGTTTCAAGCTTGCATTAAGAAATTGAAAAAACGGCAGTTCACAAATGTTAAGCCTACCGAGGGACGACTTAGGAACATGTAGAGGATTCAAATCGAAAAACAAAGAACTAATTCGGAATCAGCGACCCAAAAATCATCAGTTTATGCCCTTTTACAAAGTTTTTTTTACAAACTTTTTAATGCCAGAATGCGTTTAAGCCTACCGAGAGACGGTGTACCTCAACCGATCGGGCTGAAAATTTTTCTGTAGGGTCCTCAAACCTTTCTTTGCCAATCCTGAAAATTTCAGCTCAATCGGTTCTGTAGTTTTAGAGAAATTGAAATTTTAAGCGCAATGCAACTTTTACCTTGGTTGTTTCAAATTTCGGCTAAGTCCCACCTCCAACCCCTAAAAAACACAAAAAGTTCAATATCTCAAAAACGGCTGAACCGATTTTAAATCGGTTTGAAAATCTCAAAACTACATAAAAAATGCTATCTTTTGGGATCATTGTCCCCTTCTGGAGCTACACATCTTTTGAGTTTAATGCGAATTTCGAGTATTGGACCCTCCTTTGCATCCTTTGAGGATCGTTTTTGACCAAAGGAGGGGCCTCCCGAAAAACGCCTGTATAGCAAGTTGTAGAGAATTAAATTTGCTTTCGACAATGAGAGTCATTAGATTTTTTTGAGGATGCCTAGTTTTCAAATTATTCGAGCTTCAAGTTTCAGTAAGCTATTGAAAAAAACTGTTTACACATTTTAAGCCTACCGAGAGACGGTGTACCTCAACCGATCGGGCTGAAAATTTTTCTGTAGGGTCCTCAAACCTTTTTTTGCCAATCCTGAAAATTTCAGCTCAATCGGTTCAATAGTTTTAGAGAAATCGAAATTTTAAGCGCAATGCAACTTTTACCTTGGTTGCTTCAAATTTCGGCTAAGTCCCACCCCCCAACCCCTAAAAAACATAAAAAGTTCAATATCTCGAAAACGGCTGGACTGATTTTAAATCGGTTTGAAAATCTCAAAACTACGTAAAAAATGCTATCTTTTGGGATCATTGTCCCCTTCTGGAGCTACATAGTTTTCGAGTTTAATCGCGGACAAAATTATACATAAACATATAAATATATATATTAATAGTCATCTATGGTCAAAGTGGCATCATTTTTCAAAACCCCTGCAAATTCATCAAATGCAACATTAATGACATTGTGATATTGTACAGAATCTATAACTTCTTAGGTTTTTTTTAAAAACGAATTTTAAAAATGATGCCACTTTACCTGTAAACTTCACAAAAAGATGCCATCTCGACCGTAGGCACGAAATAGTATATTATGCAATGAGGGAGATAAAGTGATTTTCGACGAATTTTGAGGTTTATTGCCCGAGCGAAGCGAGGGAAATAATTCAAAATCGTCGAAAATCATTTATCTCCCGAGTTCCATACGATATTTTTTGTTGTAGTGTGAGTAAAAGGCGAGTTTGAGCACTCGAGCGATTCGCGAGTGTGAGTAAAAGTGCACTTTTACTCACACTACGATGAAAAAAAATTTTTGCTCTAAGGAGTAGAATATAAGTGGTAAAGTGACATCAAGTTTCTGATAGGTTTTCTGGCATCTATAGCACTTATCTTAGCCAAATAACAGCAAACGGAAACTGGCATCCGAAAAATGATGCCAGTTTCCAAAAAAGATGCCAGTTTACCTGTAGACGAAAAAAAAAGATGCCACTTTGACCATAGACAAATCTATTTATATATATATAAGGAAACCTCGTTCTCAACCACACGTCCTATCGTGTTCAGAATGTCCGAAAACGTAAAAAAAAATCGTTCCCGACGCTCCCTTCAACTATGATGAACAATTTAGTACTCGACTTTTCCTAATGGAAAAGTCGGTAAAAAAGGCCATCTCACTTTACTTTTCCAGTATTTCCATTTCTCTTGCATAAAATTTCTCCGTATTTTTGATATTTATTTTCAAAAATTACGTCATTTTATGATTCTAAAAAACTCTGTTCTTCCATTTTTTACAATTCTGAGCCATTTTTCATGGGACTTTGTATATTTTTTCAATGATTGAATTTTTTGGGTTCGGAAAATTTAAATCGTATAAACTAAGCAATTTTCGATGAAGAAACTTCGTTTGTTGTTGATTTTAATAATTCACATTTACGTATAAATTTTACTGCCTACGTATCAACTACATATTTCAAAAAAGAAATCCGCTGTTCAGTTGCAGAACCAAAGCGAGCTACCCTCGATGCCTGGATTGTCCAGTGCTCAAGGCGCGGCTCGGCTGCTCTATCTGCCTTCTGATAAAAAATGTATTAATCAAAGATAATTCATGTTTACTGGACTTATTGTAATATCAGCTGCTCACAAAAAGGCGATTGGTGGCGAGCGACGGTGGCGTTTTGTTATACGAAAGGTTTCGAGCCACCTGTATGTAATTTTGTTGGAAGGCAAAAGATGGGGTTTTATAGGTGACTACATGTGTTAGATGCAATCGACGTCCTTCTATGTTACGCCTGATTGTATACTTTGGGGTTTTCAGGTGTAAAAGAAGACTTCTGTTTAATATTGATGCGTATCTAGGTGGTTGGGGTATTAAAATGTCTCATAAATAAAGTTTTGATCACGTTGATGCCCAAAGAATAATTTGTCTAGACTTTTTTCCATTAGAGAGTCTCTCAGTAAGGAACATTTTCGAAAGAATTGCTCTGTGAAATTTCAAATTTTCACTTATGATAATTTTTTATTTTAAATACCTAATTGATATTTTCTATCATTGTGAGAACATTTCAAATTCGCATTCAGAGAAAGTAAAATCTGACTAAGAATTTCTTCACGAAAAAAACAGAAGTTACGAAAATTAATACATTTTACCCCAAAAATAATAAATTTTATCGAAAAAAGGAATAAATTTTACCAAAATAATAATTTTTAATCAAAAAATGATAAAATTTATTCAAAAAAATAATAATAACGAGTCTCAGTTCACAAAACAGGTGAAATTTGTTCTGAAAAATGATATTTTTTATCAGAAAAAGTGATAAAATGTGTCACAAAAATAAATAAATTTTACCAAAAAAATAAATTTTATTCAAAAAAATAATAAATTTTACCCATTTTGAGAATTGGGACACGTTATTATTTTTTTGGATAAATTTTATTACATTTTTTTTTTTCTTCAGTGTTCTACGTTCCTAATACCTATAACTTTTTGCACTGTACTTCAGCACTTGAGCTTTCAATGATTTATTTTTGAAAATTTCCGAATTTTACAAGATGAAACCATTTTTTTGAAAAATATTTACTCCGGCTGGAATATTTTTTTTTGATTATCCTCTCATACCTATTTATCAATTAGGAGTTCAATCAACTTGAATTAAATTTTTGTCTGTATTTTTTTGGGGGGAAGGGGGGAAGGGGGAGGAGACCCCAGACTAGCTAGGTCTAATTGAATTTGATTACCTACTTTGATCAAATTTTTTTGGGCTGAAATATTTTTGATTTCTTTTTTTACTTATACTTGAATATTACATCAATTGAATTTTTCATGGATAAATTATTTCAATTTTTTTTAAATTACACGGGTTGATTTTTTTTATTCAAAATACTCACTCTCTCCTATTAATTAAAAAATCAATGGATTCTATTCAGTTTGAATTGAATAGCATCCGATTTACCTATGCTTTTATTTATCGACTGCTGGAGACTTCTGATAACAGATAATGATCGAGAAATTGGAACATTCTTACTTGATTTTGGAATGTCAATTTTGGTCAAGGTGGGTTCAATGTTTTGCAGGAGCTCCTGAGTGACCCTAGGTCTTTTAATTACTCGTTCAATTGTTTTTTGGGTTCTTGAGTTTTATTACCCTCAACTGAAGACCCATATCAGCCATCCCCGAAACTGCAACGAAACTGCAACGAAACTGCAAGGGCGTCTCCAGAGAAATCAGCTTTTTTCAATACGAACACTAACGGGGAAAAAAAGTGAAAATGACGAACGAGAGCCAGTACAGTAATTCAAATAGATCACAAGGCATTAACAGGCACGACACAAACGAGATTTTTACATAGTACGCACAACAATGAATCATTTCGGGGACTTGAAGTCGATTTTCTGGGTAAAAGAAAAGCTTCAATTGAAAAATGAACAGAATTTAGGTTCTGAAGCTCTTGGAAAAAAATTAATTCGACGTCACGCAATAGAATTGAACGTTTTACAAATTGATGTCTTCTTTTTTTTTGAATGCGATGGATTTATTCCCTTTGAAAATCGATTTTTTCGCAATGAGTCACATTTTCAACGATTCGTTATTTATCTCAGTATTGAATTTATTGCAGACGTATTTGAGTACCTATTTTTCCAGCTTTTAAAATCGAGTTTGAATATGATTTCAGCCTTTTTCTTCATCATTTCGAGGTTTCTTTTGATTTGAATTTTTTGTTGAACATTTTCTTATTCCTGAAGTCCATTTTATGAGCGTAGGGTGGCTCCTAGGAAAAAAATAATGGACATACCTAAAATTTATTTCCTGATGCAGTTTAATTAATTTTTTTTCTAGGAATTTCAACTTACGAGGTATTTTTATGAAACATGAAAGTTTTTGAAAGAGCCCTTGCTCTGCCCATAAAATCGACTTCCATTGACAAAAATTATTAAAAAGTGTAAAAAAAAATCAAAAAAAAAATTAATAGTGAAAAATCCCTACGTGCTGCAATTTTTAAACCATTTTTTTCTCGAGCAGTACAAAAAATCTTATCAAAATGCCTCCTCCAGTGGCGTAGGAAGCTTTTTTTTGGGAGGGTAGAAAATGAGTACCAAGACTTCAAATACCGGAAGGATTTCCAGGGGAGGGGGCAAAAAGAAGCATTTTTGGCCTCTGTCGTCTCAAATAATTCACATAATTGTAATTTTGTACATGCCCGAGCGAAGCTTTGAAAAAATTGAGTTTTTATTGCCCAAAAAATCATTTTTTCCCACATTTTAATGCTTTGAAAAGTTTATCTCATACGATTTGGGGGGGGGGGGTACAATGTACCCCTTGTACCCCACTTTCCTACGCCACTGGCCTCCTCCAAGTTAAAACCACATTTCTGCCTGGGCCTGTATTCAAGATTGAATCAGCCAGAAAATTACCTCCTTTAAAACGCATTCCACGTCCATGACCGTTGATCTCGCGATCGTTCGATTACCCGTGTTAATCTTATATTTAGCTGATTGGAAAATAAATCTTTATTTAGTTAAACGTTATTCATAATTTTTCGAAGTCATCTTTTGGCAATAATTAACGGTAATTGACAAGGCATGCGATGTTTCAAACCCGGAGGACTTCTTCTTAAGGTCGTCATATGTCTCGATCTTTCATGAGAAATCATAATGTCACCTGAATTTACGGTGTGTAGGTACGACGTATGAATTCGAATGCTTCATCATCGTGTTTGCCTAAAATACGTACTCGAATCGCGGATACAATATCACGCAATCGTAAATCATACGTAGACGTAAGCATTGTTTACGCGGTTTTTTCCCATCGACGATGTTCGAAGGTGGTATTGCGTTGTGTACGTATGATTCATTGGCGTACATGCAGTGGCATGATGAAACTATTATATGCTCTTGAGAGGAGAAGGGGGTACCTCGAATTTTTCCGACGTGATTTTCTGAAAAATTTGCAACTATTCGTATTGTCGCAAAAAAATCCAACCAACTTCAATACTGTTTTCCAGCTTTATTTTACAATTTTCCGTAATTTTAGAGGCCTTCCGAAGCAATACGCTCGTGGAGGGGGAGGGGGTGCAGACTTGGAATTTTCTATTTAATTTTTCCAATGCCAATTAATTTTTTTCAAAATTTTTTTACCAGTGCTGATTTTTCTCAAAACATTGCAATGAAGCAGAAACAAAAACTTTTGTTAAAAATCTTAGGGGGTGTGAATGAAAAATTTCCCAGCTGATATTATTGAAAAGAGGAAAATTTACCGACTCAGTTTCAGAAAAAAGGAAAATTTGTCGACCAGAAACCAAAATTTGTGCATTTTTCGAGCTCTCGTCTGAAAAAATCGAAAATTGTTTGAAAATTCCATTCGAAATCACTACCAATCAAATCCTTTAATGACAATTTTTTTCTGTTACGAAGTATCATTCAATTTTCTGATTCCGAAAGTGAAAAAGTTCGAACTACCGTTTTGAAATAAAATCATACATACAAATTTATTAAGCACGAGCAAAGCGCGGGTGACAATTTTCGAAAAAAAAAGATTCTTAAACTTGGAATTTCTTCATTAAAATTCGTGTTTTTTAGTGCTATCTTTTTATGACTTTCAAAAAACGCAATTCTTTGTAATGAGTTCCTCTCGTTTCAAAAAATTCTGAAGAATCAGAATCAAAAATTCCGTTCGAGATTATCCTTGAGTTATTTTCACTTGAAAAAATTCAGTTTTCTGGGTTGGATGGAAATAAATATGAATTATACGAGTATAAATTCACGCAAGGGCGGAAATTTTCAGGAAAAAAGCATCCAAGAATTCAATTTTTTTCAAATTAAAATTTTAGGAGTAGTATTGAAAGGGAAGCGGAATTCTCAGCTCCTTTTTGCTCGGACAAAAATTTGAAAAATTGATCAAAGCAAATGATGCGTTTTTTTTTTTTTAGCGGTTCCTTATCAAAAAATTTAATAATTAGGTACCTGCTACCTATGGAATCAAAATTTTCTGGACTTCAAGTTTTTTTTTAAAAAAAATAAATTTGATGCTTATTTGGTGTGAGGTTTTTTTTGTTGCATTACCTACCTAGTAAAAATTTGTATTTTTTCTCTATTTCGTGATTTTTCTTGCAAACTTTGTCGACTTTGCGAGAGCGTTGGGTCGATAAATTTTCAAAAAAGTACCGACTTTTGGAAACACATTTTGAAATTTTGCTCATTTCAATATTTCACTACTTTTCTTAATTTTTCCCTCTCATGCTTTTCTGATTTCTGTCATTTTTTTCCCAGCTTCATTCATTTTTTCCAAATGGAAAATTCTTGAGGGTTAAACAATCTCTTCCAACTTTTCAAAAATTTTTAATTTTTTTTTAGTAAATGTTGGTTTTGATTGATGACATTTTAAAAAATTGCAAAATTTTAATTTTTTAAAAATCATTTTTCTAGAAAATTTTTATTGCGTGGAAATGTTTTTTTTTTTTTTAATTCAATGTCAGACAAAAAGATTTGAGCGTAAAATTCAGTTAAAAAAACTGAATTTTAAAATATTTTGAAAAAAAAAAAATGAGTAGAGAAACAATCGAAACACAGTTTGTTTGAAAAAGTTTCAAACACCTTAGGAACGAAACTTGATCGGAAATCTTGGGGGTGAAAATAAAAAAAATTTACTAATATAATTGAAAAATGGTAAAATTGGTCGACTTACAATATTTATTAGGAAATGAAAATTTTTCGATCAGCTGTATCGAAAACAAAAACAAAAATTCAGACTTTTTGAGCTAGGTACTTTTCTGAATTCTAAAAAAGCAATTCCTTAATGACCACCACTCCTTTAAAAAAAAAAAGAATAAATTTTGAAAATTGTATTCAAGATTGCCACCAAATCACTCGATAAAGAAAAAGGACAAACTTTTTCCGTCAAAATATCTAATTATCTGACATGGAGAAACATCATTTGTTTGAAAAGTTGTGTGCGAGCGAATCGAGGACGAAAATTTTTGAGGAAAACATTGCACCCAAAAGCTGAAATTTTTTCGTTAAAATTCGTGTCTTTTTCGCTCCACTTCTCGACTTTCAAAAAAACGACCTTCCTTGAAGAACTCCACTCTTTTCAAAAAAATCGAAAAACTTATGAAAATTCCATTGAAGATTGTCACAAAGTACCCTGATTGATGGAAAGGGCAGTTTTATTTCATTTGAAAATATGTATTCAATTGTCTGGGTTAGAAGGGAAGAAGATTCATGCCACCATTTTAAAAATAAATTGAGGTAAGTTACTGGGTCAAAGCAAAGTTGGAGTGAAATTTTTTTTGGAATATTTTCAAATTTTCCCAATTTTATTAACTTTCCTAAATTAAAAATTGGGAAAATCTTGGCGAATCTCAACTTTTCTTGATTTTCTCAACTTTTTGAAGAAATAGGGGTGTGAGGGGTGTCACCTCCCGATCGACACGCCACTACGTACATGTTTGACTTTCGGACCCCCAAGTATGTCTTTTCTGGCGATTGAGTCGTAAAGTTGATATTTTTGAACGACCAAGTAAATGTGATTGATGGAAGATGAGGGCCTCAGAGAAGTGAAGGGAAACCGGTAGTTGAATGAAAAGACAACAAGACGTTTTGAAACAAGAAACAAGAAAGTACCCAGCCCACGAACGTGCGCTTGCGCGTACCATAGTCTTATGGGATTTTTATTTATCGTCTCCGCGTACCATTTAAACGGTAAAAAATTACACCTTGAAAGCTAGTTGCGAGATGAAGATCGGCTCGAGATTATTCATAGAGACAAAAAAAAAAAAAAACTAAACGAATGATGGTTGCAATACTTCTGTATAAGTAATTCTTGCCAGAGACTCTACATAGAATATAAAATGTACTGCAGGTCTGAGAGATTATTATAGTTACTTAATGTACACCGGTATCGTCGTGTACTATCATTGTCATTTATCAATTGAATGACCATCGGTTACTTGTTTCCAATGTGGTAAAACAATAGCCACAGATAAATGGTAGAATCGCCATCGTGAGCACGACGACGACTCAGACCAAAATGGAAAGTATTCTAGAGAGGTAAGACGTTCGCCAGATACGAATCAGTATAAAGGTGTATGTGTTTTTGAAAATACTTCCCTTCTTATCTGACTCCTCTGTCTACGAGTACAAGATTTAAGAATGAAGGTATTTCGAACGAGTCGCAGTTGTAATTTTAAATCGAAAAATGTAATCGATTCGATACAGATCGTCGTGTGATGAGATTTCCCAGCCGAAGAAGGCTGGAAATCATTATGGAACTAGTTCTTTATACGTATAGGTTCGCGGGTATGCTGTGAGTCGAAATGATATATACGTCGTATTAAGAGTACCTATTTAATATTAAGATGAAATATGACGATGATGCTGTGCGGATTTGAATCCAGTTTGGAGAATACGATTCTCGCTGTTTCGCGAATTGCAAAATGTATCGAAACGTTGGTCGGCGGATCCTACTGTGCGAGAAGTCGTGTTGTGTATGAAATTGTGTGTAGGTGACTGACTTCTGGGAAGAGATGGAGTTGTGCGAGTATGAGATGGGAAAAAATTCCAAGCTGTTCAAAAGATCCGGCAAAGTTTTATTTTTCAGTCTTTTTAAAGGCGAAAGTCGTACTTTTTCTCGAATTTGAACCCATTTCATTTGTAAAAATTAAACATTTATGGAAAGTATTTCGAATTTCAAATTTCAATGCCAATAAATTATTAGCAGTTAGCAGAGTCCATTTTCTAGAAAACCTGAGAAATTCAGAGAATTTTTGAAATAAGTATCGAAATGTCAAGAAACTTCAACATTTTCTTGGGAATTTTTAAAACAATGAAAAAAAATCTAGAAAAAATGTGTTTCTTTGAATCCAAACTTTTTATCGAATAATTTGCTCTGTTTCAAATAATAAAGTTTTCAAATTTTTATGTCAGGTGTCGGGAAGGGGGAGGGGGGTCCGAAATTTTCATGATCAAGTTTTCAGTCGTTTTTGTGGCCGGAAAAATAAGCATCTAAAAATCTCGTAAGTTTTAATCATTTTCGAAAAAAAAAAAAGTTTGATACCTTAAATTTTAAGTTATTATTTTACACAATATAATCACACGAAAAAACTATATTTTCATTTTCCATGTTTCAGATTGAATGGTTGGGAAAATTTCGAAAAATTGGTCTAAAAATCTTGGAGAGTCAGGGGTAATCATTTTCGAAGCGTTTAGTGGACATAAAGCCTGACTTTTGAAACAAATAAGATTTATTCAAAAAATGTGAAAAATTGTGCCTTTTCTCTATTTTAAGCATGATTTTTTATAATTCGACCTCGCTTCGGTTGATTTATGATGATCGTTCTATTTTTCACCAAACGTGTATAACTCTTTAAATTGGAATCATACTTTGATGAAATTCTACGAAAATTATTCATTTTCAATTTTACTCCCTCCCATTTTTTCTCGAATTCTCAGCCCACTCCTTAGGTTATTTTTTGGGGATGCTTATTAGTGATGTTTTGTAGAGAAGATTCTGCCGGACGGGGTGGTAAAGAAATGGACTGTTTATGGAGGACGTAGGAGGGAGTGTGGGGTCGGTAGGGTTGTCCCCTTCCTCACGAGTCCTCTGGCCGTTGTGTCCTTCTGTCCCCATTACACTGGTGCGCACCAGGTTCCCGATCTTGCTCTACGGACTTACCTCCCGGAGGATATTTAGGAGGAAGTCCTTTCGCCGAGGGTCCGCGGGGCCCGTCTGGGGTCTCGCACGTTGGAACGAATAAAAACACGGTTGACAGATACAACGTATATTTGCACGACGTATTTAATCGTACCTGTATGTGTGTGTGAGTGACGGCCGCGACCTACGGTTACGGATGGATCTAAATTGGCGATGATCGAGATGATTTTACACTCAATTCGACGCCACGCCGCTGGCTGCGGAGGCGGCGGCGAAAGGAGCTATAGACCTCCCCGATCGGTGCCATCGTATTGAGCTGAACTCCATCGTCCCCTACTTCGCCGGAGCTGCAAGGGGTCGATGGATCATGTTGTTCTGAACGTGTGGAAGAATTCGCGCGGCGGGAATAGGAACGACGCCGCGGAGGATATCTCCGGATGGATATCTCCGCGGAGGGAACCGATCTCGCGAGTGGCGAATTCCACCGGGGTCCCAGGGTCTCTATCCAGGCCTAGGTGCACTGGTACCTTGAAGGATCCCCATGGGCCCCCCATCGAAATGAGGGACCAAGATGGAATCGCGGGTGAATTCCGATGACGGGTAAATAAATCGAGCCGGATTCGATATTTACGCGTCCCCGGCCAAGTCCGATTCCGGTGACTTGGCCGGGCGTCGTACTGGCCGAAGCGAGAGATGTTAAAACGACATACGAGGGTATACGGAGCTTGATGTTAGCAACGAATACATTTTCGGAACTCGAACGTAAGTAGAAATCGAGTTCGATCGAGCCGCAGCTCGATCGATCAGCGTAACTACCCCGTTCAAGGTATTTTCGGAACTAGTTTTACTCCGCTAACGCAGAGTTTATATAAGGATTCGAATCAACTTGCTAGCAGGGTTGCCACCACCACGGAACTATAGTCGTTTCTCTTGGGTCGGGCCATATTCACTCTGACATATGCCCCATCGAGCTGTATTAGGGGAGCTGACCTCCCATAGTAAAGGTCGAACTTTTAGTACTGTAGTCAAAGTTAAGTTCCTTAGAGAGGATATTGGTCCCTGCCCCATTCGACTTTTGCTGTGGGTGGTGGTAACCTAAGTAATAAATTTTGATCCGGTATGTCCGGTGCGGCTATTGTAGTTCAATAATAAATACAAATTTTGCGGTCTGCTGACCCTCGGAACAGCCGAAAGGGATCGCCGACGGGCCGAAAGTGCTGCTAGCTAGATGACTTGATATTGTGCTAAACAGAATGTTAAGCTAAACAGAAATTTTGACGCCGTATTTTGAAATGACAATAAAATTTACGGCGTAAGAACTATGGTGAAAAGAAAATTGATATTTTTGGTTAGACTTTGAATTTTGATTTGATGGTTTTTCGTTTTTTGACAATTAAATGGTTTTAAACTTGGTAAAAAATGGTCCCTAAGTCATCTATTTGAACCCTTGTTAAATTTTGATTTGTGGTCACGGTACCACTGTGTGGAGGGGGAGAAATTTTGCGGAATTCGGACGCGAATTCTTCCATGCACGTACAGGGTTCAGCTTACGATTTTTTAGGGGGTTACGTATATACAATTATGTACAATTATATCTAAGTAATTATTCAGAGCTCAGAACACAGAAAAATGGGGTTGTGTAACATTATTGTCGTCTTGAGGGTTAATGTGGTTCTTGAGGTGGGGTTTTACAATTTATGAGACGTAAAAAATATCCAAAAGAAAATTTACAAATGATTTTTTGATTTTGATGGGGGGAAAGAATTGCAAATCTCTTTTTATAATTATGTTCACGCTCACTGTTACATTTCATATTTTTTTGATTTTTTTGTTTTACTATTTTTATTACATTTTGTGTATTTTATTCACGCGCTCTGTTACATTTTGTTTGTTTTTTTTTTTTTGATTTTGCATATTTTTCTATTTTTTTGTGAGATTTGCAGTAAAAAATAAGAAAATTTTGATTTTGTAGAGCTCTGAATAGGGAAATTTTTAAAGCTAGGTGGGGGGGTATATGCGTGGTTTTGGTACAGAACCATAAAAAAAAATATAAGCGGGGGAAACTTATGATTAATTTGTCGCAGCCGTCGAGTATATATGAAGACGTAAAAATAACATATTTGCTGACATCAGCATTAGAAACGATTGTATAGGTATGTACATTGAAACTAAATATATAATGCGACATGTGATCAGATACTAATATCAATTTTTGTTGTTACAGGTGCCGACGATGGAATGTCGATGGTCGAAGGTAAAGATGGTATCGATTGGTGAGTATCGACGTGATGACGATAGTGGTGTTATATGTCCACTTTTGTTACAGGTTGATTCAGCACGCCGATTCATGGTGGTTTCTGCGACGTTGATATGGGTTACTCAGAACATGGTGTCGAAAGACTATTAAAAAATCGAAAGGTAATTAGTAATTTTGTAATATTTAACCTATTAATAGGAAAATCGTGACGTGCAAAAGATGAAAGAATTTTTATCATATAAGATCATGAATTATTATTTTTCAGCTGTGCTGAGATACAGTTACTTTTTATTGGTTCCAGGTTTCCATGGCTCCGGTTGATTTTGGTTCCAAATTGATGAATTGCTGTAAAAAATTTGATTAGTTTGCGAAAGGTGAGGTTTTTTACACGTCGTGTGTATTTTGGTGCCGATAAATGAATAGAAATTTTCTGGTTAATATTCAAAAATGAAAAAAAATAAAAAGCGAATTTTGATTGTTGAAGTTTGGTGAAATAATTTTGTGAATTTTTTATTTCAGAATTTGGACGGTGTCGATAATCAAATTTGGAGTCCAAGTGTCCCATATGCCCGCGTCGTTTGGGCTATTTCAAATTTTGAAAAGGTAAGAATCGATTTTGATAATATTTCTCGAATTTTAGAATCTAAAATCGCCTATGGCGTGCCCCATATGCGCGTAGGGATGATTTTAGGTTGAAATGGTTGCCTGTCTTGACTTTTTTACGGCGTATGTATGTTTTAATTTTGATTGTGGGTTGTTCAAAAAGTGAAATCGCGTGAATTTTTCTAACGTTTAAATTTTGGGATGGTAATTAGAAATATTTTCGATTTTTGATGACGTCGAAAATACCAAGAAGGGGAAAAAGAAAAAAAAAAGAAAATTTTTGGATAAATGATAGACTGTTTCATTTGTTTTGCTGAATATTAACAAAAAAAAATAAATAAAGAAAAGAAATTTTGGTCTTGTGAATTTTATTGTGAAAATTCTGCCCCATATGAACTTGATGTTCGTGTGGACTAAAATTTTTAAATTTTGGTTCCCATTCTTGATGTTTTCGATCATATCATTTTACCATTTTATTTCTGATGTCGTGGTAAATCAAATGTTCATAATTTTTGGAAATTTTTTGTATGTAGTCAGAAGGTTTTTTTTTTTTTTGTTGAACTCAATCTTATTATAAATATATACGGCTACTTTCGTCTTTCGGGTTCTCGCGTTAAACTTTATAATTATATTCGGCTGGGTGCGCATATCTCCTACCTTTTTCCTTTTTTTGTCTCTCGTCGGTCGTCACTTTGTTCTCGTCTTTCTTTCTGTTAACTTCTGTACTTGTAATCTTTCCTAAACAATATATTATTCTTTTTTTCCTTATACGTTTTTCTATATATTTCCAACACTGGTAAAATAAAATAAATAATTTTTTTTTAATTATTTATAGATAAAATATCTTTTAGAAATGAGTAACGACGGCGAGAAAATTCCTATTGATAATATTGGTATTAGTAATGGTAATGGTGATCCGAATTCTCAGGAAACGTCACATCGTAAGTTTTGCATTTTTCCTGTAGGAACTAGAATTTTTTTTAAAAAAAAAAGTAGAAATCTTTGTTTAGCTAGAAACTCGTAATAGTGAAACTTTGATAGAGCTCTTTTTGGTATTTTAAAAAAAAATTTGTTTGAAATTTGAAGAAAGCTATTGTAATTTTTTTCTCTATTATTTTACGTTGTCGGGAACGTGTCAATGACCCGAAATTTTTCTCTTTAAAGAAAGTAATTTAAATATAACGCGAATTGAATGCGTGATAATAATTCAATTTTTGATTAAGAAAGAAAAGAATAAAGTCCTTTTTGACCCATTTTCTAATTCCTTTTGTGTGGAATTTTTTTTGTTCATTGTAGAATCCGAAAACGACAATGTAAATTTGGCTGAACTTCTATTGAGACTTAAAAGCGTAGAGAAGTTGAATGAAATTTATAAAAAAACTAGATGACGTTGAAAAAATACCTCTTCCGTTCGCACTTGGCGTATAAATAAAATTGAGTTTCCTGTCGTGACTTTATCTGAAAATTCAAACTTCGACGATTGGCTTCTTCATGTCAGAGCCGCAGCTGACACAGCTGACGTTTCGGATCTGATTTTCGAAAATGTAAGTGACGTTCCATTAGTCGACAGCAGAGATGTGGATTATAGAACCAATGTAGCGAGAACCATCATTGCTAAACGTCTCGATGAGGAACATCTAAAATTAGTTACTGATATAAAAGATCCAAAAGAAATGATTAAAAAACTTTTCGATTTTAAAAAACCCAAAACGAAAGCAAGATCTCTGTATGCCTATACTGCTCTTAATCGTTGGTCTTTTGATACGGATAAATCAGTATCAGAAAATATTAAAGTATTCGAGAATCTTGTTAAAGACTACAACTATTCTTGTGAATGTGAAGAAGACAAGATTCCAAAAGGAATCATTATCGATATCTTCGTAATTGGACTTCCGAATTACACTCAAAAAAATGTTTTGAATACGCTTCGTTTAAAATCCAATGTTTCGTTTGAAGAGGTCAAATCTTTGGTTCATGAAATCGAAGGCGAAAGAAAGAATGCAAATCTGAAACGAAAAGAACAGGCTCTGGTAGCTAGACATCATGAAAGTAAGAATAGTAAATACGACAATAAGAGTAAGTATTCGGCTCGTAATAATCGTTTTCAGCCCTACGAAAGTTCTCATCGTTACGACAACAATCAACGTAATTATAACTCTCATCGTTATGAACATCCACGGCAAAATGAGCGATCTGGTAATGACCATTATTCACGTCCTGGCTATCAAAATCAATCTCACGGCTATAAAAATCGAAATGAAAACTTTCGTCCTGCGGTCAACCTGGATGAAATTATCTGCTTCGCTTGTAAGAAAGCCGGTCATTATGCTAAGTATTGTAAAGAACCAAACTGTACGAATTGCGGTACCTGTGGCCACGTTCAAACGACTGCCCTCACAATAAACGATCCGCTACATCTGATAAAAATTCCGGTCCTCCAAATAAAAAATCTCGCGGCAAGGCCTTTTCTGCTGGAAACGAATTTTCAGGTAAAAATTCAGAAAATTACTTAGTTTTTCATTTAGATTCTGGTGCTTCGGATCACTATATTAGAAATCCCAATTTATTGTGTAATAGTAATGTTGAACAATCTAAACAAATTGAATGTGCTGATGGTAAATTTATCGAAGTTAAAGTACATGGAAACATTAATTTAATATCTGATAACGATCTAAAATTTCTTTTGACTGAAGTCTGGGCTAGTGAAACCTTTTCAGTAAATCTTTTATCTGTAAGAAAGTTAGTCAAAATGGGTTTCGATGTCCTTTTACAGAAGACGTTGCTAAAATCTTTGAAAGAAAGTCTGGTAATGTTGCACTTACGATTCCGCTAGTCGGTAATTCCTGGAAAATTAAATTGAAGCTTGCTGATAAAGAAATTGATCATGATACTGTTTTCTCTGTTAATTCTAATAATTCTACCTCAAAGGTTAATAAAACTTCAAACGATCTTCTGACGAGAAGCTAGATTGTTTGAGTGTTAAAAGGAGGAGAAAACCGATACGAGATAAGGAGAGCAACCTAGCCGCGATAAGATGGCACCAACGTTTTGGTCATGCCAGTGTTGACTATTTAAGGAAACTTAAAAAAAACTATGAAAGTATGAGTACTGCCGTTTTTAATGATGATATTCGTGACTGTGAAGATTGTTTGAAAGGAAAGTTGGAAAAAGATCCATATAATTCTACTCGAGAAAGAGCAACGCGACCTCTTCAATTAATTCATACCGATGTTTGTACTGCCTTTCCTGCATCTATCTATAATAAAAGAACCATGTTTGTGTCTTTCATAGATGATTATAGTCGTTATTCAGCTATTTACACTATCGATAGTACGAAAGATGTTCTTAACATGTTCAAACTTTTTGTTAACGAAATGAAGTTTCATTTTGGCAATGATTTTAAAGTTCAGAAAATTAGATGTGATAATGGTACTGAATATACCAATACGGATTTTAAAAATTTTTGTGAAAAAGAAAGTATAGATTTCGATCCTATTCCGCCCTATAATAGTTCCTTGAACGGATGTGCGGAGCGCCACAATAAAGTTATGGAATATAAGATAAGAACTCTATTATTTGATTCCGGATTTCCTTCCTCCTTTTGGGAATACGCGGCTGCTGTGGCTGTATATACTTATAATCGTTCTCCAAATCAATCCATTAACTTTGAACTACCTTATGAAAAATTTTTTAAAAAGAAAGTTAATATAGAGAATCTAGTTCGTTTTGGTTGCTTGATTTACACTATCAACAATGATCCCAAGAAAAAGAAAGTTGATGCCAGGGGTAGCAAAATTCATGCTTTGTTATACTAATACTGGTTATAAAGTTTTGGATCCGTCTAATCTTAAAATTGAAAGCATTAAAACTGCAAAATGCATAGAAAATAAAACCTACGGTGATTATTTTGGTAAAAATCGAACTCCAGAAAATTCTTGGAAGAAAGTAGAAGAATCTAAGGAAGGGGAAAGATGGTTAAATCGTAGTAATGAAGTTTCGCAAAATCTAAATAAGTCCGAATTATCTGAAACTGCGTTAGATGACGATTGTGAAGTGGAAATTATGGAATATCTTATTGATGATGATTGGGAATCCGTTTCTGGTAAGGGTTTTGCTATGAGCGCAGCTGGTATATTAACCCCAAATTCTGTTCAAGAAGCTTTTGAATGTGATGAATCTAAATTTTGGAAATTAGCTATGGATGACGAATATAACTCTGTAAAAGAAAGAAAAACATATGAACTAGTTGATCGAGAGCCATCTATGGATGTTTTAGACTCTAAATGGGTTTATAAATTAAAAGGAAGTGAAAATTCTACTCTTTTTAAGGCCAGAATTGTGGTTAGAGGCTTCAAACAAAAAAAACATTATGCAAAATTTGAAATTTATGCACCTGTAGCCGAAATTTCTATCGTAAGATTATTAATCGCCATTTCTAGAAAATTTAATTTAAAATTGCATCAACTCGATGTTAAATGTGCCTTTTTATATGGGGATCTGGATGAAGATATTTTTATGGAAATCCCTTTTGGCTTTCACGATGAATGGAATTTTAGAAAAAAGAAAGTCTTAAAATTAAAGAAAGCTTTGTACGGACTAAAAATTGCTCCAAGAAAATGGTATGAAAAACTAAACGAAACTTTAGAAAAATTAGGACTAGTTCGAGATATTGTTGAACCCTGTGCTTATTCCTGGAAAGATGAAAATAATAATTTTGTAATACTTATAATTTATGTCGATGACATTATCATTACAGGAACAGATGAAATTAAAATTTCGAAAATCAAGGAAATTTTAAAAGAAAGTTTTAATATTAAGGAAGCTGATAAAGTTGAAAAGTTTTTAGGCATTCAAATAGATGAAAAAGATGGAAACATTTTTCTACATCAATCTGATTTCATTAAAACCATTATTGAAAAGTTCAACTTTGGAGAAATAAATAGTTCTTCAACGCCTATTTCACCTTCCGAGTCTGAAAAAAGGACGTTGAAGAAGGAGGGAAGAAAAGTTAAAAATTATGATTTTATTAAAGGTTTTGAAGTTTTTGCATTTAGAGAGATTGTTGGTAGTTTATTATATCTGAGCAATTCTACGAGACCGGACATCTCTATTGCAACGAACTTATTATGTAGAAATCAGGACTCCCCTAGCCACCAAGATTGGTGTAATGTTAGAAAAGTTCTAAATTACTTAAATTCTACACCGAATCTAGGATTGGAATATGGTAGTAAGCAAGATGGTATTACATGTAGTGTAGATGCTAGTTACGCATCAGACAAAGGAGATAGAAAATCGACCACTGGTTTTCTAATAAAATTCTGGGGTGATACTATTCGTTGGAAAAGTAAAAAGCAAGATTGTGTCACTACCTCCGCTTGTGAGGCCGAATATGTAGCCTTAGCAGAATGTTGCAAAGAGATTATCTTTTTCAAGGGTCTATATGAACGTCTAACAGGCAGGGAAGAGAAAACGCCTATTATATACGAAGATAACGAATCCTGCATTAAATTAGTAAAATCGGATGAAACTGGTAGACTACGGCACGTGGACGTTTGCTATCACTACTCAAAACAGCTCTTTAAGCAAGGCAAAATTAACTTGCAGTGGGTTAGCTCTAAACAACAAGTATCAGACTTTCTCACAAAACCCTTGAATAGGGAGGATTTTGAACGCTGCAGAAATCTAAGTTTATCATCAGCAAAATTGCTTTAGAATTATGCGATCTTACTGGGTTTATACTCATTATTTATTTTATTTTACCAGGTACTTCAGACAGTGATTCTGACTCTTCCGATAGCACTCACAAGACACTGGACCGTCAGATAAAAAACTCGACTTATGATTTCGTTGCTTAACATGAATTCCCTATCACGTTCCGTATCAACCTCCAACTTCGTTTATACGCGAGAAGGAGGGAATGTTGAACTCAATCTTATTATAAATATATACGGCTACTTTCGTCTTTCGGGTTCTCGCGTTAAACTTTATAATTATATTCGGCTGGGTGCGCATATCTCCTACCTTTTTCCTTTTTTTGTCTCTCGTCGGTCGTCACTTTGTTCTCGTCTTTCTTTCTGTTAACTTCTGTACTTGTAATCTTTCCTAAACAATATATTATTCTTTTTTTCCTTATACGTTTTTCTATATATTTCCAACATTTTTTTTTTTAATTTTGATTGGAATTTTGCCCCATTTGTACTTCGTTTGAATTTTGAAGATGTTGAATTAAATTTTGAGGTGTTGATTTTCTTCTCATTCGCTCTATCTTCATGTTCTTCGTATCTTGATTTCTTGATGATTCTGTATAGGATGTTAGAAATTTTTGAAACGTGAGCTTTTCTACGTTTCCACTTTTTTTGCATTTGTTTGTGCTAACCTTTTGTATAGGATTAGTTAGCGATTTGTTGAGGTATTGATTCTATTTTTCTTTTTTTTTTTTTTGAGAGAGAGGAAAAATTCGAAATGGTTTTTGTGTCAAATTTTGCGTTGTAAAATAACCTGATTTGTATTCCGAAGAGTTGGTTAAATTTTGATTTTGATTTTTTGAATATGACGTCGAAATTGTAAACCGAGTTGAGATTATGAATTTTTCGAATGATATTCTGCCCCATATGCAATCAGGTGGCGAGTTTCTAAAAACGATTTTGATATCGGATGAGTTTTTTGTAAATTCTAGAATTTTGGTTATGTGGTATTGATGGTTGAATTATTTCGGTGTCAAAAAATCAATATGTATTTACGTATACATTGGTATTGATGTAAACAAAAATAAAGAGAAAGATAGTACAGTACTCGAAAAGTAGACAAGAGAAAAAGGAGAAAAGATAAAAAAAAGAAAAAGAAAGAAATAAAAATATGAGAAAAAATATAGTCGACACTTAACGAATAAACGAAGATATGGGGGAAAATTTAGAGGATTATTTCGAGGAGTCCTCGAAGGTGTTCGAACACTTCGACCGGCTGTTGCTTTGGAAGGAAGGCGGGCGATGATATCAATTTTGTTTTCTTCGCAATTGTTTCTGTGTACTCTTTCCATATTCTTCTGTTTTTGGGATTTCCAATCGGCGGCGCGAGAATTAGTATTTTTTGACACCCTTTAATTCCCAAAGTATCTTCCAGGATTTCGATATCCTGAGTTGTCTCTTTTTTCGAGTCGTGGACGTTGGGGGCGGCGATGGCGATGCTGGTGCACGATACGGGTGCGGCCGCGATTATATTGTTTATCTCCTTGAGGTTTATATCTTGGTGGTATAATCGTGTTACTTTCAAGATTTTTTCGTATGGTGACTTTTTTAATAATAGGTTGGCGATCATTGCCGCGTAACCGTTGCCAGCCAGGAGGGTGTTGCGAATGTACACATAGATGTTTTTGTTGTGTATTATGATCGAAGTTTGTCCTACGGTCTTCATTATTAAATTCGGCGAAAAGTATTTGATTTCATTAATTGTCTCTTCGACTGACTCCATTTCTTCTTTTGTTTGTTTGATCTTTTTCTTATTTTTAACGAGTTGTCTTTCGGTTTTTTTCAGTGTTTGTTGTAGTCCTTGAAGTTTTGCCTGTATAGAATAAAGAAAGAATTTAAGCAAATGTCGTTGGGAATATGACTAGTAATTTGTGTTTGTTTTTGTTGTTTTTGTTTCAGATTGTTGTGTTCGATACGGTGAAATTAAACATGGAGAGTTTGTAAATTTTGTGGTCAAGATAGTGTTGGTTGGATGGATTATCAAAGTTTTTGGTAAGTTGTGCTATATCGATCCTATTTTTGGTAGTTTATTTTTTGATTGCTATCGAGAAGGGTGGTCGAACGTATTTTGAATGGGTTGTTTTTTGAAAGTAGAATTTGTGCTATATTTTTGGGGTAGAAAATGATCGGGTCAAATTATTGATGGTGATTATTACTGGAATTTATTGGCCGAAATGGTATTATCTGTAATTTTGAGGTCGTGAGTTTGTGAAAAGGTTTGCGTTTTGGTCGCCAGGTGATTTTTGGAAAGGAAGTTTTCGTTTTACTTTTATGCTTGCTGAATTGATGAATGAGTAAAAGTACATACCTCGAGATCATGGAGTGTGTCTGACATGTTTGCGAATAGTCGAGAATAGAGAATAAAAATAATATCGAATAATTGTCACTTTAGATATAAGTATCGCACGTCGTTTAGTTGCTCGAAAGTTATTTTAGAATTTTTCTATTGGCTTTGTGGTTCTGAAACGAAAATCAAGTTGTTTTTGGCTTTTAGTGGTGCGGTACTTGTTTGTTTTCGTGATGAGTAGGTTTTTGTCCTATCTTTTTTTGCAGTGTTGCCAAAAGTGGGTTTTTTGTAGTTCGAATGTTTTTCTTCTTTTTTTTTTTTTTTTTTAATTTTGAGTTCCTGAAGGGTTTTGTTTGGGATTTTTAATTTTGTGTTGTATTTTTTGAGACAAAAAAATTTTAATTTGATGAATCAGAATCGTTGGGGTAATATTTGGTCGAGTATGCAATTTTTTGGTCATGACGAGATTTTAGTTCGCTGAGTGGAAGGCGTCGGATTTCGGGTAGGGATTTTGATTTTGTAGGGGTTTTCAAATCAGAAGTATTTTGAATTTCAAGTTGTCGTCGGAATATGTATGGGATTTGCAATTTTTCGAGAGTCTGAGTTGAGATGTGGCCGATAATATTATGTTGTAGATCGGAGGGCGTAAATTTTATTGAAACTGGTTGATTCTCGTAGGTGAGTTCTATTTCTTTGATAAAGTCGTTACGAATTATTGCGCCGGGGAATAGTAATTCAATGGTTCGAACGATTGATCTTGAAATGGTGTTGTGCACGGTATATGGGTTTATGACTAGTGGTATCGTAAGGGTGTTATCGAGTTTGAAGTAAATTTTGTCAAATGGGCGATAGGTTTTGTTTTTTGGTATTGGTTTAAGGGTGGGGTTTTTTGTTACGTCGTCCGTATCAAGATAAGTCAAATCGGTTTGGATTTTTATAGATTTTGTATTCGTATCAGGGGGGTATGAGCCAGAAGCAATAATTTTGGGATTTTCTAGAGCCTCTTTTTTCAGATTTTCGGTTTGGAGTATTTTTATCGATTTTTTACCAATATAGCACAACGGTTGGTGGAGAGGGATGATCGAAAACGGGATTTTTATTTTGTAGCCTTTTACGGTGCCTTTTATGAAAGCTTTACGAGTCGAGAGAAATGGTGTTGGGTGGTCTTCGAGTAGAATAATTTTGTGGATATTCCTCACATTTATCTCCACCGCATGTGGTGTGTTTTGCATTATATCTTGCAGCGAGTGTTCGGATATAATGTTTCTAGTTTGTTCCGGTTTTGTTTTCAGGATGAGAGTCGTTTTGTTGGAGATTGTTAATAGGATCGAATCCGCTATTTCTGTGGTTTCTGGCGTCGTGGTATTTTTACTGTCGTTGTTTATATTGTCATTTTGTGGTGACAATATTTTTTCTGTTGTCTGTAGATTCGTTGGGGAGTCGGCGACGTCGGTCGAAAAGGTTTTTAGGTTTTTTATATGTTTTTCGATTTCATTCCACTTGTCTATTGGGCATTCGGCAATTTTCTGGGTCGGGAGGATATTTGTGATGTGTATTGATTTTTTGACTTCGTCTAAGTCTGGCATTTCGTCACATGTGTCGTGGATGCTTTCGGTTGAAGATGATGAGGATTTTGATGATTTTGATAGGATATTTGGTATTGTTTTCAATTTTGGAGAAATGATAGGTATTTCTTCGGGGGTTTCAATTATTATTCCAAAGTTTTTTATTACAGAGTCGCCGATAGTGCAGAATGATTTGAGACAGGTATTTTGAATCGTAAATTGAATTTTTTGTTGGGATATGCCAAAGGTACAATTGATGATAGCGGTTGGTTTGTCGTTTATGTATGTCGTAAGAATTTTTTGTGGGTATTTATTCAAAATTTCGTCTGATTGGTGTTTACTTATGATGTTTTCATTTTTTGAGGGATTTAGGATTGTTTCTATTTCTATTTCATTTATTTTTAGGGTAATTTGATCGTGAGGTAGGTATTTCGTTTGAATTTTATTTTGGTAGGTGAATGGTACTAGGCCGTGATTATGTTCGCTGTCATCAGTTGTCATTTTAGGTGAGGCGATTTTCTCATTTCTGTGATATGTTTTAGTATTATTGGAGAATATATCCTCAATTTCGGAGTCAGTTTTGTCAAAATCGTGATTTTGTAACTCTGTTTTTAATTGGTCCGAGATTGCTTTTGTTTGATCGTTGTTAATTTTTTCAGAGTTATTTTCAGTGCCGTGAGAATTTTTATTTTCTGAATTTTGGGTTTGAGAAAAATTTTGATTTTTTAGGGTTTCGAAATTCGTGATATTTAAGTGGTCCAAACGAAGTTGTCTTATTGCGTTTTTACTTATGTAGCACGTCGGCTCTTTTGATTCGATAATTTTGAAAGGGATTTTTATGTTGTAGGTACCTATCATTCCCTGTACTATTGCAATTTCGGAAAGAGGGCTGGGTATGAATGGAGAAAATGGGAGTCCTATATCTGAAGATGCGTGGTATTTTACAGGGACAATTGCGCGAATGCTGTTTAAGGTGCCTCTTGATATGGTATTTGCGTTGGCTTCGGAGTTTAATTCGATGGTCAAGGTTGAATCGGAAGATATGTTCAGTAGGAATGATTTCGGTTTACCCATTTGTTTTACTGGGTCCCAAAATGTGAAAAATGTTCTGGATTTTATGGCTTTTAGCCATTCTGGTACATCGCTGTCTTCTACAGCATATTTTTGATGAATCTTGACGGGTAGGTCGGGGACCTCTGTGTGCTCGAATATTTCATCGTCGTAATTTTCTTTATCCGAGTCTATATCGTAATCGTTTTCGTTTTCTAACTCGCATTTTTCAATCTTGTCATTAATTTTTGGAGTTTCAAAAGGTGATGAGGAGGCTTTAGGGTTGAGAGTTGGCGCAGGGGTTGAAAAATTTGAGTGTATCAGGTTTAGGTCGACGTCAATGCTATCCTGATTTTGAGTTTTATTCTGGATTGATTTTATTTCAGAATTTACGTTATCTATTTCAGTTTTTAGGGTGTTGAATTTTGAATCGATTAATTCGCGGATTTCTTTCAGATCGGAAGTAGTTTTGATTTTTTCATTTGATGTGGCTGATTTGAAGTCTGCGAGTTCGTGCGCCAAGTCTCCTAATCCTTCCGCTAATCCTTGAATTTCGTAGTCGTGATTATATAAAATGGAATCTGTTTCCGTTATAGCCTCTTGATGTTCTGTGATTTTTTCTTTCACTTCATCTATTTCATTTTCGTATTTTTCCGCTGATGATATTAATTTTTCTGTCATAAAATCAAATTTGTTCATACTTTCTTGATGGGTGTCCAAAAGGTTTGAGAGGCGATTTATGTTCTCATCGATTTCATCATCTTGAGATGAGGTTTCGTATAATTCTTTTTTAGTTTCTAGGTCGAAAATTAGGTTATATTTTGCGATTTCATCGCACCATTTCGATGTTTTGTTTCTTGAAAGATAGCGGTATTTATTTACGATTGATTTCAGTTCTGTTCGGACGTGAATATATTGTCCGTTGAGCCAGGATGGAAGGCTCTGCAGATGAAGGAATAAGCTTAGCATTTCTTTATTCGCTACAGAGTAGTTTCGTTGGTGGGGTAAGAACTGATAGGAGACGCGCATAATAACGTTTTCGGAGCCCCTAATGAGTTGGTAAAGGACTGACTGCATGGTGTCTCCGGTCACCATGGTGTCTAGGTACGCGTGATGTTTTTTCCTTAATAATTTTTCAGCTTCAAAGATTATGGATTCTGCTTGTTTTTCGTTTAAGAGGACGTCGTCTACATAGCAGGTTTTTGAATTTAGATTCGGGAAAGCCTTGAGGGCTGCTTCATTCTGTCTTAATTTTCGAAATTGGGAGGGGAATAATTTTTTGTAATTACGTTCGCGAGATTCTTTTCGATACTTTGAAGTTTTGAGTCGACGTTTTGAGCCCCGATGTCCAAAATTCGGTTTATATCTGTTTGTTTTCCTTCCGGTACCGAAAGTACATTTAGGGTCAATTTAGCGTTCCAGAATGCTGTTTCTCTTTGTGATGTTTTTGAGATTTCTAGGGGGTTAAGGGGGCCTTGCGGAGAGGGTGTTTTATCAGAATTTTCGTTTTTATTTTGTTCTGTAGGGGACTTTTCCGTTTTTTCAGAGGGGTTTGTGATATCATGAATGTATGAAGCTATGCCTTTGCATCGTTTTTAGATTTTGGTTCAAGAATCGGAGATTTTGGAGGGTTTTGGATGTGGAAGGTTGCGGAGAAATTCGTTCAGGAGTTGTATCAAAGAATGGAGAGTCTGGGAAAGATTGTGGTACAATTTGTGAGTCGTCAGTATTTTGATCTAGAGAGGGGGAGCCTTGAGGGGTTGGTGTATTGGGAGGTACGTCAGACATTTTTGATGTAAGTGTAGAATCGAAGCTTGTTGAAATTTTTTGATTTGGAGATTTTATACGATGTTTAAAATAGAATTGCCTTGAAAATTGTTGATTTTGAGTTGACGATTTTGGGTTTTTATTCAAGTAGCGAAATAAGAAATGTTTTTAGAATTTTTCGTGGCTCAGATGTGTTGAGCGGATTGATAGCGAGTTAGAATCAGTGCCAGTGGTATTTGGCGATTCAAGCAAGTTTTTACGACGTAAATTATGCGAGTAGTATGCAGAGGCGTAAATTTGATCGAAAAAATATTTTTAATGAAATTTTGGTACAGTCAAAGGGTGAGAGATTTTTGAATTTTTATCCAAAGAGTTCGGCTAAAAAGGATTTTGAGTTGTTTTGAGGAAAATGAGGAGTTAACGAGTCGTAGAATTTAGAAGGAGGGGGTTTTTCAGAATTTTACTTTGCGATAATTGAGAAATTTTCAATTAATAAAATTTTGGATGATGACGTGTGAATTTTTTGAGAGGTAGAAAGGTGTTTTTGGGTCCACTGCCAGGAGTGGTGTAGGAAAACTGATGAATTCCAGAGATCAGCTAAGTCGGATTCGTAATCCCACGCTGACCAACTGGGCCTTACCGACTCTGCAAGCAGAGAGGGGGTTTTTATGTTACTTTGAAAGGGGGAAAAGAATTTAGAGAGCCTTTAATCCGATTAGCAATAAACTTCTCGTTTCAGGCTGGGTAAATTTTAGGATGGTATGTGGAAAAATTTATAGGATCTCTCAAAAAATCAGGAAAAGAGAGGTATAGGTATCAAGTCCGCTGTTTCCCAGTCGTGTCTGATGCCTATTATATTTTGGAGAACGTAAACGGATAATTAATTTCTCAAATTATCTGGAAAATGCAATTTTCGTGAATTGCAGTCGTCGTTGTCCACGTACTGTCGCAATTTTTCAGAAAATTGTAGGAATTAGCCGAATTTTTCCTATTAAATTTTGTGATTTTCTTTAATTGCAGTCGTCGTTGTACACGTACTGTCGCAATTTTCAGAAAATTGTTAAGTTTTTTGGCCAAAAATTTAGTTAAATTTTGCAAAATGAATTTGGATTTTGATTTAGAAAATTATTAGATCGAAAGTGACGCTGTATTTAATTCGCAAAACTTTTATGGTGTGAAATTATTTGCTGCGGTCGTCGTTGTCCACGTACTGTTGCAGCTTGTAATTTCGAATTTTGATTTTTTATGACGCTAGATGGGAATTACCGAAATAATGGGTCGTACGTTAATTAATTCGCAAAAATTTTGAAGGTGAGATTATTTACTGCAGTCGTTGCGCGCTTACTTCTACAGTTTTTATAAGCTCAAAAGAAAATTTATAAAAAATAGTGGGTCGCGATGTATAGGTCGCGGAAATTTTAGAATGTAGAATTGTGTACTGCGGTCGTCGTTGTACACGTACTGTTGCAGTCCACAATTTCGGAATTTAAATTTTGGACGAAAAAATCGAAATTATAAGTCGCGGAATTAATTGACTAATTTGGAAAGCGTAAAAATGTGAAAGTATTTACTGCGGTCGTCGTTGTCACGTACTGTTGCAGTATTTAAATTCACAAAATAATTAAAAGCAGAAGAAAAAGAAATACGAGATTGACTAGGTTAACCTTGGAAAGGTAGATCTAGTCAAGCGCGAGTTTTAAAAGCAGCGTTTAAAAGTAGAGAAAGAGTGTACCAGATAGCTAGGTGTACTTGGTAAACGTTGAAAACGGCAATCTTTGCTGATAACCAAATGGCAGAAGAGAAAGACGTTAAATGATTTCGAATTTGAAAACGGGGTTATATTTATTTGAGTTTTTGGTAGCTTGATTTGCCGAGAATCTGTCCGGTTGTGAAGTCGTGTGTTTTGGGATGACCAGTTCTATTGTTGAAAATTCAATGGATTGTTCTTTTTTATGAATAGCGAACGCGATCCTTTTATTGTTTGGGTTGGTTTAGGTTCGAGAAATCGCACGATATTTTTGTTTTGTTTCTATACAGTCGTTTCCGTTTTTATAAGAAAATTCTTAAGTCTAAATATACCGATGTATGTACATAGATTTCGAAAGTTAGTTTATTTTCAAGGTTTCAGGAAATTTTGTAGTACAAGTAAAGATAATAGAATTGATTAAGTCAATTGATTGTGTCATTTAATATATAGAAAAGGTAAAAAGAAGTTTGCCGAAATCAATAGGAGCTGTCAAGTTTAAGATGACATTTATATAGATTAATCGATTTTTAAATTTTGGAATATAATGGGGTGAACGTAAGTGTACCAAAATGTGAAAATCTTGATTTCCGGAGCTGTCAAAGCCGTGATATTATGTGGGAAACGGTCGTTGATTAATTGATTTTTCGATTTTTTGAAAATAATGGGGTGAAGATAACTGTGCCAAAATGTAGGAAATCTTGATTTTGCCAAGAAATGTAATTTCAATAGATTGAATTTTAATGAGTTAAAAGTATTGTTTGAAAATCGTAAACGGATGTATTTTTGAGTGAAAAAAGGTGCATCGATGTACATACATTTGTATAAACAATGGTTTACCGCCACCGTTAAAAATAGAAAGAAGTGTCCTTTGAATTTCAAAGGGGTGAAAGCGTTTAAAGTATGCCTTAAGCTTAAATAATGAAGCGGATATACATGGCGGCTTTTGCACATAAAGTCGCCAATATTTTTATTTACAATAGAATTGAATTAATTTGACAGGTTGCTGTCATTTCTACGGATTTTAAAGTAATTGATTCTTTGTTGTAAAGAATTGATTTACGATTCTAAGAAAAATATTTTGAAAAGAATTGACTTGTCTTTATCGTGCCTATTGTTCTGAATGTGAATATTGACTAAACCATTTGCGCATTGGACTAGTGAAGGGGAAAAAAGAAGATCTAAACTGAGAATTTGGATCGCGATGGATTTTTGGTCTGAATGAGCATGCTGGGCCGGAAATCGTATTGGCGCCAACAATTTATTTTTCGGTTGAAAAGTGGAAACAGGGTTACCATTATTTTCGGCGAAAAATATATAATTTTGAATATCGAATCGAAATATAGATCGAATCAGTGGGTTTTGACTTGATTAAATAAATGAATTTTTGGAGATTTTTTGGAGAATTTTGATTTTATAGGTCATGAGAATAGTAGTTACGTTGATTGAAGGTAATGATCGAAATAAATTATTGAATTTTTGAATGAGATTGTAATTTTTGATATTTTCCAAAGGAGAAAGTGAATTTTGTTGATCGAAACGTTATATTGATTTTTGAATGATGATTTGGAAATTTTGATATTTTTTATGTCATGGAAAAAGAGATTTCGTTGATCGAAATTGATTATTGGAATTTTTAATGTGAATTTTGATGATCGAAAGGGTTTTATTGAATTTCTAAAAGGTGACTATGCATTTTGACGTTTTCTAATGTTTGAAATGAGATATGATGGCCAAAGGGTTGAGTTTTTGAATTTTGGATTTAGATTTGAAAATTCTGATTTTCGATGTCATGAAAAAAGATTTTCGTTGAACCAAAGTAGTTAGTGAATTTTGTAATGAGTTTTGGAATTATGAATTTTGATATGTTTGATTTTGGGAAAGTATTTCGATGATCGATGTGATAATTTTGAATATTTTTAGTGGAAATTTGCAAATTTTGATTTTTTAGGTCGTGAAAAGGGTTACCTAGTTCGAAATTGGTTATTAAAAATTTTGCTGAGTGAAATTTTGATGTTGATCGTGAGAGAAGATTTGTGAGTGAAAAAGATTTTATTGATCGGAGTAAATTCTTGAGTTTTCAGATGAAATAATGAATTTTTAGATTTTTAGTTTTGAGAAAAAGATTTCGTAGCTTGAAATAGTGAATTTTGAATTGTTGATCGAAAGATTTGAGAATTATGATTTTTTAGGTGGTAAAAAGGGGTTATGTGGTTCGAAAATTATGTCTATGGATTTTGATTTTCTCTTTTGCGAGAGGGTAGGGTTCTGGTGATCGAAATGTTAATTTTGATATTTTTGAGTGGAATTTAGAAGATTTGAATTTTTTAGATCGTGAGATAGATTGTTTTAATCGAAACTTGAAATAAATGGAAGTGAATGAATTTATGAATTTTGAATGATGGTTTGGTGATTTTTAATTTTTTTGAAGGTCGAAAAAATTATTGTCAAGATGAAAATGAGTGTATTTATGAATTTTGAGTAATAATTTTGGATTTCGATTTTCTAGGTTGTGGAAATTAATTTTGTAGATTGAAATGTTCGAAATAAGTGGTTGTTTAATTTTTTTGACGGAAAGGGCCTGAAATTTTCGGATTTTAGGGTGGGACAGTCCATTTTGAATTTTTAGGGTGTGGAAAAAATAAATTCATTTCGCCACAAATGGGTTCGTAAATTTTGGGTATGAAAAGAGTAGATAATGAATGCGTAGAGCATAATAAAAGGATTTCTTGCTGCCAACAAAAAATACCTAATTATTGTGATCGTCGCATTTTCAACTGGCGAATTAATAAAAATTGCCATGATTTTACGTTACAACGGAAATGTACCGATATTTTCATTTGGCAGATGAAAAGTGGTGCATTTTTGGTTTTTTCACTTTATAGAAAGTGAGACTATTGGCTTATAATTAATTTTCACATAAAAATGTGAAATATCAGATTATCAGATCGTATGATTGATAATTTGATATCAGAATATATACATAGATTTACATATCCGGAAATTTTCATCATTTCTGATGACGTAAGTTATTATTATTATTATGCATTTCGGGTGCATGGGATGTTATTTACGTTAAATATGTTACGTTAATGGCCAAGAGGGGGGGGTCGTAGTTTTTTGCTTTTTGACTCGTATTTTGGTGTGAATTTTTATGACCTTGATATTTCACACATTTTTGGCCGAAATTAATATTTTTTGTATATTTTTTGATGTACTTAAGGTACATAGTCCGAAATTTTCGAAGTGAGGAATTTATATTTTGCACTTAAGGTGCCTAGTTCCGAATTGACGTCACAATTTTTAATAATTGTCAAGGATTTTTTATAGAAAAAAGTTGATTTTTGGGTGACGTTCTTGTGCGAATTTTTATGGCCTGAAATTTCGCAATTTTTGACATTTTTGCATTTATGATGCTTACAGCCAGTGATTGTGATATGGTGCGAAAAGGTGACATCCTAATCACATGATTCCACATCTTTCGGGGGGCCCAATATCCGGTACCATAACGGGGGAAATGCCGCGTTCCCTTCATCTATCATGTCGCCATCCCTGGAATTTTGGTGTTGTTTTTTACGATGTATAAAATTTTGTGGCTGTATTTCGCCATAAAGGGAGAGAAAAAATGAAGGAATTTGTGGTTTGACTGAGGAAATGGGTTGAGGATACACTGAGGTTGCCGTGTACGTCGCACGTTTCCGTCACAAACTGTTACAGTGGGGAAGACGTTTTAAGGATATTTGATAGGAATTACAATATCGTATTTACTAGATTTCCGCGTCACGGAAATTTAACTGTAGTTATTACTAGTAATTCGTGATATGGAGTTAAGGAAAACATTTTTGTTACATTTTTTCACTATTTACGGTGTCAGTTACGCCTAAATTTAATTTTTTATGCACTTAAGGTGCGAAAAATTTTGTAGTCCGGAGGCCTAGAGCTTGGGGGCAAAATTTTGAATAATGATATAATAAATATAGACGTTACCATATGCGATTTGTACCTAATTTTGCGTTTAGGACGCCTAAATAGATAATTTTTACCTTGTTACAGATTTTTTACGAACATATGGTATACTTCCGACTTGCGGATTGGTGGAAAATCGGAAGATATACATACAGGATTTTGTCCGATGTGCTTCCAGCCTCTTTATCCTATGCACAGGTGGCCATCTGTGGGAGTCGTAGTCTGGAGAGTCACGTTATTTCGGGCGCCATTATGTAGAGAAGATTCTGCCGGACGGGGTGGTAAAGAAATGGACTGTTTATGGAGGACGTAGGAGGGAGTGTGGGGTCGTTAGGGTTGTCCCCTTCCTCACGAGTCCTCTGGCCGTTGTGTCCTTCTGTCCCCATTACACTGGTGCGCACCAGGTTCCCGATCTTGCTCTACGGACTTACCTCCCGGAGGATATTTAGGAGGAAGTCCTTTCGCCGAGGGTCCGCGGGGCCCGTCTGGGGTCTCGCACGTTGGAACGAATAAAAACACGGTTGACAGATACAACGTATATTTGCACGACGTATTTAATCGTACCTGTATGTGTGTGTGAGTGACGGCCGCGACCTACGGTTACGGATGGATCTAAATTGGCGATGATCGAGATGATTTTACACTCAATTCGACGCCACGCCGCTGGCTGCGGAGGCGGCGGCGAAAGGAGCTATAGACCTCCCCGATCGGTGCCATCGTATTGAGCTGAACTCCATCGTCCCCTACTTCGCCGGAGCTGCAAGGGGGTCGATGGATCATGTTGTTCTGAACGTGTGGAAGAATTCGCGCGGCGGGAATAGGAACGACGCCGCGGAGGATATCTCCGGATGGATATCTCCGCGGAGGGAACCGATCTCGCGAGTGGCGAATTCCACCGGGGTCCCAGGGTCTCTATCCAGGCCTAGGTGCACTGGTACCTTGAAGGATCCCCATGGGCCCCCCATCGAAATGAGGGACCAAGATGGAATCGCGGGTGAATTCCGATGACGGGTAAATAAATCGAGCCGGATTCGATATTTACGCGTCCCCGGCCAAGTCCGATTCCGGTGACTTGGCCGGGCGTCGTACTGGCCGAAGCGAGAGATGTTAAAACGACATACGAGGGTATACGGAGCTTGATGTTAGCAACGAATACATTTTCGGAACTCGAACGTAAGTAGAAATCGAGTTCGATCGAGCCGCAGCTCGATCGATCAGCGTAACTACCCCGTTCAAGGTATTTTCGGAACTAGTTTTACTCCGCTAACGCAGAGTTTATATAAGGATTCGAATCAACTTGCTAGCAGGGTTGCCACCACCACGGAACTATAGTCGTTTCTCTTGGGTCGGGCCATATTCACTCTGACAGTTTCAAATTTTCCGAGTAAAATTCTATTGTGAACTAATGAAAAATTAATTTTATTGTTTGTTTCAGGTGAGTTGCATTGTTTCATTGTTAGAATAAGAAGTACATAATGCATAAAAATGAGTAAGTAATTTTCATAATTCTTGAGTAAGCCTATATTAATCTCATTATTGTGCATTGAAAAATAATTCTCAACTACATGCCCATTAATAATCGTATTTTTAGAAAAAAACATGTTTAGTTGAAAATTTTGAAAAAGGCGACGAGTAATGACCTTTTTTTTTTTTTTTACAAAAAAAAAATATCTAAAAACCATGAGAACTTCTGAGTACCTTGTCCTATCTTAATTGAAAAAATCAAAAAGAACTCTTTTTTTTTAAATAGAAAAAATTGCTTTTTTTGTGCCATTAAAAGACTTGAAAAAATCAAGCCAGGTTGATTGTGGAAAAAAAATCCTAATTTTTTGCTTTTATGTCATCTATTAGTTGAGAAGTGTTGTTTTGAAAATGCACAAAGGAGAGAAATTATTCGAGGCGGCAAAAAATTTAAAATCGAAATAAACACAGATTTGAGGAAGATACGAAACCATAAATTGAAAATCAGAAAACTTACCAAATGGCTTCTTACAGATACAATATTTCAGCTTGTGGGATTTTCCCTCTCCCCTCCTAGTTAATGAGCAAAGCGAAATAGAGTGTCGATTTTCTGAGCAAAGGAATGAATAGAACATAAATCTTAGAGCATAACATTTTTTCTCTGTTGAGTCCAATTAGTTTTTTCTGAGTAAAAAAAAAAAGAAATTGAATAAAATATTTCGGAAACCAATTGAATAGTATGCCAATATTCAGGACAATTTTTCTAGATTTTCTCAAAGATTTTACTGACCTGGGATGAAAACTTTTTTCAAAATTATTTTCACGAGTTTTTCAAATTTTTCGGTTCAACTTAACTCAAATTTTCTGGGCCTTTGAAGTACTTAACTATAAAGTTTGGAAATATTATTACCTATGTAGAATAATTTTCTATTTAATTGTTTTCGAAAATCAATTTCGAAAAATTATATTAAGTATTTGAAACCAAAAAATTGACATTTCAAAAAAAAAAACTTTACAAGTAATTTTTAGTCTAAAAATGAATAATTTTGAGTCAAAAGTAGAATTTTCGTACCATCTGTATCTTGTACGTTTCAAGATCAAAAAGTACTTTTTGCAGTTTTTTTTTTTTTTTAGAAAAATGTACATATCAAGAAACAAGAAGAAAAATGCATTCGAATATGTCATTTCGCTCGATGTAGGTACTTACTTGGTTGGATGAAAAAAGTCACATTTTTTGAGGAATCGAAGAATTGGATTAAAGTAGAGAAACTGCTAAATTATTAGGTAGGGAACAAAATGAGATTAACATGAACAGAGAAATGCGGATTTAGAATTTCTGGACTATTCCAGACAATCATTTTTTTTTTACAAAGTAAACTACACCCAGTTTCATAACTATTTTCGAGCAAATTTCGTATAGGTACACCAGGCACTTTCAGCAAAAATTGAAAAAAAATCAAAATTGTACGCCTCAGATAATTTTTCATCCATAATGTCGTCGGATTCTCGATTTAAACCGTGGTTATCGAGATAAATCCAAAAATTAGGGGGGGAGGGGTTAGGTTACACGGTACGCCATTAAAAAAATCCGATCTCAATGCGATTAAAACATTTTTGCAAAAAAAAATATGAAAAAGTTGGTAAGGTACCTGATAAAATAACAAATGAACACAGATTCAATTTTCTGCAGCGTATAATGGAAGTGCTATCGTCTTATAAAATATATATAATATCATTTAAAATAAAAATTGATATGTAAGGTACCTATCCAAAGAATAATAATAATAATAATAATGATCAGGTACGCCAAGTACCCAATGAACTTAATTTACTAGGCTCAGATTACAGACAAGTATCTGGAAAAATATACATAAAATAATGGAATATATGTAGGCTACGTACTAAATGTGCATTTTTAAAAAATCAGTTACGTTGAACGAATTTTTATGGCTAAAATGTTGAAGCGTTGGAGGTAAATCTTAAAACTACGACATTATACATTACGATTCAAATCAACTCCAAAAATTGCTGGATTTTTAAAATTTCAACGTTTGAATTTTTAGAATGAGGATTCACAGTCGAAGGGAACCCAAAATATTTGAAAACATGTTTAATGCTTAGACAACAAATTGGGAAAAAAATAAAAATCAAACGTCCGGTGCTGCAACGTCTTTTGTCTTATGGGATTTCACATGCCAAAAACGCATAAAATAATAATGAAAATAATCCGACATTTTCCAAATAAGTATTACTCAAAAATATACAAACATGACTAAAATTTGATTTTTAGAGGTGCACTTGGGCCTAAAGAACCACATTACGGCGATTCAGCAATTCTCAATTGAGTAAAAATGTCGAAATTTTATGCTATGTATTATTCGAAGCCCCCAGAACTCTTACTGAAATCAAATTTCATCTCCAGACATTAGAATTGAGTCATATTTTCATATTTTCAAGAATTATTATCCAATATTTTGAAATCTTTCAGCAATTTTTCTTGTTTCGTTTCCAGCGTGTTATCCCATATTAAATACCGTAAGAAAAAAACGATTCGGCAAATGTTCCTTAATTCAAGTAAGGTCACGGACTAAAATTTTAATAATTCAATCATAAAAAAATTAATTACTCTAGATGCTCTAGGGAATGAAATCTCAAAATCTAGAGAATTTGATTTAAAACATATCTACGAAACATCGAATTCTGAACTTCCAATTTTGAAAAATTTTAAAATAGAAAAAATCAAAATCTCATCTTCAATTACACTGGTCGACACGATTTTTGTTTCTGGGTTCTCATTGCCAAATTTAGGTTGCTTTTATGTAACTGATGAAGGAAAAAAATTTTTTGACTATAGTTTGCTTGGGGGATGGAAGGGCCAAAGCCAAAAAACTGATTTTTCGAGGGCAATAAGCCTGAGCACCACAAAAAAATTTGAAAAAAATTTTTTTTGCACTAATCTTATGGAAAATTTTACGGCAAATCCAATGCCGCAAACCGCAGACCTCCATCTCGTTTAGAATAAAAGTTACAGCTCATTCTTTTCAAAATTTTGTGAAAAAATCGCATTATTTGTACTTTCTCGCGAAAAAAAGAAATGCGATTTTTCACAAAATTTTGAAAAGAATGAGCTGTAAATTTTTTTCTAAAAGAGATGGAGGTCTGCGGTTTGTGGCATTAGATTCATCGTGAAATTTTCTATAAGATTAGTCCAAAATTTTTCTTCAATTCTTCTTGAAATTCTCAGGCTTATTGCCCTCGAAAAATCAGGTTTTTGCCCCTCCCTTCCCCAAAACAAACTTTGGAAGCCATGGATTGAGCAAGGTGATGTATTTTGGTGTCTATAGAAACAGAATTTTGGCATGAAAACCCAGAAACAGAAATTTTTTCGTTGACCTAAGAGGGAAGTTTGATTTTTTCAAAATATGGGCACCTCTACCTACCCATGGACTTTTCCCCCGTGTCAAGTGTCACATTTTTTCGAGAAAAATGACTTCTTATTGTCATCTTTTACCATTTAGAAAAAAAGAAAGAAATTCACACCAGCATTCTTTTATGTAATTTAAAAAAAAAAAAAGATTTTAAAGGTCAAAATTTACTGAAATCTGAAACTATAAATTTTGAGAACTGAAACTGAAACTGGAACTGATATAATTTCAGTTTCCCATGCCTGATAAAAACTATTTCATTACTGAAAAACGTATTGCAGAATCGCTACTGTTTTATAAAATGTTATACTTAGTGCTTAAAATAAAAATGGATAGGCATTTGAAGATTTACATACTAAATATTCATCCTTTTAACACAATCTTGTAAACCTGGATGCCAATAATAACCCGGCGGGCAGTCAGTTTTAGGAGTTCCAATAACCATATCCAGAAGCGTCATTAAGAAAAGAAGACCCGCATATACGATTACGATTTTTTTTTCCGGCTCCATCTCTATTACAAACCAATTTTCTTTGAACGTTAACAAGGTCGAACAACAGCAATACTCCGACAAAGTTCAGTTCACGTATGATTTTAAAGGATCGAAAATTTCATTTATATAATTCATGAAAACCTCGGAAATTTGTCACCCATGATGTGTATTACACTCGTAGTCATGACTTGGATCGAGAAGGTGACAACTTAAGTAAATAAGAGACGTACCTACGTGCCGAAGTTCGGCTTTCATTTTTTGTCTATTCAAACACTTGGAAAGTATGAATCAACGACAACATATTGATAAATAAGCACATTAGACGGAGCGACGCGTTGTAATGAAAATTATTCGTAAGGTACCTGTGCTGAACAGAGGCGGTTCGAAAAAAAATGTTTAGGGGTATGCAATTTAAAAATGCCGACTAAAAAATTCAAAATTACCGAGTAAGAATTCAAAAATTCGATAATTTTTGGCAATGGTTACAATTAAAACCATGTGAAGCATCTTTATTGAAAAGATGGAACACAATTATTATAAATCAGCGTAATAAAAACTTGATTTGGCCCGAGCGAAGCGAGGGCGAAAATTTCAAGTTCGAGGATCAATAAAACAATATTTTTAAATTGATTAACTTGAATCAACAAATCGACCACTTCTATTTCAAAATGATTTGAGAAGAAATACAATTGGGCCGAGCGCAGCGAGGCCGAAGATTCTGAAAAAATTGATTTTGACGCATCGAAAATGAGTTTTCATATGGAAAAACTTGATAAAATATTTGAAATAATTTTGAGAAAAAATACCTACGAAAAAAAAAAATCATTTTGTAGAATTATTTGGATTGTCCTAGAACTATGGGAGAAAAAATTGAACATGGCCGAGCGCAGCGAGGCCGAAATTTTTGAAAAATTGATTTGGAAAGGGAGTAATTTTAGAGTTGGATTGTGTTTTTTGAAAGAAGATAGTAAACTTGGAATTTTAAATGGCTCTATGATTTTTTTTCAATCTTCCGGAATTTCTATGATTTTGCCGACGACTTACCTAAAATCTCCGAAATTTTGCCGAAATTGCCGACTGAAAATTGACTAATGGGTATTATACCCCCATACCCCCTATCGCGCCGCCCCTGGTGCCAAATAAGGCCCGGACGCCGTTCTCCGGCGCTAGTGATCCATGCTGTTCAAAAAATGACTAAATTTCTTGAAAATTGGTCGCAAAAAAGAATCAAGTAATCACCCTATTAGCAAGGAAACCGCGTTAAAAGACGCACTGCGCTAAATCTGGACTTGCGTCACTTCTTTCATAGCGTTTTTTACTACTGTTATTTCAGTAAACCTGAATATCAGTAGAAATTTTTTTTCTCAATTTTGATGAAACTGGGGAAATTTTTTGTCTGTTGTTCTTAAACAGGAAAAATAAAATTTTAGGACACATTTAGACATTTTATATTTTACTTCTTAGGGTTAATTCTATATTTTCAAGGGTATACTTATGATCCGAATTTGAGAACATCAAAGAATTTGAAATTTTCTGGAGTAATAATGCATCAATATCTGTATTTTTTTGGGGGGGGGAGGGGGTGAAAAACAAATTTGGTACTTAGTTTCATTTACGTGGGAGGTATCTCAACTTCAAATAAAAATAAATCAAAATTCAACGATAAAAGAATTTGTATCTAAAATTCCAAGGGCTGAAATTCATTTTTTGAATTTTACAGCTTTTTAAAATTTCAAAATTTTACCTCATTGAGTCATTGCCCTGCGAAGTGTGAAAATGTAATTAGAAGTATGATCAACGAAAAAAATGTGAAAGAGCCTTTCCTAATAAGGGTCGAAAATGGCCCTTGACCCACAATTGGTTAAAATTGACCCAAAATGTTATTGTCCGTCCAACATAGCATGACACTTAATGTGTCAGTTTCCTTATCAAAAAGCAAACAAAATTTCAAAATTTTCCCATTTAACTACAGCAATTTTATTTTGGGCTTTGAAACAATGAAACTGACACAATAAGTGTCATGCTATGTTGGACGGACAATACTTATGGTCTAGAACATCTCAAAAAAATTTTTGACCTCCTACCCCAACCCCTTTCGGAATTATCGCGCTTTTAATGTCGAAATTTCAATACACGATATCTCTGGAAGGAGTGGGTAAAAAAATTGAAATTTTCACAGATTGTACGTCTTGTTGGGTAGTACATGAATGAGAATTTTTGAAAATTTTCGGTTCACATTTTACCAATTTTTTTCACATTGAAATTAAAAAAAAATGTAAAAAATTGAGGGGGTGTCATGGCTGAAAATTTTTTTATTAGATCGGCCATGTGGTCATGCATTACATATAATTTTTTTGGGCCCTGAAATTGGGGGCAACATGGCCAAAAAAAAATCAAAACCAAAAAAAAACGTGATTTTTTACCACTTTTTGTAGTAACAAGCTAGGTATCCCAACCTGAAATAAAATTTTGATTCAAAATAGTCATAAATTGAAAGTAAATCGTAAAAAATTCCATTTCCAAAATTTCAAGTGCTAAAAAGCATTTCTCAAATTGTGGCGATTTTTTGAAATTTTAAAGTTTGAGAAATTGCACTTCAGTTCTTGAAATTTTGGAAATGGAACTTTTTTACGATTTACTTACAATTTATGACTATTTTGACTCAAAATTTTACTTCAGGTTGGGATACCTGGCTTGTTACTACGAAAAAGTGGTAAAAAATCACTTTTCTTTTGGTTTTGATTTTTTTTGGCCATGTTGCCCCCAATTTCAGGGTCCAAAAAAATTATATGTGATGCATGACTCCTTGGCCGAGTTAAAAAAATTTTCAGCCATGACACCCTTCAAATTTCTTTAAAAAATTTTTTAAAATTTCAATGTGAAAAAAATTGGGATAGAGAGGGGTAAAACTTCAAAAAAATTTAGACCTTTCAAGAAAACATTGAAGTTTCTTTTCTAACACTGTGTAAAACGATTTAAAAATTTTTGTTGCACTGAATCTTAATCGTTTTTTGGGCTTTTTTATGGCGTAGTGCGTTTTTTATAGCAGATTCCTTGCCAATAGGACCATTACATTTTATTAATTGAATCGATGTCTTGTGTACACACGAGTACCTACTGGCTTCACAATGGAATCAACCGCATCTCAAAGGAAGTCACCATTACAAAGATATTAAATTTTAAAGAAAAAAGTCAATAACACGTAATAAGGCCCAACTACTGATCGTATACATTTACTTTTTTTCTGCTTTAATATTGTTGATCACACCATTCACTTTCAAGTCTGGCCTTATTAGGTCCACGTGGTCTTAATGAAGCTCGAAAAGAACGGAGTAAAATTTTGTGCAAAAACCAAAAATGTCCATAAATTTTGATTTTTACTCTTTCAAAATTTTTAGTGGTGAAATTTGGCCACTTTTTCAGTAATATTGCAATTGAGTTGCATCGTTTCATTGTTAGAATAAGAAGTACATAATGCATAAAAATGAGTAGGTACTTGGTAAGTAATTTTCATAATTCTTGAGAAAGTCTATACTTATCTATACTTATCAATCTCATTATTGTGTTGAAAAATAATTCTCAACTACATACTCATTAATAATGCCGAAATCGTATTTTTAGAAAAAACATGGTTAGTTAAAAATTTTGGAAAAGGCGACGAGTAATGATGACCTTTTGTATTTTTACAAAAAAAAAAAAATTAAAAACCTTAAACCTTAAGAACTTTTACTTCAAGTGAAAAAATCAAAACGAACTCCTTTTTTTATAGGAAATTTTTTTTTGTACCATGGAAGACTTGAAAAAATCAAGCCAGATTTATTGTGAAAAAATAATTCTAATTTTTTGCTTTTGTATCGATAAGTATTCTTTTATTGGAGCATTTTTGTCGAAAAATTTTTCCATCATGAATTTGAGGTGATACTTTTTAAGAGGTGGAGAAGGGTGGTACAGGTAGAATCGTCATTTTTTGCTCGAAACATTTTTCAGAATTCCATGTAACTAACGTAGGTAGTGATTTTCACACATATCAGGGCGAAACGCTCGCGAATACTTGACACATTTGAAATTGACGTCATACGTAATATTTAATCACAATGTTTTTCGACAGTATAATAATTTTTTGAAACCCAGCTGTTCGACCATCTGTATGAAAATTTTCGTGTATGTAGGATTTTTTGCTTCGCGAAGTATGAAATTTTATCCATTCGTAAGTTTTCATTTACAATTGCCATAGCAAAAAATTTTCAACGCTATCCAGTTGAGAAGTGTTGTTTTGAAAATGCACAGATGAGGGAAATTATTCGAGATGGCAAAAAATTTAAAATCGAAATAAACACAGATTGGAGCCATTGGAGGAAGATACGAAACCATAAATTGAAAATCAGAAAACTCACCAAATGGCTTCTTACAGATACAATATTTCAGCTTGTGGGATTTTTCTTTCCCTCTCCTAATTAATGAAGCCAAGCGAAATATCCAACAGCTTTGAGTTGACCATTGAGAGTAGATTTTCTGAGCAAAGGAATGAATAGAAAATACATATAAATCTTAGAGCATAACATTTTTTCTCTGGGCAACGTTGATTTTAAGTATTGAAATGATTGTGAATGTAGCAGTTCGTGTCTGTAATGCGAATTATGAATAGAGGTAACCTATTGAATGAAACGATAAAAGGTATGTGGGATCTGTCGTTTCCGGTCGTTTCGTTGAAAAACGACTGATTGAAAATTTTTGAACGCACTGAAATTACGCCAACAACTCAAATCTTTTTTATTTTTCGTAAATGAATAGTTTTTTACTTTCTCTGGTACTTTATACCGTACCTACTTGAGGTTTTTTAGCATTTTTTAAAGGCGTTCATGCCATCTAAAATATTGTAAGAAAAATATCACGTTGTGTGTAGGCAGGGACTAAGAACATGAAATATATTTCTTTTAAAATCGCCTTTCTATAAAACATTTGGTAAAAAACTCGATTTGAATTTTTCAAACCCGAGTTTTGGCTAGAATATGTTTAAAAAACTTTAATTGCCCTTTTTCACCCTTCAGTGTAGTGTACTACCGTGCAAGTTCGGAAAATTTCGATTTGAAATTCGCGTAGATGAAAATCTTCAATTTAAATGCTGAAAAAAGTTAACGTTTTGCCCCACATGATGAGGTAGGAGAGATAGAGGACCAAAATTTCTACCACGAGGTTTATACAAATTCAATCGATCATTTTCGAATTTCAGCTTTGAGCTCTGTAACCAATTCGTCCATCTTATCCGCCAATACCGTTATTCCGCGAGTATTCAAAGTTTAATTTTCAAACACCTTCTGAAAGAATCATTGTTGAAAATGAATTAACTGACAAGTGATTCTTGAAATTGCGAAAAGAAAATCAGCAAAATTTTATGACGGTAGGGAATTTCTTCTACCTGAATTTTTTTACCGAGTCGGATGTATTGGTTTGTAAAATCGAAGCTTCTGTCTCTGCAGTGGCGTAGCGCGTAGCCAGGATTTTGTCAATTGGGGGAGGGAGGAGAACGAGTTATGTCAAATTTTCTGTGGTCGTTTTGAAACATAGCAAGTATTTTTTCGTAGTGTACGTATAACCGAGTCTGAGGTAGGGGGTGTGTAATGAAAAGACTAACACAACGATGTAAAATGGACACAAGACTTAGATTGTAAGTACAAAAAGAAGCCTTTTTTCGCACACTTCTCTCAGATCGTTCATTAAAATTGAAATCGATTGATACTTGTGTTTAAGCCCGAGCG
Organism: Pseudococcus jackbeardsleyi; assembly: GCA_038380155.1. NCBI lineage: Eukaryota > Metazoa > Arthropoda > Insecta > Hemiptera > Pseudococcidae > Pseudococcus > Pseudococcus jackbeardsleyi. The sequence continues at coordinate 5,969,828 of CM076240.1, forward strand.
AAACGAGGGCGAAGCTTTGAAAAAATTGAATTTTTGATGTCTAAATATAGACAATTTTCCCTAATTTTTGACGCTTTTCTCCCATTATACCACATTTCTTAAAGGTCATGGGGCGGGCGATCGCCCCAGTCGCCTCCCCTTGGCTACGCCACTGTGTCTCTGTCATTCTAAAATTCACATAAAGAATACGTGAAGCGTATGTGCTTGATTGTCAATATTTCGTACGGCGACATCGGCAGGTGTTCTTGTGTTGAAGACGCAGAAAAATCGAACGCCGGCATAGGCGTTTTAAATTTGCACAAGTTGTGATTTTACATCTTCATTTCACGCATTAATGCATCTACATACATAATGAAAAACACAAGTGACGAATTACGAAGGTTTTCGTGAACCATTAAAACGAGAACTTTTGATCACTAGGAATCATACGTGCACTGAACATTGTGGAAATATCTACCCATTGTTACGTAGCAGCTTTATGAGCTTGTATTGTCCTTTTTTTTTACATATTCGATTTTTGTGAACGTGCGGCGAAAAATCGTTCGTGAAGAAATGAAGTCGTTGAAAAATATCTTTATCGCGTATGCGTTGATTTTAATCTTAATGGCGTTGTTGGGTACAGCTTTTGGAGAAGATTGTCCTCCAGGTCAAGTATATATGCCAGGAATAGGTTGCGTGGATGAAGTTTTCCACATGCCAAGTGATTAATATCAGCCTCAATAAGCAAATCTTTTTTAAGAATTGGATTTATCATAAGATAACAAGGCTAGAAAAAATCAAATATTTCTCAATAATCTGAAAAAGTGTTTCCATTGTAATTTTTGGGTACTTCGACAATTTCTGAATCGCCTTAGGGTGATTCTTTGGTTCGAACGTTTATCTCTAAAAATTATACCAACTTGAGTTATACATATTTCCAGATTTTCATGCAATAAGTAATTTTAAACTTATCTCAATAAGTACATATAATAAGTATATTTTTTTGTTTTTAGCATGTTATTGTTGGTTTGATTTCATAAGAAAAAAGAGGATCTAGTCCATTGTCTTTATTAAACACTGGTCGACAAAAAATTATTTGCTCTGTTTCTGGGTTCTCATGCCGAAATTCTGATTCTAGACATCAAAATACATTACTTTGCTCAATCCTGGCTTCAAAACTTTTCTTTGAGGGGTGGGGGCCAAAAAACTGATTTTTTGAGGGCAATAAGTATGAGCATTACAAAAAAAATTGAATTTTTTTTGAACTAATCTTATAGAAAATTTTACGGCGAATCTAATGCCGCAAACCGCAGGCCTTCATCTCTTTTAGAAAAAAAGTTACAGCTCATTTTTTTTCGAAATTCTGTGAAACCCCCGCTTTTTTTGGGCCTTTCTCGCCAAAAAGTGAAATTTGCGAGAAAAATAAGAGTTTTAAGGCCATAATGACCATGGCGAGAGTTATAGAAAATTTCACGGCGAATCGAATGCCGCAAACCGCGGACCTCTATATTTTCTTTTAGAAAAAAAGTTGCAGCTCATTCTTTTCAAATATTCTGTGAAAAAATCGTATTTTTTGTGCGTTTCTCGCAAAAAAATGAAATGCGATTTTTTCATAGAATTTTGAAAAGAATGATCTGTAACTTTTTTTCTAAAAGAAAATATAGAGGTCCGCGGTTTGCGGCATTCGATTCGCCGTGAAATTTTCTATAACTCTCACCATAGTCATTATAAATTAAAAAAAAATTTTTTGTAATGCTCATGCTTATTGCTCTCGAAAAATCAGTTTTTTGACCCCCCTTCCCAAGCAAACTTCGGTCAAAAAATTTTTCCCTTCAATAGTTACATAAAAGCAACCTAAATTTGGCTGTCGGAACCCAAAAACAAAAATTGTGTCGATCTGTATAATTAATTTGAAGACTAAAATTTTGGTAATCTCATCTAAGTAAAAAGTTTTCAGTGTGTTATCAAAAATCAATTTTTAATTTAATTTTTTAAGATAATAGTTCATTATATACATTATGTTGTTTTGAAATAGTGTTCACTTTTTCATTTATTATTATTAGGTACCTATTTTTTTTTTCAAGAATTTTCGAATCGCATAGAAATTGAATTGATTTTTTTGTGGTAAGAAAACTTTGATGGTGCACCGCATAAACCTTACTTACGTATGGTGAAAAATTTGATTTTTCCAGCAACTCGATTTTTAGGTGGATAAAATCGGAAACCTGACGACACACAGCGGGCTAGAATGAAAAAAACACGCGCATGCCCTGTTTTGAAAAAATAATGACTCGCCACTAGTTCAAAACCTCGAATTCATATGTAAATTTCAATGTAGAGTAGAATCCAACTTCTGCATTAATTTTTGTCTTCAGACCCTATGCGAGGCGGTACTGAACTCGAGTGTGAAAAAAAAAAAAGAATCGTAGAAGAATTACAAAAGAACCATAACAAAATCTGATTCTGAATCACAATTCGTTTCAGAAAAGAATTGAATTTTGGGAATTTGATTTTTCAAAATTGATGAATCAAAGTTTCCGAAATCCGATTCTCCAAATCGTTGAGGGACAGTGATGGAGAACTGGAATCGGAAATGGAACTGAAATCAGAAAAAAAAACTGGAACTAAAACTGAAAAACTAGAACTGGAATTGGAACTGGAACTGAAATCTGAAAACTGGAACTGGAACTATAATGAATTTCAGTTTTATACCAGTTCCAGCATTTTTTTTTTTGCAAACTGAAATTTATCTTTTTTTAAAATAAAATTTTAACTCAACTAAAATCATCTTTTCCATTAGGCGCATCCAAAGGAGGGCTCAGGAGCCTCGATTCCCTGTTTTAAGCTAGGAAAAAATTTTTGTTGCAAAAATTATTTCAAAAAAAAGCATTCTAACAGTATTTTGTATTTTTTCAAAAAAATGTCTCTCTCGCTTCGCTCGGGCAGTATTTTAATATTTATTTCAAAATTTGATAGTTTTTAGCTACTTTTTCAGTCATAAATCACCGATTTCTTAATAAATTCTCAATTTGCCAGAAAAAATGAATGATTTTTGACTGATAGATTAGTAAGAAATGGTTCATTTGAAATTTCACTCTTCCCCTTTTTTAAAAATTGAATTCTTAGCCCCTCCCTTAATTAATTTCTGGGCGCGCCTATGATCTTCTCTTACATTATGGTACACCTTCACACCATTTTTTTTGTTGAAAAATGCAAGGCTTTGTCAACAAATTTCCAAATGCAGTAAAAAACAAAATGTGGCGGGGGACATTCGCGCCTCTCTCTGTGCCAACACTGCGGTGATGAGCGCCTGCGCGGGAATCCACCGTGTTGGCCAGAGTTACGAGACAATACGACTACGTAACCGACAGTACCGTTAATGTATTTGAATGTATCAGAATGTATTAGATTGTTTCTTGAATGTATTTGTAATATTGTAATTGTCTTTGTGAATACCTTATTAAAGGTTTATTACGAGATTGGTTATTAGTTCTTTGCTGGGCTAGTGATTATATGATAGCCAACTCTTATAAAAAAATTCAAATTTTTGAAAATTTGGCGTAAAAAAGCAGAAAATTTAGACGCACAATATTCAATTTAAAATAATTTTTTACTAAAAATTGAAAAACGAAAACGACCACAAACGAACGTTTGAATTTATGCAGAAAAGTGAATAAAGAAAAAATGTTTTGTAATTATTTCAATTTTTTTTATTGAATAGTTATACAGGACTCAGGAAGTCAGGATCAGGAGCCATAAAATTTCCAAAAAAGATCATTTCTCAGGTTTTTCCCCAGAAATCTTGTGTGTTGAGCTTGAATATATGAAAAATGAAAAAATTGTACTTTAAAAGGAGAAGAAAAAACAATAAAGTTCAATTTTTACCAAAAATTTTGGATTTTTTTCATCTCTCAAAATAAAATTTTGAAAAAATGAAAAATAAAATGGAATTTTGGAACTGGAATTGAAAACTGAAGCTGGAAATTACAGTAGAAGTTCGATTATCCGACGCCCTATTATCCGATTTCGCGATTATCCGACCTAAAAATCGTATCCGATTTTTCTTGATTAACCGAGTCAAAAAAGTCATTAAATTTTTTATTATCCGATTTTGGGCGTTTTTTGCAGAATTATGATGGAATGTGCGATACTTTTTTTGAGCAACAGCTTCTATCAATATTGAAGTATTATTCAAGTTTTCGAAAATGGCGAAATTTTACTGCAAAAAAATACTTGCAGAGACCGAACAAAAGTTAATTAAGTACTAAATTCTTTGAAAAAAAGTGACTTAAAAGCTTAAAACAAAATTTCTGCGATTCATTAATTATTATTATCGTTTTTTTCTGAAAACGTTTCATTTCGTTCAGATAAATTTTTTTAATTTTGTTTGAAAATTTATTTACGGTTCGAAGTATTTTAACTCGAAATGAAATTTTGAGCCTGAGCAAAAATTGGTCAAAAGTAAATTTTCTGTTGAAAAATATGCGGATTTTAACTCGAGGTTACAAATTCGGGAAAATACCTAGTGGTTTAATCGACCAAATAAGTCATCAGTGTGGGTAATCCGCAATTATAAAATCTAAAGTTCATACGAACATGTTTTTGGAATTTTCTCAGTAGCTGGAAAATTCAAAAATTTTCCGGAAGCTCCAAAATTTCTCAAAACCGGTTGAAATCGATATGAGAGGTTGAAAATTGGGTACACGCCAAATTTTAGTTTTTAAATTTTCATAATTTTTAAAGCTATAGGGCAATTTTATGTAAATTTAAAAAAAAAATCGCCAAAATTCAATAAATGAACTTGAGAATCTAAAATTTTGAATATGGGGTGGTCTCATGATGTACTTTAAATTTATTTTTTGTTTCGGCTCAAAATTTTACTTCTAAATTGAGATTGCTGCCTTGTTAGGTACCTATTACATATAAAATTCTGAGTCCATTTCCTTTATAAGTCATCACTTTCGATTATCCGACTTTTTCCGGTATCCAATTTTCCCTTGCCCCAATTTAATCGGATAATCGGACTCCTATTGCATTGAGAACTGGAATTGGAACTGAAAATTAAAAATTTTGAGACTTGAAACTGGAATTGGAACCGATATCATTTCAGTTTTCCATCACTGTATGAGGGACACCCTGCCAAATCCCCTTTCTCATGCTACATTCTTTTTTAGAGCACTTCTTTCAAATTTTCATGTTTGTACTTTGGATTCAGTACAAATTTTGGCTTAGGTATGTGCGGGTCTTTGTCATCTGTTCAAGAATTCCGGCCTTCTACAGTTTTTTAATGGTCACTGTGGCGCAGGAGAGAAACCAGGATCTTTTCTCGCACAGGCAGGCTTGGAGAACAATTTATCATTTTTACTCATCTAGAGGCTTTTTGAAAAAAATCATGAACTTAAATTCAAAGGAAAACTTTTTGAAACCTACCGATCAGATTTTCAACATCTTATTGATTAATGATGCAATCCTGTTTATCATTTTTTTGATTTATGACTAATTTTCGGTTCTGCCCCCCCCCAAAAAAAAAGCAAATGTGACCCAAAAAGACGTCCTACTGATTCCCAGGCATTAATCTATGCTTGCATAGGCCATACCTATACCATAAAAACAAGAGTATTTACATGACCATCCCGAGCACATCGGCTGTATCCAACTTGACCCTGAGTTGCAAGAATGTTGTAGGTATTCAAATGTACAGCATCTACCCATAGACACGGACGGACGCGAGAAACGTCGAACCTATGTATATAATGACCATTAACACGATGCTGTTAGCAAGCACATCTGATGCAGAGTGAGAGAGACCACAGTGCAGTACTCCGCGGTTGATGGATTCCAATAACCGAAAAAAATCCTGTCCATATCACATTTCAATATTCTAGAGAATAAACACGGACGGTGTGTAGTGCAGCACGTCATATATCTTCAATTAATATCACGCCATGGTACAGCCATAAGAGTTTTGGTATACATGATGGTGTGATGTTCGGCTGGTACCCCAACGAACGCCATTACCATAATATTCGTATTAGACGCGCGATATTCGATCAGATAAGACGAATTTACGTGGTTTTTTCGTGTGTGCTGTGCCTGTCTCTCTCTGTCCCCTCGAATTCGGACAAACGTACTGTTCATACTTAGCATCGGTATACCGAGTTGATTGGGAAAAGATTTGTTAGCTTGGGTGACAATAATGTAATTAAAATGTCGACCTACGTGGTGCTGAAAAAAGTTGAAAGTGAGACGTGTAAAATGTGACTATGGATTTGGAAACGTGTGTTGAGATTTTTTTCCTCAATTTTATCGATGATGCGGTATTCGCGCAGCGGTGTAAGGTATTGAGTTGCCAGGCTGCGGTGCGATGTGTAGGTTTGAGTATGAACTATGAATGGTATTTTAAAAACAGGATGAATATTCGTGACTGTTGCTTGCGTACGTAGTACGTAGGTACAAACTCTGGTTAGTAAATTGCTGCGGGGTGATTTTTTGGTAGCCAACGAGGCCGTAAATCACGGCTACGAAATTGGTATAAATGTACGGTGTGTTACGCAAAATGGTAATAACGCGTGATTGTAAACGATGGGTTTGGGTGCACTATGGTCCGGTGAAATGAGCATGGAAGACGGTAGAGTATTTTCGGTGGTAGGTATAATAATTGAAAATTAAGATGTCGGAAGGGGTCATTTGTGAGGTCTGGGATTTTTCTACCTGTGTGTATACTTATCGAGGTTGGAATTACGGTCATTGATCGTGGTATGGGAAATATAGATGTATCTGAATTTGGTGTAAGTTTCTGTGTTTGGATTGCGGAGAGTTGAGAAATTTAGATTCGCGTTGAAAAATTGAAAATGAGGAAGGGGTTGATTTGGCCCAGAAAATTATCGAATTCGTGGGCCATTCATTATAATTTTTAATTTTTCGATTTGTTTCCTCATTTTTTCCATTTTTCAAATTAATGAACTTCCTGGCCGCTGTTCAGTCCTTCAAAATTCTAAAAGACGATTTGCTGCTCTCAATTATTTGAGAAGAGCAGTTACTGGTAAAGTGGCGAAATCACCCTTTCCGAACCCATTGAAACAGAAAATCATCCAAAATATTGGTTATGATGCAAAATCAACCTCCCAAAAATTTCGAACTCCTCTCCCTACACCCCCATGCTCGAAATTCAATATTTTCCAACTCTGAAATAGGTGGTCAAAAAATTTGAAATTTTTATTCAATATCAATCCTAAGTAAATTTTTTTACATTGAGATTTTTTCAAAAAAAAAATTAAGTATCCAATTTTGTTTTGTTTTTTTTTGAAATTTGACTATAATTTTAAAAAATTTGAAGCATCAATACATCAATTTTTAGCTCGATCCGGTCATATTTGTAAGATGCATGATAATTTTCAAAAATTTACTTAGGTATTAGAAAAACGTAAAAAAATCCCCTTATTTTTCCAGATTTTTTAAATGATTAGACACTGTAATTTTCCTTGTAACAGGTCATAAATTTGAAAAGAAATTCACGAATTTCTATAATAATTTTGAAAATTGAATCTTCGATATTTTTTCATGATTTGAGCAATGAACAGAATAATTTGCTGTCTCAGATTTTTCCTGCGTTTGAAAACTTTCTAGATAAGTATTTTTTTAACATTTTCAACCATGCTAAAAAATCTCGAAAAAAAAATAGAAATGATTATGAAAATAATCATGAAAATTCGAAAAGTCAATCCAGTTAACTCTCTGAGCTCTTTTTTTACAATTTTTGAAATATTTCGATCACTTATTGGGGGAAAAAAATTGGCATAAATACTGTAAGTTTCTTCTCTCCTTCCCTCTTATCCTCAATTTTCGTCTTGAAAATTCAAAACCAGTTTTTGGAACGGCCAAAAAGTAGTCTCTTTTCTAATGTGAGTTTGAAAAGCAAAATTTTTCAATTCGAAATTAATTAGGTATTAATTAAAATCAAACCGTAGCAAACCAAACACCCAATTTTTCAACTAATATTAGGTAACAAAAACTTTAATTTTTTAATTTTTCAATTTTTTTCCTCAAAATTTTAACAAAAATTGATGATAAAATTTTTTTTGAAGAAAAATTGTAAAATTTGGGCAATAAAAATTTTTTGTCCCAGAATCGGAAATTGGCACTAAGTAAGTATATAAATTAAGGGTATGCTTTCGATAAATTTAGACAACTTAGGATCGTTATAATTTCAGCAAATATTCAACATTTTTCTATTATCTTTTAATATTTCGTTTCTGTACAGTGAGATCTTTGGAGAATTTTTGAGACTTTTCACCTAAATCCTTCCAATTTTGAAAAAATTATGTCACAAAAATCATAAAATTGTGAAAAAGTCTGCTCCAGTCTGCAAAATTATTCTTTTAATTTTTTTTTTCGATCAGTATAATACTTTTTGGAAATATCGCAAAAGTCCTCTAAAGATAGTGCATTAATGAAGCTTTTATCGAAAATTTCATAATAATTCGTTCGATATTGGATGAGAAATCGCGATCCTAAATTTTACTTATTGGTAACAAACGAAAGCATACCCTTAAGAATTTTCAATTTTTTATATCGAAAGGGGTTTTTACGAAGTAATTTCATTTTTACAAAAAATCAAGCAACCCGATTTTTTAATGATTTGTACTAAATGCCATTAAAACGACTTCAAATCAAACTGCCGATTATACAGGGAGGGCGAGGGGTGGTAATTAAAATATCACTTTTTTATCCCTTTCCCTCTTTTCTACGTTATTCTATTTGGAGTTGACCAAAGAAAAAGCACGACTTTTTCGAACAGTTCTCTACTTTGAACAGTCCTACAGGGTATCTAACGGGTAGTGAAAGTAGTGAAAAAGTAGTGATTTGAAAAACCGGGCATGCCGGTAGTGGAAAAGTGGTGAACTCAGACGAAAATTTGAAAAAAAAGCAGTGAAAAAATGAAAAAATTCCAAAGACGCGAAATTTATTTTTTTAAATTTCAAAAATTGTTCATTTTTAATAAAAATGAATTAAAATCAATCATTTTTCACAGGGGTTTCAATTTTTTTCTTTAAAATAGTGAATTTTATTTGATTATTAATTGAAAAATCAGTACTTATTTCATTTTTTTTTCTCTAAAAAATTTTGATTTTTTTTGTATGTTGGAAAGAGAGTCGATTTTTTGAGAGAGGGGGGGGGGGGTACAAATTGAAATTTGAAATAAAAAAAAATTACTTAGTGAAAAGTAGTGATTTTACAAAAAAAAAAAATCAGTTAGATACCCTGTCCTAGCTCTGCCTTACTTTAAGCTGGGACCCTGAAATTTTCTATGGTGAGTTTGTACCACTAAACCAAACACCTCTGTGAACTTGTTAAATATTGATGAATTTTTTTTGTTTTTTTCACTTCATCCTACTTGATAAATCCTATCATCATTGTTTTTTCCATTCAAAAAATATATCTTTATTCCTTTGCTTTTTTCTTTGCACCACCCTTGGCCGCGTGTAAAAACTGTACAACGAGTAACATGAAAGGAATTGTAAATTTTGAAAAATAGTTGTTTTCAACTCTTACGAAATGACTTGAAAATGAAAATTTTCGTAATACAGTATGACACAAAAGTCTTGTCCACGAAAAACACTTCATGATATCTCGAAACTGAAAAGAGATATCGGGATGATTCAAACGGCAATATGTTCCTGGAGACAAGGACATTGAAGATTGATGGTCAAATTTTCAGTTCTACCTACAGGGTGTCCACAAATTGAGAAACCGGTTTTGGTTAAAAAATGGGGGGTCTGGGTTTTTTATGGATTTGAAATCTACACACTGAGACGATTTAAATGTGATAATTTTTTTCGAAACCGGTTCGAAAATTTTCAACCGGTTGTCAAAAATACTCCAAAAATCGAGATTAGAAAAAAATTTTCAAATGAAATTTTTAGAGCTTTGTAAGCCAAACATTGTCAGTGAACTCATTTTTTGAAATTTCAACAACAAAAAAAGATATGAAATTTTTTTGGATTTTTAACGGTGCGGTGTTCAACATTCATTTGAAAAAAATTTCATATCTTTTCTTGTTTTTGAAATTGTCAAGTTGCCGAGAGTGAACCAATTCAAAAAATGAGTTCACTGACCATGTTTGGCTTACAAAGCTCTACAAATTTCATTTGGAAAATTTTTTCTAATCTCGATTTTTGAGGTATTTTTGACAACCGGTTGCAAATTATCGAACCGGTTTCGAAAAAAAATTATCACATTTTAATCGTCTCAGTGTGTAGATTTCAAATCCATAAAAAACCCAGACCCCCATTTTTTAACCAAAACCGGTTTCTCAATTTGTGGACACCCTGTAGGTAAAACTGAAAATTTGACTATCAATCTTCAATGTCCTTGTCTCCAGGAGCATATTGCCGTTTGAATCATCCCGATATCTCTTTTCAGTTTCGAGATATCATGAAGTGTTTTTCGTGGACAAGACTTTTGTGTCATACTGTATTTTTGTTGAGAATTCAACGTAGAAAAAAATCAACTCTTGACTAATTTTCGATTGAACTTTTCATTTTAGACGAAAACTCGGAAAACCGAGTTCGTATACGGAAAACCGAGTTCGTATATGATTTTTCCTTGTTGCAGTGCAAAAATTTTTGAAGGTTCCAATCTGAAATGTCTGGGTTGAAAATGATATGGGATAAATATGAGGCCAATTGCTTAAAATATTTTTTTCAGTAAACTTACCAAAGACGATCACCGCGAAGGAACCGAAAACTATTGCGATTGCGAATTTCATTTTCGAATGACGAACGTGTTTTTTTTTCCACAATGTTTGACTCGATGTACTGTGCGTACAACTCGCACTAAACTTTTCGAAATAATAATTGAATTTCGATTTATATAAGTCTTTTGCGATTCGATAAATAAATGAAAATGATCGTGCATGTTGCTTCACAAATTCACATATTTATCGTTTTTTCGACGCGATGACTTTGACTCATATTTCTTCAGGTGACGTTTACTTGTCGTTCGAATCATTCTTCTGTATGTATGTATTTACCTAGGTGTAATTTATTGCCGATAAATATTAACGTGAATAAGGATTTCGCGTAACTATTATGAGTGTTTTCCAATGCAAAAGTCTGGTAATTCTCTTTGCTTGACGTAAAATAGATGTACCTACCTGCGAATTTTTAAAGTTTCAAAATTATATCTACTTCATCGTCCGCCAAAATATGAAAATTTGTTTCAATTTATGAAAGAGCTGAAATGAAATTTTTCAAAATTCACAACTCCAAGTTCAAATTTATATTTATGGGCTATGGTAGTGAAATTTTTTCTCGGAAAATTGTTGGCCGAAAAATGTGGTTTTGATTTTTGAACTCAATGTTGTAAAATTGCTGCTTTAATCGATCAAATATGTCCATAATATTGATAATCCTATATATGGACTTTTAATCATTTGAATTCATAATTTAGGAATTTTCGATTTAATATAAAAACAATTTTTTCTTATTCGTTTGAAAATTCGAAAGGAGTTTATGAGACGACCATTTGGTTATTTCCTGAAATGAGTGTTGAAAAGCGAAAAAAGATTTGATTTTTTTCGTGAAACTTTTGTTAAAACTTTTTGAGTCTATCTTCACAATCGAATAACAATTTTTTCCATTTTAACTGCAAGCTTTCTAAAGAAGTAGGTAAGTATATAGTAATCTTTCTCACCAAAAATTGACCAAAAATTTTTCGTATGAACCTAAAAAAAGCATCATCCTGTAACTTGCCCAACCCCCCCCCCCCTCACCCTCTTAAAAAAAAGGAAAAAACAAGATAGTCAACGCTGGAACTAGAATACCTTCTTGACATGACGTCACTACTGATACCGCTGAATGTTGTTTCCGTTTTTTCGTTTTTTTTCAAAGTCCAAACTCCAGAATATTTACGTGATTTTTAAACAATAGGAATTTTCTGAAGAAGTTTTCCAAGTTTTTCATCGTAATTTTTTCAACTCTCAATATTTTTCTCTGAATTTTCTCAACTGAATTTGTTTCGTTATTTTTCCGCGACCAATTTTTTTTCTTATTTGTTCAACTGAAATTTTTCTTACGTAATTTTCTCCACTGAAATTTTTCTCTGAAAATTTTTCTATCGTCGAACTTGAATATTTTTTTGAAAAGAATGATTTCTGTTCGAGTGACACCATAAAAAAAATTTTCTTGCAATTTTTACATCTGAAATTTTCTCTGAAGAATTTTTCCGCATCCAAAATTTCTTCCTTGTATTTTTTCAACTCGAATTTTTTTCCTCAAAATTGTTCTGACGTCAATCAAGCAAAAATCATTCTTTTTAAAAAAATATTATGTAAAATGAACATTGAAAAAATTCGGCAGAAAAAAATTTCATTGGAGAAAATTACGTCAAAAAATTTCAATGGAGAAATTTATGAGAAAAAATTTCAATGGAGAGATTTATGAGAAAAAATTTCAATGGAGAAATTTATGAGAAAAAATATAAGAGTTGAAAAAATTACGAGAAAAAAATTTGGAAAACTTCAGGAAATTCCTAGCTGTTTAAAAATGACGTAAATATTCTGGACCGAGAAGAAAAAGTCGAAACAAAATTCATTGGTATCAGTAGTGAGACGTCATAAAGGTATTCGAGTTCCAGGGTTGACTGTCTTGTGGTAAAAAACCACCCTTAAAACTAGCTTTTTACATTTTCTGTCGAAATAAAAGGTCAATTAAAAAATGTCAATTTCCTTTCGGACTTGTTTTAAAACTTTTTGAAAAATTCTCATTTTTAAGCCATTTTGAAAGAGGTTGAAAACTACTATTTTTCAAAATTTTTCATTTCACGAAGAAAGTATTCAGTTTTTTTTTCAAAAAAAAAGTTACTAGAAAGAAAATACAATGATGGTAAGATATCAATGAGAATGACCCCCCCCCCCTCTCCTCAAAAAAAGAAAGAATTTTAACCAATCCTTGTATTTGAGTATTTTTCAAAAAAATTACAGTCGGTTGTACATAATAATTTTGGAAAATCGTCATTCAAAATTTCATAAAATTTTGTTTTGGAAATTTAACGTAGAGAAAACTTTTACCCTTGATTTTTTTGATTGGGCTTTTCATTGGTCATTCTACTCAAATAATGTAAATTTCAACTTTTCCCATAATTTTTTGAGGTTCTGGTTTGAAATGACTTTTCTAGTAAAATGAAATTTTATAATAACGTAAGGGGCAACCTACCCTTTCATTTTCGTTCAGTCGTATCCAAATTTGTTTCAACTTGAAAATTTTTCAAAATTATCTTCCCAAACTTTCCGAAACAAAACTTGCATGAAACCTTTCCTAGAATTTTATCTTTCCCTCTCCCTTTTTCAGTGACTTCAAAATTTGATTCCATGAACATTAGACGTTCATTTCCACATCCAGCTGTAAATGCCCGGACCGCTGGAGCATGTTTGAATAGCACACAGATGAAATATTTTTCGTATACATATATTAAGTATACTTACACAAATGTATGTTTTTTTTTTGGTGGATAATTTTATCGTCTTGTCGTACCATTAATTTTATCGAGTTCGAGGCACCGTGTATCACGCTTATAAATAGTTTTGGGATTAATTTGAAATTCTTTTTTACCTATTCCTGATGGTTTTAATTAAGAAAACAGGTTTCCGATTCGTGTTCGATTTTTTACCGTGTACGTATAAATATAATTAATAGTCTTGTGGTCAAATTTAAGTTCCAGAACTGCGAGGAGTTGGTGAACCTTCTTCACTCCTCCACCTCCCGAGGATCTCTGTATTCTGGTCGAATAAACGTATAACTATGTATGGACGGGCCGATGGGTGTGAGGTTGACACGCGAGTGTCATCGAAGAAAGTGGGTACTCGATATGTATCTTTATCGAGTGTAAAAAAGTTGTCGAAAAACCACTCGACGTTGGTGGTTTATCACGAATTTTTATGAAATTTTCGCCTCAGATTAAGTCTTCTTACAAATACAATTAAACACGTAACAAGGTCGTAGTACTAAATATCGAAAAAGTACTCGACTGTGCGGTGCAAACAGCTCGGAGGTCATTTCGGCAGCTCACGAATCGTATCGATGTGTGGGCTGAGATGATTTAGGTACCGAAGTAAAAAAGGGGGTTTTATGGTGTACCGATATGTCGAACTCGAGGTGGAAAAAAAATTACGTACACGGTGCGTGTTAAACGCCTTATTAACGCTGTCAAAATGTATTTACATCGAAGTGCCAGGCGGCCTGAGTATCTAGGATAAACATCTACTCGTTTAGCCATCTCGAAGCATTACGAATACCAAGAAAGGTCAATACTATGATCGATATTTTAACTCGATGGCTCGTAAGCCTGGATTTTGCAAATTCATCGTTGTCAGTGTTGCCCTTTTTGTTGAAAAAATCCGGAGAGAGATGACCTGCAATAATGTCGCGTCTCGATAGGCCAAGGGCTTGACTTTGGAATGCGTTAGGTTTAGGCATTCGATAATGTCGGAACTGGTTCCTTATTTTGATGATCTTTGGATCGAGGGAAAATATGGATAAATCGATGGTTGAAAATTCTTCCATCTACCTACTCTAAATTATATAAGACGTCGCACGTCTCTTAGCCGAGCATTTATAGATACCACACACGCAATTACTTTCTACCGATCAGATCCAAACGTTCAGATTAGAGAAATACAAAACGATAGTTGCCGTATTTGCCCTTAGAGATTATTTACGAATAAAGCCCGGAAGGTACCCGCGTACGCGTATCTGATTAGTCGTATACATAGTTAACGTATTTATGATAAAATTGAAAAAAAAAAAACATGCTAGTCTGGTAGGTAACCCCGATGGTTGCCATTTAATTAAACGATAACAAAAGGCAATTAAAATATAAGAAAGATGTCGCTCGAGGAAGCCTAGCCAGGTTTTTGGCAGTCGGTCTGTGGCTTTTGAAATATGACCAAAAGCTGGCTAGGTCGAAAAGCTGGCCGAACAGGTGCTACAATGTGTAAGGATTAATTTGGTTTTGGTTATTGGCACCCTCGAGGTATCCGGAAATATTGGTTACTTCGGGATGTTGGTATAGTTGGGAGAAGATTGGCATGTGGGTGGTTCTGGATATTCGGATATTGAAGTGTTTGACGTCTGTGGATAGCTTACGCCTGACGGAAGTGAACTCAGGTGATATCGCCCTATATTTTTCTTTGTTTAAGTTGATCTTACGGTAGTAGTCGAGGATTGAAAAGATCTGAGAGTTGGAGTTTATTGGATTGAGTCGTTGGTGAATTGGCCAGAAAGAAAAAAAGAGGTATAGATATTTTTGAAAATCGTGGTGGTAGAGAGGGAGATTTTTAAAATGAAATTCGAATATTGTGAGAAAATTGTGAAGTAATTTTTAAATATTAAGAAAATGTAATGGAAGAAAAGTGAAAAAAAGAGGTAATTAAATGGTCATCGAATTGCAATGGCAAACATTGCTGTCCTCCCCCCCCCTCACAATTAAGAAATTCTTTGATGTTATTAGGTCATAAATCATTTTTCCGCAAGTAGGGTCTCGACATTCAAAGTTCAACTTTTTAAACGTAAATTTACCATGTATCAATTCTAATTTCTTCATTAATTTTTTTTTTTCAAATTTTATCCAATTTTAAGATTATTGCAACCTTAAAATTTTATATAAAATTCAATTTTTTTCAAAATTATTCCACTTTTGATTTCTAAAACTTTTTTAAAATTCAATATTTTTCAGAAATTTTTCAATTAGTGAGTTGAAACAAAATTCAAGTTGGAAAAATTTTGAGAAAATTCAAATTAAAAATTTTTTAGCATTATTTTTCCAGCTCTTTTCTTTAATTTTTTTTCCAATTTTCTTTTAAAAAATGTTATGCAATTCCAGATTTGGTTCCAATACTTACTTAAAATTTTTTTTCAACTTTAAAATCTTTTCAATTGAAAATTTCTTAAAATGGTTTCCAGCTTCGAGTTTTCAGTAAAAATTTTCATTTCATGTTTTTTAGAATTTTTTAATGTTTTGTTTCAACTCCGTAAATATCACTAATTTCAAAAAGTAATGAAAACACGAAGTCGAAAAAAAATGAAAATTGGAAAAAAAATCAGTCGAAAAATTTTTGAGGGAAATCGGAAGTAAAAAAAATTTGCAGTAGAAAAAACTTTACAATTAGATGCAGCTTTGAAAAAATTCGCATTTATAGAAATTGAAAAAATTTAGAGGAGAAAAAAGTTGAACATAGAGTAAATTTGGACTTGGTCAGTTGAAAACCCATTTGGAGCAAAATTATTTAGCAGCTAGTTTCGTTTTTTTAATTAGAATTTTGAAAATAATTGAGACGAGAATCAAAAGTTTATTTTCCCATATTTTTAAATCTATCTTTCACGTATTTTTAAAAAATCCGCGGTTGGACTTTTTTTATCGAAAAATTTTCAAAATTCTACTTACCTATTGCTGAAGTGGAACGAATAAAAATATTTTTCTAAAAATTTTCATTTTTAATGTAAAAAAGCTAATAAGGCATTTATTTATCTGCTAATTATTCTTCTTTATATTAGGGTCATTCCATGTCAGTTCGTACGCAAAGTGGTAAGGTGGGTCGGCGATTTTTCTGATTTTTTTTATGTGAGTAGACCTCGATGAAAGATGACGAATGCCGCAAACCGCAGCTCCCAAAGTCTTTTTGGAGGGCAGCCACGAGCATTCAAAGTTTTGAGGTAAAGTTGGATATGGTAAATTTTGAGCGTGGATAACTTGAAAACCATGATAGGTAGAAAGTTGAAACTTTTTCCATTGTGTAAGGCCTTTGATGAGCTTTTTGACGATTTTTTGAAAATCAGTGTTGCCACTTTTTTTATTGCCAAAAATCAGCTGTAAAAGTTTAAAAACGACATTTCCTTATCAGGGGCACCTTCAAAAAATCTGAAAAAATTCTCCGAAGTACAACTTTACATGCTGATTAACATATTAAAAAATCGAGCTGACGTTTTTTCGTATTCTCGATTTAAAAAATTCCAAAGATAAGAAGAAAATAGACCTTTTCTTTTCAAAGGTCGAAATTGCGTAAAATTGACATATTTTCATCAATTTTACACCACATTTGAAGAAAAAGTCGGTAAAACTATTCAACTCCACTTACTACCCTCGATACTTTACTATAAGTAGACTTTTATGCTGATTTTACTTTGTTTTGGTATTTTTTCATCAATTTTTCAACATTAAATTCTTGTTTAATTTTTTAAAACATTTTTTTAATTCAAATTTTTTAATTTGTAATTATTTACACAAGTATTGTTCATTAAAAATAATCAAATTCATTTTTTATCGCATACGTATCAGTTGCCAATACATGCAAATTGTAACTTGTTTACCCTGCATGAACTGTAATAATACTGTAAATCATGGTAGTGGTGGTAGCATAATTCAGGGGCAACAAAAAATAAATTTTGATGTTTTGTGTTTTTCTTTTCAATTTTTGAAGCATAATACTTGATATTTTTGCCTTTTCGCGTATATTAACGGGTGTTGGGAGGAGTTAGAATGCTTTTACTGACTTTTTCTTCAAATATGGTGTAAAATTGATGAAAATATGTCAATTTTACGCAATTTCGACCTTTGAAAAGAAAAAGTCTATTTTCTTCTTATCTTTGGAATTTTTTAAATCGAGAATACGAAAAAACGTCAGCTCGATTTTTTAATATGTTAATCAGCATGTAAAGTTGTACTTCGGAGAATTTTTTCAGATTTTTTGAAGGTGCCCCTGATATGGAAATGTCGTTTTTAAACTTTTACAGCTGATTTTTGGCAATAAAAAAAGTGGCAACACTGATTTTCAAAAAATCGTCAAAAAGCTCATCAAAGGCCTTACACAATGGAAAAAGTTTCAACTTTCTACCTATCATGGTTTTCAAGTTATCCACGCTCAAAATTTACCATATCCAACTTTACCTCAAAACTTTGAATGCTCGTGGCTGCCCTCCAAAAAGACTTTGGGAGCTGCGGTTTGCGGCATTCGTCATCTTTCATCGAGGTCTACTCACATAAAAAAAATCAGAAAAATCGCCGACCCACCTTACCACTTTGCGTACGAACTGACATGGAATGACCCATTATTATTTTTTAACGAAGTTTCTAAAGAAAATTTTGAAATTAACGTTGAAATACTTATTCTTCAAGTTGACAGTTTTAATAAAAAAACGTAAAAAAGTGGTATTTAAAAAAGAGTGGGGAGAAAATTGTTCAAAAGACTCCTATAATTTGAAAATCCGGGAAATTATACTTTTAAATTATAGTAAAAAATTCCAAAAATGATTAAAAATGTTGAATCAAGTTTATAAAAAATTGTTTGAAACGTTGCTAAAGTTGAAGTTGGGCCAGATTATTATCAAAATTCCCACAAAAAATAGTTCAATGTATCCATGTCCAAAAAAATATTTTTTAAATTTATTTATGCTATCAATTTTTTCATAATTTCTGCGATGTTTGTCTCGAATTTGTTATTACTTTTTTCTAAAATTATTTTGAACAGCTTATTAAAAGAGCAATATTTTTTGGCATTTCAATTCACTTTGAGATACTTTTTCCAGTTTAATCAAAGTTGTTTTTATTTGTGAAAATTGTTTATAAAAATTTGTTAATTTTTTTCGAAATTTAAAAAGTTCACCAACTCTACAACCTGACAAATGTTTTGATGTCTGCTTTACGAAAATGTTTGAAACAACTTTTATGATTTTTTAAAAAATAATTTAACATTTTTTTGATGTCTTTTTTCATGGCAATCTGTATGAATCAATTACGAAAAATTTTCCAGTTATTGGGGTCGTGTATATTTGAAGTTGTGAGCTACCTGCATTAAAATTTAATTTTTTACCATCTTTCTCAAGTATTTTATAATTTTTATAATTGAACCAACTGAAGTTTTTTAATTAAAAATTAACAGAGTTGTTGTACGTACGTGTTTCAGAAACATCAAATCTTCTTCAGATGTTTTGCCTTTGCCCCGTTCAATGAGCTCGAGAGCTTTTTCGAAAAAATTCTTCAAGATTCCGGACACTGGAAAAATGAAACCAAACTCATCAAATCGGTAAGCAGTTTTTAAAATATTTTTATTTTCAACTATCGGTTCAAGTCAATTTATACGTAGGTATTGGATATATTCATTATATTACATTTCTAATAGTATCATCAAAAATATTCGCGCAATTTGTACCTATAAATCAATTCAAGTCTAAAATTCCCAATTCCCGAGTATTATCCGCTGATATGATTCCCAAATTATCGATCGTCTTAATCTTACGCTTGGCAGAGCGTAAATCGCAACAGTAAACGATTTCAGTGAACTTTTCTTTTAAACCAGGTATCCATTTGAGTATATCGCAAGCTTCTTTTTTTGAATGGCATATTCTCTTCGCGTTATCTGAATTATGCATTATTAATGCAGTCGCTTTATGTTCATTTAAATCGTAAAGAACCTTCCACCAATATTTTGGAATTGTTATACGAAGTTCTTTGGCATCTCCTAAGTATATTTTCTCATCTTTTTTAGTCAAAAGAATATCCCATGTTCCAGTGAAAATTTTAATGTCTGGGTTTTTCTTGTCCTGTTGAAAAAATTACTGAATAAGTTCCGCTGAAAGTCGACTGTATTTTTCGTAATTATTTGTTGGGTACCTACGTAAACTATTCTGTTTCTGATGTGTGTAATGATGTCATTCCATAAGTCCAACCTATGATGATATTGGATACTGTAGTTTATCAAGTGGTATGTGGTCTTTTGCCAGTGACCCAATGCGAAATCGATCGTCGGTGTTAACATTTGAAATTCGAATGCTCTTCGATAACCGTCGTAAAAAGCTGAAAATTTTGAAGTCAAAACGTTCTATAAGTACTTAGTTTTTCTCTAATGTAGGTATTTTATTTAGTAGGAGATCTTTTTTATTTCTATTTTTTTTTTTTTTTTTTTAATCATAGATATTGAGTAATTTCCAGAATTTTTACGTTCAGTGTCCAAGAGAGAAAAGTTTGAGGGGGGGAGGATAGATTTTTGTTGTGGGTGTTTGAGGTTTTTTTGTTGATGTAGATTTTTTGAATGTGAAAGATATGGGTTCACAGACTTCAGAGTTACAAAATTGGATTACCAATTTTTTAACTCCATGAGTTTTGCTATTAGATTTAAATTGTATTGGGTACTGGGTAGTGATACGATTTCATGGGAAAGGGGCTGGTTAGATCATGGGGAGTTGGGTAGAATCAAAAATAAAGTTGATATTCGAAATCTACGACCTCAAATTAGTGACAATTGATATTTAATTTCTTGGCATACTTTTCCTCAAAATTGAAGGCAAGGGGTGCACTAAAATGTCAAATCCAAGAATTAAGCGAATTTTCGAACTCAGTGCTCTCAAATACCCAATAAACGACAGGTCGGTTTTTAATACTCTGTCATCGTTAGATAAGTTTTTAAAAATTTTCATTTTCAAGGATAGAAAGTAGGTGTTTCATATGTTCAAGAAATTGAAAGACTCACTTTGTCGTTCATATGCCTGAAAAATGTTCTGTAGATTTTTGAGATTTTCAATTCCGTACGCTTCGTCCGAATACATTTGAGAAAAATCGTGCAATGCTATTTCCCTTTCCAAACGAAAATTGCGTAAAATATACGGAGACATTATTTTATGCTCGGTGTAAACGACTCGATTTTCTAAATGGTCGTAACAGATTTCATATGTGTGAGGATGTTGTATATGTGCGAGTGAATCGAGCTGAGTATTTGACAAAATATAAATGATAAGAATTCGATCAAGAGGTTCGTGGTTGTTTAGTTTGGCAGTCAAAATGAATCTTACCATCGTATATTTTTTCCAGAAGTGTAGAAAAGTCTTCATTGCTGATTTTTTAACACAAACCTGAAAAAAATATACATATCATAAAAAAATCGTAATTTTGGACAATTGCATAAAAAATCATGTTCATTTACCTGGTACGAGAATTTATACTTGAGACGTGATTCTGATCCACACGTTTCAGTAACACCTTTTGCATCTTTTTTTTCAACTATTATAGGTTTCACTTCTCCTTTGCAACGTTTTGGTTCTTTTTTCTCGAATTTGGTCTCAACCAAGCAATATTGATATTTTAAATGTTCGATTTGATTATTATTTCCGGTGTTCGGATCCTGATTTACTTCGGTGTCAGAAAGCGGGCAATAGTATAGTCCATCTTTTTCTTTATGGTAATAAAATTCTTGTCTTTGGCTCGTTGTGGTTATGTAGGCTTTGTATGGAAAATGGTAAGATTTCTTATGATATGATATTACAACTGGGATACCAGTGCGAGTCTCGATTGGTTCTTCTTTTTTAACTGCGTTTTCTTCATATTCAGCGAAATTTTCTTCATTTTGAGCGAAATTCTCTGGATTGTGGACGGAATTATCTTCATTTTGGACGCCATTTTTTTCGTCTTTGACTGTAAAGTATTTCAGTCAAATGGTGGAAAATTTTTCAGAATTTTATAAATAAAGGGTAACTTACTTTCTGGGGATGAAACAAGCAATAATAAATTGATCAGGATCAAATAACCGAACATTTACTTATTTATTACAGATAAAATGGAAAAAATCGCGATCAAATGTAGCTCTAGTGATGTTTCAAGTACGTTTTAATCGTTTTTGCGTAGCGAGCATATGAGGTCTTGATTCCACGACGAACGCAGCTGTTTTTAAAATCACGCGAATAAATAAATGATAAAAATATGTCTTGGAACATTAGTCACTGTAGAAGTGCCTATGTACTAGTTTCGCAGACGTAGACGTATAGGTAGTTTGATGGTGGATTTTCGTTAATCTTGCATGGGAATTGGGAGAGAGGGGCTCAAAATTGTGAAAAATGTAACAATATCGAATCATATAGTTTTCGTTTTTTTGGGATCATACTTCGTACTGAAATGTAGGGATATGATTCGTGATTTACATCCATTTGAATTGATTTCTGGGGTAATGAATTTAGAGAGAAGTTAAGTTGAATGTTTTGAACAATTTGTAATTTTTTTACAGTCGTATGTTCGTGATATTTTGGATTAATTTTCAATGAGATTCTATCATATTTAGATTTTTTAAACGAATTTTCTATGATAATGGACATGGAAGACGTCCTAGAATAACTTTTTTTTTTTGATCTAAGAAAATTTTCAAATTTTCTGAAACCTGTAAATCGGCTTGAAATAATTTCCAAATTGATTGGAGTGATTGAAAATGAAGTAGTATGTAAAATTCAAGTCATTTATGTTGATTAAATGAAAATTTTTATAATTTATTGTTGTTTTTTTTTAAGATCATTCAAAAATTCGCCTAGGTTTGAAGATTTGTTTTGAGCTTTTGAAATTCTCAATAAAACGTTCTTTTCGAATATTTTTGAATAGGTACCTACTTATTTTTTATTTCCATCAGAAACTTTACGTCGTTCCATGATTTCTCCCTTGTCAGTGGTTTTGAACAGATTTTTTCCGAGTTATGGGCGACAATTTTTCATGGCTCAAGGTTAATGGTTTATCGATTTTGAATTTTGATAAATTTTTGCCCGTCCAATGGGCGTTTTTCTATTCTAAAAAAATGACACATTTTGGTTGTTTTTCAAAAAAAAAACATTTTTGAAGGAATTGGTCAAAATCAAAACGTTGAAAAGCTTTGCCACCTTTTTTTTTTAAGAAAAGGGTTTGTGGACATTTTTCTAAGCTGGATCGATAAGATATTTTCGAAAATTGAATTGCTTATTTACAGAGGCGTGACGAAGCGATGTGTTCTGAAGGGGGCGGGGGTGTCCCTTGAATTTTCCCAACTAATTTCCCGAAAAATTTTCAACTATTTTACCAAAAAACCTAACTAATTTTCAAAAAATGTCACAACCTTTTTTGAGTGAAAAAATCTTTTCAATTTACTTCTATTTTTTAAAAAATTCCAAAATTGAATTACAAGAAAAAAATTATCTTCTTCATATTAGGACACTTTGCGACAATCTTGAGTGGAATTTTCAACAAATAGAGGCATAGACACACCCAGAAATTAATTAACAGAGGGACTGAAAATTCGATTTAAAAAATGAGGGAGGGGTCAAATATCACATCAGTCATCTTTTAAAAAATAATTTTTCACTCATAAACTCATCATTAGGGTAAATTTATCGAGTCCGAACGAAGCGAGGACGAAAATTTTTGAAAAAAACACCATCAACAAACTGAATTTTTTTCATCAAAATTCATGTTTTTTTTTTGTAAAAAAAGCGACGTCACTTGATGAGCTCCTGTGCTTCCAAAAAATTCTAAAATTTGTTTAAAATTTCATTCAAGATTGTCACAAAGTCCTCTGATAAATGAGAAGGATTATTTTTTCGTTCGAAGATAAGTACCTATTCAATTGTTTGGGCTAGGACAGGACCCTGGCTAGGAGAAAGGAAGGTTCATATCCGTTATTTCTGAAATAAACTGTAAAATTACTGAGCTCGAGCGAAGCGAGGACGAAAATTTTTCACAGTATTCTCAACTTTCTCTAATTTTTTCAAATATCCCAAATCCAAACTTGAGAAAGATTATAGGACTAGTTAGGAAAAAGTTGGGAATCTCAACTTTACCCAATTTTCCCCAACTTTTCGCAATCTTCCCAATTTTTGCAACCTTGGGATCATCTGGGGGGGTGTCACACCCTCACACCCTCACAGTCGTTACGCCACTGCTTATTTGTGTTTTCAAAAAGTGCAAAAATTTCAAAATCATTCGAAGTGTAGTTGGTAACCTATTGCTTTAAAAATGAGAAGTGCTGATTTTTTGTGACTTTTTAGTTTCCTTTAACCTAAATTAGGTTTTGTTGAGGGGGGGGGATGTAAAACAGAATCATCACACATCCATCTTTAAAATTATTAATTGCCATAATTTTTTCAAAAATGAATGGTCGTTTTATGGCGCAGGACAGTTGGATCTGCCAGTGGTCGTGATAATTGTCGAGCCCAGTCTGACAGGTACAAAGTATTATTTGTACCTCCTCTCCCCCCACCCCATCGTATGAGATGGACATTCTCAAAACATTAATCGTATATTGAAGGAAATGCTTTTTTGGACGTTCACAATTTTTCAAAACGTCGTCCTCACTTTGCTCAGGCATGGACAAAATCACAATTTTATGAATGATTTGAGACAACATATCGAAAAAATGCTTCTTTTTGCCCCTTCTCCGAAAACCCTTCTGATATTAGAAATCGATGGTACTTATTTTGTACCCTCTCCAAAAAAAATCTAACGCCTCTGGTCGAGTTGAACTGAAGCTTTCCGCAAAATATAGATTTACCTACTCCAGTGCTCTAGAATTGATCCAGTCAACATATCATCAGGTAGAATATTTTGGCCGTTTTTCAAAAATCCGCCCAAAATTTAAAAATGAACTTTGGCAGTTCAAAATTCTGTTCTGAGCCTTGAATGACGCTCTTTCAGTGAGCCAAATTTTCACCTAATTGATAAAGATAGTTTGTAAAATATTGAACCAATTTTCAAAAATTTGTCGATCAATTTTCGCGATTTTTGAAAAAAATTCCCCATCAATCCGTATAAAACCATCTAAACCGTCGAAAAATCAACTCCCAACTACGGCGGTTGCCTCATACGACTGAAAAATTTGTAAATAGGTCTTGGAGGTTGCGGAGATGGCGGCCTGCCAAGGTAATACGCACATCTTACCCGCCATACGCGTACAGGTGTCAGTTTGATGAGACTTTGGCATGTGTGAAGTAGCCCTGCTGCGTCTGCAGTGCTCAAATGGCATAAATTAATCTTCATTTAAGTCTCGATCGATGGTGCCGCGCTGGCAAACCGAATCCGGGGACGACGGACGGTTTAGCGGCTTGAATGAGCGCCTGGCGAAGAATACGTAAAAAGAACATGCGATTGCGGCGAGAGGAAGGAGACTCGTTGGCGGAATTTATTACCGGCCGATGCATTAATTGCGGAATGAAATGTACTCGCGAGTGCAACCGGCTGGGTAGTAAAAATTTATACGAAAGAAGCGCAGTCTAGGTGTGCGGTTTATAGGAACGTGAGTAGTTTTGCAACATTATGGCATCTCGGATACAAAGGTACTGGCGAACGAGTACAGGGTATGTAGTTTTATGATTTATGGGCTAGAGTTTGTTCACGTTGCAGTGACAGAGACAACCAAGTTGCAATGTCGAGATATCTCGGTGTAAGTTCTTCAGCATTCGCAGTTTTCTGTTTATTGAGGATTTCTTCGTTAAAGGATTGGATTTGCCAAAACTAATATTTCCAGGTATGAAAGAATACCCGAAGTGGAAAAAATTACCTGGGTATAAATATTGAATCAAAATGGAAGAAGATTTTCGTACAAAACGTAAATCCAGCCTTGTCAGAAATGTTGTTTTTTCCCCTCGGAAGACTCCGGTTCGACCAGTCCATCGAAGAAGGCAGAGTCTTATTAATGTCCATTTTTTCACAAGAACGCTAATTTATCAAATACGAGAATTTTATTATTTTCACGTTAATTCGTCGTCGTCCGGTTCGTACCCGTGGCTGGTATTGGTCGTCGAGGATTTTGGAAATAATCCAACATGTTTCGCGGTGTATGCTAATGATGGGCGATAAATTTACCGTGCACGTATACTTTATAGGTGCCATGTTTACACGTTCTGGTATCGATTAGGTTGGAATATTTTTAACGCGATAAATTCGCCTTCTCGCGTATTCGATGCTCGAGCATTGTAACAATGTATGAATGTCATCTTAGGATTTCGATTCCGTTGTAATCGTAGGCTGGAGTTAGCTCGCGTTACGCTGCGAACCGATGCTTAATGTGATCGCCAGCGTCATGCTAAGTTACGACGATTTTTGAAAAATTAATCTACGGGTAAGTGGTTTTTCTGGTCGATTTATACGCCGCCGGACGGTGTACGTACGGATCGTATGCGGCGTATTTTGCCATTTTTCATACCGTTTGCACCGGTGTGTATGATTTATGGACAGGAAAAGAATGTCCAGTTAAGGTACGTCGAGGTGTGGTCACGATGAACGTTGGATATGCATAGGTGACCCGTGGATGTGATCTAGAGTTGAGAGGTTTTATCCTAGATGTGTATTTGGAACGGTATCAGCGTCGTTGTGTCGATGGAAGTTGGTATCTGCGTTGTAATCATCTGTATTTTGTGGGTTGGTCGATGTATCATCGATGGGTATCCTCTGAGGTGAAAAATAACCCCAGATTTGGAATCAGCGTACTCGAAAACCTTGAAATCGATATGCATGACGATTTTTTATCAATTTTGACACACCCCTCCCCACTACCCCCTGTAGGTTTCCTCTCATGATTGGGGGAAAGGGGTACAGTAAAATTACACATCGCAGATAGTAGGAATGTTCGATTATTCATTAGTTGATAATTTGATATTACCTTGCATGAATGATTTTTTGTTGTCCAGAGAAGTTGATGGGGAAGAGGGGGTATTATGGTGGGAAAGGGGGAGAAACTGGGATATGGGGAGCATGTTGATAAAAAGTCGTCATGTATATCGTTTGTTAGGTTTTCGAGGGTGCTGAATCCAAATCTGGGGTCATTTTTGGACTATGAAGTTCCATTGAAGAGATGCATGAAGGAGTTTGAGAAGGTGAGGAAATGTTTGAAGTTGATATTACAAGCAATGCTGAAGTAAATGCATAATTGAATAGTTTTAAGTTTTAAAGAACGCTGTGGTTTGTACTCGTATTTTAAAAGAGATTGAGTCGAAACTCCCATAGTAAATTTTTTAGTTTTCAAGATGCCTTGAACTGAGCCAGTGTCCCAGACTAAGAGCATTTTTGAAAGAAATAAAAAAAAATGAAACAGTCTTTCATGTTCATATTAAATCCCAATTATTTTAGCTCCCGGTTTACAGAATCCAACCTATTCCTTTTCAACTTCTTCTCTCCAATTTAATAATATCATGAGTAAAAAAAAAAAGGCATTTGACTAGATGTTAAGTTTGAAGAGAAGGGATTCCCCTCAGATTCGACTTTTTCCAGGGGATTTCGATGGGGCTTGAAAAAATCAGTTGTTCACCAGCCGGAGATCTAGAATTCACCTTTCACCTTTGTATAAATTTACTTCTGATTCAACCTCCATTTGTTCGTTTTTCATGTCATATTTATTTTTCAAATTCAGATTTCAAGTTGACATTTCAGACCAATGTTGATCCCCTGAATTCAAAAATGTATCAACTGGACTTTGGTCAACAGCATGATTCTAATGTTTTTTGTGGGTATTTACGAATTAATTCAAGAATTAATCCAAACCTCTTTCAGCTTATCAGTGTTATTAGGAGTGTAGGCGCACCCAGCAATTGATTAAGGATGGGCTGAGAATTTGAGAAAAAAATGGGGGTGCCAAATTTCAAATTAGTCATTTTTCACGGATTTTTCAGTCAAAAATTTATCAATTTTTTCTGACAAATGGTAAATTTATTGAGGAATTTGTGATTTTTAATTGAAAAATCAGTGAAAAATTATCAAATTTCGAAACAAAACGATTAAAATACTGCCCGAGCGAAGTAAGGGCAAATTTTTTTTGAAGAAATGTTGTTTAAAGAGCAAAAAAATGCACTTTTCACACATTTTTGAAATAAAATTTTTTTCCTAGCTCAAGGGGAAGGGTAGTTGAGCCCCTTGGACAACCTCTTTTTGGGTGCGCCTATGTTCAGGAGATACCATAAAAGTTAGCTTTGGATTATTTTTTGTTATGACTGAAATGTCGTAGTTACCGATGGGTCTTTTATAAGTTCTACAATAATTCAAGAGAAAAACATTTTTAGTTGAAAAAAAATGGAGTTTTAAAAGGAGAATTTGTCAAACTGAGATAGTAAAATTTGATAAAATTTCACCCTAGTCGAAAATTTTTAATTTTTGGATCCCTCTTTTGTAATATTTTCAATCGTGTTTTTTTCTGCTCATAAAACGTTTCGTGCATTTATAAATTTCAGACGAATGTTTTTGGGAGGAGGAGGAAGTGCAATGGAATTATAAAAATTTTTTGAATTTTCTGCCAGGGAAAATATCCTTGATTTGGTAGGCACTCTGACACCCTGACATAAGTTGTTTCATTTTTCAAAACTTGA
This sequence comes from Pseudococcus jackbeardsleyi, assembly GCA_038380155.1. Lineage (NCBI taxonomy): Eukaryota > Metazoa > Arthropoda > Insecta > Hemiptera > Pseudococcidae > Pseudococcus > Pseudococcus jackbeardsleyi. The sequence continues at coordinate 5,997,931 of CM076240.1, forward strand.
AATTTTGTTTTATTTGAATTTTTCTGTGATAAATTCTAATTTTTAAAATTTTGCGGTGAGTTCAATAATTTTCAAAATTAAATTTCAATTTTGTTTGGCCCGCGGTCGAACATCTGAAAAACTCGTCAAAGTAGTGATTTTTAAATATATTTGTTGGACCCCCCTCCCTGGATTTTGTATCATTCTACTGCAAAATTTCGGAATAAGTACATCATGCGAAAAATAGCCTTTTTTTCATGTTTCATGGATATGGTCTAAAAAAAACTTCGAAAAATTCGTCTGAAAAATTTGGGAAAGACGGGGAAAATAATCTCTGAAATAATGCATGGGGATGCGGTCGATTATTTTAAATCAATAATAAAAAAAGATTAAGGCTAAGTAATTTTTGGCTCAAAATAGGTTATTTGTCTATCTTTTCACTTGAATATTTTGTTGGTAATCAACTCACTCACAACCGATCGGTTTACTGTTTGCGAATTTATTATGGGGAATTCGGAACACTTGATAGTTTTTCATGCTTAAAGTTTTTGCTACCTACATTTTTTTTTTTTTTTTTCTAAAATTTTGACTAAAAATTCGCTAGAAAATGAGGATGAAAAAACAGTTTTAAAGAATGACAAGGTTTTGAAAAAAAAAAATTGGAGAAATGCTCTTTTCCTAACTTTTTGGAATTTTTTTAAAAAATTCGAATTTTAAAAACTTTTTAAAAAAATTTAAATGGAAAATTTCGAAATTTTCTGCAAATTTTATCATGTATTTACCTATCTTTATCCGCGTCATTTTTCACACGAAACCCCCAAAACAGGTTTTTTTTTAATTACGCTGATAATAAATGAAGATTAATATTCGGCCTTTTTCGCTTTTGACTAATCGCACCTAAATGATATTTTCGTGTTATTGGCAGCAGTTTAACTCAACCTAGTCGTAATTTCGCGCTATTAGCCCACAGTAGGGAGTATACCCATGGGCCAGATTAGAGATTCACATGGTAAAAAAAAATCATAATGAAATACACTATATCATTACCATTAGCGACATGGCAGACGATTGCGACATTAAAATTCGATCGCTTCTTCAAAGCGAATTCAAATGACCGGAATTCATTGAAAAATACATTCACGTATGCCGACTCTATACAACGGCGATCGGTTGATTGGCGAATTTAATTATAGCGTCGTCCGCGCAAACAGGACAGCATAAATAAGATGACGCAGGCCAGCAAAAAAAAACACAGTCGAGCGGCAGCTTGTGGAAAGACTTCTTAATGAGGAAAATGGCGTAAAAAATTACATTTTTTTTGATAAAGACGTCTGTGTAAAAACGTGCATCGAGGCGAAATAGGATTCTGGTGTGTTTGTATGTGTCGTTTGCACTATAGACGGTGAGATGGAGAGAGCACGGTGTATTATTTTTTTAAAAAAACCCTCTCTGGATCTGAAAACTATCAGTTCTGACATAAAAGATCGTCTAAACCAGTTCCTATAGACAGGGTATCGAACGCTTTTATGAATAAGTTCTCGAACGCTCAACTTGTACCGTGGCTATTAATGGTGTAACATTATCACCGCGTTGTTTTAAATAATGATATTAGTCGAAGTATAGAGGGACAAGAACTAGGAATTAAAAAAAGAGAAAAAAAAAGCCAAAGCTATAGACGAAGAAAAACATTAAAAGGAGAGGCCAGCTTGGTGAAAAAAAAAATCCGCTGATGGAGAACCGGATCGTATACGCGGCCAGTGTCGAACGACTTTTAACCGTCTTCCGAACACCAACTGCTTAATAGTATGGAAATCCGACGTAGATTAACATTCCAAATAAGGGGCAATTACCTGGGATGCCAACGGCTGCTGGGAGGATTCACATTTCCCATACATTTCGAAAATGGATTATCGAGAGGCTCGAAATTACAAGTACCGATGGCTGGCAGCGTGTTTCAATTAAAAAATATGGATTAATAAGGAATTTTTTAGTGATTTTTTTTTCAATAACGTTTAATTATTACGGATCGACGCGCGATTGATACGATGGATCAGCCGAGATGAAGTGGTTAATGCGGAAGAGGGGTGAAATTTTTCGAATGATGGGTAGCTCTGATGCTTCGATGGATTACCAAGCTTTGTTTACAAGACTATCGGTATGCAGCGAAAGGCGAGTACATGCAAGAATGAGAAAGTGATTAAGAATTTATTCTTCGAGTGCCAGGCGTAGTTGGTATGCGTGGAATGACCCAGCAGCATGAAAAGTCGGGAGTATTTGGGAATCGTTTAGGAATAATGTCGAATTGCGTTAGCCCCTAGCTCTGAAACGATGTTTGTAAATTGAAAATTAACCACGATATTTTAATCAGCGTATTTGAAAATATTGAAATCGATATGCGTGACGTATTTTTATCGTTTTACTATCCTCCTCCCCCCTATTTCCCTAATATCGTAATCCCCTTTTCTTCAGAGGGTATTGCTGGATAAAAGGTGAATTTGGCCCAAGGCACTTTTGAACTTCTTGGAATCAATTCGTATATACCCCTGAAAAAAAGGAATCAATGTAGACATATCCTTGGAGAAATGGGGGAATCAATTCGAACATGATTCCCCTGAAAAAAGTGGTAATCGGGTCGTAATTTTCCTTTTAAAAAGGAGGGAATCAACTTACTAGCTTCCACTTTTTGATTTTATCCCTTTTCCTCTCCTCTAATCGAAAAATATGTACGATTAATTCAGTAGGGCGTTGGTTAGAGCACGAGGAAAGAGGTAAAATCAAAAATTAAATCGATTTTCGAATTCTGCGACCTCAAATTAGTAACAATCGATATGTCACACACCACTTTAATTTTTTAATTTACGTTTCCCCAAAATTGGTGGGCCAGAGAAGCACTGAAAGGTCAAATTCAAAATATTCGAACTCAGTGCCCTCAAATACCTAACAAACGCCAGGTCTGACCCCCTCCTAATCAAAGGGGGTTCAGAGGGGTAGGATAACCAAACCAATTATCAGGGGCGTAGCGAAGAATTTTTTCTGGGGGGGGGGGGGTGATGATCACGATTTTGCCAACTTTGAATCTGAAATTTTCCAATTTTGAAACTGAAATTTGCTAACTTTATAGCTGAAATTTTGAAATTACCTTTATCTATAAAATATGGAAATCTTGTTCTCAATTTCTCGAACTTTTGCCTTGAATAGTTTATAAATTGTAACTTTGTTCGTGCCCGAGCGAAGCGAGGGCGAAGTTTTGAAAAAATTGGAAATTTAATATCCAAAAAACCAATTCTTTTTATTGTTTTAGTTCTTAGAAAATCCTTCTCTGCATGATGTGATTGGGGGGGGGGTGCAAATCATACTTTGCACCCTTGCCAGAATTTTTTTTGGAGGGTGCAATGCGCTACTTGTATCTCACTTTCCGACGCCGCGCGCCACTACTCATGACCCGTTGAATCGATCAAAGTTCAATTTTTCAAAATTCGTCACCTGGTACTTAATTAAGAGAGAGGTTGAGAATTCGAGAAAAAAAAGTGGGAGGGGTTAAACTTTAAATTGGTCATTTTTAACTATAATATTCTCGTCAAAAACCATTGATTTTTGTCTGCCAAATTGGGAATTTGATTGAAATTTTGACTGAAAGATTAGTGAAAACCCATTAGTTTTTTAAATTGAAATGAAGCGAAACGAGGGTGAAATTTTTTTGAGAAAATAGAACAAAGAGAATGCACTTTTTTCGCATTTTGGCAAGAATAAGATCTTCCTAAACTCAAAGAGGCAGCTCAAGCCTTATGAGTCTCCCTGAGGTGATTTCCTGCTAAAAGGTCACTAAGACAGTAAATAGAGGATACATATTTAGGTGCTAAAATAATTTTTTTCAGCGATTATTACTCGTTTTCTGTCTACAACTCAGTTTGGGTTTCTTATTAGTAATTTTTGATCATTTTTGTCGACTTTTCTTTCACTTTTTGTCAAATTTTCCAACTTTTCGTCATTTAAATAAAAAAAAGTTGGCAAATTCATCTTAAGTAAGATAAATTTGCCAACTTTTTTTCATTTGAGACGAATTCGCCAACTTTTTCTACTAGCGCTGCGTGTGTGGGGGGGGGGGCGACTCACCCCCCCCCCACCCGTTCGCTACGCCACTGCCAATTATATATTCGAAATCAACGCCTTCAGTTACTTTTTTTTTTTAAATTTCAGTTTGATGCCTGTGATATGTACGATTTTTTTTTCGAAATTAAATCTTCTGAGTTCTGAGGCATTCAAACTAATATGTTATTTAATCAATAATTTTCTATGAAATTCAAGTACCTAGTATTAAAAGAGATGGAGACGAAAATTTGTCTCGTGTGAAACGCACCCAAAAGTACGAAAATGATGAAATTTACATGAAACCCCCCCCCCCCCTCGTATATTATAATTACTGTCTCCTCTCTATATTGATTTAACAGTTAATATGTATTGTAGGTATTTTGATTAATAGCTACCTATTTTGGTTTTTGGCAAAAGGAAAGAGAAGATATTGCTCACAAATTTATTTTAAAAGTGAACATTCTTAAATTATTTTTTTGAAATTAATCCATCATAGTTTTACAATATCAATTTGATCTGGATAAATATGCAAAACTGACAGATGATTCAATTGGAGAAAATCTGCCGAGGAAAGAAAAAAAAATCGAAAAAAGATTCATTTCGGTCGAAATTTTTAACCTCCCAAAGCCAAATTTTGTTTGTCCGGGAGAATGTTTCTTCGTGTATTGGATTTTGAAGAGTACAGAAATATTGGTGATTTTTGAAAATTCGAGTAATCAATTCGGATATAGTTGATGATGAAAAATTAAGTTTTTGTCGCGGATGAACAAAGCAACTCTTGGCGCAGGTGGCAAAATTGTATTTTTATTGAAAGTGATTGTAGTTGAATGTGAGTTTTTTTTGCAAATGGTCACTTCTTGTGGAAAATGTTCTTTTCGAATTGGGAAAATTGGAAAAATCGTACGTACTTTTGAATCGAACCCCATCAGAGATTAATCTACTCCATGCAAAAATTCTCAATTTTTTCTCTACTCCTTTCCATCAGTTAAATAAGATTTCTCTGTAAGAATATTGTGTTTTTTTATGTTTTGTTAAAAGAAGACGAGAAAAATTGGAAGGGCTCATTCAAAATTTTGAGTATGTAATCTGAATGTGTATCTACCTAAAAAATTAGGTTTTAAGGTTTTTTTCCAATTTTTTTTGATATGGTAACCTTAGTTTGATTGATTTTGATGAAATTTTAAGAGCCAGATTGAGCGCCTTGAGCGGGTGATAGTCCAAGAAAGTAGCTTGCCTTCCGATACCTGATGGCAAAATTGAATTTTCAGACAAAAAAATTGATTTCAACTGGAAATTTTTGAAAAGTGATTTTTTAAAAAATTTGGTTCAAGCTGAAGAAAAAATGAGAAAGTCAAAACAATCTACTTTGATGAAAATTTTCAATTTTTTGTCCTTGTTTTCCCTATGGCGATTTCAATTTGATGATAGAAAATTATTTTTTTATGATGTTCTTTATTTTATTAAAGCTTCTATTTAAAAGGGGGTAAGCTTCCTTCAATGATGACAAATTGCATTCAAAGTCGAAAATTTGGGTATTCTCAGTTTCGTAAAATGGTAAATAGCGTACCTCAGAAGAATTTGTACTTTGGATCAAAAGAAAAAATAGGAATAAAATTTCATTTTGGTCGAAAATTTCGGATATTCCTCGGTTTTTTCCACGCTGAAAAAATGATCAATTACGATAATGAATTTTTTAATGAGATTTTCAATCATTCACGATTACATTTCTCATCAAAATCAATGACGATGAATTAATCAAGTACCAATAATTCAATTTGAAAATTTCCGATGAAGAAATATTCTTTGAATTACATTCATTTCTTCTACTCTACAGTTCATCTTGATAGATAGTAAATTAAATGTGTACTGGGTGCTCTGACATAATGAAAATTCATCTTTCTTGATCTGTGTTGCAAAGTTATTAATTTTATTATGAAATATATATGAATTTCGTGATAATAATGAAACCAAATAAAGTAAATCAAGTATTTAATGCGATATCTAAGAATGTAGTTTTTATGGTACCACAGTTTCACAAATAATTTCCATAACAGAAAAACTGATATGCATAAAATTTTGATTTTACGATCTTGTCCCATGGCACGAACACGACTGCTGCTCTCTCCTATTCAATTTTCTTCCGTTTTTTAAATTTTCAATCAAACTACTTATACACGATAGTTAATCCAAATCTATAATCCTGACGAATAACGTATACTTGAGCTCGCAAGTAATCCACGGATTAGATATGTAAAAAAAATTATGGAAATCCATCCAATTATCACACATTTTCAACTCGATTCTCTACCCATAGATGCAACGGTATTACCACATTCCATCGAAAACTCCAACTTTGTAACATCTTCTGCACATTTAACAACGCAGTGACAACGTCAGAACGTCGTTCTCCGGGGTAAAAAAAATTCAACCGCGACGAATTCGCATACCTCGTATTTCCATAAAATTACCATACAATCTGCAGCTGTACAGCGGATACCTGGCAAATGCAGAAGTCGATCTGGTCGCGATTTCGAAAAATTGCATTTGAATTAATTTCGCATGCATAAAAAGTAGTATTAAAACGACGCTTGTAAACGATAAGAATCAATATGCTGGATATTAATTTCCCCAAGATGAGCCAATTTAACGATAAATTGTAATTTTCTTTTAAAACGCGACCATTGGTGTAATTTTTCAGCCGAGGATGATGTGGAAAATATGAATAATATGTTGTTAATGCAAATGTGACATTTATCCGGTGAAATTTTTTAAAATAGCTCATTAAAAGCAGCTGGAAATTAAATAGAGATTTTTTTAAAATGGTTGAGATGTGTGGTGGGTTTTTTCTGCTGTTGTAGCTCTAGATAGGGTACTCGTTCTGTACCTATGGAGAGCATAAAAGCGAGATTTTTCCCTCAACCACTTGTGTTTCCAGTATCTCGCTGGCGCATTTAAGCTTTAATTTATGACGCGAGATACGAGCTAGATTTTATACTTCGTAGCAATCATTAAGGTACAAAAACGTTCGGCCAGTGTCGTAAATTAGCATTACAAAAAGCTACCAGTACTGGCGTAAATCGTACCTGTGGCCGGGGGAGGAGAAAACACTAAATTTTCTCCACTGCCACTTTACCAATTCACATTCGTCTTGTAGAGACGCGACCAGGTCTGGGATTAAGATCGTGTCTCTATCGTTCTTTAATTATTCTTACAGCTCAATTGCCAGGTTCTTGGTTCGGGTCCCTCTTGTCGAGTATCTATTGAGAATCCAATAATATACTTAGATATAATCCAATTCTATATGGAAGATATCTACCCTCGGAGACATTATTAGGTTTCTTATGTGAAGTATCATGGGTCTGCTCGAGTGTATATCGTATTCGCTATATGGATGTCTCGTCGCCACCGCAGGGGATAATGTATCGAGCTAAAACGCGGGACCTTTTTGTCTAATTATACCTTGGTACATTCTGAGCGGATTTCCAGGCTTACCTGAATGCTATGGTGGTGTATTGTGATTTCTAGAGCTTTTAGATGGTCTGGCTGGACTTGATACGGATTTTAAAATGTGCTATCTCGACTCTAAATACCTCGATATGCTTCATTTGGCATCATACTGTAATTCTTTGGTTTGAATTTGATAATTAGTCCAAGACTGATGGCTCCAGGTTTACTAATCCATCCTGAAAGAAATGTTCTGTTATTTTTTGTCACTCTTTATCGTCATAATTATCATGGTCGATTTTTCATTGTATGGGTGTGAAAAAAGGTCTGGTTGAAAATTTCTCTGATTTTTCGTTCCTTAGAAATCGTTGGATTTTCAGTCGAATGATCAAACTGATGGTAATTTTGCTGAAAACGAGTGCTTGAAAGTGATGTAATTACTACGAATTTCGGAACGGAAACTGGCCAGATCCTTCAAAGTCAATGAGATCACTTTTTTGTTTCGTTTTCCTCAAATTTTCAAATCATTTTTCTGTTTTTTTTTTTTTTTTTTTAAATTTTGTTACAAAATTTGACGTGTATTCTTTTAAAACAAAAAATGAATGATGAATTCGAAATGAGCCCCTTTGAAACCAATGAGATCGATATGCGTGATGATTTCTCAAAATTTTTAAAAGTCGACCCCTTTCCACCCTCCCTCCCTAACAATCAATATTGTTCAAGCATTTATATAATTGTCAGGCCGAAGGGGGTTTAATTTTTAGAAAGTGTCACGTTTTTTCATTATTGACAAGTATGAATTTCCAAAGTTTGAAAAATTTTTTGAGGGTGGAAACCTCTTTTGTGAAATCTTGTTTCGAATATGATAAAATTTCATTTTAAAATCAAAGAACAGAAAAAATTCTATTTTAGTTGGGTCTATTTCCTGGTCCTTTCCTCTCCCTCCAAAAAAAATGATAAATTTTTTAAAATTCCGATTGTATGAAAAATTATCAAAATTCAAAAATATGCAACATCAGGTATTTCGAGCCTGACTGCCTTGAGTGAATTCGTGGCGAAAACTGTATCCATAAAATCCTCCAAGATCCTCACTTATCACGTCTTTTGATCCCAAAAAAAATATTCATAGGTAGGTAGGTGAATCGATTCCTTTTTTTTTTCGATGCATGTACGAGTTTATTTTCACTTTTTCCTCAAAAATGTTTGTCAGCGCTGAATTTTTGACTTAAAATTTGTCCAAGGAATTTTTCTCTTTGAATTTCGACTCCAATTGTTCTGAGTTATTTTTAACCATCAATTTTTTCCTAGAGTATTTTCAAAATCAACGTTTTTTTAATTCAAATTTTTTTATGATTTTTTATGCATATATGTACTTTTTAAAATGGTTTCTTGAATTTTTTTTCGATCATGAAATTTTTTCCAACTTTTTCCAAAATTAAAATTTTTTTCTTTAAGTACATTTTTCCTACTTTTAATTTTTTTGTATCATTTTCGAATTCCTGATGTTTTTTCTGGATCTTTTTAAATTCTAAAATTATTTTTATGGAATTTAAAAACAACTTTTTATAATTCAAATTTGGTATCTATAAAGTTTGAAAAGGTTTTAGATTGGGCAAAGCTCTCGAATTGAAAGAAAAGGAAGAATATGAAATTTAAAAAAATCCTTGAATGTTTTGATTGGGAAAAAATTAAGTTTTGAAATTTCAAAACGTTTTGAGAAAAAATTCGAAATTGAAACAAATTTCTAGTTTTTTTAGAAAACAATTTCGGAAAAAAGTATAGGTAGGTACAACAATTTTTAAAAAATTTCAGATGGAAAAGATGAAAATTTTAAAGAAACTGTCTAAGGGGCTGAAAAAAGTTGAAAAAATAGAGTTCACTTTTGTGCGAAAAATTCAAAATTTAAAAACAATCGATTAAAATACATTGGATTGAAAAAATTCAAACCTGGAAAAAGTATCGAAATTGCCTCCCTGCGGCATCTCCTGGGTTAATATTAATGAAATGAAAGAGGTTCGGAATTATTCGCAAATACTTTGAATAAAAAAGTTAAAATCAAACCGTACACACCCTAAAATAAATAGGAATTAATTTGCATATTTCTGTATTTTGGTGATCAACTCACCAACTCTCTGAAAAATGTTTTTCAGTACCATTCTTTTGAGTTTTGAAATTCAATTTTTTCATTATTTTGCTAGCTCCAGTTTTGGAGTTCAACGTTATTTCAATTTCTAGATTCAAAATTTTCCAATTTTTTTCTAATTCATGTTTCATTTTTTGAAATTTCTTCTATTTTTTTGGTAGAAAAAAAATATTGAAGAATATAAAATTGATGGTTTTTTTTTAATTTGAAGTTGAAAAAATTTTTAAATGAGGTAAATATTGAAATGGTTTTGAATCATTGGAATAAAATTTAAAAAATCAAATTGTTAGAAAAATGTTGATTATAATTTTATTTAAAAAAATTGCTCCTAGGCATAAAAAATTCTAGTCTAAAAAATCTTCTCTACTTGGATATGTTACATTTTTTTTTCATATTTTTCAAAATTTGTTTCAACTTTGAATTAACTTTGAATTTTTTTTTTTAATTTTCAACTTCATGTTTTTTGAAATTTCTTTCCAACTCCAAATAGGTATGCATTGAAAATTGAGGTTGAGAAAATATTGAGAAATTTTAAATTGAAGACAAATTTTCTGAAAAAAAGTAATTTTAAAAAATTTCAATCCCGCAATTCTGAATTTTCAGAGCGAAGATCAATATCGTTCATTTCTCGAAAATTATCGTCGAATTCACCTCCATCATGGAAAATATCGATTTCTGTTCAGTTCATATTTCCGTTTACAAACCTGTTTGAATTTTTTTTCTAATTGTTCTTTTTTTTTTCAATATTACCAACCGGAATGTACTACCTATGTACCTAAATTTTATTTTTCAAAAAATGAAACTCGTCCTTCTAAAAATTTTAATTTATTAAGAATTTTTTCTTCTCAAAAATTTACAATACATACAAAAAAAACTTTACGTAAAAACCAAAAATAATAATGAAAAAATAAACAATAAATTTACAATACATCAGGAGGTACTATCATATACATAAATAACATATTTTTCGTTTGTAAAATAATAATATGAACTACGTAAGTAGGTAGTAGGTATCAATAACACAGAAATTATATGTACATATCACTCCAAATGCTATACATTGGAAAGTCACATTTTTAGGTACATCGATCGATATCGAATCTTATAAAAAATTAAACGTAGGTATTTTAACACGAGTTCGTATACTTTCTGGTATTTTTTTCACATACCTTTTCAATGATATTTAGTTATTTACTTCACCTACCTATATTAACAGTACAATACTGTACTACACGGATATGGTCCTACGCTGGAAAAAGGGTGGAGGGGAGCTATCGATGAATTACCCGCGAGAACAGATAAGGTAGAAAAACACTCCGCTAAGCTTAGTCTATTATTCAAACAATAATTAAAAAGCAACATTCGAATGACCAGGTACCATACTGGCGTATGGCAGGGGGTTGGCGAGCGAGTTTAATTAGTACACCGAGAACAGAAGACCGAGCTGTGGCCTGACTTGAAAATTGAATAATTTCAGCGGCGACTCGGTACCAGAAAAATATTTTCACGTGTTTTAACGTTTTAATTACATTTCCGTTCGGTTCGGTACGCGCAGTTTAACTTTTTGGTAGGCTGGATTGGTTAATGAAATGTTTAGGATATGGCCGGCCTTGATTACAGGTTGTACGTGTAATTAAGAAAAACGCTGGAAAGTTTGTTTTGTTGAACGGTAGTATACCTACGTTGAGGTATCGAGTGTAATTTTACGGACCAAGGGCCAGAAGAAAGGTCGAGTTTGAAAGATGGACTAGGCTCGAACTTTATGGATAAAAGTAATAAGCATAGATACATATTTACACGTAAATAAATACAGAATATGTATAGATTTTACATTCTTACTCAGATAATAATGCAATTATTTATAATAAAGACCAAAAAAACGCTTATATAGTAAAAAAAAAAGAAATGCACATTGAATCGAGATAACAAATGAAAAAAATACGTAAATCAAATAGGTAGAATCGTAATACTTAATTATAGCACCATTTGAAATGGCAACACTGAAGTCAAAGAGCTGCTTGAAAGTTGGCTTTTTTTCTCAAAAAAAATAGTACATAATTAGAAAATAAATTGGTGGAAATAAAAGAGATCCAGATCACTTAGATCTTCCGAATGAAAGAAGGGGTTCACCTTCGCATAATATCTTCAATACTGAACCCTTTTTTGACAGGGGGTGGTGCGGTGGGAGCTGAGGTGGTTGGAGGGGGTACATTGGACGATGTGGTCGGTGGAGTTTGAAGGAATCCGCCAGCAGAAGTGGATGGTTTGGCAGATCCATCGACTGGATCAGCATTCAAAGAAGACCCTGGCACTGGTGAAGGTGCCCTCAGGAGGGAACTTGGTATGTCCGGAGGCTCCGGAGGTTTCGTTCTGTACATTTCAGTATCGCTGATCATCTCAGATGGGTATAGATCGCGACGTACCTGGACCTGGGCCCTGGATCCGGATGGTCGCATTGTATACGACGTCGAAGGCGAAGACAGATCTTGATGGTGGCATTTTGTCAAGTTGGGCGATGGTGATCGACGTCTGTACGGTACGGAAGGCGACTGACGACGGAATATGGGCACCGAAGAAGGCGAATGGTGCCGGAACAGGGTACGATTCGGCGAAGGAGATGGTTTCCTGTATAGAGGAATTGGCGATGGAGACGTACGCCTGAAAATGGGCACTGGAGAAGGTGAACTTTGCCTCAAACCAGACCCACTCGAGGTGCCGGACTGGAATAACAGCGAAGGCCCATTATTTGGAGATATTCTGCCGCTGGTGCTGGAATACATGGGCGAGATCTTACGACGTGGTGGTATCGGAGATCGCATCATGAGTGGAGATCGTGGCTCTTTTAGATCTGGCGATACGGGGGATCTTGGACGACTTTCCCGTGCCCCGAAGATGCTTGTTTTTGAGTCCAGAGCCAGAGAACGTTCGTTGGACGGTGTTCTGGAGCGAATGCTATCGTTGGGTGATTTGCTGCGAATGGATGATGTGTCGTCGGTACTTTCCAGCCGGTAGCTTTCGCTGGTTTCGGCGCTCGGGGATGGTGATTGGAGCGGATCCGAGGGGACGTCGCCGACGGCGTGGGTCAAAGCGTGCCTTCTGAGGTCGCAGTTGCGTCTGAAAACTTTGCCGCATGAGTTGCATTCGTAGGGTTTGTGGTCGGTGTGGGTGAGCAGGTGGGTTTTCAGGTTGCTGCGCTGGTTGAAGCTGCGGCCGCAGACGGGGCATTTGTGTGGGGATTCTTCGGCGTGCAGGATTTTGTGCACGGCTAGGGTGCGCGATTGGCAGAATCCTTTGCCGCATTCGCCGCATTTGAATGGTTTTTCCTTCGAATGGATGTACCTAGAGGGCAGAAAATGAAAGGATTTATTAGTACGGTTTGAATTGTGGTGTAGAGTCAATTATTTCTAGGGTTAAAATTGGTGTATAAATCTTGGTGGTATAATTTTATGGCAGTGGAGGCTTTTTGGGAGGATTTTCTGCAGGGTTGGGAGGTTTGCATTTTTTTTTTTCAAGAAATGGGCTTAAAATTAACATAGGAGCAACCAAGGGCTGGGCTCAGGAGGCTTGTGCCCCCTCTCAAGTTCGAAAAAAAAATTTATTGTAAAAATATTTTTAAAATGCATTTTTTTTGTTTTTCAAACAGTATTTTTTCAAAAAAATTTCACCCTCGTTTCGCTCGGACAGTATTTTAATCGTTTTTTGTTCAAAATTTATAATTTTTGACCAATTTTCGAGTCAAAAATCACTGATTCCTCAATAAATTCCCAGTTTGTTAGCAAAAAATTGATGATTTTCAACTAAAATATCAATGAAAAATGATTAATTTAAAAGACCCTTCTCCTGATTTTTCTCGAATTCTCAGCCCCTCCCTTAATGAATTTCTGGGTGCACCTATGAAAATCAATTAGTTCGATTGTTGGAATTTCACTAGATGTTCTATGATTCTCATGAGAGTTGGCATCATTCTCAAATTTTTCTCAGATTTTTAAACAAAAACTCAAAATTTAGAAAATTTCTTAGGTATTTTGAGCTTTTGTATGTACATTTTAAATACTGAATACTCATGCTCCAAATCTGAATCAGTCATGTGCGGATAAGTGGGAGATCAATGATTTTTCACTGCTAATATTTATTTGAAAAATTGGGAATTGACTGAGAAATCAGTGATTTTTACTGAACAGTTTCGGGGGAAATCAGTTCACTGAACCAGAAAGGCGAAATTTTGGAGAGATTTGACTTGTTGAGATTCAACGGTGGGTAAATTAAAACTCGTTTTCTCATCTCAGAAAGGTAGAATTTTTAGTAACTACACCAATTACTTATCTGTAATTGTTCAAATTTACTGGTTATTTAATTACTCCAAAGGCAAATAAATTTTTAAGTGATTTCAATTGTTTTCAGAATGAGGAAAGGGGAGGGGATAAAAATCTCAAATCTTGAATTAATTTCTCGAAGTTATGGTAAATTTCAATAAGTACATTTACTTAATGAGTTTTTTTCTTGAAAGAATCGTTTAATGAATGATACAAGCGTTCATGAATGATTCTTTTGACGATATGAACTGTGAAGTAGTTCATGAACTAGTCTCTTAATGCGATTAGGTCGTTCATAAGGATTCCGATTCCTTTGATGAATTCGTTCCCAAATAAATCGTACGATGAAGTCGTTCATGAAAGATTTGTTCGATGCATCTGTTCTCAAAGGACTCGTTTGAAAGGACAAATTTGTTCTAAAAAAACTTCTTTTTATAGGTGAAATCGTTCACGAATGATTCATTCATAAATGAATCGTATAGTGAAGTCGTTTGCGAACAATTCGTTCAATGGGATCGTTCGCGAATGATTCGTTTGGTGGAGCCGTTTACGAAAGATTCGTCTGATGAAATCATTGAAATCGAATTGTTCTGAATATTTACTTTGATGCAATAGGGTCAGTCGTAAATGATTTGATTGATGAATTCGGTCACGAACGAGCCTTATAATGAAGTCTTCAATTCTTGAATGATTCATTCAATATAACGAACTCATGATTTGTTTTATGAAGTTGTTCATGAATGATTCGTTCGATGAAATTGAGTCGTTCAGAACGATTCGTGTAATGAAGATGAGTTTTTCATAAATGATTTGGTGGATGAATTCGTTCACGAACAAATAACGAATCGTATGATGAAGTCGTTCATGAAAGATTTGTCAAGTGTGCTTTCGTTCTTGAATAACTCAATAGGATGGATTCGTTCAATGAGATGAAGTCGTTCACGAACGATTCGTTCAATGAGATGAAGTCGTTCATAAAAATTAAAAAACTCATTTGTTGTGTTCGTTCCCAAAATAATTCATTTAATTGGGTGAAATCGTTCGTGAACGAATGTTTCATGAAGCCGTTCACCAACGATTCGTTCAATGAGATTGAGTCTTTCATGAACAATGTTTGTTATGTTCGTTCTCAAATAACTCATAGAATAGGGTGAAATCGTTCGCGAACGATTTGTTTTATGAAGTCGTTCACGAACGATTCGTTCGGTGAGATTAAGTCGTTCCTCGTTAATGAACAATGTTTGTTATCCCATAGAATAGGATGGAATCGTTCGCGAACGATTCGTCCAATGAGATTCGGTCGTTCATGAACAATTTGTTTGTTGTGTTCGTTCTCAAATAACTCGTTGAATAGAGTCTGGTCGTTCGCGAACGATTTGTTTGATGAAGTCGTTCACAGAAAATTCGTTCTCGAATGATTCGTTCGATGAGATCAAGTTGTTCGTGAACGATTCGTTCAGTGTGCTCGTTTTTGAATTACTTGTTTGATAGGAGGAAGCCATCCGTGAACGATTCGTTTGATGATTCATTTACAAACGACTCGTGCAATAGAATTTCTCCCGAGAGGATTTGATATTGTACGACAGCGTTCAATAAAAGGAATCGCGCGACCGAAAATTTATGCTTTATCTTTCTTTTTGACTATTTTTAATTTAAAAACCCCTCCCAAGTTGACAAGAAGTGATTTCATGTCCAAAAGTCAAAAATTTACTCGAACTTTGAACAAGTTTTCTGCAATACCATAATTTACTTTTTGTCCCATGAGAATTCATCTAAGAATCGTTCACATTCAATTCATTCTTGACAAATTTTGTAACGAATAACTCCTTTTCAATTTAATCGCACGAAACGTTTTTCATCTAATATTAAAATTGAATCGATCACGAATTCCTCTCGCGCTTTTAATCAGATCGTGACTTAAAAATATGCACATATGACAGAATTTGCTAAATTTTAAGAGGGCAGTACCTAAGATTTTAATCGTGACGGAATGGCTATATCTCATAGGATTAAATTTTTGAAACTCTGTGACAGGCTTTTCATTTTATTAAAATTCAATCTCGGTGGGAAAAAAATCTAAAATCAACCCACTCAGTTCGTCTTAATCCGAGACCATTACCACTCGAAAAAAATTACCCATAATGAACCAGTCGCAACAACGTACCAGTATATTTTTTTTCAAAATGGTTTATAAATCAGGATATTCTCTTCATTTTTTTTTTTTTTCGCTCGACAATAATTCATATTATAATACATTTTGGATTCATCGTCGTCCATTCTGGTCCAATATACGTACGTGTATACAAAATGTAGCCCGGTAGGAGGCGTAAAAAGAATTAAAACGATGTTGGGTAGCATAAATCATCGGTTCGAGTACAACAACTCGGAGTCTGTGAAACCGCACAGACATGACCGAGAGTATTATTACGAAGACGGACGCGTTTTACGATTTTAGGAATACTGAAGTAGCCGGCCGGCGGCTGCTCCCGAAGATGCGCCGGGAAGGCCGAAGTCGTCGGCAGCCATCCGAGGGGGTTTAATCCTGCACATACATCACGATTAAGATAAAGAATACGTAGCCAACGGAGCACGATTTTATACCAGTTCGACATCGAATGTTGTACCGGCGATGAAAAAGTGGTTGGTTTTTTTTATTCCTCGGACTGCATGTTCTTGCAACTGCAGACCGAGCTCAGCGTCACGGAATAGACCGAGAGATAACGTGGTTGCTAAAGAAGTGGATTGGTTTGCACGCGACGAAGTCGACTTCGAGATGCGCCAAAGTCGAAAAATCGTGACCGAGGATGGTCGCCCGATGCCTATCGAGTTACAATTGGCTGAGGATATCGACATATGCCAGACCTTCCGAAAAGCTCGATTTGCCCTTGCAGATGGTCGAAGAACCAGGACCAGAGCTTTTCTCTCCTCTGCCCAAACATTGGTCTGTGGAAAGTCCGAACGGTATTTCGGAGATGGTCGAGTTTATTTGCATTTTATAATGGTGCTCGGTAGCCCGAAGGAATCGCGTGCGTTTTTACCAAGACCGAAGCCATCGGATCTGGCGGGCGCACGGCGGCTCGACTCTTGAAATATGATCTATTTACATTTAATTTCTCAAGCTCGACTTGTTTCGTATCAAAACGATTATTCGATTCGCATGATGTGGACTCATTTAGCTCGGCAAAGCGGTCCGACGATGGTCGAGATGTTGATTTACGATGTTTTTATACCATATGGGCCGTGCGAGTATGAGAAAAAAAACACGAGTGGGGGGAGGCAGAGAGGGGAATCATCCGCGGAATATTAATGAGGTCCCGCAGTGATTAATTGACTTAGAAGTATCTACGTGCATACGACCGGGTAAAAAAAAAATACACACGAGTTATGAGTTTTCAATTTATATACGGCGTACCGGCGGCATATTAACCCTTTCCTCTCTGATGGTCGGAGATCGAAATACTTAAGACGAGCGTGCAATATGAGAACTTGAAAAATTACCGAAGACGACGACGGAGGCGAAACGAAACCGTGTAGGTAATTTACGCAGAACCGGAATCGAAGTAAAAAGGCTTCTTAGATGGGTAACCTGGGATTGGATTACACAACGAATCGAAATACGTACTAATACGAGTACGTAGATGTGGTTAAACGAGGGCTCGTGACTGTTTTCGCGTGTAAATGTGCGAGTGTGGGTGCAACCTTGTTGGGGTGTAATTTGAGATTTTTCATGGGTACCGAGTGGATATCTTTGACAGTGGTATAATTGATTGCGATCTGAAGCTCGGTGTGGGGAGTGACGAGGTTGAGGAAGAATTAAAAGAGGCGCCAGTGTCAGCTTTGGACTTTGGACTGAAATTTCAGAAGACATGGTTATCGTGACTTTGAGATAATTTGAAGGAAATGACCGATTATTTTGGATTAATTTTTTAAATATAGATTTAAATTATTTTGATTGAAATAAATCATAATTTTTTTGATTTTTTGAAAGGAGAGTCGGAATGAATTTCTGAAATGAATAATTTAAAGTTTTGTTCTATTGAATATTTATTTTTTATTTGATCCATCGCTTTTTATGGGAAAGTTTTTTATGTCCACACTGAAAGGAAAAAATTGGAAATGTTGAAGCAATGTTTTTTTTGTTGTTGAAAATGTGCTAAAATTAAACATTGAAATCAAAACCAGACCAAAGGACCAAAAAGGACAGATTTCTCTCTCAAAGTTTTCAAAATTAAATTTTGATAAGAGATTCGAATTGTTTCTTTTTCTGTTGAGAAAAATCGTGAAAAATAATTGTATTTTGGGCAGAAAATTGGAACAAATTGCATTTTAATCGAGAAAATACTAAAAATGGGGTTTTCCACTTGATAAGTAATTTAAGATTTGAATTCGAAATTTTATACTTCTCGAATTCTTGAGTTCAATAATTCTTCTTTTGATTTGTATCCTGAGAAGATGACCAGAAACACACTCCCTCCCAAATATAGACTCATAAAAAAAAACCTAATTCATTCATTAAATTTCATCAATGACCAATCTCATGAAGGGTCCTAATCTGTAAAACTGATTCAAAATATTACAAAAGAATTTGAAAAAAGTTGTTGAAAATTTTCTATAAAATGAAAAATTATTGGAAATATTATCAAATTACTCGAAAATGATGTTTGAAATGCTTCAAAAGTGACTAAAAATTAGGTAAAGGACAATGAAATATATTTTATATTTTCTTAAAAAATGAAAAAAATATTCAAAATTTTCAGAAATTGTTTCCATTATTACAAAAATTGTACTCAAAATTATCCTAGAAAGAAATAATTCTCTCAACTTTTCAAACTGTTTCAAAAATATTTAATTAATTTTTGAGCAAGAGGTAACTATTTGTAAATTTTTCTTGATTTTTATTAATTTTTCGGTGGAATTTTGAGTATTTCCAACAACTTTTTTCTATTTTCTTGTAAAGTTTTCTATTTGAGTTTCATTTTTGAAAGTGAAAAATTCCATTTAATTTTAATCAGTTTTCATAGGGGTCAAAAAAATCAGAATTTTCATTAAAATATATGTAAATTTTGTATAAAAACTTGATAAATTCTGAGACATGTTTTTCTGGATCTATGTAGCATAGAGTGTTGCTCTCTTTTTTTTATGAAAATTAAAATAACGTTTCTAAAACTTTGTTTTGTGATTTTCTTGAAATTTTTCTCATTTTTAAACTTTTTTTTTTTTGGTTTACTGTATGAGAACAAAATATTTAAACAATTTACAATTTTTAAGGGGGGGGGTGATAATTTTCGACACCTTCGTGAATTATGATTTTCACCTTGAGTATTTATTTATATTTTATACAATTTTCGTGCATGATACTTTTGTACGTGTAAAATTTTTCAATCTTGCTTGCATTTCTTCTTACCCTTCATTTATGTACATTTTTTTTTGACTCGCCGTTCTCAAAAAATTTCTACTGTTTTGACTTAATTTCCTTTATTATTATTTCAAATTTTTAATGAGTTTCATGATATTTTTGCTTTTTAAACGATTTGTCATCAACTTTCCACAAAGTTTCAACCATTAGTTTTTGTGAATTTTTATGAATATTCCATTTTTTTTAAACATTGAAATAAAGTTCACAATATTTATTCTTTAAAAATGTTCATTATTTTGAACGATTTTTATATTTTCCACTTTTTGAATAATTTATAGGTACAATATTATGCGTAGCAAAGTTTAAATGAAAAATGGCAGTCTGTTTTTTTGTGGGGGGGGGGGGGAGGTGGTGGATGTGGTGATGAATTTGTATGAAATTTTGACGAATTTTCGCAATATACTTCTAATACTTACCTAATATCATTCTGTTACTTTCTCATAAATCAGTGAAACTTATCGAAGATCACTGTAAATCAATTAGAACATCAGTACTATAAACTGATGGGAAAATCATTGAAAACAAACAGTAAACAAAATGCTGGAAAATCAGTGAAAATTCATTGAAAAGTTGGAAAAAAATCTGAAATTCGCTTTGAAAAAATCAATGAAACTCTTTGAAAAATCAGCAAAGATCTGCTGAAAATTAAAGAATTTTGCTGATTTTTCATGTTGCAATTTCGACTTTCTTTCAGTGACTTTTCACTGATTGGAAATGAGAGAGTATTTTTTTAAAATTTTCTCCTCTTTGTATGGGATTTTTCACGATATTTTGCATGTTACGAGTCATTTTTGCGTTTTCTTTTACTTCAACAGTTGGAAAAACATTTTGAAGAATTGTTACACTGGACAGTTTTAAATTCGATTTTGTTGATTTTTCTTGAAAGTACCGATCGTTTGGATTTTCGATCAGTTTTTCAATATTTTTAGCAATTTTTGCATCGATTGTACCGTAAAACCCAATATTTGATTGAATATTTTCCAAATTATCATTGTTCAATCGAACTTTCTCTTCACCGCAGTAATTCAAAATGAGTAATGAAATTTTAAAGCCGATTAAAATTTGATACCTTTGGATAAAGATGAATTCTCTCCCCTCCCACCATGATAACTTTTTGGAAAAATTTCCATTTTGAATTTAAAAAAAAAAAAACAGTCAAAAAATTGCCAAAAAATTGCCAAAAAATTCAATACAGTTTGAAATTTTCCAATTTTTGTACCCTGTATTCTTCCCAGGGCCGGATTTAACCTCACGACGCCCAGAGGCAGAATAAAATTTGCCGCCCCCCCCCCACACAAAAAAAATGTGTAACTTCCTGCTTTATTTGGGTAATTACATTGATAGAAAAATTAACGAAAAACGAATTGAAAATCAATTTTCTCAATTATTTTTTCGGATTAGGTACAGAGTGGGCATAGAGGCTTCGAATATCAGAAGGTTCCTAAAGAGGAGAATAGAGGAGAATTTACTTTCGTTCCAATGTTTCAAGTAGATCATAGAATTTCGATTCAGTCATGCCCGAGCGAAGCGAGGGCGAAGCTTTGAAAAATTAGAAATTTAATGTTTAAAAAAAGGCATTTTTTTCATATTTTAATGCTATGCCCTATGTAAATAAAAGTTTTGTTCAAAAAAGATTCTTTTTCAGTGGGTACAGTAAATTTTTTCATTTTTTTTTTCAAATCACAATTAAGGAAAATTAAAAAAAAAACCTGCTCCTCAAAATCTGCCGCCCCCTAAAATTTGCCGCCCGAGGCTGGTGCCTATGTAGCTTGTGCGTAAATACGGCCCTGATTCTTCCCAGTCTATACGTATTTCTTACCGGACCTTTACTCAATCATTACGTTACCGTTACAATCAGATTATCTCGCAGACCAGAAATTCACGTATTTTATCACCGTCATCTAACATCGATGCGCCCAGATCTACATTAATTTCGATTATCAGATCGGAATTTTCAATCTCCTAGGGGAAGTTGAACGTTGAACATTCCTACTGCCAAAGCATCTTCATCATACTACATTTCGATATTCATAATACATAGATTACATAATTTACATGCTCCATCGTACGTACACGTTCAACCAAAATACTAATCCAGATTTATTTCTGTTTGCTTTCAGCCTACAGCAGGAACTATGCTGGATGTCCTTCCGAACCCACAGCTGAGCTCGAAACGTACGTGTACGAAGCCCTGGGTAAGTGGAACGATGATTATAATTCGTTAATTATTAGGTGCATGCGAGCTGGCGTGTAAATGACAGAAGGAATGCGGTGATATGAATTATTACCGAAGTGTTACTTTGTGTGGCTGTTGAATTCTCGGGGAGTAGAAAATTTCCATTTTTTGACTAAAAAAAATATATTCGAGTGACGATTCCGCGACAAAAGATCCGGGTGCCTTGAAACGTGTAGATTGAGTGTTTACTTATTCGAAACTTACGGATGGGTGGAAAGAGAAGCGATTTGTATGGACAGGTGTAGCTGTTGTACGTAACGTAAGGCGATGGTAGGTACTCGGAAGCTACGGTTATGTGAAGCGCAGGGGACAATCGTGGGAATTGGAGAAGACTTAGAACTTATACACGCCCAAGATGCAATACATCAAGGGACAATCCAGCCAGAGGTGAAGAGGGAGGATGGAGGAAAATCAAAAGAATCGAGCCCCAGGCCATATTAATATGACGTATGGTAACAAAAATGAACGCCGCCGAGCTGTGGCAACGTCGCCGCCACATATCGGAGTCGGACACTGAGAGAAACCGGTCCACGGTTCGAGAGAGGCTCGCACCGAGCTCGGATTCTTTATAATGTAAAGCAATAAATATAAAAGAAGATAAATTGAATTTCTCAACGCAGATATGTTAGATTATAGATATAAAGAGTTGCTTCGAATACGTTTACTAGAGAGCGTATATTTTTAAAAAAGGTATTTAGACTGAGGCCGATGGTGGTGCTGCCTGTGCCACCAATCGAACCGCCATCTTGGATTGGAGTCCTTAAAAATGACCTGTATCGATTGGTTTTGGTTTTTTGGAAGTCAAGAGATGAGATGATTCGAGTGTGGAAATTGGATCAAAAAAAGGTCGAGACTTGGCGTTTCTGAGAGAGAGATTTTTCTTCAGAGAAGAAAATAAGATATACATTGTAAGGCAGCGATGTAAATTCGACCTAATTATAAACGTAGGTAAACCTAATGACAAGTTGTTTAACAATGAACTTCCTTAATTAGCTAACCCTTTACGTTTATTATAATTTACGCCAGTCGTCTAATTAATTATACTCTGGTACGTGTGTACGTTGGTTTCGTACCTTACCTACATTATCGTATGGTACCTGGGAACCTGTTAAGGTGTCACTTTGACGCGAACTTATGCCTATGTAATTGGTGGCCGATGACGAAGGCGAAGAGGTACGACGTACGAGAAGCGAGTTCGCTGTTCTACTCTTCGTTTTATTTCATTTTTTCCGCGTGTGTCTGAAATAATTGCGACCCGGTGAGTGATCGGTGTGGTTTCACCGGCCACATTATGAGAATCTGCCGACTGATTTGGCACGAATTGAAAGGAAAGAATTTGAAGTGTCGAATCATACTGGGGCGCGGGAAAGGTGCTGAGGTGTGAAGTGAGATGAGAGAGGTGAGAAGTTGTGAAATTGGTTGGTAGTTGTGTTCTTTGAGATGGATGGAGAGGAATTGAATTTGAAATTGGATTTGAGCTGGTTGAAAAAAAGGTGATTGGTTGAAAAATTTGTTTGATGAAGGAAATGATGGGTGGAGGGGTCGGGGATTTTATTGGAAAATTAAGTGGGTAAATTCGAATTCAATTTTTTTACACCTAAATTTTTTGGAGAATTTTGAAAAAATTAATTGATTTTGCGATTTAGTCAAGTTTGTATTCGTAAAATACAGGAAAAAAATTATAAGTATCTAGGACATTATGAGGATTGCTTGGATAAGGAGAGAAATGATGTTATTCTTCATCTTTCACAAGGGAGGTATCTCATCTCTCAACTCAGAGTAAAATAGGCATCATAACCAAGTTCTCAGATATGCTTGAAACTTTGACAAAATAAGGTCTAGTATACCAGAAAACCACTCCAAAAATTATTTTTCAAAAAGACCTCATACAACATTTTTTATAAACGATTAAATGTTGTTGTCACAAAAATCAGACCCTTGCGGAACACACTGTAGACGTGACGTCAGGATTTTGCATAAAGCATAACGACAAACGCGTGTTCTATTAACAATCGGTATTTTTCTCACTTCACATTAGATTACCTCAAAATTTTGAGTGAGGACATAGGTGTTTGAGGAAGGTAAAATGATCTACGTGAAATTCTTTACAAGATGGGACAAGTTCGAAAGTTGTCCCGTTCACCAATCAAAAGCTATTAAAGCAAAAAGTTCTGGAGATGCATTTTTATTCTAAATATTCGATGTTTTTTTCACTTTAGATTGAAATAACTCAAAATTTTGAGTGACGACATAGGTGTTTGAGGAAAGTAAAATGATCTACGTGAAATTCTCTACAAAATGGGACAAGTTTGAAAGTTGTCCCGTTAACCGATCGAAAGCTATCAAAGCTCAAAGTTCTGGAGAAGCGTGTTTATTACAAATATTCGATGTTTTTTTCACTTTACATTGAAATAACTCGAAATTTCGATCGAGGACATAGGTGTTTGAGGTAGGGAAAATGATCTACGTGAAATTCTCTACAAGATGAGATAGGTTTCAAAGTTTGCCTGGTCACCGATCAAAAGTTATTGTAAGTTCAAAGTTGCGAAAGTACCTAAGCAGCTTTCTTTTTGCAAAATTTTTTCATCACTCAACTTCTAACTTTAATAACATTCGATCGGTATAGAATTTTACGTAGATCATTTTCCTTACCTCAAACACCTATGTTCCGATCGAAATTTCGAGTTATTTCAATGTAAAGTGTAAAAAATACAAAATATTCGCAATGAAAACTCATTTTCGCAACTTTGAACTTACAATAACTTTTGATCGTTGACCAGGCAAACTTTGAAACCTATCCTATCTCGTAGACAATTTCACGTAGATCATTTTCCTTACCTTAAACACCTATGTCCTCGATCGAAATTTCGAGTTATTTCAATGTAAAGTGAAAAAAAACATCGAATATTTGTAAAAAACACGCTTCTCTAGAACTTTGAGCTTTGATAGCTTTCGATCGGTTAACGGGACAACTTTCAAACTTGTCTAATTTTGTAGAGAATTTCACGTAGATCATTTTACCTTCCTCAAACACCTATGTCGTCACTCAAAATTTTGAGTTATTTCAATCTAAAGTGAAAAAAACATCGAATATTTGGAATATAAATGCATCTCCAGAACTTTGTGCTTTAATAGCTTTCGATCGGTTGACGGGACAACTTTCAAACTTGTCCCATTTTGTAGAGAATTTCACGTAGATCATTTTACCTTCCTCAAACACCTATGTCGTCACTCAAAATTTTGAGTTATTTCAATCTAAAGTGAAAAAAACATTGAATATTTGGAATAAAAATGCATCTCCAGAACTTTGTGCTTTAATATTAGCTTTTGATTGGTGAACGGAACAACTTTCAAACCTATCCCATCTTGTAGAGAATTTTGCGTCGATCATTTTCCTTACCTCAAACACCTATGTCCTCACTCAGAATTTTGAATTATTTCAATTTTTCCTTTTGAACAATTTGTAATTTTATACGACTCTTTATTACAGTGCTGTGACGATCATGTGTCTTGCAATATAGTGACGTCATACAGTGTGTCAATAAGATATCACAACGATTTTTGGAAGGTCGCATTTTCGCGACTTTGAGAATTTATTTCTTGGCTCACCATGATCGTATCTCCCTCAGAGTGGGGTCAAAATTTTTGTTTCGACTAGGACTACAACATATATTTTTTTGAAAAAATGCTTATGATGCCTATTTTGAACTTGAACAAAAATAAAATGAAAAAAATCGCCTAATCCAAAATTTCAAATTTTTAAGACCATTTTTCGAATTTTGGAAAATTTAAAAAAAATTTTCTCAACACCCTAAAAAGTTGATAAAAAGTTGATCAAATCAACAAAAAAAATACAAAAAAAAAACTGAAATTTATTATACACCCTATTTTTGGCCCGCAGAATCGATTGGAAGCAAATCTGAGACGTTTTGGAGCTTCTAGAAAATTTTGGAATTTTCCAGCACTTGGAAAAAGCCCATGGGCGATATGAACTTTGGCACCTGTGGTGATTTATTTGATCAATTGTAGCAGAATTTTCCAAAATTCGCAATCTTTTGTACAAATCAATATTAGAAATTGAATTTTTTTCACGAAAATTGTCAGCCAAAACGAATTTGAACTCGAAATCGCGAATTTTGGAAAATTTGGCTTCAGTCGATCAAGTTGGTCAAAAATACCTATTGGTTGTTCGCGATTATGGATACTGAAGTTCATATGGGTCATTTTTATGGGCTTTTTTGCAGGGCTGGAAAATTTTTAAAAATTTTTAGGGCTCTGGAACGTCCTGAAACCGTTTTCAATCAATTTGAGAGCTTAAAAATGGGTATTCAAATTTCTATATTTTGCTGAGAGAAGAAGTAATGTTAAAATTTTGAAATCGCCAAAATTCGAAAAATGATATTTTTATGGTGTACTTTCGTTGCATTTTTTTTTTGGCTTAAAATTGTACTTTGAGTTGTGATAGTACCCTTGTAAGATTTTTCAGTATTTCTGTAGACTTTGAACCGGATCCAGATTTTAATTCAATAGAGAGACGATCATAAAGTGATCTTTTCACCTCCAAAGAAAAAATTATTTTAGAGTTGAAAAAACTTTGAAAAAAAATTGAATTTGGTGTTTTTTGAAGTGACGATTTGAAAATCTGAATTGGCCTTTTTCTAGAGCACAAGATTATTTTAACTTTCCAAAAAGTTCCAGGATGACCTTGTGTGTCTTTTACTTAATAAAATCCAAGCCGACGATTTTTTTTTGCTCTCAGATTTATAAAAAGACGATCTTTATTTGATGAGAAAGCCTTCAGTTGAACTCGAATAACCAATATGACATACGAAGGATAAAAATAGAAAATATCAAACAACTGGTTGTTTCATTCATTGTAAAAAAAAAAAAATAATAATAAATAAAGCTAATTTTTTTCATTTTAGTGGATAAAAATTAGCAAAATCCTTCATTTGTGCAAAATATTATTATTTTGACTGAAAAACACTTGAATTTATTCGGTAATTGATTTTAAAACACGTTTACATAATATCTACCTACCTAATTAATTACATCGCAAATTTAAACTTCTAGGAAAAAACCACGTAGCGAACAAAAAAAAAATCGCGTTCATTTGCAATCACGACGACCTTGATTGAAAATAATGAAAAAATTAATATCCACTTGTTAAAAATTAAATATTTATTTCGATTTTGAATTAGAAAATTGGAATCGAAAAATGAACAAAAAGGTCAAGATCGAGTTTCATTTTTGGTATTGAGAGTAGCTGACTTGTGGAAAGAGGCTTTGGATGTTTCCAAGTAATTATTCTATGAAGTGACCCTTCTCCTTTCCCTTTCATAAATTCTATAACTTTAAACTAATTATCTATTGAAATGATTTCTACGAAAGAGAAAAATTGAAAAGTAAAAAGGCTCTGTTTTGGTGGTTACAAAAATTCATCAAAAAGACTGTTTCCATTTGAATGTTTTGTTGGACTTTTTTCGTATCAACATCAACGCCCCTCTTCTCTGATCCTGTTGTGTCACCTCAAACATTTTTTATTGCCATGAAAAAACTGGGTAAAAAAATTTTTAACGAAAAAAACGAGATGATGACTTGTGATTTTGCTGAAATTGACTCAGGAGTTAGAATTTTGGCTCGATCTTCAAATTTTATTTTGCTGAAATTTGTCAAGGATTTTGAATTTTGGCCTCATTTTTAAATTTCAATGAAAAAATTTGTATTGAGCTTTCTTTTAATACAGATTATTGTACCTACAGTAAAATAAACATACATTTAGTTCATTTGAAAGTTTTGAGATTTTTATTGAAGATTTTGTCTTCTGAAAAATTGTCTAAAGAACAATTTTTATAAGAATTTTTTTGATTAGAATGGTAATAAGGATTGAAAAATATTTTATGTTAAATTCAATATCTTCATTTTTTCAGAAAATAATTTTTTTCCTTTATTTTTTGCGTAAAAATCAAGACTGTAAAAGAGATCAAAATTTCCTTCAAAGCACAAATTTTTTATCATTCATCAATGGGATATGATTTCTAAAAAAAAAAGTTGGAAAAAATGGTTAATTTTTGATCCTTTGAAATCACCAAGATTCGGATGTAGGTACAAATGAACTGTATTTTTATTTAAACATTTCTCAAGAGCTCCCTCTTTCCTCGTATACTTAGTTTTGGACCTACTTGAAAGAACATTCAAATAATGGAACCATCTTCTACCAAACTAACGGTTTTCAAATAAGAAAATCCAATAAATCACGATCCTCGTTCGAAAACAAAATCTTATATTTGTCAAATCGACCCAAACGGCGAAATTTTCAAAAAAAACAATTTACAAATCGATTTATTTTATTGCCAGCATCAACACATCGACATGGGGGCAGCAGATTTCTAAACGATAGCGTTGTTTTCTTTTCTCCAAACACTCTTTCTATCCAATATCTTCATCGTACGAGACAAAAAAGTGTCCCCAGAACGATTCATTATTGTGGCAAAAGAACGAGATCGATTCAGGGTGTCTCTGTCTACTTCAGTTATAATGGTTCTCTGGTATTGTGTCGTATTACTATTAGGCAGCCAAAAAAAAGTAATTAGGTAGCGATGGTGTAGCTTTGAAAAACGTGTCCAAGTGAAAGTACTACCGATTGAGATGGCATCGAGTGCTCGGTCATCAGGATCATTATTTATCATGCTTAAGTCAGCGTTTTATTTTTTGTTTGGCATGAATGAGACAAAAACAACGGTATTGAAAAGTATCTATAGAATTTGAGTTGTCTCGTCTTTTTTAATCGTTAATCCTCCGACTTCGAAGTCGTTTAAATTCAATGTTGCCAAAAAAAAGATCTTACACATGGCATTCGAATAAATACGTAGGATTCAATTAATATACATTTTATTTTAATAGTCACCAGAATTCGATTCGCAGCCGGGTACAAATATCTAATGATACCTACCTACGTACTTATAAATCATCTCAGATCGTATAATAAAAATATACAGGACGATAAATTTAAATAAATGTCAAAAGTCATCTTATAGGGCGGTTCACATCAAAGCCGAATGTCGAATTAATAATTTTAATAGCTCGTTAATGTCTCGGATGGCACGGAACGGTGAAATTAATCCGAATATCACGACCGCGACGACATATTTATACGTTTGCGTATTCGTCGAAACGAAAGAAAATCAAAATTACATATTAATTATACATTCGAGGAAGATGGGTTTTTTTTTCCTGGCAATATCGTGCTGCGGTGGTCCTAATCGCGAATACTCCGAAGACCACCTGCCGATGTCGTGAAAGTGGTTTGTTTTTACGAAAAAAAATTTCGGGTTTCGGCGATATGACAAGAGAAGATCCTGTATCATTAAGGATTGCAGATTGGTACGAGGAGAGGGTTTGTTTACTCCCTATGGATTGGGGTTGTGTGCTGGTGGCATTTTTAGCCCGGTTTCAATCCTTTACGGGGTCGTAGGACAATAAAACGAGTGGGTACGAGAGCAAAATGCTGGTCATGGCAGTGGTCTTCGATGGTGTTCAGATAAGAAGCATGTACCGAATTGGCCCGCAAATTATCGACATGGTCCTTGAATGTCGTCGGAGATATTGAGTACTCGGATCGTGTACGTGTGATTTGGCACTGACATCGTGACACTTTTGCGAGATGTGGATGGTGATTGTGGATGGAATCATTACGTATGGTTGAGATAGATTGTGGAAAATATTCATCGCAGCTGAGTTAAATTTTTCGAAAATTATTTTGTATGGATTTTCAGGTTTTTAGAGTAAATTTACCAGATTTTTCTGGATAGAGTAATGTCTTCGACAGAGTGAGCTTGAAGGAAGAACAAAAAATTTTGCCAGTCGTTTGTAAATTTGTTTTTTTTTTTTAACAAATCCGAAAATTGTAGAAACATAATAATCCACAATTAATTTTTTTTTAATTCCATAATTTCAAAATTCTTCTGGGTTTATTTTTTTTTGAAAAATCTCAGAAGCAAACAAAAAAACTCGAACTTAATTGGTGGTTCAATTCAATCGATTCGAAAATAAAAATCGCACCCCCCCTCCCCTCCCATCTAAATAATGAGATAAAATGTCCCTTGGCTTGTTTGTGTTCTGATTTCTCATAACGTGAAAATGTGCGAACATGGAGGGAAGAGGGGGATTTATGGAAAATGTTGTGAAAATTGTATGTTATGTCAAAAAATCAATTTTTATATTTTTAAAGGTGATGAAATATTGTTGAAATCTACAAACTTCAAGCGTCGACATTTTTTGGTCAATTCCGCGAAAACAAGTGCAAAAAATGAAAAAAAAAAAAAATAATGATGAAATTTTTCCACGGCAAAAAATGATTTAAAAAAATATGGTCAGGTAGGTACATTCATGGAAAATTATGCAATTTGAAAAAAAATATTCATAATGAATTATTCAATTTGAATGAAAGATTGTAAAAATCGTTTTAAAATGATTTTAAAAATCAGAATAGGTAGGTCTAGATACTTGATTAGTTTATGAATATCCTAAATTTTGCACTTGTAAAAAAATTTCAAAATCATGAAAAAATTATTTCAAAAAGTTAAAAAAGTTTTGTATTTTCAAAAAAAAATTGGAAAATTTCCAGAACAATTGAATTGAACCAATCAGTCCTTCGTCATCAGCATGAAAATTGATGTGAAAAAAATTGAAATTTGAATAAAAATCCTTAGACAAATTTTTCAAACAAAAAAATCTCGACGAAGAATTTGATATTTGAGTTTGTGAGAATAATTGAAAGTGACTTAACAAATGTTGAAATGAAATAGGAAAATTGAAAATATGCCAAGAAAAAGTTTTTTCACATAATGATTGATTTGAATTCATTTTGAAAAATTTGGATTCCATTTTTACTCATTTTTTTCGACAAGTAGGTACTAGGTAGCGTAGGTACCCATTCTTACAACAGCCAAACAAAGTTTATTTAATTTTTTCATACAAATTCAATAAAATTTTACAGAATTTTCAAAAATACGTACATACGGTTAACCTTTTGAATTTTTGTGACTTCTTTCGTAGTTTTCTCTCATTTTTTGACCTCATCTTTTCATATATATTTTTTTTTTTTCAGTTTTTCTATGCAATTTCGCTTTTTAAAACAATTTTTTTCCCATTATTTTAATCTAATTTGAAAATGGTAGGGAAAAATTTTTAAAAATTGGACTTTTTTATGGAGATTTTGATGACTTTTCAATAAGTTTGAATACTTTTAATCATAGTCGAAACGAATGAAAATGTAAAGAGAGCCACTTGTCTTTTGTCTCCCCTTATGGTGCAATCGCAATTTTTAATAATAAAAATCAGATTTGAAGTAAAAAATTCAGAAAAGTAATGACTTCTAAACATTTTCAAATTTCGATCCAAAAAATGGGGGAAATGGTATCTATTTTTTTAAGAAAAAAAAAAAAAAAAAAAAAAAAAAAAAAAAAAATTATTTACTTAGGTCAATTTTTTTTATTTTTTAGACCTCTAATAATTTGCTTCTAAATTTTTTGTTTTTTTTTCAATCAGTTTAAATTATTTTCAGCCAATTTTTCAAAACTTTAACAAATTTTATTAAATTTTAAGTAAATTTTGCAACACTTCGACCAAGTTCGACGACATTCAAAAATTTTTCAAACTTTAAAAACAACTTTTAAAACTATTTCAAGTCAAATACTCAATATTTTCACAACACTTTATTTCGAACGTATTCCACAACACTCGAAATGATTTCACCATCCCAACCTAGCTGCACCTTCTCTAAAGAAAAAAGGGTAGGCGAAATAATTAGGCACGTTTTTTTTTTTCATCTTCGTCATGTATCATTTGAAAATCCAACCGAGCGCCCCTGCATCCGGTGGCACTTCGTGATCATTTAAAACGCCCTTTAATTACACACCTTCTTTACGATTACTGCCTGATACCTACAACTCCTTTGACACAATGTCACCTGTCATAACGGCGAGTTTATTCCTCTCGCAGGTGTACCTCGCCAGCTACCACCGCACCCGATTTAAATTTCCATCGTTACATTAGCTTGGATCTTTTATTGAACCTAATCTCAATCACCTCACTGCAAACGATAACAATAACAATAGAAAAACCACCACCAAAATAAACACGATCGAAGGAAGCACGAAAATCACTAGGAAGAAAAAAAATATAGAACCTCGTGAAGGGGGCGTATTTGTAGGCAATTCGACGTACAGTTTGTATCTCGGTTCGTCGTGTAACTCAGGGGATGGCACAGCTACTTGTTGTGGCTTCCAGTTATTAAGTCAGCGTTCAGCAGGTGGCTTTGTACCTGACAGAGATTGAAGAGGGTTGTTCTCTTTCTGTATAGTAAACTGGCGATATAGAATAGGCCTACACGACGAAGATACCTTTAAATAGTGGGTAGAATATCTACGTTATTCTCCTCCTTTTTACTACGGCCCGGATACACATTCTGTATTCGATTCGGTGTTCCTTTCTTCGGATCTTTGGAGTAAAAAAAGGGTATAGTTTGGGTTAAACATTAAATACCGTGGAATTTTCATCTTTTCTCGAGTCTTCGTGAGATTGGTCCAACTCTGCTGTATGATTGAGATATACATCGCTGCGTCCCTAATATTTTTTCGAGGATCCCAGGCCTGCTTCGAGGAGATTTCGTTTTAGCTGCGCAAATACGCGTTAATAATAATCTCCCGCCAAGTACAAAATGGATTTTTGTTTCTTTTTATGCTGCGATCTTGGGTCAAGGTATATGTATCATCGCACCCATTATGTTATTATTTTCTCTGTTCGTGGCTCATATGTGTGGACGAGACAAACTGCGTAATAAACTGCTCTCGTTGTCGTTCTCATTTTGCATCAGCCGCAGCCGTACCCGATGAACAATGATTTTCATCGTACGATTGTTTAGCGTAGAGCTTGACACGAAACTTTGCATTGTCTATGTGGACTGGTCGACCTCGAGAGATGTTCTTCGACGATACTCTGCCAGTCTGAGGATTTCGAACACCTTCTGGTATAATTTTTTTTCCAAGATGCAACATAAGGAGCAGTTTGAGAAAATTAAAGTTCTTTGAAGTTTGGTGGATACCTGGTGAAAGCTAATTTGATGATTTATCGAAAATTTTACAATGTTTTGAACGATTTTAAATCGCTACGATGGAGCTGTGAAGGAGAGGGGAGAGAGATCAACCGAAAAAATAACTGGAAATTCAAGAATCAAATTTTTATTTGATGATATTTCATCATTAAAAAGAGAAAAACGATTTTTTTGAATTTCTATCAGTTGTTTTCTCTAAATCTGAATCAGTCAAAAAACTGAAAATTGACTGATTGAACAGCGAAAAGCGTGCCACTGTTAATCAGTGAAATTTTATTATCAGTCAGTGAAAAATTACCGATTCAATCGGTGAATTTTCATTTTTGAATCAGTTATCTTTTTTCAACTACTGAAATAAATCAGTAAAAATTTCAATTCGCCAATTCAATCAGTAAATTAAAATTTATTAAAATTTTTACTGATTCATTTCAGTTGTTGAAAATAATTACTGATTCAAAAATGAAAATTCACTGATTAAATCAGTAAAATTTTCACTGATTTCTACAGTTGCACACTTTTGGCTTTTTAATCAGCCAATTTTAACTGATTCAAATTTAGAGAGTTGTTCAAAAATCGTTTAAACATTCTCATTTTTATGTTTCGTTGATTTTTTAAAACTTTTTGGCTAGCTGAAGCAATTTTTGATTTTTCAACTCTGGTACTTCATCATTCTGAATCAGTGAAAATTCAGTGATGAACAGTCAGAATTGCAGCAGAGGAAAAATCAGAAAAATTCACTGATTTTTCAGCTAAATTCATAAATTTCATCGATGTTTTGGTGCATTTTCACTGATTTACCAGTATTTTTTTTACTGAGTTGTTTTCAGTTAGAATTTTTTCATCAGTTTTCTCCTGTGCTGCAATTCCAACTGTTATTCACTGATTTTCGATAATTTTCACTAATTCATAGATGAGAGAGAAAGTAATTTTCATATTTTCTTGCACTTTTACAAATTTTAATATTCAGATTTGCTCGTATGACTTTTTTTTTGCCATTTTCACTTCCTAGCAAACGACAGGTCGTATGTTATTTTTCATTTGTTTTGAATTTTGACCCCTATCAAAAGAGCTAATGGGGGGGGGGGGGGGTTCAGAAAAATCGGATGAAAAAACCAAGCACATACTTATTCGAAATCAACGCCTTCAAATTGGTAGAAATCGATATGCTGTTATACTTTTTATATATTTTTTTGAATTTCGGTCAAAATTTATGACTCCTGTATCCCGTCAAGGGGTCTAATCCCATATTGAAAATTTTTTGACTAATAAGATGATAAAAAGAGCTACATACTGTAATTTTTTCAGATTTTTAAATGGGAGTTTTCATCTTTTGTTTTCATTATGAAAGTCGAGCTTTTACCCCCCTCCCCAAAGTTCAACTTTGAGCTTTTCAAAATGTGTTCATCGTTATCGAATCTCTTATTGATTTTCTTTCAAATCTCGCCAACAGTTTTCCTCCAAGTACAGCCTCTCTCGAGATATGACCTTTTCATGTTGCACAATTTTGCTAAAAATGGTAATTGCATAAAAATTTCGAGCCCCCTCCCCTCACTTGTGGTTTAGGAGAAAAATAATCATGGTGTTGTGAATAGACCACCGAGGAGAACTCGTGAAAAAAATTTGAACGAAATCGGAAGACCCGATTTCATTTTTATCCGGTTTTAATATGAAATTACAATTTATCCCAGTCCCCCCCCCCCTCCCTCGCCTAAAAACCTGAACTAAACAGACTTTGAAAACTTTTTCGATGCAAAAACCTCAATCGAGTACTCACATCGTCACATCAAACCAGAATTTCAAAAACATTCCGAGATAAGATAATAGGTACAACGTCAGTTCGGTATGGTGATGGAGACCTAAACGCTGGGTAACGAATAAGTAAATACCACGTAAAAAGTGGAACTCTGTTTGCACAAGTACGATACGTAGCCTATTTTATCAATATTCAAACATTATCGATTCGGTGTCAACAGAATGGCCATTCGATAGCCAAACAGTTTTTTTTTACGTATTTCGCACACGAAGACTACTCGAAATACACATCCATGGGCTCGAATTTTTCCACTTACGGACAAAGCACGATTCATTTTCAATAACTCGCTAAGAGAAGAACACTTGGCCATAAATTATGGTTTATTCATTGGTCGCATCGTCATACGCTGTTCTTACCCAGACCTAGGTCAGAACGCGAGCTCGCTATGAAAGAAAAGGAGAAAAAAAAGGTAATATAATAAAAAGGCAATCTTAAGTATATACGTAGACGCTGTCGATAAATGCAGTTAAAATAAGACTACCATAGTGGTATTAATTGCCTCGACGTAATAACTTCACCATAGAGAACAAGCCCCTGCAGCCTGTATATCCCATAAAGAACACGCAAACGTGCGGCTGCTCAGGTACATGCGCCTATATAACCAGCCATAGGTCGTTTAATTTTATTAGGACGGCGGTACGGAGAGACAACGACCAGCATGCGAACAATGGAAGAAAATTTCCATCGATGCGACCTCCTGCTGGGGAGCTACGCAGAGGCTTGGCGGTGAAATTTTTTTTCGCATCGGAGGTTGCCAATTCGAGATTTCTAATCCGAAGGAGTCTCGTAAAAAAACATGATTCGGGATGGTTCGAAGGATGGACTTGAGTATGACCTTTGGATTGACATGGTGTTTAACTGGACATGAAAATCATGAAAAACATAAAAATAGTATGCATTTTGATGAGTTTCCACACAAAAAAAATGAATTTTCAACACTTTCCTCTCAATTTTAAATTATTTTTCAACTTACATTTTTTACAAAAAAATCTCTCTCCTCACTTCTCTTGGGCATTGCAGGGCTTAAAAATTATTTCAGATTCGAATAAAAAAAGACTAAAATTCGAATCAAACGGCCAATAGAAATAACCCAAAAAACGATGGCGCAGATTTATATAAAAAAAGATCAAAATTTTTATCAGAATAAAAATTATCTGGCAAATCATGTCAAAATTAAAATATTCGCGGTAATTTACCGTAATTACTGGAATGTTTACGGTAACTTACCGTAATTACTTGAATGTTTACGGTAATTTACCGTAATTACTGGAATGTTTACGGTAATTTACCGTAATTACTTGAATATTTACGGTAATTTACCGTAATTACTGGAATGTTTACGGTAATTTACCATAATTACTTGAATGTTTACGGTAATTTACCGTAATTACTGGAATGTTTACGGTAATTTACCGTAATTACTTGAATATTTACGGTAATTTACCGTAATTACTTGAATATTTACGGTAAATTACCGGAATTACTTGAATATTTACGGTAATTTACCGTAATTACTTGAATATTTACGGTAAATTACCGTAATTACTTGAATATTTACGGTAATTTACCGTAATTACCAAAATATTCACGGTAATTTACCATAGTCATTAAAATATTTACCATAACAGTCATGAAACTATCGTGAATTTTCATTTTCTCAATCCAGTATAGAGAATTAGAGACCATTATTGAGAGATTTCTGTGTCTGGAATTAGGAAATCCACGAAAGATACTAGGATTATGTTCTAGGTAGAAAAAATCTAAATATGGTAGTTGTACCGTTGAAATGCGGTTACTTTGTTTGTTATGTGGCTCTAGAACGTATTCAGCGGAGCAGGAACCGAACTTGTAAAAAATACGGTAGTAAAGAGTGTAAATTTTCGGTCGACATTTAAGGTAATAAATTACCAACGTGTACAGGTACCTTCGAAAAAAAAGTATTAGATCTAGAATCGAGATAAGTACATAGAAGTACACGCAGATACACAAAAAGCATCGTCAGCTCGACGCAGAAGACACAGTTAGAAAGAACTGGTTTGCTCAGACTGATTTTTTTTTTTGTTCTAAAAAGTAAACTACTTGAAAAAAACAAACAGCTCGCCGATTCTATTGTATTCGTTGAAAAACAGCGATAACTCTGCCGGTTTGGTCTTTTGACATAATAAATACCGCCGTTGCGAAAAAAAAAAGTAGAAAATCCTTCCAACTGGAGCCTTTTCGAGAGAAGCGAGAGGAACAGCAGATAATAAGATTACGTCCGTGATGTTATCTCGGCTGTATGTAGCAGTTCGGTGTATTATAATTAATACGATGCTGGAGAAGTTCACAACGTCAGGGGTTTCCAGAAACCGAAACGAAATCGTGATCGGTGGCGGTACCGCCGAAATGTAAGGTAGCCGGCCACCGGATACCTTTGGAACCGCAGAGGCAACCGGGCTATGTACAATGCACCGTAAAGAGGGTACCAGTTTACGAGCTTGGACGCTTCATACGGGAATTTTTTAGTGCTCGTAAACCGTACGTAGGATGGAGGAAGCTGTGGGGAGGAGTAAAAAAAATCGTGGAAGCCCTGCTATCGGATGCGAACTAGAAGTATACGTCAGTACAGTGTACTGGTAAGGAAGGCTTTATTCCTACTACATAAGATCTACTAGTCGAGCCGGCTTGTGATTTCTAGAGTGCAAAGCACTGCTGGTTAGCCTTGAAATAACTTCTCTCTTGTTTTTTTTCTCTCTCTGTCTCCTCTTTTCTATTTTGTTTCTTTTCTATGCTCGGTTGTCTTCTTTGGAGTCTGTGTGGAGAATAAAGCTGAAGCTGTTCATCTGGCTGTTTTGTATGCAGTCGTGAATGTGTACGTAGGTCTAGGTACCCGCTTTAGGTTTTTTGTTTGGTACGCCTGAAGAGTGTTGGTGAAAAATTCAAATGCGAAGGGTTTCGAATTAGAGTGAATGGTATTTGGAGACAGTTTGTGTGCAGGTTTTGCTTCCAAATATACACGAGATTTTAAAAAGTTGACCTATAAAATTGGTAGCTCTAAGTCCAAGTACCCGCATACTTGGTACAAGATCAAGGTGGGGAATATGTTGTGGTTCGAGGCTCGAGGTGCCGTCTTGTCTTGCTCGTCAAGAATCAAGATAGGCGATGACGTATTTGTATACAATGTTCAGTGGATTTGGGTACATGAATAGCGTATATGGAAAGGGTATAGAGAAAGAATGAGTCATAGAGTTTGTCGAATATCGGAGCAAGTGATTGGTTCGATGGTGAAGTTTGTGGCGAAGAATTTGTGGAGTTTTTGAAGTCTCTGAGAAGTATCTTATGGGTGAAAATGGTTTTGAAAATTGCAGAAATATCTTGGAAATAGGGTGAAATGTTGATTAAAGTGGGTGATCAACTGATCAGTTTCTTTGACGTGGAAATGTGAAAAGGGTAGTAGGAAATATTTCTGATCTCTTAGTCTTGAATTCGTGTGAAATTCATGAAAGCATCTAATTGATTAATTTTTTAGCAGTTTTTGTATTTTTAATTTCGATGAAGGCAGAAGTTCGACTGTGGTTGTAAAATTGCCAAAACACGATATTATTTCACGTAATTTATGCAGATAATAAACTTGCAAATTTGCAATTTTTGAGAAATCGATGGATTTGGACTTTTGGCAAATTTTGGTGAAGTACAATTTCTTTGAAAAATCTGACGTACTAACAACTTCTTGCGAGATATTTTTAACGAAAAATAGAATTCGTGACGAAAAATTCCGGTAGAATGTTGAGCTAATTTGTGACATTTCGGTGCTATGCAAATCTTCAACATGCATTTTGAAGAAGTATACATTCAAGTATGTGAAAAAGATGAATTTGCAAAGTGAAGTAAAATTAATTACCTACTCAAATTACAGCAAAGAATTGTGATGTTTTGGTGAAGTCATTTGCCCGTGTTAAATTTTAGGCTCTGGAACAATTTTGTTAGACGGTGTTGTGAAGATGAAGTTTTGTGGTATCGACAAATTGGTAACAAATTTTTGTGTCAATCACAAATCTAAGACAAATTTTGTCAACGACAACTTTGTTTGTGACAAATCTTGTTGCAGACAATTTTGTTTGTGAAGAAGTTTTTTGAAGACAGATTTTGTTGAAAACTGATCTGTTTGTGAGAAATTTTGTAGACAATTTTGTTTGTGATTTTGATGAAGCAAATTTTATTGAAGACAAACTTTGTCAAGTATGAATTTGTATGTGACAAATTTTAGTTTTTTTTTGATAAATTTTGTTGATGACAATATTGGCAGTTCTGTTTGTGATGAAGCTGATTTTATTCAAGACCAACTTTGATTTGTTTGTGACAATTTTTGTTGAAGTCAGCTTTGTTTGTGATTTTTGCCGAGGAAAAATTTGTTTGTGTCAAGGTAAATTTTATTAAAGACAAACTTTGTCGAGTATGAATTTGTTCGTGACAAATTTTATGGAAAACAGATTTATTTGTAACAAATTTTGTTGGACACAATTTTGTTTGTGATCAATTTTGTTGAGGACAAATTGTGTTGAAAACTGAGCTGATTGTGAGAAATTTTGTAGACAATTTTGTTTGTGATTTTGATGAAGCAAATTTTATTGAAGACAAACTTTTTCAAGTATGAATTTGTTTGTGACAAATTTTAGTTTTGTTTTGATAAAATTTGTTGATGACAGTATCGGCAGATCTGTTTGTGATGAAGCTGATTTTATTCAAGACCAACTTTGATTTGTTTGTGACAATTTTTGTTGAAGCCAGCTTTGTTTGTGATTTTTTTTAGGACAAATTTGTTTGTGTCAAGGTAAATTTTATTAAAGACAAACTTTGTCGAGTATGAATTTGTTTGTGACAAATTTTATGGAAAACAGATTTATTTGTAACAAATTTTGTTGGAGACAATTTTGTTTGTGATCAATTTTGTTGAGGACAAATTGTGTTGAAGACTGATCTGTTTTTGGCAAATTTGCTTATGACAAATTTTGTTGGAGATATTTTTTTTGAAGACTGATATGTTTGTGTCTAATTTTGTTGAAGACGAATTTGGTTGTGGCACATTTTGTCGAAGACAGATTTGTTTGTGAATATTTTTGGTGTAGAAAAATTTTATGGTAAACAGATTTGTGACAAATCTTGTTGAAGATGATTTTGTTTGTGATGAATTTTATTTGAAGACAAGTTTGTTTGTGATCAATTTTGTTGAAGAAAATTTTGTTTGTGATGAAACAGATTTTATTTAAAACAAACTTTGTGAAGTATTTTGTTTATGACAAATTTTGTTGAAGACGATCTTGTTTGTGGTGAATTTTGTTGAAGACAATTTTGTTTGAGATGAATTTTGTTGAAGACAGATTTGTTTGTGAATATTTTTGTTGAAGACAAAAGTTTGTTAAAAATGTGTAACAATGATTTTTTGAGGCACTTACGTAGGTAATTCTTATAAATTGAAATTTTTTGGAAAATCACTGAATCAAGGTAGTAATTATTCTTTGTTCAAAAACACCAATTTGTGATCAGAAATTTTCGAGAACAATTCATATTTTGCCTAAATCTTCAGAAACTCGACTTCGTTACAAAATTCATGAATTAAAACTAATTCCACCGTAAAATGCAGCAAATTCGATCTTCTGGCTAATTCGCCCCTCCCTCTTCTTCTGATTTACATGGCCATTAAACTACTCTTGTGGAAATAAAATAGCCCCTATTGCGTTTTACATCCTCGTACGTTTTGAAACTGCGATGCAAGGTGTCCAAGTATCGTGTATAGAAGTTAGATCCGAGAGAATATTATACCCTTAGGTACCTATTAAAAATACTCCTACGGCAGCATACACATCCGAACGGTTTTATTGATCGGTTTACCATAAAAATCGAAAAAAAACCTCACAGGTACCTGCTCTCGCAGCCGTATAACTGGCTAATTAAACTTTTTTTCTGTACCTCTTTTTTTGTGTTTTCGTTTTTTCTCTCTTTTTCGAAACGGTAACAATGTGTACGGAGCTATAAGGACACTTTTTATTAGCGGAAGCAGGAATATAAGACGCGTTAATTACGGTATTAAAAAACTCCAACGACAACGTTTATAAA
Organism: Pseudococcus jackbeardsleyi; assembly: GCA_038380155.1. NCBI lineage: Eukaryota > Metazoa > Arthropoda > Insecta > Hemiptera > Pseudococcidae > Pseudococcus > Pseudococcus jackbeardsleyi. Next base: position 6,038,570 of record CM076240.1, read on the forward strand.
TGAAAAAAAAAGTATGTAAGAAAAAATTGTGTTGTAGCAGTTTTTTTTTACGACGACGTCGTGTTAGCAAAGGGAGTTGCGGGGGAATACGTGCGTAGCAAACTACACGCGTGTTTGTGAGAAAAAAAATGGTATAAAAATTAAATTACGTTGAAAAGCGACATTCGAACTCGTGGCATATTTATGCAAAATAAGCTCGAGATAAATGTACCTATGGCTGGGATAATACGTGTCATCGGTATCGTGACGATGCGGTCATGCCATACGTCTTGGACCGCACGCGAGTACGATGACCAAAACTATGGCTGATGGCCTTTGAAAAATATCGTGATTGGCACCTCGGAGGAGCGAATATTAACGGAAGAGAACCCGCCGCTCCCGGAAGAATAAAACGTATCACGACTCGAACCTCAGGAAGCCTTGCTTGTTTAGGCAGAAGCAAAGGGCAACTTGCGAAGATTAAAATCGAGAGGTCGCGAAGCTCTTAGCTGCTGCAGAGATTAATGAACTTGAGCAGCGACGACATTTACGCCGTTCGATTATTCGACGCGGAGGAATTTGACGGTCGCAATTCGTGACTTCCTCGTTGGTGAAAAAAATTCTTTTTGGGAACGCTTGTAAATCCATCGATGGTCCAGTTTACTTCTCGGTCGTAAATTTACGATAATGCTTGACTCGTCGCTTCTTAAATGTTGATGGATCGTTAAAAATTTCCCGCTTTTGTTTTTTTCTTTTATTTTTGGCTCGGCGAGTCTGGTGGTTTTTTTGAGATGACCTTAATGCGTTCTTGTTTAACGTTTGCCGCCCAACTCTGTCGCGTTTTCCGACACAAACAAGAGACGCTGGAGGCTATTAAATTAAGTAGTAAAAATTTTTTCCTAATTGAATCGAGCGAGATATTATGGGAATTGAATTCATATTATGTTGGTACGTACAAAGAGGGTATGACGATACTGGCGTAAGTTTACGAGCACTTCGGCGCAACTCATGTGAAACGAATGGTCATACAGGAGGCGATGAAGAGGGACAATTGTTCGGGCATCATCGAGTACTTGGAATGTACCGGTACCTACCGGTGATGGACGATGACAGCGGTGGCGACGACGAAGACACCACCGAATCAAATGGAGTGGAAAATCGTACCGAGTTGCTACTGTTTGAGGTGCGGTCGATTTTGTGGTTTGGTCTGCTGAATCACTCGTGTGTGGTAGCGGATTATAAGCGATTACCTATGGTGAATTTATGGCGAGGATGAGATGGGCTTGGAGTGGGTGACCGTTGAACGATGGGGCGATGGAAGAGAGCAAGATTTGAGGAAAAGATAAAGATATTTTTTGGAAAAAAAATGATTTGAGACAATTTTATACTTTCAACTTGAAAGTTTTAAAGAGATTTCTCGACGAAGCAATCGGAATTTGATGAAGAAGAGGGACGTTGTCGATGAATTTGAACAAATTGTCAAAATAAGAAGTGCATTTTTTGCTTTAAAAAAAAGGGAAACAATTTTGTCCGATCAATTTGCAAAATGAAAAAAAAAAGTAATTCTTTCTAAATTTATGGTGTCCATTGGTTAGAAAAACAAAAAAAATACAGAAAATAGAAATTTTTTAATTGGAGGATGAAAAGAAGATTCTTTTTTGGGCAAATACAAAGCAAAAAAATTAACAAAAAATGTCGAAAAATTCTCGAAAATAGCAAGAATTTTCATTTTTTTAAAATCCAACAGATACCACAAATTGAGAAATTTTGTAAATTTTGCCATTTGGTAAAAATGGAACAAATTTCACCAAAAATTAAAGGTTTTTTATTGGGGTTTCAATCAAAAAAACGTGAGTTTTTCTCACGAATTGGTGAATTGATTGAGAAATCATTGATTTTTGACTGAAAAATTATTGTTTTTCAGTATGGGATGAGGAGGGGGTATTTAAAATTTTCTCAACTTAATTTCCTGCTGAATTCTCAACTTTTTTTTCCTGTTGTCTCAAAAAAACCCTACCTACCAATTTTCGTAAAATTTTCCAGCTTATTTTTACAAATTCCTCAACTTTTCAAAATTTTTTCGATTTCAAATTCAGTAAAGATTGAATTCAATTAAAAAAATTTTTCCTGTTTACTATTTTTGAAATTTTTTTACTAAATTTGAATTTTTTATACATCATTTCCCAATAAAATTTTCCATGTTTCTCCTTTTCACTACGGCTGGTTAAAAAATGAGTCAGAAAATGTTTCTTTTTTGTAATAATATTGGTTGGTGGTATTTTTTTCACCTCCCCCCCCGAAGATTTTCGATCAAAATTTTCGCCCTCAAAGTGTCCTTTTTAGCTCAAATGTTTCCTCAAAACTTTTTCAACGCGAACTGTTCTTTTTTACTCATTTTTTTTCAAAATTTGCTCAACTTAAATTCTATTGAAAAATCATTCAACCCCCAAATCTTTTAGTCTCACATTGAATAAAAAAAAAATCAAAAATTCCGGGTTTTTAGCTCCTTTTTAAACTTCTAAAAAAACTGATTCCTCAATGACCACCGTTCTTCTAAAAAAAATCGAACAATTTTTGAAGATTCTTTTCGAGATCGCCAACAAGTCCCCGGATAAATAAAAAGGACAGGACAAATATTTTCTGTTTCAAAATATTTAATTATCTTTATCTAGTAAGTATATGGAAGGGCATAATTTTGAAATTTTGTGTAAATTTATCGAGTTTGAGCAAAGCGAGGACGAAAATTTATAAAGAAAACGTGATATTTAAAAGCTAAAATTTTTTCATTGAAATTCATGTTTTTTTCGCTCTACTTTTTGGCTTTCAAAAAAACGACATTCCTTGATGAGTTCCTCTCCTTTAAAAAAAAAATCAAAAAAATTATGAAAATTCCATTCAAGATTGTCACGAAGTCCCCTGATGGGTGATAAGGGCAATTTCATTTCATTTGAAAAATATTCCATTGTCTGAGCCAGAAAGAAAAAAGATTCATACCACCATTTTAAATCAAGTACTGAACCAAAGCGAAGCAAGGGCGAAATTTTTTGTGATATTTTCAAATTTTCTCAATTTTTTTCAACTTTCTTAAATTCAAACTTGGGACAATTTTGGACGAATGGACGAGATGTTAGAAATCCCAACTTGACCCAACTTTTGGCAAAGTTTGAGTTGATCTAAGGGAGTGGCCATCCCTCCTCCACTCCCCCCCCCCCCCATTACTACTCTAATGGTATGGAAATTGTAAAAAAAAATCCAAAAAGAGCAAAAACTTCTATTTTTCAAATCCAATAGAATCAGTACACCCTTGAAAAAATATAAATTTTAGGCAAGAAAAATTCTCCCAACACAAAACTATAGATTTTGTGACCCACCTCCCAACCATTTTTTTTTCCTTCTTTCGAAATTTCTATCGTTTCTTGGACACCATAAAATAATTTTTCTGAAAGCCTTCAAAAAAGAAGTTACCTCCAAAATAATTTTTAAAAATCCATCAAACAATTGAAAATTTGCAACTCGGGTCAATCTCCTTTGCTTACAAGCATTAAGTATAGCAGATGAACCGGACGTAGTTATTATTTTACAAAACGATTCTATCGTAAAACTGACCACCATTATACACAATCGATTAAAAAAATTACTCGCATTTGTTGCATAAAAACCAACGATACTTCGCATCGTTTACCTTCGTTTCGTATACATGTAAATAAACGAAGTAATTAGGCGAAGACAGAGCGACCAATTACGGGGTGTAAATGGCGTAAAAATTCGCCGATGAGCAAAAAAAAAAAAGCATACCGAACCTCTCGTGGTATTAATTAATCGCCACTTATTGTTGCGAATAAACGTTGGTGTGGTTTGCGAGTGTGCTAGATTGTTGAGCACGTTCTACGCGGAAAATTATAGCCACGTATGCGTCCAAGGAAGAGAAGCTCATTAGCGAGTATTTGTTGGTACTAATTGGATATTAAAAGTAAATTTTTACGCGGTGGCGATTAGCGGAAAAAATTACGCGATTTGCATAATTTTCTAAGACCGATGGCGACGTTGGTTGTCTTCGTATAATTTTTTGGTTCGAGTCTGGGATAGTTTTTATGGGCGACTTTGGAGGCAAAATGAGAAATATTCTGGCATCGAAATCTGATAGAAAGCTGTCAGCACGATGAAAGAATTCGGATGATATTGGACACATGTATCTGTAATAATTGTATAACCAAAAAATATAAAAAAGACAGTTTCATCGAACTCGTAGCCAACTTGATAAAATATTAACGACGAATCGAGAATCGGAAATCGAACTATCACCTCATTCGCGCACCTATCGAAAAAAAAAACTGGTTCCTGGCTGTGATATTTGGACAGGTTTCAATCAAAATTTTTTCGCCTCTTCGTTCAATCTTCTGAATCGAATTTATGTAGGAAAACATCTGCGCAGCGAAGTCACCATCGAAGGCTGCCCAAGCAGCATCTCAGATGCCGTTTTTTTTTGGGTGGTGGGCTTGTGTGTGTGATTAATACGGACGATGGACGTTAATAGACTCGGTATGTGGTAGTAGTGGTCGAGTACGTAAGACCTAAGTATAAATCGTACGTCTTTTTTCATCTCTATATTTTAATTGGCAGTGAGAAATTACGGATCATTTATTTGACTCGATGTGGCCCGAATGAGTCGAGTTATCCGCCGCGCTGGCCGGACTTCTGCATTAGAATTCAAATCAGCAGCCGACGACGATTTAATTTTAAATACGAAATTAGACGTTGATGGATAACGCGGACGATGCTGCGTGTAGTCTTCAAAAGATCCGAATCGACCTTGTTTACATTATTAGGATCGAAAATTATACCATAAAAGGGTGAGACGAAGGGTGCGGGGTATGCCACTGTGGGAATTAGTTTACATTGTGAGATGTCTTATGTGTGTAGTAAGGAGACGTAATACGAATACGGGAACGTTGATTTATTGGAAGATTTGTTACGTATGAAAGATGATCTGGTTGTGGGACTACTGACCTTTCGGGTTTCAAAGAGACTCGAATGGTCCCAAAAGAATTGGAATCGAGGTGGTGTCGATTTTTGTGGAATCTATTGTTGAGAATTCGGGTAAACAAATAACAGGTTGAATCCTAGGTTAGTCTCCAAAAAGCTGCTCCCCAGTTTTAACTTTCTGATATCGAGTTAATTTCTAAAATATCAAAATTTATAAGTTTTTGAAAGTCGGTGTCTTAAAAATAGGGTCTTGAAATTTATGATCTTGAAAATTTTAGAATGACCACTGAACCCCCCCCCCCTTCATTTAAGAGGAAAAATATATCCATGTTAAAATGAGTCAATTCGGCCCTCAAAAATTGTTAAAATATAATAATCTGTTCACTTCCTGATATTTTTGTTTCAATTCATGTTGAAATCCTTCTCCAAATCCCTTTTTAATTATCAATTTGGAAAAATTCAACTCCTTTGGCAAAATTTGCATCAAAAAAGGTAAAAAAGACAATTTTCTTAAAGTAGATAATTTCCCAATTTTTAATCATTTTTTTCTCAATTTTAGTTCTTTCAATTTTTCAACTTTCAATGATCTCTTTCAAATTTTTAAAAAACTGAATCAACTTCATTTTGATTGAAGAATTTCTGATTTTATGATTTCTTTCAGGTTTTTTCCAACTTTTGAGAACTTGATAATTTTATTTAGTTTTTTTTTCACTGTTTTGATAATTTTTTGCTGGCCATGCAGATTTTAAAATATTTTCCAACTTTTTTCCCAGTAATTCTGTTAATTCTTCAAAAATTTGAGTTGACTTTATTGAGCAAATTTCTCAATGACGTGATGCTTTATTCAATTTTGACGAATATTTGAACCTATACAATTTTGAGGAATTTTACATGATGTCTATACTGGACAGAAAAACAAGAAAAAAAATACCCATGAAAAAAGGCAAGAAAACTAGAAAATTGGAAAATTTTCTACGATTTTATTTTCAACATTTTCCTCTTCCCATAAACTTTTTTATCGAATTAAAATAGGATTCTTTTTTGGGCGAATTTGAAGCGAGACACATCACATGAAAATGAGAAGAAAAAGTAAAAATTTGTCATTCATAGTTCTGAAAATTTTTTCTTTTTTTCTTTGAAAATTTCATCTGATTCAATTGGGGTTTTTTACACTTTATTTTAGAGATTTGAGCCAATTTGATTTTGAAGATTTTAAAAATTTTCAACATTTCAAAAAAAAATTATCAAGTTTGAGAGTAAATAAGTGCCACTGTAATGATGGAGAAAAGGGTGACTTGACATTTATACACCAATTCTTGTACCAAATCTTTAAAAAATACCTACCTAAATCTCTCATTTTGAAATAGTGAAAAATCATTGCAAAAAAAAAAAAAATTGCAGCACTGGGAAAAATCAGCAAGATTTTTCAATGATTTCTTTAAAAAAATCCACCAAGAAATTTCTTTAAAAAATCCATTGATATTTTTCAGAAATTTCACTGATTTTTTTTCAAAAATTTCACTGAATTCTTCGAAAAAATTCTGCAAGTTTTTCAAAAATTCCACTGATTTTTTTTTAGAAATTTCACTTCTTTTTTTCAAAATTTTCACTGATTTCTTCAAAAATTCCACTGATTTCTTCAAAAAAATCAACTGATTTTTTCAGAAATTTCACTGATTTTGTTTTCAAAAATTTCACTGATTTTTTTCAAGAATTTCACTGATTTCTTCAAAAAAATTCCTCGATTTTTTCAGAAATTTCACCGATTTCTTCAAAAAAATCTCCTGATTTTTTCAGAAATTTCACTGTTTTTTTTTTCGAAAAAATTCAGTGACTGATTCCTTTTAAAAACTGCACTGGTTTTTTTTTGGAAAAATATTTTTTTGGAAAATTTTACCATTTTTTCTAAAGAATTGCACCATTTTTTCCAACAAATTTTAGATATTTTACTGACTTTAGTGGATTTTTAGACACTAATTTTATCCTGCCTACAGTGATTTTTTACTGATTTATTGTTGTGCTGCAATTTTGATTGTTTCCTGGTGTTTCTTAATGATTTTCACCGCTTTATAAACGAGAGCGAAAAAATAAGGTACGCTAAAGCTAAATTAGAACCAATTTCGATCTGTCGACCGGACTCACCTGTGATCTCTGAGATGATCCTGCCTTCGAAAAGCCTTCTGGCAAATATCACAGGAATACGGACGTTCGTCGGTATGTGTACGTTCGTGTATCAGCAAATTGTACGATTTGCTAAACTGTCGATTACAAAATTTACAAATAAACTGCTTCTTCGGTCTAGAGGCTCGTCCCGGAGCCCTCAGCAACCTAGCATGAGTCGCTCCGGTCGGTTGAAAGATGGCCGAGCTGGTGCCGGCGAACGGGAACATGGCCGGATTAGCAGCGCTAGGAAACATATTCGAGGAACTGTATGCACCGGCGTCCAGCAACGACGGCGGCGGCGGCGGTCCGGACGGTCGATGCATTAGCATAGCGGCCGCCTGTGCTGCGGCCGCGGCAGCCGCCACATTGGCCGCTTCTTCCCGTAACGCGAGCTCTTTTCGTTTATCGGCCATCATCGAGACGAGATTGTCGTTGGAAGGACGGTACAGATGCATTGCCCGGGACGGTACGACCGGAACGAATGCCGACGTGGATTCGGCACGATGCATCATTAGGTAGGAACTGGAGCCGATCGGGGTGTCGTCTGCGGCGCCGGATGGCGTACTCGATGGCGTGGTTGGCATCTTGGGCGAGATCCTGCGAATCAGATTGGTCGAGTTAATGGGCGAATTGCGAGGTGTATTTTTAATCAGTACTGGGAGTGTGGGTGAGAAGGAACAGATTAGTTTGGTTAATTGAACCTGAGCGTTGGTTCGGAGTGGAGAATTGGAAGAGGTGGCGTAGATCACGATTTTTGACGAATACCAGTGCACAAGCACGCGTGCTTTACCGGATTTTCTAAGGCGCGATCCGAGCTACAGGGCAGCTTGATCGGCCTTTGGGCTTCGACTTGGATTTTTAATAAGATTACAAAATGGAAAACGCGAATAGCGTTAACGAGATGCTCGTAGCCGCTGATTGCCTCAAGTCTCGCGAACGGATTTTGATTACTTTGTTGACCGCGAGGCCAAAGCGCGACCTGGCTTTTCGTAGGTGACAGGTTTTTTTTTTCAATGGTGCGCATGATGAACGCTGGCGATGGCCGGTGGATACACGTGCGAGAGAAAATCTGATTCCGATGATGACTGAAGACCTGGCCAAGAGTATCGATACCAGAAATAACGGAAATCGTTAAGTATTCGCGTGTATTTGTGGATTTTTTTCTCCGCTAATAAGATATGTAGAGGCTGGCGAGTGGTAGGTATTTGAATCTGATTAGATGGCCGGTGTTAGTTTTCGGGCTGTCGCGTTTGACGTGTAACGCCATCGCGATCGCGACGATGACGCGACACGAATCTTGTAAACGCCATATCGTCCGGTTTAATAGTTTCGGCGCCAGTGAAATGTCACCGCAGACCAGCCACACACGCGGATATCGAATTAGGCGAAAGGAAGGTCTCCGCCGGACCGGTGGGCTAGAATTTTAGAAGCGATTTTACGATCGATTGGATACTTTGATGGTCGCTGAGGCGAAAGCTGGGTGTTTTCTGGTGCGAGAACATTTGTATTTGAAGTTGGAGACTGCTTAAGTGGTGTTGGATTTTTTGCTGGGTTTTGATAGTTTTTTGATAAATGACCTGTGGAAGTTGATAATTCGCTACGAAAAGTCAATAGTTGAGCAGTAGTGGAAATAATAGGGTGGAGAAATTGATTGGAAACAAAACAAGAAGAAATAGGAGTGCTAAGATATCTAATTCCTCATTTTGAATTGATGAAAAGTCACTGAAAAAAGTCAAGAATTGAAACACAAAGAAAATCAACGAAATTATTTGATTTTCAGTCCGTTTTTGATGATTTTTAAAAGAATTTTACCAATTTTTTAAATCAAATTTCACTAAATTTTACAAGAATTTCACTGAAACTTTCAAGGAATTCGCTGGATTTTTCAAGAATTTTGCGGTTTACTGACTTTTTAGTGAATTTTCACCGACTTTTCTATAATTTTTTTCAATGTTTACTGTTAGTGAATTTGTTTTACTGATTTATCATTGTGCTGCTATTTTGATTGTTTTCACTAATTTTTGATTATTTTCACTGATTTTCATTCATTCTTAATGATTTTTAATCATTTTTGTGCTAATTTTTGATAGTTTTCATTAATTTTTGATCACTTTCACTGATTATTAATTATTTTATTTTTATTGATTTTTGATTATTTTCACAAATTTTTGATAATTTTTTATTAATTTTCAATCATTCTGACTGATTTTTGATCACTTTTACTGATTTTCATTGATTTTTGTTGCTAATTTTCAATTATTTTCACTACTTTTGATTATTTTTACTACTTTTTGATTTTTTCGCTACTTTTTGATCATTTTTACTGGTTTTTGATAATTTTTTACTGGTTTTTGATCATTTTGTTCTGATTTTTGATCATTTTCACTGATTTTTGATTATTTTCACTGAATTATAAATTGAGAAAGTAATTCCTTGTATATCAAGTCCTTTAAATTACTATAAACATTCATTTCTGAAATTTACTCCCTCCTCGTCCTCCTCTTTCTTCATCAAAATTTCTGAAAAATTCATTTTTTTTTTCAAAACTTATTTTCAGTGCTTGAAAATCAATTTTCAAACAGCTTTGCCTTTGTTGCGTTCAGCCTAATTGTGTTTTATTTTTTAAGAGATTGAAAATGAAAATGGGCGATTTTTTATTATGAATTTCAGTAATCCAGGGCATCTTGAAAATAAGATCAATGAAGTGAATGAGATGAGAAAAGGATCAAAAATTTAGTTTGGTCGGGAACGGAAATTTAAAAGGGCCATTGGAAATTATTAAAGGCTACTTTCAGCATTTGTGAGTGTAACGTATAAAATGATGGAGAATTTATAATGGTGAAAAGGCAAAAAATGGAAGAAAAATCTTGACTTTTGGAAAAAAAAAGGCATAAGTAAGTACCTACCTAAAAAAAATACAAAATTTCCAAAGTTGTGAATCATCAAAAACTTAACATAATTCATTAATTTTGTACTAAAATGGTCAAAATACAGATATTTTCATAAAATATTTCAAAAATTCTCATTTTTAATCCATTTTTTGGACTCTTTGAACGATTAAAAAAAATATGTAGAAGAAATTTCTGGTAAAAGTCAGTCTAGCCATATTAGGTAGGTATTTTAATCCAGAGCTATTAGAAAATTCGTGAAAAGTAGATTGAAAATATAGCTGCGCCCTGTTTTTAAATATTATGGTTAAATGATTTGTGACGCGCCATGAGAAACCGACCCTTAAGGTGAAAAATGAAATTTCGCGAAAAACGCCAAAATATCAACTTTTTAACCAATTTTTGCGTTTTTTTCAACATTTTATTTTTCACCTTAAGGGTCGGTTTCTCATGGCGCGTCACATTTGTACTCAACAGTCAAGCTTTTTTCTTTGCCTCCATTTTCCTTCTCATTTTCATTTAAAAAAAAATGCTTCAAAAATGGAGATGAATCATAAATTTTTAAATATTTTTCAACCTCTTCCTCCTCTCTCCTTGAGATTTAAAATTATAGTTTTCTTGACATGATAAAAAAGTAGATAGAAAAAAAAGACATTTACGTGTATTTCTGTCCTATACCTCCTTCCTCGACTGTTCGATTACGTAGTTATGCAACTGGTCATACTCGTGTGAAAAATCTATCTCGAGCACGAATTTTACCCCGAAGGGATGTACTTGGACGTGTACGAAAACAATTTGAAATTTAAATTATTATTAATAATAAGTATACGTATTATTAAGTATATAACCCGGTACATTCTCCAGGTCTCGTTGCTAAGGTATGTTGCCTGCATTTTTTCTTTCTTTTTTTTTAATATCTATTTCTCTATAAAACTGGTTTCCTTGGTTTACCTATACCGCGATTATCTCTCTCTTACTCTCCAAGGCATAAATAAGCTTACGCGATAAAATTAACCGATTATAAGAGGACGACGAAGATGACGATGACGACGACGTCGTCGTATTCTACGGTATCATCATCCAACAGGCCAGATCGTATTGAAGATATCGAGATCTAATTTGCGTCGAGCGAATATTTGCTGCCTGTGAGATGCGTTTGCTCGTATAACTCGTAAACGATCCGGGACGACGCCGCGAAGAGATGTTAAAACGCGTATACGGGCGATTTTATGGATGCTGTGGGGCGAATTGGCCTATTCGCGGATGAGGTTTTGCTGTAAGCTGACTCTGAGAGCAGCAAGGTCGGTATTATTGGTCGTGTGTTTACGACTGTGTGTTTTTTTTCCTATTCGTATGAGTTTTGTAGTGCGGTTAATTTAGGGATTTTCGGAGGTGAAGGGGGATGGAGGAGAGCGGATAAAAATAACGGTGCTAGAGGCGTTGGCGTGTGGGAAGCGAATGGATTTGAGAATTTTTACCGCCGAAAAGTTTACGATGTGGAAGGTCGACGATGTCGGAATTTTAAGATGGAGAAGTTGGAACCGATTTTTGAGGGTTGATGAGTGGAAAAAGAACTATATTGAAGAGTTGAGTTTATTGACTTTTTTGTGATTAAAATATTGTGTTATTGTTGAAAGGAAATTTACCCCCCCCCTCCTCCTCCTCCTCCTCCTCAAAATAATCAATTTTAAATTTTGACTTTTTCAAAACTACTTGTACTTAAAAGTTACGAAATTGGTAGGGAAAATTTCAAAATCAAAGAAAAAAAAGAAAAGAGGAAGATTTTCTTGGAATCTTTATGATGGCAATTTTATTAAAATCGATAATTCAAACGAATTTTTTCATGAATTTATGAAGAGGGAAAAGTTAATCTTGAAAAAAAAAATCAAAAATGAAAATCCCATTTGCAATTATGAAAGGTAGATACCTAAATTTTTTACAAATGTTCATTATTAAACTTCAAAGAAAAATTTCTGAATTGACAACGAATAATCTAAAAAAATTATATGAGTTTTACTGAAGAGCCAAAGCTTTCAAATCATCAAAATTCTAGTTTAGGTATTTTCAATGTCGAACATTTAAGCTTTTTTTCAATTTTCTTTGATGCGGAGAAATTTTAATAAATTGTAAATTGATAAGGGAGGTGATAAATAAATTTGGCATTTTTGTGATTTTAAAATTTTTTTGTCAATCAATCTTACATTAAATTTGACTTTTTTCAAAATGTCAGATTTCTTGATCTTTTGTTTTCAATTTTTTTCGATTTTCTAAATTACTATACAATTTTTAAAAAATTCAAAAGCAACCGCAAGTAAAAATTTTTCCCAATTTTATATCCTACTATAGATACACGTTATTCTCTATCATAAATCTGAGAAAAATTCATCACCATTTTGACATTTTTATTGCACTACCTACCTAGTAACTAATGAACAGCCACCGAGGCAACTTTGATATTGAAAAATTCAAAAGTGTTTTCAAGTCTGACTGAGCGAAATCGCATCGAATACCTAAGGCTTTTTTGAATTTTTGTTGTATCTACTTGTAAATTTTTTAGGAACCTCAGAATGAGAAAAATTTTTTTAAGAGTATGCATCATGTTTTTTTATTCTTCCAACTCTCTCAAGAAAGCAAATTATTTCATTATGGATTCTAAATGATAAATTTTTAAATTTCGCTAAAAAAAAATAGAATTGAAAAAAATTATTCTCAACTTGAAATTTTTTTCATGAAAAGCTCATCAAAATTGAAAGTAAAGATTTTGAAATTCGGAGAAAATTAATTCAAATTACCTAGCTCATTGATGGTTGTGGGGGAGGGAAGGAGGAGAGATTCATTCCCCTCATTAACTAGGCATTTTTTTTTTTTTTAAATTGAAAATTATAATCCTAGCAAATTTTTTTTAGCGCGGATTTGTGGGAGAGGAAAACAATTTTGAAGAAAGATCCGAATTGAGTCTTCTCAAGAAAACAATTTCGAGATGGGGATGAAAAAATCTCAAGTTGATCAAGATAATTTTGCATCACAAAATTTTTTTCAAACCATGAAAATTCATTGAACTACATACATACAATTCGAGTAGAAAAATTCAGAATGGAAATTTTTTTGAGTTAGTGTTTTGAAATAGGAACTTACATCTTGAAAATTGTAAAAAAAAAAAAAAAAAAAATGGTTCTCTTATAAAAAAGTCAAAAATGTGATTGAAAAATCGCCATGAAAGTAAAAAGTTGAGAAGGACGATATATTTTTTTTGATGAATTAAAAGTCTCAAAAAACACCTTCTGTGATTCAAAATTTGTCTCTTTGGAAGAAAAACTTTCTGGTATTTTTTTTTCTCTTGAGACTTCCTAAGTTTCACTATTGACAATTTTGCATTTTTGATTTCAATTTTCGATGGACACATGTCCTTTTAATTTAATTTGGTACCGAATTCTATTTTTTTGGTATCACCATATTTCTTCTTTTCTAAGGTTCAAAATTCGGCATTTTTGATTGAAAATTGAGGGGTTTTTTTGGGGGGAAGAGGGGCGGAATTGAAATACGTAGCTACTTGAATCAGTATTTCAATAATCCTAGGTCTTTTCCCAAATCCCATCTTTTTCATTGACCGAAAAGGAGAAACCTACTCGATGCATAATCCGCATCGAAAAATTTTGACCTAAAATCCAACCAAAAGAGCAAAGACCGAGTATCCGAACATATCTTGAGGGTTTGTACGTGTTCAAGACGTTAAAAATATACTTATTTTAGATAAGAAAATAAACTTAGTCGCGATGTGTGAGCCTGTGTGCCTTATCTTTGCCCTATAAAAATGTATACCTATAACCAGCCAGATATCTTAAGTAGGTACTTTGGTATCGTAATTCCTGGAAAAGAACCATAATAAATAAAATCAGTTTAAGGTAGATTAGCGATGGAATAGCTGAGAATTCTCGGTGACGAGTGAAAATTTGCCTGAGAACCTTTCAAGATTACGATCAAGGTATATTTGTTGTCGTCGCGTCGTGGTTGATCGATTGTTTACCTATATCTACCTGTAAATTTCTGAGAAGGGGTAGATTTTCTTAGATTTTTTGTTCGTATAATTCGAAAAACTGTTGAGATTTTGTATGTACTTTCTAAAATAAATCAGTTGAATTCGATAAAATTTGACCATTTAGAATTAGTGATGTAAATTTTACAAAACAAATCAATGATCATTTGATCAAGATGCCTACTTGGTAAGAAAAAAAAACATAAACTAACTAGAATTTTGCTAATGGCAAAAATTTGGAAAATATCAAAAATTTTGATAATTTTACTAAGAAAAATCCAGCATTTCTCATATTTTTACCCTTCTTTTTGAATTTTTAAATCAAAGAATAATTTTTTGAAATGATGTAAAGCAGGAAGAATGGTAAGAAAATCCAGAAAAAAATCAAGATTTTTCATTTTTCTGATGTAGTAGACCCCTTGGTGATTTTTTCACTGATGTTTCAGTCAAAAATTACTGATTTTTTTAAGTTGGAAATTGACTGAAAAATCAGTGATTTTTGACTGAAACCTTCTTGGGTAAAATTCATTTCACTAATTCAAAATAAACTTCTTTAACGAAGCAAGACTCAATTTAAAACCTTCCTAGAGTGATGTTCAATTTAGCTTCGCACGAATCTTCATTCTCGATAAATTCACCATCCCATGGCCGCATACGGAATAGAAATTTCATCTTGGGTGATAGAGATGAGGGCGGATCGCTCGAAAACGAATTCTTCGGCTAATTAGAATACGACCACGTTATAATTTCTTTTCGAATCGACAATCTCTCTCCGGCCGGTTCTCCGGTGCCAACAATTGATTCTCACGCGGCGGCTCGCGAGAGTTAATTTGTTGCAGATTCTCGGAATTCATCGCAGGAAATGACCCATACGCGATGGTAAAATCTCATAATTAGTCGAGATGAAGACCTCCTCTTTCATTCTGGCATCGAAATTGTCGTTAATTTCACCAATTACGTAAGTGGACGCCGACAAAGCTACCGAAGCAGGAGGAGGACATCGGAATGGAAAAAGAGAAATTTGAATGCGATCTTCAACGACACTCACCTTTTTTTTATCACTTTCCACTCCGGGCACTGGTTGAAATTCTGATCAAGTGAGACGACGGAGATCTTGGAAATAACACTCAAAACACATCGCGATCGATCACACAATCAAAGAAGCCAGTAGCGCACAAAACAATGGCACATTCGAACGAAATCGAGGTAAACCGAAACTGGGAGGTAGAAAATGGATAAAGCTCGCGGATCAACGACGCACTCGGGGGAGAAAAAATTGACACTGGAATCGAACGCGAACCAAATCACCAGTCACCATTCACAAAGGTAAAGAAAAATCACTAGAACTGAGTCAAAAAAAATCGAAAAAAATCACAAATTTGATCGGAAATTGAATGAAAAACGACGAATTGAGGTTGAAAATAGAGAAACTGGCACCGCGACTTGAAACTTTCGGACTGTAGTACACATTGGTCGCGTTTTTCTGTGTGATCGAGCGAGAAGATCGATTAGTTCGACATGGCTGCTACCTGGCGGTGGCTCCGGCTATTCGTGCGTGATGGAGGGCAACGAAGACTGAACGGAGAGAGGAAGGTGGTGGAAATATGTACGCGTACAGAAGAAGTATAGAAGTTTAAAGGTATATACGACCACAAGCTGAGGAGTTGTGTGTAAAAACAGAGAGGCACCAGTACTGTGGAAGAGACGCAGGTACACCGTATACACATAGTCGAGGCTAAAACGCGCGGCGCGGCTTAGGCCTTATCACGCTGGATGCTACTTTACCTGACCCTGCCTCGGCCCCACCTGTGACCAGTACCACCACTCCTGTTCGAGGCTACCTAACCAGCATTAAAACGTTTACCGACCGGTCTACCGACTGACTCAGAATGTCTTAAGTTTTAACCCGTTCGCCGAACCGCCATCCTAGTCGAGGTACATTATCACAGTGAACAGAATAGTGTTTCTGGCTGTTGTATGTGTACTGTATACATACGTGTAGACAGATACCGGTAGGTAGGTACGCGGTATCTGTCTTCTGTGTTGTTGTTTTTGTGCTGCTCGGATGCTCTGGGATGGTGTGTGTTTGGAGAATGGCAGGAACTAAATGGAAGAGTAACTAGAAGATTTGAAAATATTCCACTTACTAGAGCAGATTAGGAATTTTAGAGTGGAGTTTTGGTTTTTGCAGTTGAAAAATGCAAAATGAGCAAGAGCTGGGACTCCACTTCGGAGTAGGGTCAAACTGACTTCAATTTCACTCACAAGGGAGGTATTCAAACTGGAGGTATTATTTTGAGCCCAAACAAAAATTAATCGGAAGTACACCATGAGAGGACCTCGTAATCAAAATTTCAGGTGCTGAAGTGCAGTTTTCGAATTTTGGCGATTTTTTGAAATTTCGAAATACTTTAGAGCCTGAAAAATGCCAAAATTTGATAAAATCAATGAAAAGTGTTGAAATTTGGTAAATACCCTATTTTCGACCCGCTGAATCGATTGGAAGAGGTTTCGAAGCGTTTCAGAGCCACCAGAAAATTATGGAATTTTCCAGTGCTGGAGAAATGTCGATAAAATGGCCCGTATGCACTTCAGCACCTATACTCGCGGATTACCCATATTGGTGACCTTTTTAATCGATTAGAGCGCAATTTTCCAAAATTCGTGACTTCCTGGTCAAATTCGCATTTTTGGATAGAAAATCTTTCTGAAAAAAATCCAAAATTTGTTGGTGGCTCCGAAACGTCTTGAAACCGGTTCTAATCGATTTGGCAGATCAAAAATAGGGTATGTACCAAATTTTAACTCTTTTCGTTGATTTAATACAATTTTGGTATTTTAATTTAAAAAATTCGCCAAAATTTGAAAAATGCACTTCAGCGCCTGAAATTTTGGTTAGGAGGTCCTCACGTGGTGTGCTTTCGTTTAATATTTGTTTGGGCTCGAAATTTTGATTCCAGTTGGAATACCAGTCAGAATCCTCAATTGCTGCGGAGATAGGAGTCGATGTCGAAGTTCGACTCTAGAGTCAAGTTAGAGTCAAGGAATTTCTCACTTTTTTTTTAAATTATCAACTCTTAACTAATTGATATGTTGAATTCAAAAGCAATTCGGAACTGAATGATTTTTTGAGGAAAAATTCGAGGGAAAAAAACAGAAAAGTTTGTTAAATTTTTTTTAAAAAGTCTCCCCCTCCCCCTTCAGGTTTTTTTATCACAAAAATGTCTATTAGAAATTCTTTTTTTTTTGTTTTTCAAATTTATGGCTTTTCGAACAATTTTTGCTCGGGAAGTATTACATTGGCATAGATGTATTCAGAATATTTGGTATTCTCTAAAATTTGAAGAAAATCGTGCCATGTTGAGACACTGAAAAAAGTTTCACTTGAATTTGTTGAATTTTCGCTGGTGGCTTCGGAAGCTTTCACATTGGTGGGGGGGGGGGGGTACAAAATGAGAACCAAGATTTAAAATTCTGAGGGAGGAAGAAAAAGAAGCATTTTTTGCACTATGGTCTCTAATAATTCATTTATAATCGAGATTTTTGTTCGTGCTCTAGCAAAGCGAGGACAAAACTTTGAAAAAAATTTTTAATGTTCAAAAAAGTATTTTTTTTCCATATTTCAATACGTTGGAAATCCGTGTCTGATATATTGGGGGGGGGGGTCCACATTGTATCCTTTGTACCCCACTTTCCGTCCCAACCCTACTGTTTTCATCCGATTTTCAAAAATCACTGATTTCTGTCTCTCTCTTTTTTTTGGTCGAAAACATCGCATTTTTTTGTTTTTCTATGCTCATTATACGGATATTGAAACTACCCTGGCAACGCCTCTGAATTCACAGATTATTTATTTTTTTAAAATAATTTTTACCCCCCCCCCCCCCACCTATTTTTTCTTTAATTCAAACCCTTACATAATTTTTAATAGAAAAAGTATTCCAGCTCAAAGTAAAATTTTGAGTCAAACGAAAATAAATTGAAAGTGCATCATAAAAGAACCCAACCCCATCATTTATCTCATCGAGTGCTTAAACTCATTAAATACATTGAATTTTGTGTCAAATTTTTGAAATTCTCATCGCCCTGCAAAATATAAAAATTTGATGTACCTGCTTAATCAATGAAAAAAACTGAAATTCGTATGATTTTATCTAAAAAAATTTCATCGGGCAATTATAATCAACACCATCTTTTATCCATCAACCATTTTTCTCGAAATAAAAATTTTACTGCGCATAGTTTTTAAAAAAAATTGAAATTGCTGGTGTGTTTATAAAATGGAAGGAACTTATTAAATGAAAGAATATGCACTATGCATAGGCACGAGCAGATTCGGAAATATATCCAGTATCTCTAACGTAGGCCTGCTCGAGAGGCTAGAATAGACCTCAAGAGATATGCGCGAGAGCTGCACCTAGCACAGTGTACACTTTAAAATGCATCAGTAGATACGCTTGGTACAAATACTCGGTGACCAGTTTAACTACCCACGAGATTTTTATTTGTAATGTGTATGGTAAACTTTGACTTTGATTTGATGCTAAGATCAATGGTCCATTGTGAAAAGAAGGAGGCGGCGTTGATGGTAGTGGCGTTTTTTTTTTTTTGGAGATCTATTCGGTATCTATTGCTGTCTGGTTTTAGAATACTGGGCGGATGATAAAGCTTATGTACCTAAATATAGACTACCGTTTTAAACGCATGATCACGATTGGATTAGCGATGAGACTCAAGAAATGTGCAGAAAAATATGATTAAAAAATTGGGGCTGGTTCTGGTTATGGTTTTAAAAAAAGAGAAAATAGATATTGAAAAATGTCGAAAATGAAGAAAAACATTGGAAAAAATATAATGTAATTTGTTTTTTTCTTTTTTTCCAGTTTTCAAAATTATTGCTGAAAAACTGTCTTCGATCATTCGATTTCTTTCCAAGTTTTTCAAGTCTAACATAATATCATGTTTTATGTAGCACAAAAGCGTGACATTTTTAAAAATTTACCCCCCTCCCCACGTCCTCACAGATCAAAGACGTTTAACCATATTAAAATAAAACCATAAAATAACCCTTTATCAAAATACGTTTGGTGTGTTTTCAGTCGATTCATCAATTTCTTGAATTTTTAATTTTTTTTTTTTCCTTTCTATCAGTACGAAAAGTTTCAAGACTGTAATAAGAGAGAAAAGAAGGGACAAAAAAACTTTTGTGAATGCAATTTCAAACCTTTTAAATTGAACTTGATATCTGAATAACCAATTTAGGCATGTGTATCCTCCCCCCCCCCCCCCCTCCAAAAAAAAACTCAATTGAACACAGTGTCTCGAAAAACCTTCAATTGTGCCATACAGTGACTCAAAAATATCAATTTGGACATTGTGTCCCAAATACCTTTAAATTCAGACGTAATATTCCAAAAACCTCTCAATAAAAAAACAGAATCAATGTACATATACGTAGCTTCCTTTTTTAAAAAAAAAAAAACTTCAAAAAATTTGAATATAGAGGCCCAAAATCTACCCAGTTCGGATATGGTGCGGTGACTCATAATCCCGATTCGAAAATGGTGCCTCGAAAACTCTGAATTTATGTTGAAGATGAAGAAAGTAAAAAATTCAACTCCAAAATTTCGATATGTTTTCCTGAAAAAATAATTTTGCCATGGTGTCCAAAAAAACTCAGTTCGAACAAGTATTCGGAAAAACTAATTTTTAGGAAACTTTTCTGGCATCATGCCTTAAGCATCCTCGATTTGAAAGTCGTATACAAAAAATGTTAACTCATTACATTTCTCCCAAGTTTCCTAGAACGTACAACACTGCGAGACAACACTGCACAACCAGTACCGGAACACCGAAGTGGTGCGAGAGCGGCGCAGTCGTCTCACTTCTATATCTATACCAACGTTACATATTGATGTGTTGATGAGTTCTCCCTCTCGCTCAGTGTATTAATTTCGGTTTATTGAACTTTGTTTTGTTTTTCTTTCTTAAGAATAAACTTTCACTTTTGTTTTTCACGACCGTATTCTTATTCTACGTGGTACGTATCAGAGTTTTTCCAGTATAATTCCGTATTCCTATCAAAAAATCTCCAATTTGAAGTTGGACATTATGGCCTTGGAATTGGAAAAATCAATTTGGGCCTGGTGTCCCATAAAAATCTAAATTTGAATGTATACTTAGTATTCCAAGTAACGTGCCCATCTAATTTCCTTTCAAAAAAATTTGGACATCGCTTAATTTGAATCCAATATCCTGAAAGCAAAAAAAAAAAATTGTTGTAGGTAATAAAACCTTCAATTTGGACTAGCGGTCATTATACTCTCAGATTTGAACGTAGGTAGTATTTCAAAAAGTTCAACAAAATGTCATCAAATCATATGTATTATTAAATCTTCAAAAAAATTTACGAATTTTTTTTACCTCCTCTCTGGTTTTTTTTTGAGTTCAGCTCTGACGTGATTCATTCAGATCGGTTTTAGAATCTTACATTTCGATTGAATCGTTCACAAATACTTACCTAATATATTCGTTGAAATTATTTTTCGAATATCTACCTATTCCTTGGAATCAATGAAATTGGTAAATTACTCAAAAATGAAATCATTTTTTCGTTTTAGGTATTGCTACAGTTTCAACGCCTAATTCAAAATTTGAGAAAGTCTGCCGCCCCCTCTCCCCCATGATTCAACTAATCATTTTATCGACCTGCGATGAATAACTTGCTCATACCATATTGTTTATTATTTACTCTCGAATCATTCGTTCGTGTACGATTTACTACAATCTCATCCTGGATTTATAGGGCTGTTGAAACTACGTCATCCTTATCAAAAAACGTGATAAGGAACTGGTGGGAAAAATAAAAAATCATTCATTTCGTGCGTATTTAAGTATATAAAATTTTCATAAATTTATCAATTATTGCCAAAAAATGAAGTTTTATGACAATTATGAAAATAATAAAATTTGTAGCAAGAAAAAAAAATACTTTAAAAATTCAAAATTTTCCCACCAGTTCAATTGTGACGTCAGTTTCAACAGCCCTATTCATCAGTGTTGTGTTCGTATAAAATTAACTACCTATGTATTTTTGTTCGGGGAAAATTTTTTCTGAAAATTCTCGAATAATTTGCTCAAAAGTCATTTTGAACTTTCACGATTTGATTTTTGAAAGAAATTCACTCATCTAAGATTTATTCGATTAAGTATTTACTTACAGTATACAATTATTCATCAAATTCAACAATTTGAAGTGTATTTCCATTTTAAAATTAATATTTCTGTATTTTTTAATTTGCTTTCAGGATGCACTTACCTACACTTCCTCGTTATCAACTTCGATTGAGTCATCGCATCGCAATATCTTAGGTAAGTACTTGATAAACACACGTTTCTTTGCCAACTTTTGTCCACCTTATTTTTCGGGCTTGGGTCATGAAACCGGCGAGGTTTCTCGGTATTTGCATTGACGTAACACCGAACGATTATTGCCAGTAAATAGTCGCGCAGAATTGGGTATCGCAGACCGAGTGGAATCGTTGCGAAATTCTTAATTTCTGTTACGCCCGTTGAATACATTATAGCCAGGTCCTCTCCAGGTATTCGGCCAGGGGAAAAAAATTTGTCTGGAAATTGGCTGGAAGTGCCGAACTGCCAACAGCGGTATCATCAGAGATGAGAGAATTCTTGGAGTGAGCGAGACCTGCCTATTCGTAGCCGTCGACGTACACACTTTATGCTTATTGTACGTTGCTTATGCGCAGATTGGACGTGAATAGCATTTTTACAACTTCATTATCGGTACCAATGTACGTACGATTAGGATTACGATGGATGTGTGTATAGCTCGAGTACCTTTGTGCGAAGAAAGCAATTTACGGTGGTATTGTTGCACGCGCGGGTACATTATGAAGTAGTTTAAACATTCTTAGAAAATGAGAAAGAAAGAGAAGACGCGAGAGAATGAGATAGAACTATACGTAGGTCTGGGTACTTAACTTACATAGTACATTGAGCTACGTACACGAAGTAATAATTCTACCTACATGTAGATAGATGGCTGATTCGAATGGTGAAACAAAACTGAGCCATGGGCGCGAAGTATGAAGTCTAATTATCGATACTGGAAGATTCGTGCTGGCAAATGTGAATCTTCGGCTATTGGTTGACTTTAGGTACAATGCATATGGTCTTCGGGTTAGGAAAAAAAAATGAAAAATGAAAAGAAGAGATGGATAATAAAGGGCAACGCCTGGAAACAAAAAACAGCTATTGTCGTATTTGGCTTCCGGCTTACTATCGACAATGTTTCGACGAAGATTGTATTGTTCGAGCTGTTCTGCGATGGTTGTTGGAAATTAATTGAAATGACGATGGAGGTAACGGTATCGGAGGTGTGTTGCGAACTCCGAGGCATGAAGAGTAATTTCCAAGAAGCGGCTGCCTTTGGGGGGTTTTGGATTTGGGAGATCGGAGATGTGATGTTCGGTAGCTGTGTAGAAAGGATTGTTTGCGATCGATGATGGAATATGAATCGTGATCGAGTGATTTGATCGGATTGAAGATGTTGAAATTTTCGGTCAAGCTTTGATCAAATGAAAGAATTGTTCGAGAGAAATTCGGGTAAAGAGGTTTTTTTTGCTAACGGTCTCATTAAAGATGAGTGAATCTTTATTGAACGATTTTGATGGGATGAGTGAATCTTTCGCGACCCGAACGAGAAGATCATTTTTAAAACTATGTAATGTAATCGAAGTTGAATGAATTTTTCATAAAAAAATTTTGATCGAATGAGTAAATCGTTAGCGAACGATTTCATCAAATGAACGAATCATTCGTGAACGATTTGAATGAACGAGATGATTTAATAACCCCAGATGAGTGAACCTTTTTTCAGTGATTTGATAGAATAAGTGAATCGTTCGAGAACGGTTTGAGTGAATGAATCGTTTTGAAACGTATTGATCGAACGAAAGAATCGTTCGCGAACGAACCGTATGAATGGATAATTAGAAAACATTCCTTAAAAATGAGTGATTCATTCGAAAACGATCTGGCTTAATTATTAATTTTTGAACGTTTTGCTCGAACGAGAGAATCATTCGAGAACGAATTGAGCAAAAAAATGGTGAATCACTGCTGAGCTATTCAATCCAATGAGTGAATCACTCGTTCGAAAATCACTCAAATTGCAAAAACTAATAAATTTTGGGAATCCTCACATCAAGACGAATCGAATGGTTTTTTTACGATCAAAATTGGAGCATCAGATCAAAAGTTGATTTTTTTTCCGGCGCGGAAGGTTGATGTATGGTAGGGTGGGCCGAAAAAACAATTTTTTCGATTTTCAAAAACATACCCCCCGCAAAAGTTGTTGGCTGATGAGACTTGAAGAATAAAATTAAAAAATTCAAAATCGATTCATATCTTCCGATCGCGCATTGGCGTTGAAGTTTTCAAAAATTAGCAAAAATTCAAAATTTTAAAAATTTGGAAAAAATTAAAAATTGATTACAATCAATTTTAGAGATTATCTTGTGACCACATAGACCGAAAAACACTTTTTTTTTGAAGAAATCGACGTTTTATAATTTTTTTTTGATTTTTCTTCATGCGAAGAAATAGCAGAAATTTAAAAAAGATGTAAAGCATGAATTTTTTTCAAAAAATTCTGCTTTTTGGTTTGAATAGTCACTAGATAAGCTCTAAAACCAATTTAAATGAATTTCAAATTTTTTCAGAATTTTCTAAAAGTTTTGAAAATATTGGATTTTAGCCAATTTTTTGAAAATTTCAATGCCAATGCGCGATCGGAAGATATGAATTGATTTTAATTTTTTTTTTTTTATTCTTCAAGTCTCATCAGCCAACAACTTTTGCGGGGAGTATGTTTTTGAAAATCGAAAAAATTGTTTTTTCGGCCCACCCTAATGTATGGTCGGCGCCGCAGAATAATGCCCGTAACTCGTTCGAAAAGCACTCAAATTGCAAAAACAAATGAATTTTCGGAATCCTCACATCAAGACGAATCGAATGGTTTTTTTATGATCAGAATTGGAGCATTGGATCGAAAGTTGATTTTTTCTCCGGTGCGGAAGGTTGATGTATGGTCGGCGCCGCGCCGCCGCAGAGAAATGCCCGTAACTTGGTCGAAAATCGCTCAAATTTCAAAAACTAATACATTTTTGGAATCCTCTCGTCGAGACGAATCGAATGGTTTTTTCACGATCCAAATTGGAGCATTAGAACAAAAGTTGAGTCGGAAGGTTGATGTATGGTCGGCGCCGCGCCGCCGCAGAGAAATGCCCGTAACTCGGTCGAAAATCGCTCAAATTTCAAAAACTAATACATTTTTGGAATCCTCTCGACGAGACGAATCGAATGGTTTTTTCACGATCCAAATTGGAGCATTAGAACAAAAGTTGAGTCGGAAGGTTGATGTATGGTCGGCGCCGCGCCGCCGCAGAGAAATGCCCGTAACTCGGTCGAAAATCGCTCAAATTTCAAAAACTAATACATTTTTGGAATCCTCCCGTCCAAATGCTCGAAATGGGATGACAAAAAAACCATTCGTTTGTTCATGACGAGAGGATTCCGAAAATGTATGAGTTTTTGCATTTTGAGCGATTTTCGACCGAGTTACGGGCATTTCTCTGCAGCGCGGCGCGGCGCCGCCGACCATACATCGACCTTCCGACTCAACTTTTGTTCTAATGCTCCAATTTGGATCGTGAAAAAACCATTCGATTCGTCTCAACGAGAGGATTCCAAAAATGTATTAGTTTTTGAAATTTGAGCGATTTTCGACCGAGTTACGGACATTTTTCTGCGCGCCGACCATACATCAACCTTCCGCTCCGGAAAAAAATCAACTTTTGTTCTAATGCTCGAAATGGGATGGTAATTAAACCATTCGTTTGTTCACGATGAGAGCAATCCAAAAATGTGTTTGTTTTTTCAATTTTGCCAATTTTTGGCCGAGTTACGGGCGTTTTCCTTCATCAACTAACCAGGCAGCAAAAAAGCTATCTCCCGTCCAAATGCTCGAAATGGGATGACAAAAAAACCATTCGTTTGTTCATGACGAGAGGATTCCGAAAATGTATGAGTTTTTGCATTTTGAGCGATTTTCGACCGAGTTACGGGCATTTCTCTGCGGCGCGGCGCGGCGCCGCCGACCATACATCGACCTTCCGACTCAACTTTTGTTCCAATGCTCCAATTTGGATCGTGAAAAAACCATTCGATTCGTCTCGACGAGAGGATTCCAAAAATGTATTAGTTTTTGAAATTTGAGCGATTTTCGACCGAGTTACGGGCATTTCTCTGCGGCGCGGCGCGGCGCCGCCGACCATACATCGACCTTCCGACTCAACTTTTGTTCTAATGCTCCAATTTGGATCGTGAAAAACCATTCGATTCGTCTCGACGAGAGGATTCCAAAAATGTATTAGTTATTGAAATTTGAGCGATTTTCCTCTCGAGTTACGGGCATTTCTCTGCGGCGCGGTGCGGCGCCGCCGACCATTCATCGACCTTCCGACTCAACTTTTGTTCTAATGCTCCAATTTGGATCGTGAAAAAACCATTCGATTCGTCTCGACGAGAGGATTCCAAAAATGTATTAGTTTTTGAAATTTGAGCGATTTTCGACCGAGTTACGGGCATTTCTCTGCGGCGCGGCGCGGCGCCGCCGACCATACATCGACCTTCCGACTCAACTTTTGTTCCAATGCTCCAATTTGGATCGTGAAAAAACCATTCGATTCGTCTCGACGAGAGGATTCCAAAAATGTATTAGTTTTTGAAATTTGAGCGATTTTCGACCGAGTTACGGACATTTTTCTGCGCGCCGACCATACATCAACCTTCCGCTCCGGAAAAAAATCAACTTTTGTTCTAATGCTCGAAATGGGATGGTAATTAAACCATTCGTTTGTTCACGATGAGAGGAATCCAAAAATGTGTTTGTTTTTTCAATTTTGCCAATTTTTGGCCGAGTTACGGGCGTTTTTCTTCATCAACTAACCAGGCAGCAAAACAGCTATCTCCCGTGCAAATGCTCGAAATGGGATGACAAAAAAACCATTCGTTTGTTCATGACGAGAGGATTCCGAAAATGTATGAGTTTTTGAAATTTGAGCGATTTTCGACCGAGTTACGGGCATTTCTCTGCGGCGCGGCGCGGCGCCGCCGACCATACATCGACCTTCCGACTCAACTTTTGTTCTAATGCTTCAATTTGGATCGTGAAAAACCATTCGATTCGTCTCGACGAGAGGATTCCAAAAATGTATTAGTTTTTGAAATTTGAGCGATTTTCGACCGAGTTACGGGCATTTCTCTGCGGCGCGGCGCGGCGCCGCCGACCATACATCGACCTTCCGACTCAACTTTTGTTCTAATGCTTCAATTTGGATCGTGAAAAAACCATTCGATTCGTCTCGACGAGAGGATTCCAAAAATGTATTAGTTTTTGAAATTTGAGCGATTTTCGACCGAGTTACGGACATTTTTCTGCGCGCCGACCATACATCAACCTTCCGCTCCGGAAAAAAATCAACTTTTGTTCTAATGCTCGAAATGGGATGGTAATTAAACCATTCGTTTGTTCACGATGAGAGGAATCCAAAAATGTGTTTGTTTTTTCAATTTTGCCAATTTTTGGCCGAGTTACGGGCGTTTTTCTTCATCAACTAACCAGGCAGCAAAACAGCTATCTCCCGTGCAAATGCTCGAAATGGGATGACAAAAAAACCATTCGTTTGTTCATGACGAGAGGATTCCGAAAATGTATGAGTTTTTGAAATTTGAGCGATTTTCGACCGAGTTACGGGCATTTCTCTGCGGCGCGGCGCGGCGCCGCCGACCATACATCGACCTTCCGACTCAACTTTTGTTCTAATGCTTCAATTTGGATCGTGAAAAAACCATTCGATTCGTCTCGACGAGAGGATTCCAAAAATGTATTAGTTTTTGAAATTTGAGCGATTTTCGACCGAGTTACGGACATTTTTCTGCGCGCCGACCATACATCAACCTTCCGCTCCGGAAAAAAATCAACTTTTGTTCTAATGCTCGAAATGGGATGGTAATTAAACCATTCGTTTGTTCACGATGAGAGGAATCCAAAAATGTGTTTGTTTTTCAATTTTGCCAATTTTTGGCCGAGTTACGGGCGTTTTTCTTCCTCAACTAACCAGGCAGCAAAACAGCTATCTCCCGTGCAAATGCTCGAAATGGGATGACAAAAAAACCATTCGTTTGTTCATGACGAGAGGATTCCGAAAATGTATGAGTTTTTGAAATTTGAGCGATTTTCGACCGAGTTACGGGCATTTCTCTGCGGCGCGGCGCGGCGCCGCCGACCATACATCGACCTTCCGACTCAACTTTTGTTCTAATGCTTCAATTTGGATCGTGAAAAAACCATTCGATTCGTCTCGACGAGAGGATTCCAAAAATGTATTAGTTTTTGAAATTTGAGCGATTTTCGACCGAGTTACGGGCATTTCTCTGCGGCGCGGCGCGGCGCCGCCGACCATACATCGACCTTCCGACTCAACTTTTGTTCTAATGCTTCAATTTGGATCGTGAAAAAACCATTCGATTCGTCTCGACGAGAGGATTCCAAAAATGTATTAGTTTTTGAAATTTGAGCGATTTTCGACCGAGTTACGGACATTTTTCTGCGCGCCGACCATACATCAACCTTCCGCTCCGGAAAAAAATCAACTTTTGTTCTAATGCTCGAAATGGGATGGTAAGTAAACCATTCGTTTGTTCACGATGAGAGGAATCCAAAAATGTGTTTGTTTTTTCAATTTTGCCAATTTTTGGCCGAGTTACGGGCGTTTTTCTTCATCAACTAACCAGGCAGCAAAACAGCTATCTCCCGTGCAAATGCTCGAAATGGGATGACAAAAAAACCATTCGTTTGTTCATGACGAGAGGATTCTGAAAATGTATGAGTTTTTGCATTTTGAGCGATTTTCGACCGAGTTACGGGCATTTCTCTGCAGCGCGGCGCGGCGCCGCCGACCATACATCGACCTTCCGACTCAACTTTTGTTCTAATGCTTCAATTTGGATCGTGAAAAAACCATTCGATTCGTCTCGACGAGAGGATTCCAAAAATGTATTAGTTTTTGAAATTTGAGCGATTTTCGACCGAGTTACGGGCATTTCTCTGCGGCGCGGCGCGGCGCCGCCGACCATTCATCGACCTTCCGACTCAACTTTTGTTCTAATGCTCCAATTTGGATCGTGAAAAAACCATTCGATTCGTCTCGACGAGAGGATTCCAAAAATGTATTAGTTTTTGAAATTTGAGCGATTTTCGACCGAGTTACGGGCATTTCTCTGCGGCGCGGCGCGGCGCCGCCGACCATACATCGACCTTCCGACTCAACTTTTGTTCTAATGCTCCAATTTGGATCGTGAAAAAACCATTCGATTCGTCTCGACGAGAGGATTCCAAAAATGTATTAGTTATTGAAATTTGAGCGATTTTCCTCTCGAGTTACGGGCATTTCTCTGCGGCGCGGTGCGGCGCCGCCGACCATTCATCGACCTTCCGACTCAACTTTTGTTCTAATGCTCCAATTTGGATCGTGAAAAAACCATTCGATTCGTCTCGACGAGAGGATTCCAAAAATGTATTAGTTTTTGAAATTTGAGCGATTTTCGACCGAGTTACGGGCATTTCTCTGCGGCGCGGCGCGGCGCCGCCGACCATACATCGACCTTCCGACTCAACTTTTGTTCCAATGCTCCAATTTGGATCGTGAAAAAACCATTCGATTCGTCTCGACGAGAGGATTCCAAAAATGTATTAGTTTTTGAAATTTGAGCGATTTTCGACCGAGTTACGGGCATTTCTCTGCGGCGGCGCGGCGCCGCCGACCATACATCGACCTTCCGACTCAACTTTTGTTCTAATGCTCCAATTTGGATCGTGAAAAACCATTCGATTCGTCTCGACGAGAGGATTCCAAAAATGTATTAGTTATTGAAATTTGAGCGATTTTCCTCTCGAGTTACGGGCATTTCTCTGCGGCGCGGTGCGGCGCCGCCGACCATTCATCGACCTTCCGACTCAACTTTTGTTCTAATGCTCCAATTTGGATCGTGAAAAAACCATTCGATTCGTCTCGACGAGAGGATTCCAAAAATGTATTAGTTTTTGAAATTTGAGCGATTTTCGACCGAGTTACGGGCATTTCTCTGCGGCGCGGCGCGGCGCCGCCGACCATACATCGACCTTCCGACTCAACTTTTGTTCCAATGCTCCAATTTGGATCGTGAAAAAACCATTCGATTCGTCTCGACGAGAGGATTCCAAAAATGTATTAGTTTTTGAAATTTGAGCGATTTTCGACCGAGTTACGGACATTTTTCTGCGCGCCGACCATACATCAACCTTCCGCTCCGGAAAAAAATCAACTTTTGTTCTAATGCTCGAAATGGGATGGTAATTAAACCATTCGTTTGTTCACGATGAGAGGAATCCAAAAATGTGTTTGTTTTTCAATTTTGCCAATTTTTGGCCGAGTTACGGGCGTTTTTCTTCATCAACTAACCAGGCAGCAAAAAAGCTATCTCCCGTCCAAATGCTCGAAATGGGATGACAAAAAAACCATTCGTTTGTTCATGACGAGAGGATTCCGAAAATGTATGAGTTTTTGAAATTTGAGCGATTTTCGACCGAGTTACGGGCATTTCTCTGCGGCGCGGCGCGGCGCCGCCGACCATACATCGACCTTCCGACTCAACTTTTGTTCTAATGCTTCAATTTGGATCGTGAAAAAACCATTCGATTCGTCTCGACGAGAGGATTCCAAAAATGTATTAGTTTTTGAAATTTGAGCGATTTTCGACCGAGTTACGGGCATTTCTCTGCGGCGCGGCGCGGCGCCGCCGACCATACATCGACCTTCCGACTCAACTTTTGTTCTAATGCTTCAATTTGGATCGTGAAAAAACCATTCGATTCGTCTCGACGAGAGGATTCCAAAAATGTATTAGTTTTTGAAATTTGAGCGATTTTCGACCGAGTTACGGACATTTTTCTGCGCGCCGACCATACATCAACCTTCCGCTCCGGAAAAAAATCAACTTTTGTTCTAATGCTCGAAATGGGATGGTAATTAAACCATTCGTTTGTTCACGATGAGAGGAATCCAAAAATGTGTTTGTTTTTCAATTTTGCCAATTTTTGGCCGAGTTACGGGCGTTTTTCTTCATCAACTAACCAGGCAGCAAAACAGCTATCTCCCGTGCAAATGCTCGAAATGGGATGACAAAAAAACCATTCGTTTGTTCATGACGAGAGGATTCCGAAAATGTATGAGTTTTTGAAATTTGAGCGATTTTCGACCGAGTTACGGGCATTTCTCTGCGGCGCGGCGCGGCGCCGCCGACCATACATCGACCTTCCGACTCAACTTTTGTTCTAATGCTTCAATTTGGATCGTGAAAAAACCATTCGATTCGTCTCGACGAGAGGATTCCAAAAATGTATTAGTTTTTGAAATTTGAGCGATTTTCGACCGAGTTACGGACATTTTTCTGCGCGCCGACCATACATCAACCTTCCGCTCCGGAAAAAAATCAACTTTTGTTCTAATGCTCGAAATGGGATGGTAATTAAACCATTCGTTTGTTCACGATGAGAGGAATCCAAAAATGTGTTTGTTTTTTCAATTTTGCCAATTTTTGGCCGAGTTACGGGCGTTTTTCTTCATCAACTAACCAGGCAGCAAAACAGCTATCTCCCGTGCAAATGCTCGAAATGGGATGACAAAAAAACCATTCGTTTGTTCATGACGAGAGGATTCCGAAAATGTATGAGTTTTTGAAATTTGAGCGATTTTCGACCGAGTTACGGGCATTTCTCTGCGCCGCGGCGCTGCGACGCCGACCATACATCGACCTTCCGACTCAACTTTTGTTCTAATGCTTCAATTTGGATCGTGAAAAAACCATTCGATTCGTCTCGACGAGAGGATTCCAAAAATGTATTAGTTTTTGAAATTTGAGCGATTTTCGACCGAGTTACGGACATTTTTCTGCGCGCCGACCATACATCAACCTTCCGCTCCGGAAAAAAATCAACTTTTGTTCTAATGCTCGAAATGGGATGGTAATTAAACCATTCGTTTGTTCACGATGAGAGGAATCCCAAAAGGTGTTTGTTTTTTCAATTTTGCCAATTTTTGGCCGAGTTACGGGCGTTTTTCTTCATCAACTAACCAGGCAGCAAAACAGCTATCTCCCGTGCAAATGCTCGAAATGGGATGACAAAAAAACCATTCGTTTGTTCATGACGAGAGGATTCTGAAAATGTATGAGTTTTTGCATTTTGAGCGATTTTCGACCGAGTTACGGGCATTTCTCTGCAGCGCGGCGCGGCGCCGCCGACCATACATCGACCTTCCGACTCAACTTTTGTTCTAATGCTTCAATTTGGATCGTGAAAAAACCATTCGATTCGTCTCGACGAGAGGATTCCAAAAATGTATTAGTTTTTGAAATTTGAGCGATGTTCGACCGAGTTACGGGCATTTCTCTGAGTCGCGGCGCGGCCGACCATTCATCGACCTTCCGACTCAACTTTTGTTCTAATGCTCCAATTTGGATCGTGAAAAACCATTCGATTCGTCTCGACGAGAGGATTCCAAAAATGTATTAGTTTTTGAAATTTGAGCGATTTTCGACCGAGTTACGGGCATTTCTCTGCGGCGCGGCGCGGCGCCGCCGACCATACATCGACCTTCCGACTCAACTTTTGTTCCAATGCTCCAATTTGGATCGTGAAAAACCATTCGATTCGTCTCGACGAGAGGATGCCAAAAATGTATTAGTTTTTGAAATTTGAGCGATTTTCGACCGAGTTACGGACATTTTTCTGCGCGCCGACCATACATCAACCTTCCGCTCCGGAAAAAAATCAACTTTTGTTCTAATGCTCGAAATGGGATGGTAATTAAACCATTCGTTTGTTCACGATGAGAGGAATCCAAAAATGTGTTTGTTTTTCAATTTTGCCAATTTTTGGCCGAGTTACGGGCGTTTTTCTTAATCAACGAACCAGGCAGCAACAAAGCTCTCTCCCGTACAAATGCTCGAAATGGGATGACAAAAAACCATTCGTTTGTTCATGACGAGAGGATTCTGAAAATGTATGAGTTTTTGCATTTTGAGCGATTTTCGACCGAGTTACGGGCATTTCTCTGCAGCGCGGCGCGGCGCCGCCGACCATACATCGACCTTCCGACTCAACTTTTGTTCTAATGCTCCAATTTGGATCGTGAAAAAACCATTCGATTCGTCTCGACGAGAGGATTCCAAAAATGTATTAGTTTTTGAAATTTGAGCGATTTTCGACCGAGTTACGGGCATTTCTCTGCGGCGCGGCGCGGCGCCGCCGACCATACATCGACCTTCCGACTCAACTTTTGTTCTAATGCTTCAATTTGGATCGTGAAAAAACCATTCGATTCGTCTCGACGAGAGGATTCCAAAAATGTATTAGTTTTTGAAATTTGAGCGATTTTCGACCGAGTTACGGACATTTTTCTGCGCGCCGACCATACATCAACCTTCCGCTCCGGAAAAAAATCAACTTTTGTTCTAATGCTCGAAATGGGATGGTAATTAAACCATTCGTTTGTTCACGATGAGAGGAATCCAAAAATGTGTTTGTTTTTTCAATTTTGCCAATTTTTGGCCGAGTTACGGGCGTTTTTCTTCATCAACTAACCAGGCAGCAAAACAGCTATCTCCCGTGCAAATGCTCGAAATGGGATGACAAAAAAACCATTCGTTTGTTCATGACGAGAGGATTCCGAAAATGTATGAGTTTTTGAAATTTGAGCGATTTTCGACCGAGTTACGGGCATTTCTCTGCGGTGCGGCGCGCCGACCATACATCGACCTTCCGACTCAACTTTTGTTCTAATGCTTCAATTTGGATCGTGAAAAAACCATTCGATTCGTCTCGACGAGAGGATTCCAAAAATGTATTAGTTTTTGAAATTTGAGCGATTTTCGACCGAGTTACGGACATTTTTCTGCGCGCCGACCATACATCAACCTTCCGCTCCGGAAAAAAATCAACTTTTGTTCTAATGCTCGAAATGGGATGGTAATTAAACCATTCGTTTGTTCACGATGAGAGGAATCCAAAAATGTGTTTGTTTTTTCAATTTTGCCAATTTTTGGCCGAGTTACGGGCGTTTTTCTTCATCAACTAACCAGGCAGCAAAACAGCTATCTCCCGTGCAAATGCTCGAAATGGGATGACAAAAACCATTCGTTTGTTCATGACGAGAGGATTCTGAAAATGTATGAGTTTTTGCATTTTGAGCGATTTTCGACCGAGTTACGGGCATTTCTCTGCAGCGCGGCGCGGCGCCGCCGACCATACATCGACCTTCCGACTCAACTTTTGTTCTAATGCTTCAATTTGGATCGTGAAAAAACCATTCGATTCGTCTCGACGAGAGGATTCCAAAAATGTATTAGTTTTTGAAATTTGAGCGATTTTCGACCGAGTTACGGGCATTTCTCTGCGGCGCGGCGCGGCATATGACCATTCATCGACCTTCCGACTCAACTTTTGTTCTAATGCTCCAATTTGGATCGTGAAAAAACCATTCGATTCGTCTCGACGAGAGGATTCCAAAAATGTATTAGTTTTTGAAATTTGAGCGATTTTCGACCGAGTTACGGGCATTTCTCTGCGGCGCGGCGCGGCGACTACGACCATTCATCGACCTTCCGACTCAACTTTTGTTCCAATGCTCCAATTTGGATCGTGAAAAAACCATTCGATTCGTCTCGACGAGAGGATTCCAAAAATGTATTAGTTTTTGAAATTTGAGCGATTTTCGACCGAGTTACGGACATTTTTCTGCGCGCCGACCATACATCAACCTTCCGCTCCGGAAAAAAATCAACTTTTGTTCTAATGCTCGAAATGGGATGGTAATTAAACCATTCGTTTGTTCACGATGAGAGGAATCCAAAAATGTGTTTGTTTTTTCAATTTTGCCAATTTTTGGCCGAGTTACGGGCGTTTTTCTTCATCAACTAACCAGGCAGCAAAACAGCTATCTCCCGTGCAAATGCTCGAAATGGGATGACAAAAAAACCATTCGTTTGTTCATGACGAGAGGATTCTGAAAATGTATGAGTTTTTGCATTTTGAGCGATTTTCGACCGAGTTACGGGCATTTCTCTGCAGCGCGGCGCGGCGCCGCCGACCATACATCGACCTTCCGACTCAACTTTTGTTCTAATGCTCCAATTTGGATCGTGAAAAAACCATTCGATTCGTCTCGACGAGAGGATTCCAAAAATGTATTAGTTTTTGAAATTTGAGCGCTTTTCGACCGAGTTACGGACATTTTTCTGCGCGCCGACCATACATCAACCTTCCGCTCCGGAAAAAAATCAACTTTTGTTCTAATGCTCGAAATGGGATGGTAATTAAACCATTCGTTTGTTCACGATGAGAGGAATCCAAAAATGTGTTTGTTTTTCAATTTTGCCAATTTTTGGCCGAGTTACGGGCGTTTTTCTTCATCAACTAACCAGGCAGCAAAACAGCTATCTCCCGTGCAAATGCTCGAAATGAGATGACAAAAAAACCATTCGTTTGTTCATGACGAGAGGATTCCGAAAATGTATGAGTTTTTGAAATTTGAGCGATTTTCGACCGAGTTACGGGCATTTCTCTGCGGCGCGGCGCGGCGCCGCCGACCATACATCGACCTTCCGACTCAACTTTTGTTCTAATGCTTCAATTTGGATCGTGAAAAAACCATTCGATTCGTCTCGACGAGAGGATTCCAAAAATGTATTAGTTTTTGAAATTTGAGCGATTTTCGACCGAGTTACGGACATTTTTCTGCGCGCCGACCATACATCAACCTTCCGCTCCGGAAAAAAATCAATTTTTGTTCTAATGCTCGAAATGGGATGGTAATTAAACCATTCGTTTGTTCACGATGAGAGGAATCCAAAAATGTGTTTGTTTTTTCAATTTTTCCAATTTTTGGCCGAGTTACGGGCGTTTTTCTTCATCAACTAACCAGGCAGCAAAACAGCTATCTCCCGTGCAAATGCTCGAAATGGGATGACAAAAAAACCATTCGTTTGTTCATGACGAGAGGATTCCGAAAATGTATGAGTTTTTGCATTTTGAGCGATTTTCGACCGAGTTACGGGCATTTCTCTGCAGCGCGGCGCGGCGCCGCCGACCATACATCGACCTTCCGACTCAACTTTTGTTCTAATGCTCCAATTTGGATCGTGAAAAAACCATTCGATTCGTCTCGACGAGAGGATTCCAAAAATGTATTAGTTTTTGAAATTTGAGCGATTTTCGACCGAGTTACGGGCATTTCTCTGCGGCGCGGCGCGGCGCCGCTGACCATACATCGACCTTCCGACTCAACTTTTGTTCTAATGCTCCAATTTGGATCGTGAAAAAACCATTCGATTCGTCTCGACGAGAGGATTCCAAAAATGTATTAGTTTTTGAAATTTGAGCGATTTTCTACCGAGTTACGGACATTTTTCTGCGCGCCGACCATACATCAACCTTCCGCTCCGGAAAAAAATCAACTTTTGTTCTAATGCTCGAAATGGGATGGTAATTAAACCATTCGTTTGTTCACGATGAGAGGAATCCAAAAATGTGTTTGTTTTTTCAATTTTTCCAATTTTTGGCCGAGTTACGGGCGTTTTTCTTCATCAACTAACCAGGCAGCAAAACAGCTATCTCCCGTGCAAATGCTCGAAATGGGATGACAAAAAAACCATTCGTTTGTTCATGACGAGAGGATTCCGAAAATGTATGAGTTTTTGCATTTTGAGCGATTTTCGACCGAGTTACGGGCATTTCCTTGCAGCGCGGCGCGGCGCCGCCGACCATACATCGACCTTCCGACTCAACTTTTGTTCTAATGCTCCAATTTGGATCGTGAAAAAACCATTCGATTCGTCTCGACGAGAGGATTCCAAAAATGTATTAGTTTTTGAAATTTGAGCGATTTTCGACCGAGTTACGGGCATTTCTCTGCGGCGCGGCGCCGCCGACCATACATCGACCTTCCGACTCAACTTTTGTTCTAATGCTCCAATTTGGATCGTGAAAAAACCATTCGATTCGTCTCGACGAGAGGATTCCAAAAATGTATTAGTTTTTGAAATTTGAGCGATTTTCGACCGAGTTACGAACATTTCTCTGCGGCGCGGCGTGGCGCCGCCGACCATACATCGACTTTCCGACTCAACTTTTGTTCTAATGCTTCAATTTGGATCGTGAAAAAACCATTCGATTCGTCTCGACGAGAGGATTCCAAAAATGTATTAGTTTTTGAAATTTGAGCGATTTTCGACCGAGTTACGGACATTTTTCTGCGCGCCGACCATACATCAACCTTCCGCTCCGGAAAAAAATCAACTTTTGTTCTAATGCTCGAAATGGGATGGTAATTAAACCATTCGTTTGTTCACGATGAGAGGATTCTGAAAATGTATGAGTTTTTGCATTTTGAGCGATTTTCGACCGAGTTACGGGCATTTCTCTGCAGCGCGGCGCGGCGCCGCCGACCATACATCGACCTTCCGACTCAACTTTTGTTCTAATGCTTCAATTTGGATCGTGAAAAAACCATTCGATTCGTCTCGACGAGAGGATTCCAAAAATGTATTAGTTTTTGAAATTTGAGCGATTTTCGACCGAGTTACGGGCATTTCTCTGCGGCGCGGTGCGGCGCCGCCGACCATTCATCGACCTTCCGACTCAACTTTTGTTCTAATGCTCCAATTTGGATCGTGAAAAAACCATTCGATTCGTCTCGACGAGAGGATTCCAAAAATGTATTAGTTTTTGAAATTTGAGCGATTTTCGACCGAGTTACGGGCATTTCTCTGCGGCGCGGCGCGGCGCCGCCGACCATACATCGACCTTCCGACTCAACTTTTGTTCGAATGCTTCAATTTGGATCGTGAAAAAACCATTCGATTCGTCTCGACGAGAGGATTCCAAAAATGTATTAGTTTTTGAAATTTGAGCGCTTTTCGACCGAGTTACGGACATTTTTCTGCGCGCCGACCATACATCAACCTTCCGCTCCGGAAAAAAATCAACTTTTGTTCTAATGCTCGAAATGGGATGGTAATTAAACCATTCGTTTGTTCACGATGAGAGGAATCCAAAAATGTGTTTGTTTTTTCAATTTTGCCAATTTTTGGCCGAGTTACGGGCGTTTTTCTTCATCAACTAACCAGGCAGCAAAACAGCTATCTCCCGTGCAAATGCTCGAAATGGGATGACAAAAAAACCATTCGTTTGTTCATGACGAGAGGATTCCGAAAATGTATGAGTTTTTGCATTTTGAGCGATTTTCGACCGAGTTACGGGCATTTCTCTGCAGCGCGGCGCGGCGCCGCCGACCATACATCGACCTTCCGACTCAACTTTTGTTCTAATGCTCCAATTTGGATCGTGAAAAAACCATTCGATTCGTCTCGACGAGAGGATTCCAAAAATGTATTAGTTTTTGAAATTTGAGCGATTTTCGACCGAGTTACGGGCATTTCTCTGCGGCGCGGCGCGGCGCGGCGCCGCCGACCATACATCGACCTTCCGACTCAACTTTTGTTCTAATGCTCCAATTTGGATCGTGAAAAAACCATTCGATTCGTCTCGACGAGAGGATTCCAAAAATGTATTAGTTTTTGAAATTTGAGCGATTTTCGACCGAGTTACGAACATTTCTCTGCGGCGCGGCGTGGCGCCGCCGACCATACATCGACCTTCCGACTCAACTTTTGTTCTAATGCTTCAATTTGGATCGTGAAAAAACCATTCGATTCGTCTCGACGAGAGGATTCCAAAAATGTATTAGTTTTTGAAATTTGAGCGATTTTCGACCGAGTTACGGACATTTTTCTGCGCGCCGACCATACATCAACCTTCCGCTCCGGAAAAAAATCAACTTTTGTTCTAATGCTCGAAATGGGATGGTAATTAAACCATTCGTTTGTTCACGATGAGAGGAATCCAAAAATGTGTTTGTTTTTTCAATTTTGCCAATTTTTGGCCGAGTTACGGGC
This sequence comes from Pseudococcus jackbeardsleyi, assembly GCA_038380155.1. Lineage (NCBI taxonomy): Eukaryota > Metazoa > Arthropoda > Insecta > Hemiptera > Pseudococcidae > Pseudococcus > Pseudococcus jackbeardsleyi. The sequence goes on from CM076240.1 coordinate 6,076,751, forward strand.
GTTTTTCTTCATCAACTAACCAGGCAGCAAAAAAGCTATCTCCCGTCCAAATGCTCGAAATGGGATGACAAAAAAACCATTCGTTTGTTCATGACGAGAGGATTCCGAAAATGTATGAGTTTTTGAAATTTGAGCGATTTTCGACCGAGTTACGGGCATTTCTCTGCGGCGCGGCGCGGCACCGCCGACCACACATCGACCTTCCGACTCAACTTTTGTTCTAATGCTCCAATTTGGATCGTGAAAAAACAATTCGATTCGTCTCGACGAGAGGATTCCAAAAATGTATTAGTTTTTGAAATTTGAGCGATTTTCGACCGAGTTACGGGCATTTCTCTGCGGCGCGGCGCGGCGCCGCCGACCATACATCGACCTTCCGACTCAACTTTTGTTCTAATGCTTCAATTTGGATCGTGAAAAAACCATTCGATTCGTCTCGACGAGAGGATTCCAAAAATGTATTAGTTTTTGAAATTTGAGCGATTTTCGACCGAGTTACGGGCATTTCTCTGCGGCGCGGCGCGCGGCGCCGCCGACCATACATCGACCTTCCGACTCAACTTTTGTTCTAATGCTCCAATTTGGATCGTGAAAAAACCATTCGATTCGTCTCGACGAGAGGATTCCAAAAATGTATTAGTTTTTGAAATTTGAGCGATTTTCGACCGAGTTACGGACATTTTTCTGCGCGCCGACCATACATCAACCTTCCGCTCCGGAAAAAAATCAACTTTTGTTCTAATGCTCGAAATGGGATGGTAATTAAACCATTCGTTTGTTCACGATGAGAGGAATCCAAAAATGTGTTTGTTTTTTCAATTTTGCCAATTTTTGGCCGAGTTACGGGCGTTTTTCTTCATCAACTAACCAGGCAGCAAAACAGCTATCTCCCGTGCAAATGCTCGAAATGGGATGACAAAAAAACCATTCGTTTATTCATGACGAGAGGATTCTGAAAATGTATGAGTTTTTGCATTTTGAGCGATTTTCGACCGAGTTACGGGCATTTCTCTGCAGCGCGGCGCGGCGCCGCCGACCATACATCGACCTTCCGACTCAACTTTTGTTCTAATGCTCCAATTTGGATCGTGAAAAAACCATTCGATTCGTCTCGACGAGAGGATTCCAAAAATGTATTAGTTTTTGAAATTTGAGCGATTTTCGACCGAGTTACGGACATTTTTCTGCGCGCCGACCATACATCAACCTTCCGCTCCGGAAAAAAATCAACTTTTGTTCTAATGCTCGAAATGGGATGGTAATTAAACCATTCGTTTGTTCACGATGAGAGGAATCCAAAAATGTGTTTGTTTTTTCAATTTTGCCAATTTTTGGCCGAGTTACGGGCGTTTTTCTTCATCAACTAACCAGACAGCAAAACAGCTATCTCCCGTGCAAATGCTCGAAATGGGATGACAAAAAAACCATTCGTTTGTTCATGACGAGAGGATTCCGAAAATGTATGAGTTTTTGCATTTTGAGCGATTTTCGACCGAGTTACGGGCATTTCTCTGCGGCGCGGCGCGGCGCGGCGCCGCCGACCATACATCGACCTTCCGACTCAACTTTTGTTCTAATGCTCCAATTTGGATCGTGAAAAAACCATTCGATTCGTCTCGACGAGAGGATTCCAAAAATGTATTAGTTTTTGAAATTTGAGCGATTTTCGACCGAGTTACGGGCTTTTCTCTGCGGCGCGGCGTGGCGCCGCCGACCATACATCGACCTTCCGACTCAACTTTTGTTCTAATGCTTCAATTTGGATCGTGAAAAAACCATTCGATTCGTCTCGACGAGAGGATTCCAAAAATGTATTAGTTTTTGAAATTTGAGCGATTTTCGACCGAGTTACGGACATTTTTCTGCGCGCCGACCATACATCAACCTTCCGCTCCGGAAAAAAATCAACTTTTGTTCTAATGCTCGAAATGGGATGGTAATTAAACCATTCGTTTGTTCACGATGAGAGGAATCCAAAAATGTGTTTGTTTTTTCAATTTTGCCAATTTTTGGCCGAGTTACGGGCGTTTTTCTTCATCAACTAACCAGGCAGCAAAACAGCTATCTCCCGTGCAAATGCTCGAAATGGGATGACAAAAAAACCATTCGTTTGTTCATGACGAGAGGATTCCGAAAATGTATGAGTTTTTGCATTTTGAGCGATTTTCGACCGAGTTACGGGCATTTCTCTGCGGCGCGGCGCCGCCGACCATACATCGACCTTCCGACTCAACTTTTGTTCTAATGCTCCAATTTGGATCGTGAAAAAACCATTCGATTCGTCTCGACGAGAGGATTCCAAAAATGTATTAGTTTTTGAAATTTGAGCGATTTTCGACCGAGTTACGGGCATTTCTCTGCGGCGCGGCGTGGCGCCGCCGACCATACATCGACCTTCCGACTCAACTTTTGTTCTAATGCTTCAATTTGGATCGTGAAAAAACCATTCGATTCGTCTCGACGAGAGGATTCCAAAAATGTATTAGTTTTTGAAATTTGAGCGATTTTCGACCGAGTTACGGACATTTTTCTGCGCGCCGACCATACATCAACCTTCCGCTCCGGAAAAAAATCAACTTTTGTTCTAATGCTCGAAATGGGATGGTAATTAAACCATTCGTTTGTTCACGATGAGAGGAATCCAAAAATGTGTTTGTTTTTTCAATTTTGCCAATTTTTGGCCGAGTTACGGGCGTTTTTCTTCATCAACTAACCAGGCAGCAAAACAGCTATCTCCCGTCCAAATGCTCGAAATGGGATGACTAAAAAACCATTCGTTTGTTCATGACGAGAGGATTCCGAAAATGTATGAGCTTTTGCATTTTGAGCGATTTTCGACCGAGTTACGGGCATTTCTCTGCGGCGCGGCGCGGCGCCGCCGACCATACATCGACCTTCCGACTCAACTTTTGTTCTAATGCTCCAATTTGGATCGTGAAAAAACCATTCGATTCGTCTCGACGAGAGGATTCCAAAAATGTATTAGTTTTTGAAATTTGAGCGATTTTCGACCGAGTTACGGACATTTTTCTGCGCGCCGACCATACATCAACCTTCCGCGCCGGAAAAAAATCAACTTTTGTTCTAATGCTCGAAATGGGATGGTAATTAAACCATTCGTTTGTTCACGATGAGAGGAATCCAAAAATGTGTTTGTTTTTTCAATTTTGCCAATTTTTGGCCGAGTTACGGGCGTTTTTCTTCATCAACTAACCAGGCAGCAAAAAAGCTATCTCCCGTCCAAATGCTCGAAATGGGATGACAAAAAAACCATTCGTTTGTTCATGACGAGAGGATTCCGAAAATGTATGAGTTTTTGCATTTTGAGCGATTTTCGACCGAGTTACGGGCATTTCTCTGCAGCGCGGCGCGGCGCCGCCGACCATACATCGACCTTCCGACTCAACTTTTGTTCTAATGCTCCAATTTTGATCGTGAAAAAACCTTTCGATTCGTCTCGACGAGAGGATTCCAAAAATGTATTAGTTTTTGAAATTTGAGCGATTTTCGACCGAGTTACGGACATTTTTCTGCGCGCCGACCATACATCAACCTTCCGCTCCGGAAAAAAATCAACTTTTGTTCTAATGCTCGAAATGGGATGGTAATTAAACCATTCGTTTGTTCACGATGAGAGGAATCCAAAAATGTGTTTGTTTTTTCAATTTTGCCAATTTTTGGCCGAGTTACGGGCGTTTTTCTTCATCAACTAACCAGGCAGCAAAACAGCTATCTCCCGTCCAAATGCTCGAAATGGGATGACAAAAAAACCATTCGTTTGTTCATGACGAGAGGATTCCGAAAATGTATGAGTTTTTGCATTTTGAGCGATTTTCGACCGAGTTACGGGCATTTGTCTGCGGCGCGGCGCGGCGCCGCTGACCATACATCGACCTTCCGACTCAACTTTTGTTCTAATGCTCCAATTTGGATCGTGAAAAAACCATTCGATTCGTCTCGACGAGAGGATTCCAAAAATGTATTAGTTTTTGAAATTTGAGCGATTTTCGACCGAGTTACGGACATTTCTGCGCGCCGACCATACATCAACCTTCCGCTCCGGAAAAAAATCAACTTTTGTTCTAATGCTCGAAATGGGATGGTAATTAAACCATTCGTTTGTTCACGATGAGAGGAATCCAAAAATGTGTTTGTTTTTTCAATTTTGCCAATTTTTGGCCGAGTTACGGGCGTTTTTCTTCATCAACTAACCAGGCAGCAAAACAGCTATCTCCCGTCCAAATGCTCGAAATGGGATGACAAAAAAACCATTCGTTTGTTCATGACGAGAGGATTCCGAAAATGTATGAGTTTTTGCATTTTGAGCGATTTTCGACCGAGTTACGGGCATTTCTCTGCAGCGCGGCGCGGCGCCGCCGACCATACATCGACCTTCCGACTCAACTTTTGTTCTAATGCTCCAATTTTGATCGTGAAAAAACCTTTCGATTCGTCTCGACGAGAGGATTCCAAAAATGTATTAGTTTTTGAAATTTGAGCGATTTTCGACCGAGTTACGGACATTTTTCTGCGCGCCGACCATACATCAACCTTCCGCTCCGGAAAAAAATCAACTTTTGTTCTAATGCTCGAAATGGGATGGTAATTAAACCATTCGTTTGTTCACGATGAGAGGAATCCAAAAATGTGTTTGTTTTTTCAATTTTGCCAATTTTTGGCCGAGTTACGGGCGTTTTTCTTCATCAACTAACCAGGCAGCAAAACAGCTCGTCCAAATGCTCGAAATGGGATGACAAAAAAACCATTCGTTTGTTCATGACGAGAGGATTCCGAAAATGTATGAGTTTTTGCATTTTGAGCGATTTTCGACCGAGTTACGGGCATTTCTCTGCAGCGCGGCGCGGCGCCGCCGACCATACATCGACCTTCCGACTCAACTTTTGTTCTAATGCTCCAATTTTGATCGTGAAAAAACCATTCGATTCGTCTCGACGAGAGGATTCCAAAAATGTATTAGTTTTTGAAATTTGAGCGATTTTCGACCGAGTTACGGACATTTTTCTGCGCGCCGACCATACATCAACCTTCCGCTCCGGAAAAAAATCAACTTTTGTTCTAATGCTCGAAATGGGATGGTAATTAAACCATTCGTTTGTTCATGACGAGAGGATTCCGAAAATGTATGAGTTATTGCATTTTGAGCGATTTTCGACCGAGTAGAGGTTCCTTGGGAGGAGACATTGCACCCCAGCGGCAAAAACACTTTTTTAAAATGACCTCCTGGTCAACGCTTTCTAATTTATTTATTTCTTTAACAATAACAAGGGACTCGATTCTTACTCAAAATAAGTTACCTCGCCACTTTCGTTGAAATCTAAGTACATTTCGAACCATTCGATTCGTCTCGACGAGACGAATCGAATGGTTTTTTCACGATCCAAATTGGAGCATTAGAACAAAAGTTGAGTCGGAAGGTTGATGTATGGTCGGCGCCGCGCCGCCGCAGAGAAATGCCCGTAACTCGGTCGAAAATCGCTCAAATTCCAAGAACTAATACATTTTTGGAATCCTCTCGTCGAGACGAATCGAATGGTTTTTTCACGATCCAAATTGGAGCATTAGAACAAAAGTTGAGTCGGAAGGTTGATGTATGGTGGGCGCCGCGCTGCCGCAGAGAAATGCCCGTAACTCGGTCGAAAATCGCTCAAATTTCAAATACTAATACATTTTTGGAATCCTCTCGTCGAGACGAATCGAATGGTTTTTTCACGATCCAAATTGGAGCATTAGAACAAAAGTTGAGTCGGAAGGTCGATGTATGGTCGGCGCCGCGCCGCCGCAGAGAAATGCCCGTAACTCGGTCGAAAATCGCTCAAATTTCAAAAACTAATACATTTTTGGAATCCTCTCGTCGAGACGAATCGAATGGTTTTTTCACGATCCAAATTGGAGCATTAGAACAAATGTTGATTCGGAAGGTTGATGTATGGTCGACGCCGCAGAATAATGCCCGTAACTCGTTCGAAAAACACTCAAATTGCAAAAACTAATACATTTTCGGAATCCTCACATCAACACGAATCGAATTGTTTTTTCATCGTTTAATTTCGAGCATTTGGGTGAGAGATATTATTGATTTTCGCGGATTCCAGATTGAGAAAAATGCTGGTTATTCGGTCGGGTATTCCTCAAAATGCAAAATATAATACAGATTCGGAATTCTCTCTTCAAGCACTATCGAATGGTTTTTTCATCATTAAATTTCGAGCATTGGCGCGGAAGGTTGATGTATGGTCGGCGACGCAGAATAATGCCCGTAACTCGTACGAAAATCACTCTAATTGCAAAAACTAATACATTTTCAGAATCCTCACATCAAGACGAATCGAATGGTTTTTTTACGGTCAAAATTGAAGCATTACATCGAAAGTTGATTTTTTTTTCCGGCGCGGAAGGTTGATGTGTGGTCGGCGCCGTAGAAAAATGCCCGTAACTCGGCCAAAAATTGCTCAAAATGCTAAAACTAATACATTTTTGGAATCCTCTCGTCATGAACAATCGAATGGTTTTTTTCCGATCAAAATTGGAGCATTACATCGAAAGTTGATTTTTTTTCCGGCGCGGAAGGTTGATGTATGGTCGGCGCCGCAGAAAAATTCCCGTAATTCAAGAACAAAATTTGAAAAAAAATTTACATATATTTCAAAAATACAATGCGATATCTTGAATTATACAAATACATGAGATAGGTAACTACATTACTATTTTAAATTATTAAATTATAAAAATATAATGATAAAAATTGTCCTTGTTGCAAAATTTGTTCTTTCAAAGTGAATCTTATCAAATTACACTTACACTTACGAGATTAATGGGTGGCAAAATTTTGAAAAATTTTCTTACTAGGAAAAAAAACAGTAAGTAGGTATTTCATAAATGTAACAAAATTTTGATTTTTCATTCATCGAGGAACATCCTGGAAGCATAATTTATTCTGCAAAATACAAATTTTGAATTTTGAAAAACGAGAAAAATGTGCAATAATTTTTCACTCATGCTCCTGTACAGATCCATTGCTGCTATTGCCTATTTGTTGAGTGGCTGCATCGTCGTAGGCAATCGTGAAAACACTTTTTTTCTCCATTAATTGTTGATTTTTACTTTTCAGCTTTAAAGTGGACGTAGCGCTGGTCTGATTCGAATCAAAATTTTCACTGATTGATTTAGTCTCGCCGCTTGTATTCGAACCAGAGCTGGTGTTTTTCTGATCGACACTCTTGCTACTTGGAGTATGTTTACATTTGGGCTTCTTGATTCCTTCTTTTTTACGTTCCTCACATTTTTTGCATGGTTCAAAATGTGATTCTTTTTCGTAAGTGTTGCTACGTTGCTGTTTGAAGTCTTGTCGGCGACTGTGGGCTCCAATTTTGGGTGGCTCTGAGGCACTCAGGCGTCTGGCAATGATTCGCGATTTCAGAGATCTCGGGGTATACATTTCTTTATCAGAGAGTACAGTTCGGGTATCGTTAATGTCTGTGTAGGAGACTGATTTTTTGACGTCGCAGAGGGATATGTGATTGGTGCGGAGGTCATTGGAGCTTTTGTATTTGCTTTTGGCGTGTTTGAGATCAAGTTTGGATTTAACTTCGGCTGTGGCCTCCCTGGAATGGATCTTATTTCGATTGTTGGCCATTCTCAAGATGCTGCTTTTGTTTTGACGGTGCTGAGATGAGGTATTGTGAGGTCTGATGCCTTCAGCGTTCTCAGCTTCTTCCATGATGGGCGTTCGAATCTTATATCGAGCTTTATCTTTGCCTATGACACTGTAACAGCGCCTGTATCCTTTTTTATGAGTGTCTGCCTCACTATCGCTGGAATCGTCGTTTTCACTTTTTACTTTACGTGGCTCGGGTCGCATTAGACAAAGGACATCGGTCTGGGTTGATCTGTGACGATCAGTCTGAGTACCCATCGATAAGCTACCTGGAAGACTTTGAGTGTCCACAGTTTGGGTCAAGTAGCGACGTTGCTCTTCGACCAAAAAACGAGTCAAAAGGATGTCCCTTTGGAATGACGTGAGTCGATTTCGTTCTTCTTCAAGATGAGCCACGTCTAAGATATTCCGAAATGTGTCTGGTTCGCTGACTAGAGGCTGAGGGGGGTCATCCGACTGTGTGGTGGGTTTGGGATGGTGCTGGATGTAATTGGCGATACCGATTTTGGAAACGCTGTCGGTGATTTTGTCTGAGACTGGTTTGGGAGTTGGTTCGGTATCTGGAGGTATTGAAGAGACTGCCTGAAGAGTTGGTCCTGGAGAAGGCTCGAAAAAGGAAGCTGATGGCTGAGACGACTCGATATCGATTATTTGGATTTCTTGTATGGCTGGTTCGCTGACAGCAGAGGCCTCCTCGGCTTCGATATGCCCTTTGGATCGATGTAATTTTGGTTTTTCTCGAGGGTCTTCCTCAATTGACGATTGTTTTTGGGGCAGGACGTATTCGATTTGGGTTATTGCCCCGTTTTGACCGTCGTACCGTTTGGATTGGTGTACGGTATGGGATGAGCTGGTCTTGGAGGTGTCATTGGTGTCGAAATGGTTGTAGTAGGTTTTATCTGGACGATGGAGGAGGGTTTCCTCGGCGATCGATTCGTCGTTCGTTTGCAGACGTAAGATTTCTGCTTGACCTTCGCGAACGAATGTTTCTTCGCGGGGGCCCGGAGAGATTTGACGACGTGTACGTTCGTGAGAGTTCTTCAAGTTGTATTTTTTGGTCCTGGTGATGGTTTCCTGCAATGTGAATGACATTAGTAAGGGTTTAGCGGAAAGATTCAATTATGTACTAGAAGTCTCGCGTGATAGATTTTTCCACCACCTTCCCCTTTCGTTAAAATTAACTTTTTCAAAAAAGAAAAAGAAAAAGGTGAATGAGGCCTCAAAAATTCAAATTTCTGGGAAAACTTGTATTTTTTGATATCAAAATAAATTTTATATGCTGAATTCGAATTCAAAATTATTTCCGATTTTCAACTTATTTTTACCCCTTCAATCACCCATTTCTTATACAGAGGGATGAAAACTCAAATTTTCAAAAAATTTCGTATGTGGTGTCAAAATATATGTTTTTGGGGGTCCAAAATCCAATTTTGAACTACGTTTCTCTATTCTAGTCTTTTTTTTTTCAAAATTTTTCAAAATTTCGACTTTTTAACCCAGTTTTTTTACTTTCTTTTTGTTTTGCAAAATTGGAAAGATTTTTCTCAGTAAAAAAAATTTAAATCGGAAAATTTTTGAAAATGGGAAATCAGTAAAAAGAAGCTGGAAAATTTTATGAATATTAGTTGGTTTTTTTTGTGACAATGAAAAAATAGTGGGGAATTTTTTAGAAAATCGAGTTGGGAAAATGTTAGGTACCCCTACCCCGAACTTATGGCTTCTCCACGCCTCTGATGGACATTGAAATTATTTTAGGCCCACTTACAGATTCGTTGAGCCTTTGGACATTCAATTTGGCCGGATCCAAAATATGATATTCGCTGTCGGCGATATCTTGTACAAACAAATCACCCCCGTGTCGATCCATACTCGAAATATCAGTTCTATAAATGAAAGCTGGAATATCGTCGTTGTCCATCGGTTTCCTATAATGAACCGGTGACATAGATTTGGGAATCAAAAATACTGGTTGCGAATCGTGCTGTCGACGACGAGAAAATTTCCATCTATTACGATACCCCGAATCTGTACTGCTGCGAGTTTCGAGCCTGTGATGATTATTGGCTGCAGAAATATGAAGGGGAATGTTTGAATATCAGATTGAAAAATTAAAAGGAAGGAGCTAAAGCGACCGTCGGTTTACCTTGAACGCCTTTACTGCTCAGATTAATGGTTTGAGCCGCATCGGACACCTGATTTTTTTTCTTTTCCCTGCATTAAAAAAATAAAATCAATTAAACGAATACTAAGTAGCGTAATTATTTCCTAGCAGTTTTGTAGCTTATTAAATTAATTCACTCGAATGGAACCAACGTATCCATCGAGCTAGTTTAATAAGCTGAAAAGGAAATCGGTTTAGGAAACGTTTTTTTATTATTTTATTCTAATTACCCGAACAAAGTGTAACACGGATGGCATTTTGATAGGTAGCAGAGCAGCAGCGCGATAAATAAGGCGAGGAGGAGCAGCATTAGGAGCAGCAGGATCCAATATACGCTCATGCCCGATTCGGCGGTTTGGGATTGCAGCTGAAACGTATGAAAAAGTGCGTAATTTGTGTCCGGAAATGGAATGGAATTGGCAAGGAGATTTATCGTCGGAGTGATCTTGGGTAAGTTGTGTTTATACCTATCGTTTTGTTTTGTTTTTTGATTTTATGTATTAAGTATTTCTTATGCAAATATTTTAATTTTTTGGGTGTACAAAATTCGATCTCCAAATCAAAATTATCATATACTGAGGTATCTATATTTAAAATTCTGAAATTTAACCGAAACTTCAGTTACTTACTTAAATCATTTACTTGTAAAATCAGAACAATTTTTGAAATTAATTTAAAACTGTTTCAATATCATAAAAATACTCCAAGCCAGCAAAACATTCATATTGTTCGTAAGTTACTCAAAATTACTCGAAAAGTCGTAAAAAATATATTTGGAACATTGAAAAAATCGTTAAAATAGCTTGAAAACTCATTAAAATATAATACCTAATCAGATGATTGGATTTCATTATTTTTTTCCAATTTTGAATACATTTTTTTCAATTTTAAATATTACATTTTTTTAAACATTATTTTTGAAAAATTACAGAAAAATTTAACTGAGCACATTTCATTGACTTCGCGTTGATTTCACAAATTTCCTGTGACTTTTGCTTCTTCGTGGATGAATAATTTCACTCCATTAATTATCAAAACAGTTTTTACACATTTTACTGATTTTTTTATGCTCAAACTTTTACTCTTCATCTTTTCTCTTTGTCATTAGTTTATTCAGGTTTTTTGACACTTTTGGACAGTTTTTTTAGCTTGCAAAATTTTTTACCAATTTATATCTTTTTTTTAAAACGCATTTTTTAGTTATTTTTTTTATTACTTCCATTGAAATGTCAAAATTTTAGACATTCTAAACCTTTTTACTATCATTTTTTTGACAATTAAATTAATTTTTTCGTTATTAATGTTTCGAGAGAGATTTTCATAAAATGGGTTTGTGAAATTTTGCATCATTTTTATGTGCTTTTTAATGGTTTATATTTTTTTGTTTTTGATTTGAATCTGAACTAGTTTTCTCATTTCGGACAATTTTTTCAATATTAGTCTAGAAATTTTTACAGACTTTTACAGATTTCTTTTCATTAATTTTTTTTAGCAATTTTTTATGACTTATCAAATTTTAAAATTTTGTTCTTTACTTAATAATAGATATGAATTCATGAGTCACGTGAGTCTTCAGTTACCGTGCAATTTTTTTTTGAGTCCATTAAGTATATTTTCAAAATTTTTTCAACTCCAATGAATCATTTTCTATTCTGAAAAAGTTCTTTCCATAACATTTTTTCTCTGGTTTAAAATTTTTCAACTCTGGTGTCCCTCTCCTTCCTTCCCCACTCGATACGTATTTTTTCAGTATAAATTTTTTTCTTTTATTTATTTTTCACCAGTAATTTTGTTCAGATTTTTTCTCAAAATTTTAATTTTTCAATTTTGATTGACTAAAAAAGATCCGAAAAATTCTAATAGGTATTACAATTTCTAAGACTAAACTCCCATTCTCAAATGGCTTTGGCCTTAGTTGCTGTAAATTTCATTGAAGTACAGAAAAATTTATAAGCTCTGAAACTTTTTCCTCCCAATTTTTTTTCATGTCCAAAACCTTTTTTAAAAATTTCAACCCCAAAATTTTTCAACCTACTCAAATTTACCCCCAACAGTCACTCAACGATTCAGTTCTTCAATCTTAAAATTTTTTAAAACTTCTACTTCTATTAAATTTTTTAATCTCGAGTTTTTCAAAAAATTTTCCAACACAAATTTTTTCAAAAATTTTCAATCCCAAGAATTGTAATTGGAAAATATTTTGAGAAAAAATTTGATGTTGAACAAATAAAATACCAAAATTGAAAAAATAAAAGTTCAAAATGTTTGAATTTGAAATTTGAAAAAAAAAATCTAAAAATCATTTCTAGATTTGAAAGCTGTTTTGAGATAGAATTTTTCAAAGGGGGAAAAAGATATTTTGAGAAGAATTTCAACGTTCAATAAACTTTGAAAAAAATATGCATCTAGAAAAGAAATTGAGATCAAATACCGTGGTAATTGAAGATTCGCATGAGTTAAGCAGGAAAGCTCCAGTCGTTCGCATCATTATTTATTTTTATGCCTCATGCATATTTCATGGGAATTTCGTGGGAATTTTTTTTGCGACAAGTGATGATAATAAAATATTCTGTCATTTTTCAGATTCAAAATTGTCGTTACTGCCGGATCAACAAAAATTATCGAGTCAATGTAAGTTTTTTTCATACTTTATTAATAGATAAGATTGGTCAATTTTTCATCATTGCTTCGGAGCATCTTCTTAGTGGGTGTAAAAATTTAGTTTTCAAGTACGAAATTTTTTATCGAATGATTTTTATACACGAACCTGATTAGATTCTGCATCGGTATTGCGATAAATAGAATGCAACATGTAATACACATTTTCAACATCGACCATAGAATTATCTCCATAATTGACTCTGGCGACCACTATGCTTTTTTCCCTATTACTACTCGGTTTCTTTGGCTCAACGGCCCTGGTATATCTATGCGTATGATACGGTTTGATTTCAACGATGGTAACTTGACCTCCGGTCATTCTCATGAGCAATTCTTCCATTTGCTCGTAATCTAAACCTTTGGCCGGAATCAAGAATGTCAAAAGTCTGGTGCCGGTGTCAGGAGGAAATATTCGTACTTGAGCTGTGGACCATCGGTGAGGTACTCCTGTAATTAATAATAGCGCAATGAGCGATAGAATGATAGATGGAAATAATTTATGGCCTAAGTATCGTTGGTAATACCCAAGTCGTAGGCTCGTACTGTCAAAGTGTACATGTTCGAGGTACCGGATGAGCTGCTAACTACTTGTCTACGTTTTCGTATTTGTCCGAGTCCATCCGTGTATCTCACGGTTAGTTCGCCTGCGCGGAATTAATCAATTAACCATAGGTAATTTCAATCACGAAGATGTCATAAAGATGTACAGCAATTATGGTGGCGAACGCGACGCCCGCAATAACAATTAAAAAATAAGCTACGAATGTCCGAAACGTTGCGAGAATGGTAAACACGCTGACGAGAGCTTGAGAATCGAACGCTACATGTCGAACACGTACCAGTTTCCGAATTCAGAATGAATTTATTGTTGTAATTTCCGCTGATTATTTCGTATCGAACGATATTATTCGGTGGTTCGGCGTCTTTATCGGTGGCCTGCGGTACATATAAATTACGTAGTTAGAGGGGGAAAAATCCTCGGGAGGTTTTGCGATCGAAGTATGCGGTAGGTAGTACTGACCCTGACGAAAGCTCTGGTCGAGAAGTTTTTCAAATCTGGGGTCAGAGTGAAATGAAATGGAGCATTTTCGAATGTCGGCGTTTCGTCGTTTACATCCAGCACTCGAATGATGATGGGGACGGTGGCAAGTAAACCGACCCCTTCCATATCTCGAGCTTCTACCGTCAAATGGTACTCTAAGGAGAAGAGAACAAAAAAAGGTTTGATTACTCTTTTTCCAATGCAGCAATCGCTGACACTGGCTCCTGATGGTTTTTGCTGAAAATTGGATTTCGACGATCCTAGGACAATTTCATTTCAAGATTAATTATTTTTCCAAATTTAAAGAAAAGAATTGAGAAACAATTTTTAAATTGAAAGGAATCGAGAAAATATTTTACAATTGAAAAAAAAAACTAGGAAAAAATTCAAAACAATTTGAAAAAAATTTCAAAATTGAAAAAAATCGAGAAGAAATTTCAAAATTGAAAAAAGTGAGAAGACATTTCATGGTCGAAAAAAATTGAGGAAGGATTTTACCATTGAACTGGGGGAAAATTTTCATATTGAAAAGTGTTTTGAAAAAAATCAAAATTGAAAAGAATTGAGAAAAATTGAGAAGTGATTTCAAGATTTAAAAAAATCTGGGAGAATTTTAAAATTGAATTGGGGAAAAATTTTCATATTGAAAGCAGTTTTAAAAAATTCAAAGTTGATAAGAATTGAGAAAAAATGTCTATAGGTATTGAAAAAAAAAATTTTTGAAAATCAAGAGTGAAAATATTGAGAATTTTAAAATTGAACTGAAGGAACATTTTCATATTGAAAGGAGTTTAAAAAATTCAAAATTGAAATGAATTGAGAAAAAAATTGAAAATTAAAAAAATTGAAAAGAAATTTCAAGATTGAAAAAATTGAGAAGAATTTTAAAGTGGAACGGGGGAAAATTTTCATATTGAAAGGCGTTTCAAAAAATTGAAACGAAATTTCACATTTGATAAAAATTGAGGAGAATTTCAAAACTGAACGGGGTAAAAAATTTCATATTGAAATAAGTTTTTAAAAATTCAAAAAAATTAAGAAGAAATTTTTAAATTGAAAAATATCGAGGAAAAATTTTAAAATTGAACGAATTGAGAAAAAATTTCAAGGTTAAAAAAACGTAGATTGAACGAATTGAGAAAAAATTTCAAGGTTAAAAAAACGTAGAAGTTATAAAATTGAAATAATGGAGGAAAAACTTGTTGGAAACGTTTTAAAAATATGAAATTCAAAAAATCTGAAGAAATCATCGTTGAGTTCAAAATTTTTTATCATTCAAATTTTTTAGAGCCGTAAATTTGTTTCCTTTCGGTGTGATTTTCCAACTTCGAATTTTTTCGTTTTCATGTTTTTTCAAAATTTCTTCTTCAAATCTGTTTGATTTAACAAGAATCCTCAAAATTTTAAAATTTTGCCAAATATGTAGCCTTGATATAATATTTTGTATCAATGGTTCATAGGTGTAGATATAGGGGCATAGGGGAAATTCGAGCCCCCAAATATGAAATTAGCCCTTCCGTCTCCAAATCATTTTCTATGTACCTATTATTTGTTTCACTTGAACAAATTTTGCAAATCCCTAATTTTCGAGGGTTAAACTATCAATGTAATTAATTTTCTTTTTTCAAGCTCCCGAAAATCTTCAAAAATCACAACATTTCTACACAACAAACTATTGAAAAACGAATGATTTTCTTTAAAAAAATTATCAGTTTTTCAAATCTTTGCCCTCGCTCCGCTCGAACACATGGAAATTAAATGTTTAAAAATAAAGGGTCGAGCATCTCACTCCCATCTCAATCAATACTGAAATATTAATTTTAAAAAAATTGAAAATTCAACTTTTGGATCCTTTTTTTTTTTTAATTTTTGCCTTCACTTTGCTCGGGCTCGATCTATTTCCACAAACTGTTCTCAAAATGATGTTACGATATGAACCCCCTTTCCTATTTTTTGAGAGTTAAAAATCAGCATTTTTTGTTTTGTGTTTCTTTATTTACCTGGGGCTCAAGCCTCCGCCCTCTTCCCCCAAAAAAGTCAGTTCATCTCCATCTCCGGAGTGGTTCAAGGAAAAGACAGTCGTGTAAGTTTTTTGAAGCTTTCTATTGGTTAATTATGGTTTTGTTTATGAAATTGAAGACACAAGTTGAATTGAGCAAAATAAACCTCAATTTTTTTTTCATTTTGTTTGAAAGTTTTCCCTCAAATTGTTTTCCAACTTCATTTTAAAAAATTTCCAATGGATATAAAATTGTTTTGAGAAAATTAGAGCTAAAAAAATTTTACCTTGGAATAAATTTGATTTTGGATCGTCAAAATTCTATTTCTGGAAAAATAATTGAAAGTTAGCACGCCAAGTTGCCTTGAAGAAGGCGATACTCACCCGAAGCTTCTTCTCTGTCGAATCCGTGATTATCAGAAGCCACAGTAATGACTCCAGTTACAGAGTTGAGTAGCAACGAGCTATTTCTGAAGCCGAGAATACGAGTATAATGTACTCGGCCAAACAGCCCTGTGTCTATATCGGTTGCTTTCACTTCGGCGATGTAAGCGTTGGCTGTGGCATTTTCGGGGATCTGGGCCATATAAACGGTGCGTTCGAATTGGGGAGGATTATCGTTGACATCGTTCAGATAAACGAGTACGGTTACAGAGCTGGACAACGATCCCGGATCTAGTTCTCGAGCCACTATCTTACAAGAGAAATTAAGGTTTGATAGGAAATGGGGATGAAGAAGAGGGGCAGTTGTTGGGGAGAGCTTACCACAAATTCGACGCTGTTTCTGGTGTCAAAGTCGAGCAAAAGGTTGTTGCGGACGCGAATGGTAAAGGAGGCTTTGCGTTCGACGATATTTGGTGAGATTTCGAAGGTGCCGTTGTTTTTTTCTAGGATTAGGGAGAATACTCCTTGTTTGCCCTGTGCAGATGAAAAAAGGTTTGAGTTGAGGTGATCTTTGGAAATGACTGAAATGAGTAATTATGATGGATACTTACCATGTCATCGTCGTGAACTTGAGTACTGTAAGCATCGCTGAACACCAGAGCAGCTCCTTGAGGACTATTTTC
Organism: Pseudococcus jackbeardsleyi; assembly: GCA_038380155.1. Lineage (NCBI taxonomy): Eukaryota > Metazoa > Arthropoda > Insecta > Hemiptera > Pseudococcidae > Pseudococcus > Pseudococcus jackbeardsleyi. Next base: position 6,093,356 of record CM076240.1, read on the forward strand.
ATCCAAATGGCAGACGTAGCTGAAAGAAAAAAGAACAAAATGAGCAAAGCATCAAAAAAAATGCCATTTTTTTGGCATAATTTTGTCGAAACCAGAACCACAAAATATCTCTTTCTATAAATATTTTTGAATTTCGTAGAAAAACAAGAAAAATTTTGGATTTCTGATTGGAAAAATTGCCAAAACTGAACTTACTGATCATTATCGAAGTAAGGAGGAGTATTCCCAGCTTCAGCCAGCAATAATGCTATGGTGGCAGTTGTCGACATAGCCGGAGGTTCTTTGATATTGGAACGTTGCTCTTCGGCCAAAATGGTCAATAGAATTGGCTGATGAGATCTGGCTATGGCAGTGAGCTGTTTTAATGGCTTAGCCAAAGTTATGTGTCCTAAAATTTAAAACAATGAAACAAAATGAATAAATGACGAGCTTTTAAATTGAAAAGGCTCTTTTTGAAGGAATGAAAAATACCCGTTAATCGGTCAATATTGAAGAAAATTGTGAAAGGATTGTTTTCTGAAACTATTCCATAATTGATTTGTCTGGGATTTCCTCGATCCCCATCGATGGCTGTCACTTTAGTAATAAAATCTCCCTGTGAAAAAAATGAGGCTCAGTATGAAGCATTTCAAGTCTATGGAAAGGAGATTTGAGATGAATGCTACCTGAGTCAAGTTACTCCTTAACTTAGTGGTTGGTTCTGTGTTGATGAAGATTGGAGGGGTATCCTGGACGTCTTCTACGATTAAGATGATTTCAAATCCAGCTATGTTTCTTGAATCTACCAATTTATTGGTGTACATGTCCTGCAAATTGATTTATTATTGAAATTTGACCAGTACAAGGATAAAAAGAGCTGAGGGTGATGGGGTTTGGAGATTCCAAAAATTCAAGTTGCATGAAACTTGTCCACCGGGAAAAGGAGGATCTCTTTTTAAAAAATAATTTTAGAGGGGAAATCATCAAAATTTGAGAGAAATAATTTTTTATAGTCGGGATATTAGAAGAAGAAAATTTTGATAGACTCTGTTATAAGAGCCCCTTTTTCATAAATCATCAAAGAGGTATGGCAGAGAGGGGGGAGAAAAGCTTCCGAGCCAAGAAATTCTATTGTCGATTTTTGACCTTCGGTGTTTGATTTTCGAAGCTAAGTTTTCAATGTTCACTTCTTGATTTTCAACATTTATTTTTCAGTTTTTTGTTTTCAACAAATGATTTTCAATTTTCGACATGAATCAAAATTTTTGATTTTCAATACTCACCGTTGTTTTCCAATTTTCGATTTTTGATAGTCAGTTTTCAATTTTGAATTTTAATTTCTCGATTTTCGACTATACCTATCGATTTTCAATTCTCTTCCAATTTTCGATTTTTTGGACTTCATTTTTCTGTTTAAAACCCTTAATTATCAATTTTTAAAAAAGTAATTAATTTTAGATTTTGATCGTAAAAATTTAATTTTTGACATTCGAATTTCAATGTTTTTGATTTTTTACATTCAATTTTAAACTTTCAACATCGAAATTAGATTTTACACATTCATCTTTCTACGTTTTTGATTTTCAATACTTTTTCAATTTTCGATGTTTTTGGTCTTTATTTTTTAGTTTTGAACCTTCACTTTTTGAAAAAGTAATTTATTTTAGATTTTCGTCGTCAAAATTTAATTTTTTACGTTCGATTTTCAATATTTTTACTTTCTGACATGAATTTTTCAACTTTTTTTTCAAAGTGCCTTTAAATTTTCGATTTTTTGGTCTTCATTTTTCAGTTTCAAACCCATGGTTATCAATTTTCAAAAAAAAAAGAGATTAATTTTAGTGTTTCGTCGTCATAATTGATTTCTGACATTCGATTTTCAATGTTTTAGATTTTCGATATTCAATTTTTAAACTTTCAACATTAAAATTGGATTTTTTACGTTCATCTTTTAAAAATTTTGATTTTCAATTGTCTTCCAATTTTCGATGTTTCTGTCTTCATTTTTCAACATTTTTGATTTTAAATTATTGTCCTTCAATTTTCGATTTTTGGTCTTCATCTTTAAGTTTCAAACCCTCAATTTTCAATTTTTGAAATACCTAGTACATAATTTTAGATTTTCGTTGTCAAAATATAATTTCCGACATTCAATTTTTCAACTTTGAGTAGGAATTTGAAATCGACGTTGTAAATATTTCACATTCTACCTCCTCCCCCCCCCCCCACAGCCATCTACTCGACCTTGAAATTTTATTGTTTTGTTTGTGAACCTGTGGATATAAAAACTACCCTTATAGGTGCCAAAAATTCTTTTTCAAGTTGATACTGATTTTGGATCTTTCATGAAGGGGGAATCAAAGGGGACCTGCCCCATACATAAATCAATTTTTTGACTCCCGAGGATGGTTTTCATAGGTATCCAGGCTCATATTATAAAAAAAAAAAATTATCTGTAAAAATTGAAAAAAAATCAATACCTGTAGGAAAAAAATGAAATTTTTGGATATGATCTTAGTACCTAGGTACTTATGGATTTTTATATTTTTTTAAAAAATATACTGTCATCGATCATTCATTTTTATTACATTTTTCAAATGCCCTTATAAATATAAATATCCAATTTTTCGTATTTTTTAGTTTGAAACTCAGTTGAAAAATCAAAAAAGCGATTTTTCAGTAAAAAAAATCTGAAATATTCAAAGGCCATGAAAAAAATTATGTTTTTTTTAAATTGGCAAAAGAGTCGATTGACTATTCTTGAAAAAAAAAATCGAATATTTTTATAGGTGATGTTGAATACTAAGTGAGTTGAATTTCAAGGTTAAGTGGAGTCTTAAGGATGGGGGGGGGGGTAAACTTTTTTCCCGGGTTGTTTTGAGGTTAAGAAAAAACTTATGTAAGTTTCTCTCCTTCCAGTTCAAATTTTCAAAAAAAATCCAAGTGATCACTTCTGAATAGGTTGATAGCTTGATACCTACCAAAGCAAATATCTGCAACTTGTACATATTCTGCGTCTCAAAATCCAATCCTCTCTTCAACGTAATCACTCCAGTCGTGGTTTCTTGAGACGATCGCATCCTACCAAAATCCAACACGTTGGATCCCTGAGATAAAAAAAAAAGGAGTGGTTCGAAAGAAATTATACCGCAGGATTGAATTATATACCGAGAAATGTACATACTCGAATCTCTAGAATAGCCGGTTTCTTATGCTCTGGGTTTCTTCGAACGATAACGTATTCGAGCTCGGTACCTGGTTTAGTATTCTGCGACATTCGATTAAAAATAGAGGTATAAGTATTTTTTAATGAAAAATTATTCGTTCGATAAACGATGATGAAGTTGTAACTCAGCTGGGGAGACAACGACGAGGTGTTAAGGTGTGATTTATTTTACCTCTGGTAGTATTATGATTCCGGGCAAATGTGGAAATATGTTTGTGATATCAACAGGTGCGTCGGTTACTTCGATGGATACAGAAGCGGTAGTAGTGTCACCTTTGGTATCGCGTACGGTGAATCTAAATTTGAATACTTGTCCGACCATCAGTACTCTTTCCAAGTAAACGTTCGCCTCGCAGTAGGTCGAGTTCACGTTGCATGGTAAATTTTCCACCTTTACAACGTAACTACCGTAATCTGTAAACGATTTGGCGTTAATTAGCGAATGGTTTGAGGGTCAGGTGGAGTTCGAAGTGCATCAGATGTGTCGTCGAAGAAGGTGCAGTTGCGTTTTGATGATTTTGAGTTGCAGATATAAAGGGTGGATTAGCTTTGAGGAGCCAACAGTGAAGATGCAGCTGTGATTTGGGTGGGATTTCTTCATAAATAACGTTAAAAATATGTAATACCTATTTTATTAATAATATAAAGCTGAAGTGGAATTCGGATTTGCGTTAAAAAATTATTAACCTGACAATAGGCAACCCATCCGTCATAAAAGTGTAATAAGTTGCATAGCTGACGTATGGGTGACTTAGGAGACTCCAGCCCCTCCCTAGCTATGAATGCAGATTTTTCCATCATAAAAACTTGAAAAAAAATCTAGTATAATTTTAAGAAAAATTTTCCCCCCTTATTCTTTGAATGAACATTCTTGCCACTCTCTAAATTTGAACTAGTTGAATTCGTAGAAATTCTGTCTTTTTTCTCAAGTGCAATATTTTTCATTGAAAATTATTGATTTTTTACTGATTTTTCGGTTAAAAGTTTCTAAATTCTCAATCGATACCCCATTTATCAGAAAAAAAAACAGAAATTTTGGTCAAAATAATCAGAAAATCTCGTTTTTTTTTCAATTAATACACAGCCACTCTACCCTCGTTTAAACAAAAGAGTAGGTACTTCATTTTTTTCATTAAATTTTGACCCCCCCCCCTTCCATTTTTTTCTCGAAATCTGAGCCCCTCAATTGCAAAATTCTTAGCTGCTTTTATGACAGCATTTTTACGTTTCATTTGTATCCTTCTTTCAATAAAATTGAGCTCCAACAAAAATAAAAAACCCCATATCCAAAATTTCTTGGACTAAAGTTCATTTCTCGATTTTGGACGAATTTTTTAAACTTCAGAATTACCCTATCGCCCTGCAAAGTTTATGAAAATTTTATCTAACCAACGAAAGCGGCTAAAAATTGGTAGATTCCCTATTTTCGGTCTGCCGAATCAAATTGGAAACGATTTCAGAATTTTCGGAGCCACTAGAAAATTTTGGAATTTTTCAGCGCTGGAGAAAAGTCCATGAAAAAGGTTTATTTGAACTTCCGCACCAAAATCGCGGATTATCCGTGTTGGAGATCTGCTTTGATCGATTAAAATACGTTTTTCAAATTTTTGAGTGGGAAATTTTTATGGGAAAAATTCGAAATAGTGGATCATTTTTATGAGATTTTCTCCCGAGCTGAAAAATCCCATAATTTTCTGGTATGGTAGGTACCGAAACGTCTGGAAACCACTTCGTATCAATTCGGCAATTCAAAAATGGGATGTTAAATTTTTAGATTTTTTTCCGTTGCTATTAGATCAAATTTTCATATTTCTTAGGGCGATAGTGTGATTTTGAAATTTCAAAAATTCACGAATTTTGAGAAATTTAGCCTCAAAGTTTTACTTTGAATTGGGATACCTCCCTTGTGAGGCCACAAAGTCGAAAATTCTCAGCCCATGAGGAATTATTCGTAACTTTTTTTTACCCCAAGCACAATTTTTCCCAGTTTTTTTTTTTACCTCGTTATAAAAATTTAAGGTCATCATTTTCCAAAATTTCGAATTCGAACCAAAACTTTTGACTTGATACCTAAGTATACTTTTTTTTTTCATTGGATGGAGCCAAGTTACCTTCTCTCTTGCTTCCCCATCGTTTCATCTGACTCTAAATACTCCCACCAAATCGCTAAAAAAATTAGGCCAATAAATTATCATCAATAAATTTTCTTCAAAAAATTTATTTCTTCCATATTCGTACTATAATATGACCATTGTACTGTCATGGACGAACTGAATTCGTCTGATTCAAGGGACGGGGCAGCAAAGGTAAAAAAAAAAATTAAAATTTTTCCAATAAGATTGATTCCATGTAAAATACATGTAATTTTTCTAAATTTTTCTTCAACTTGTAACAAAACTTTTCAAAGAAAACGCATCATTTTCAAAAAATTCTCATCCTAAATCTATTTTTTTGGACCTAATAGTTTGATTTTATTATTAATGGGATGCAGGCTACTCCTTCAACTTATTTCCCATTCAATTCAGTTCCAAAATTTTCATGAAAATTAATCAAAACCCTAAAACATGATTGGAAATAGTAAAATTTTCAAAACTTTATTTTTCATCAAGTTCATTCTCAAAATTTTGAAGGCGAACCTTTCGATTTTTTTTTCGTTTCCTTAATTCAAAATCAATTAAAATTTCTAACCGGAAAATATTTTTTCTGTTGGTTTTCTATTCAATAGTACATGCTATTTTTCCAAATCTTTTTCAATTAGAAATGAAAATTTTCCAAGAGAAGGTCATTTTCAGAAAAATTTGATTTAGCTTCACCTAGTTTGAGTGAATTCCGGGCTTGAAGTAGCCTCCTCTCTCCATTTGGAATCTTCCCATTATTTTTTAATTTTCAATGCTGTTCCCTCTACATTAAAATTTATAAGTCTCGTATTCAAATTTTCAAAAATCTCCTCAGTATTTTGCTACCCTTCAAAAATTCAAACAGAAGAAAACATTTTCTGACAGTATCAAAATTGGCTTATGGAAGGAGAGGGGAGGGGAGGGAGAGGTGGAAAAATGCCCTGATTCAAGTGGCCTTTTGGGGGGATGTTTTCCATTTATGGACGTTTTTTTCCAATGGAATCAGTAAGTCAATATTAAAAACTGATGGATGATTTTTTTAAAATTCAATTCACGAATATTTTCCCACTTTTTTTAGTCAATAATCATTCATCTTAGTGACTGAAATGAAAAATACCGTCAGTCACCAATGGCGGCCACTCGCCCAGTGGCGGCCACCCTTGACGAATTTTAGCTATAATAAGGATTTGGAAGATGATTTGGTAACACTGATTGCACAGAAATGTTGGTACGGGTCTTGTACACATGTACCATGGTGAATTTTGTGTTTGGATGACACAATAAAAATTTTAGAAAAAATTTTGTGATTGAATTTTGAAAAGTGAAGTTTTTTGATGATTTTCTTACGTATTTGCTAAGGGCGCGGCTCCATCTAACCGGCGAGCGACGGCGCGGCGCGGCGCGGCGAGTGACGGCGCGGCGAGCTGCGGTACGACGCGATTTTTTTTAAAATGAGTGTATATGAGAAAAGGGACCTAGGTGTTCTGAAAAAAAAGAACAGAGACCCTTTCTTATGTACGTACATGAGAAAAGGTACCCAGGTATAACTTTTTTTCAGAACACCTAGGTCCCTTTTCTCATATACACTCATTTTAAAAAAAATCGCGTCGTACCGCAGCTCGCCGCGTCGTACCGCAAATCGCCGCGCCGTCACTCGCCGCGCCGCGCCGCGCCGTCGCTCGCCTGTTTGATGGAGCCGCGCCCTAAGGCAGCCAAAAAAGTAAAAAAATTCCTAAAAATCGAAAATGTAAGTTAGACTTGTGTTACTTGTACCATATGAAAGAGGAAGGTTTATACTATATTTTTCATTCCTAGACGACCTCGATACCTTAAAAAAGGTCGCCATTTGCGGGGTGGCCGCTATTAGATAATTCAAATAACGTATTTTCAATGACTGCCACCAGTGGCCGTCATTGACGATTCTGTCAAAAATGGGAAATTCAATGGCGGCCACTTCACTTTTTTTTTCAATTCGAATAAAAATTCAACTGTTTAATCGTAATTTTTTGATGCACTACTTACGTACCTTGATCCAAAGCTAAATCATACAATAAACCTTGCTGAGAAAAATTCAAACATAACGAAAAAGTCACTAAAATTAAAACTAACATATGAAGGTGAGAAAAATGTGTAACAGAAGTGTGAAAAAGTAACACAACTGTGGTTTATGATATTCGATAAGACTAGTAGGTAGCTAGGTAGTAGGTACCTATTATAAAATTAGTAAAACGCGAGCTTTGGATCAAGGTACGTAAGTGGTGCATCCATTTCATTTCACAAGTTGATAAGTTTTTAGATATTTGAGGATCGATTATGTAAGTAAATTTATTAACAGTTAGCAGGCAGATAGGTAGTGTTGATGTATGCCTAAGACTATAATTATGATAACATTTACTCTCTTTTTGCCAAATTCTGCTCAGTTGTTGATTTTTGTATGGGATTTATATAGTTTTTTTCAAGTGCAGGTATGTCTTTACCTACTTAATAGATGAATTTTTAAATAAAGAGTACCTACTTACATTTTAAAAAGTAGGTATGACGTGAAAAACGTGTGAATTTGTGAGACTTTATCAAATGACCAAATTTTTTATAAATACCTATTCATAAAAAAATTTGAAAATTGATACAGGGTCCATGTCGAGTGCGCCAGAGTCTATGACGATGAGGCATATACTTGCGAATATTGCCTAAAAAAATATTAAACCTTAATAAACAATTTAATGATGTATTTTAAAGTTTTTTTAAGGGTGGCCGTCATTGAAAAAAAAGGTGGCCGTCATTACACGAATCAGGTTTTGGGGTGGCCGCCATACCACGAATGGGGTATGTTTGCAGAAAAAAAATTGCAACTTTTTTTCATATTGTTTTTTCGGGCTGATTTTTAAGCCAATTTATAGAGAAGGGATGCAGCTACCATTTGAGCCATTCACCACGAAAAAAAATTGATATGGGGCTAAGCTATGGGTTTTCAAAGTCAAAAAATTTTCTTAACGTGGCCGCCATTGGTGAATGACGGTATACATTTTTAAATCATGAAAACGGGCAGTCACAGCTCATTAGAGAGGAAGGGGGAAACATGCTAATTTCAAAATTTTGCGTGCTTACTTTTTTATGTAATAATATGCTAAACATAAGAAAAATTGGCTTCGTCGGCTCTGATGAATTGTCTACTTATACCTTCAAAGACCTTTTCGAGAATCCGACCTGTGTTTCCTTCAATTTCAAACTTATGCAAACTATCTCATTCGCTCGAGCCAAATAAGTTGTCTACGTTGAATTACAATAAGGTACTTCTTAGGTTTTCTCATTTTTCTTTGATTTTTTTTTTTCGAAAAGGTTGATAGGTTAATTGCGGTACTCGCGTGTCAAATGGATCACCGGGTATCGTGTAATTTTAAACGAGCCGTAATATTTTACTAAATTAATTGCGACATTTCGAAGGTATTTTCATAGGGGTCAAGGTACACCGGTCGTTAAATCAAAAGTATAATGGATTTTCCACCAACCGACCGCGACGCTGGCGATCTAAAGATAACGTGGGGAAAAAGCTTGGTGGAAGTTTCTTCATAAATTTTAAACCAGCGTGAAAATTTCAACCCCCGAGACAACGCGAGCAAATACGTGAATACCCAGCCCGGTACACCGACGTCACACAATCGTCGTCGCATTAAAACTGACCGATGAATTTTTGAAATATTAAATATTCAGCGACGTTTATGTTCAGTTTGAAAAGGTGAACGATCGTTTTATACTTGGGTAGATAAGAAAAGTTACTAAAAGGTTGATGGTTCGAGGTGGAAATCCCTTGAAATTCGAGGCCATCCTTTGTGCGATTGTTAACTTTGTATTTTTTTTCGGCTAATTAGTCGTAATACCAATGACCAGTAAGGGTAATTTGCTACTTGGTGATTATATTATTCGTATTGAACGGAAGCAAGTCGTTGTGAAAGGAGGGGAATACAGGAAAGCGTTATGTTATGGCGAGACATTGAGGATATGTACGCACGCGAAACGTGGAGAGCGACGTTTGAGCACGTGGTGGTCGTGTAATGAGCCTTATGAGAGGGTGAGCTGGAGTTGAAAGCAACCGAAAGGGGTGGAGAAATTGGCGGTAAATTTTTCATCGAGTAGAGAGAATATCGATTAAGATAATAAGGCTGTTTTTTTTTTCATTTTTATAATTCTCGCGATACGATGAACTGCGCGAATCAGGTATTTGACAAGCCGAACGTTTTAATATTTAAAGAGGTTAGTGGCGAGGTGGCAAAGGGAAGAGGCAGAAGAAAATGCAATATAGGTAAGAGGATGGAGGTAGATGTGGGGATGGAGGAAAGAAATCGTGGCAATTTGCACTAGTTCGATAGAAGGTATTAAAATAATGCAAATTCAGAGATTGGAAAATTAGAAAACGTTGGTCAGCAGTTGATTTTGGCAGGGCTGAAGAAGGGGTGAGAAATATGTATTTCTTGATGGTTTACCTTTTTCAAAGATAGAACTGCTGGAGCCCTCTAAAAGTTCAACTCCTCAAAAAATAATAAAATTTGAAATTAATCAGCTCGATAAGAAATTGGCAAATTTGCGATATTATCTATTTAAAAAATCCCCAAAAAAATATTGACATATTGTTGAAAAATTGATCAAAATGGAAAATTGGAGTTTCGAAAAAATGAGTTTGAAACTTCTAGTTTGAATTTGTTAAGGAAAGAAAGAGGGTTGATCAGATTTCAAAACTTGAAAAAACTCGAAATGCTACAAAACGAATCAAATTTGTACCTATTTTTTTCGAATTTTGCCTAGGAAATAGCTTTTGAACCCTTCCTCATTTCTTCCGCTCTCTGATGTCATAATTTTCACTTTTTGGGCTGATCAATTTCAATTCCCCTCTTCTTCTTCGAAAGGATCGTTAAAAAAATGATTCTATAAAAATCAAAATTTTCTGTTTTGGAATGTTTGACAAAAATTTCAAGTACCTAATTTTCTTTTTCGACAAAATTCTAGTAAAAGGTAAAAAAAAAAATCATGCTAGATCACAGTACAGCCCTGTGCAACCTTTGCCAGAGTTATGTATCTATATTTGAATAGGAATTTTTCAGTTTTTTGGTCCTTCAATTTGGTTCATCTCTGACATAAAAATTTTAGAAAATCGGTGTGTCCATAGAAATGAAATGTGATCAAAAATTTATGGGAGTGGGTAAAAACGAAAAATTTTCTGACAGTATCCTTTAATTCTTTACAAAGAAAAAATTTAAAAATTTTCAAGAAAAATTGCAATTTACAAAAAATAAAATTTAGGTACTTAATTTTTCTGAAAATTTGGGTAGAAATGAACCACTTTGTTTGGAGTAGTGATGCTAAAAATGAAAAATTACTCAAGTCAAAAGTCCATCAATTTTTATTGCATTTCTTGATGAATTTTAAAAAGAAGTCGAAAGAGTGAGCAAAGCATCAAAATAATTTCAAATTTTAAGTAAAGAAAATTGAATTGACTTTTCAGTAATCTTGTAAAAATTTTGAAAATGTTCTATTTCAATTGACTTGGTACTGATGGGAATTCTCAATTTTAACGAAAATATCAGCAGAACTGCTGTAATGGAATTAGTGCTTATTCAATATTCGCGTTAAGAGAAGTTGAATTTTTGACGAGATTGGAAATTATACCTACTGAAAATAGTATCAGAGCATGAGTCTAAAGCTAATAAAACTAATAGTAAAACAAAAGATCATCTTTGATGAAAAAAAATCATGATCAAGCAATGCAAAATTTATTTTCATCTACAACGTGCAACGTGATAGCAAAACATAGTCCAAGTTATAAATATCATAAGAGCCAATCAGCACCATGGTAGCTGCTCATGCTTCCCTAAGCTATTTCTGATAAGGAAGGTATTACAATTCAGAGTATGATTATGAGCCGAAACAAAAATAGATTGAAAATAATTATGGAAACCCCTATATGTGACCCTGTCGGAAAGAAAAGACTTTGTATAAAAAAATGGATGTCTTTGTTTTTATGTGTTTGGTCCAGATTTGGTGTCATTTGAACCAAAAACGTGACAAATGAGATCGATTTTTTCAACACAAGGTCCCTTCTTTCCAGCAAGGTCACATATTCATATTTTGGTGAATTTTTAAAATTAAAATTTCACTGGTCTTTTTGTAAAGCATAAAAATTTGATCTAACCACTGAAAAAAGCTGAAATTTGATATGTACCCTATTTTCAACCTCCTGAATCGATTGGAAGCGGTTTCAAGACTTTTCGGAGCCTTCAGAAAATTTTGAAATATTCCAATACTGGAGAAAAAAAAAAAGTCAATAAAAATGATCCATGTGAACTTCAGCTCCTCAATTGCTAATTTCCCAAATTGGTGACCTATTTGATCGATCAAAGCACAATTTCCTGAAATTCGTAATTCTACCTGAAATCCTCTGTGATAGATGCACCCAGAAATTAATTAAGGAAGGGGCTGAGAATTCGAAAAAAATTGGGGGAGGGGTTCAATTTCAAATTAGATATTCATTTTTTATCGATCTTAAAATCATTGATTTTTTCTTACGAATTGGGAATTTATTGAGGTACCAAAGATTTTTGACTAAGAGATCTGTGAAAAATCATCAATTTTCAGAATAAAATGATCAAAATTCTGCCCGAGTGGAACAAGGGCGAAAATTTTTTGAAAAATATTGTGCTTTTTTTAAAAAATTGTAATGAAACTTTCTTTCCGAGATTAAAGAGAGAACCCAGCTCTCTGAGCTCCCCCCCCCCTTGGGTGTGCCCCTGTCCTCCCTTCGATTAGAGGTGCTGAAGTTCACGTGGATCTTTTTCATGTGCTTCTGTCCAGTGTTGAAAAATTCCAAAATTTCCTGGAGGCTTTGAAACATCTCAGAATCACTATACCAATTGATCCAAAGAGGGGGATGAAAGTAGGGTATATACTTTCCAAATTTTAGTTGTTTTTTTTTGTGGATTAGATCAAATTTTCATATTTTGCTGGGCAATGAGGTAATGTTGAAATTTAAAAAATTCTCCAAACTTCGAGAAATGAACTCCAATACTTGAAATTTTGGGTATACGTTCAATTTAATTCCGTTTCGGCTCAAAATTTCTCTTCCAGTTGGAATACCTTGCTTAAGAGTAAAAATACCTCGAAATTAAAAACAACGCCAATTCGTGGCGATTTCTACATCTACAATCTACAAAACTGAACCATGCGCCGGTGCAACGTAAATCTTCATTTCTGACTTTACCTGTCGCGTCGAACTGCAGCGGATAATCGTGATCGGAATCGGAAGCCCTGAGTCTGTAGATTACGGATCCGATATGGACATCGGCCGGCACCAGCAATTGTTTCAGCTGACCCGCTGCCTCAAATACGGGGTAATTGGCGTCGGCGACTGAGAACAATGCCCACATGGTGAGTAAGAGTAAACGCATCCCACTTGCTCATTCATCACTACAACAAGAACGCAAATAACGCAATACGTAAGTGGTGCACATTTAACACACCGGCCGTCCGAACGCAACCACCGAACGACTTTTTCTTCAATTAAACGCGAATCAAATGGTTAGGACTCGGCGTCGCGGGTTTTTTCCTCGCTCGAAGGGTCTTTTTTAAAGACCGCCGTCCCGACCAAGGTATCATTTCCTGAGACTTTGCGGCAAAGTCACGGGGATACTGGAGGTACTTTAGATGTAGTCGACTGATATCAAGTGCTAGCCGAGGCGTATGCGAAGGAACGGCGAGGTTTATTTTTCCGAATCCGTGGGCGAAGGGGGAGGAGGCAGCCGGACGATGGGGATCCGGGGTATCAGCCCTCGTGAATTTTATTACCGTCGACGGTGCTAGTTGCGTGCTCGATATTACAAGGCGATACGGTATTAACGTCATTTTGCAGGGTCAGTGGTCAGTTCGACGAGATGACCTCATTCGGCCCTTCAACCTGGTGCAAAGGTGTTGCCAGCAGGGTGCGGGGGGCCCGAAGAGGCGAGTATATGGCGTAATTTTAATTTAAATACCGAATCACGCTAAGGAAATGTACGAGTGAGTAATGTGACAATTTAATAGCGCCGAGCTGCGCCTCGTGTACCCATCGACGCTCCGGCGCGAAATTTTTCTTAGCCGGGGTGAGTACATAGGAGGATTTTTATTATGTATGCGATGACCTGGAAATTTATTGTACGAGTATCTGCTGTGTGCTTCGTTGGCCGACCAACGGCGGTAGGAATTAGGTGAATTAAGTGGAGCAAATATTTACGAATACGGTGTCCGCTGCGCGAATCGGAAAATAAAAGGGGAATTTTTCGTCGGACGTGCGTGATCGTAATGGAGGTTTTTATTTTCGGAGCTAATTTGTCTGAATGGATTTGCCAAAAAGGGATGTAATGGGATGTTTGATTAGGCTGACGAGGTACCCTGCATTGAGCGATGCAGTGGTGTTTGTAGTTGATGGAAATGGTGGTCTAGTGGCCTAGATTGCAGAGGTTATGAGTGCAGAGGGTGATCTCGAGGTTTCGGTTGCGAGGAAATTGTTGGTTTTAGATTTCATCTTGAATTGCGTTCTATTTTTTTGAATGGTTTTGTGGATTGTAGTCTTAGCCCTTTGCACTAACGAGAGAGGTATCCCGTCTCATTTTCATAGACTGTTCTCCAGCGCTGAAAAAGCCCAAAAATTTCTGAAGATTACGAAATTTATCGAAACTGCTTCCGCTTCCAATCTATTCAGAATGTCAAAATATGGTACTTGGATACCAAATTTCAGATTTTTTCGTTGGTCAGATCAAATTTTCATGATTCTAAATTCGAGAAATACACTTCAGTACTTCAAATTTTGGAAATGGAAAATTATTGTATGATATACTACCTATTGATTTATTCATATTTTAGCTCAAAATTTTACTTTGAGTTGGGATACCTGGCTTGTTACTAAGAAAAGTAGTGAAAAATCAATTTTTTTTTTGGTTTCGATTTTTTTGAGCGAGCTGTGCCCAATTTTGGAGTCCAAAAAAACATATGTGAAGCATGATCTCTTGACAGATATAATAAAAAAAATTCCAGTTATGACTGCCTCTATTAAATTTTTTTTTTGAAACTTCAACATGAAAAATTGGGGAATAAGTATAGTGGGTGTTGGGGGTCAACATTTTTTTGGGATGTTTTCAAACCATGAGTAACATTTTGAGTCAAATGCTACTTTCGACCCTAATCAGGAAACGCTCCACAGTGGGCCAGATGGGAAATCTAGCGTTTCAAAAATCGAAAAAATCATGTTCAAAAAAAGGGTTGGGTCATATCACACTTTCATCTAGATAGTCAAGTGACATCTAAATGAGGGTTTATAGTTCGAATGCGCGCGCATACGTGTAGCTATTGTTGTTAGAAGTTGAACACAATACCTTGTCGCGACTATCTTAAAATCAAGCGTCTCGTTGTTTCTTGCGCAATTGATGTACATTTGATTACAAAATTGAGGTAAAATATGGAAAAGGAAGAGAAAAGTACGTACTTTTCAATTTTTCAAGAATTTTTTTGTTATCTTTTGTATTTTTTTTTCTACGCGTGTTTGAAAAATAGAAAAAAACTTCTCTTTCAAGAACACGTTATGGAGTCTAAAAAAAATTGCAGGATGTTGCAGGAATTGAGAATTGGCCTAAATTGTAGCTAAATATATGCTCTTTCATTTGTACTAAAAATTTTTTGCAGCCAGTTGCAGCTGAATTTATAATTCAACAATTACGCTCAGAAAATAGGCTGTTCCATACTAATTCAAACCAAAAATGAAGTCAGGCCTTCCGATTTCGCTCATTTTTTTTACAAGTTCCTTCTAATAGACTATTCATAAAATCACGATTATTTACTTTTTACACTTCATGGGGCTGGGGGAGGGTTTCGTAATTTTCATGAAATTGAAATTTTTCGCCAGCAGATTACCTATCTTTGAAGGTTCGTATCACGAGATAGGTTATATTCGAGGAAAAACTGTTGGCGAAGCCTGAAAAAGAATTAATTCGAAAATTCAAATACGACAAATACAACGGTTTTGAGAATTTCTAAGTTGAACTTTGAAGGTGAAAGCACAACTTCATGATGAGTAAGTAAAAAGAAACGAAAGCTACCATTTAAAAATCTTTAAAAATTCAATGAATTCGAATATTTGCATATTTTTTGGATTTACCATTTCAGTGCCCCCCCCCCCCCCGGTCATTAAATTTTGGGAGAAGTTTGTTCATGAATGAATAAATAAAAATAAATGTGACATATCAATTCTTACTAATCTGAGGGCGTAGAATAATTTGAATATCGACTTACATTTTGATCCAACTCCCTCCCCCAAACATTACGTTTTAGTATAGAAAAGCTCAAACGTGTAAAATACATGGGGAACTCAAAATTTTTAATTATTTCAAGTATAACAAATGCTGACTTTATCTGACATTTTCCCCCAATATATTACTAATGCTGAATTATTTCAAGTTTTAAATTTGGACATCTCCGCTTAGCTTCGATAATCCCAGCAAGACTTTTCTAACTAATCATGTGGGATCTCAAGTACATAATCCTGACAATGATTATCAAAAAGCAACGATTTTCAAGAAAATTTGGAAAAAGTATATCCGATTTTTTGAGAAATTAGAAAACTAGATGGAATTCTGCTTACCTGTCGATTTCAAGATTTAAAAATAATAATGAAGTCACTAAATTTTAGAAAATTTTTAATTTATACCCCCCCCCCCCCGAGCT
Organism: Pseudococcus jackbeardsleyi; assembly: GCA_038380155.1. Taxonomy (NCBI): domain Eukaryota; kingdom Metazoa; phylum Arthropoda; class Insecta; order Hemiptera; family Pseudococcidae; genus Pseudococcus; species Pseudococcus jackbeardsleyi. The sequence continues at coordinate 6,109,415 of CM076240.1, forward strand.
CAATTTGTATCCTGCTGAAAAATAGTCGAAAGATTTTAAATTAGCGTGATCGATAACCTGTATTTCAACACCCATCATGAAATTTTGGAAAATTTTGAATTTTAACCCCCCCCCCTGGGGAGCTCAATTTGGGTCCTACTGAAAAATAGTTGAAAGATTTGAAATCAGCGTGATCGATAACCTATATTTCAACACCCATCATGAAATTTTGGAAAATTTTGAATTTTAACCCCCCTGGGGGGCTCAATTTGGGTCCTACTGAAAAATAGTTGAAAGATTTGAAATCAGCGTGATCGATAACCTATATTTCAACACCCATCATGAAATTTTGGAAAATTTTGAATTTTAACCCCCCTGGGGGGCTCAATTTGGGTCCTACTGAAAAATAGTTGAAAGATTTGAAATCAGCGTGATCGATAATCTATATTTCAACGCCCATCTTAATTTTTTTGTAAATTTTTCCGAAATTTTGAAAAATTTTGAATTTTAACCCCCCTGGGGGGCTCAATTTGGGTCCTACTAAAAAATAGTTGAAAGATTTGAAATCAGCGTGATCGATAATCTATATTTCAACACCCATCTTAATTTTTTTGTAAATTTTTCCGAAATTTTGAAAAATGTTGGATTTTGACCCCCCTCTTAGGGGGCTCATTTTGGGTTCTCATCAAAAATGGATGAAAGAATTGAAATCAGCGTCAATTTTTACCTCTACACCCAAGTTTTTGGATTTTAACTTGAATTAGAACTTACGAAATTGATTTTTGAAACGCTAGATTTCTCTTCTGGCCCACTGTGCGCTCTTTAAAAAATTGAGTAATTTCTTGTAAGTATTTAAAATTCAAGTTGACTTTTTAGAAAAATTGAGTAAACTTTCAGAAAAAATTCAGCAAATTTTTAGAAAAAATCAGCAAAATTTTAGAAAAAATCAGCAAAATTTTAGAAAAAATTAAGCAAATGTTTAGAAAAAATTGAGTAGAAAAAATTAAGCACAATTTCAGAAAATAAGGAGCGAATTTTTAGAAAAAAAATTGAGTAAATTTTCAGAAAATGAATTGGTGGTAATTGATTGCGATAGGTGTTTGAGTTTTGGCACCAGAGCGGGTTTGGACTCTGGCTCCCGCGGGATAGTTTGAGGGGGAGTGAGGTGAGGGCCTCAAACTGTCAAAACCCAATTCAATTGAACTACCAATCCATATACCAACGCGTGCGATTCTTCGAACGAATAAATTCGCGGAGAAATAAAACTCAACGTAGATATTCGAATATTTATTGTACTTGATGCAGAAATGCACAAGTACGAAAATATACGCGGAAGAATACAATACACAGTTGCGCCAGTATGAGATGTAACTAGACGCGAACGTCTAGCTATGATGGTGTATAAAAATATACTCAGTGCGCGACTGAGAAATACATCGCGACGTAACCGCGAACCGAGATGCGCGGTCACGTAAATATCGATAAGGGAAGGGATGAATAGCAGCTTAGGTAGGTAAGAAACCCGATAACGGGCTTCTATCTATACGCGAACGCTCTGCGTTGCGTCAAGGCCAAACGGTGCACAACCAAACTTGCCACTGATGGTAGCTTCCATCAGTGGAACAAAGCAACTTGCGATAACGAGGCAGAAAATAACTTGCCTACTCGCGGTTTAACGTACGCGAGTAGACAAACGCAGGCAAAGCTTCTGCCAGATAAATTACGTAATAAATACGTTAGCCTCGTTGCTTGTTGAAATAGGTACCTGTTCACGTCGATTCGTGAACAGATAACGCTATTTCAACTCGCGAAGTGGTAATATTTGGTGCAATTTAGGTAGGAATAATCCTTACCACTTCATTGCCCCGCCGAGTAGTCGTGAAAATGAGAGTACTCGGGAAACTCAAGCGAAGGAAGGATTACCTATCTAAATTAGCCTTGTCAATTTTCCTATAGGTAAGCTGCCACCCATCCCTGCCCCTCCCGATGTACATGAATTTTTAAGACCCGAAATGTAAAAAGAATAAGTACAACAAAAATTTATGCAAAAACAGAAAAGAGAACTATTGCAATTTTATACCTATTCGAATATCTGAACATTTAGAATATTTTTTATAAAAATTTAAATTCTAAACACAGAATTCACAAACATTTCAGGCGATCAAACTCATTACATCGAAGGATAAGACAGAGATGTGTTTAAAATTAACAACAACAAAAATGTTTTGTATATTTGAAAAATAAATAACAAAATTAAACATAAAACGGAATTTACGTTAATATCACAGATGTTACTTAAATGTACAGCTCTACTTCCTAACTGTACTTACTAAAAAGGCTCAGTCATCGAAATGGTTTCTCTGGATTGTACTTCAGCTGGTTTTCCGTAATAGTACTTTTTGAACTCCAGCTAAAGCACTCTCCCACCACCATTCCGACTACTGGATATCCTAATACATGGACTAATGACTATATTGAGGTCCATGTACTAGGTCCCTAACCTATCTATAGAAAGTATCCTGTTTTGAAAATTGATAGCTTGGCTAAATCAAACATGGGAATTTTCATTAACAAAGATATCAACTTCAGCATTTTGTCTAGGGACCACGTCAGGGTAAAACACCTAAACAAAACGCCCACAAGTTACTTCTATAGATCCCTATGTGCTTGGTCTTTTTGCGAACGAATTCGACTGACCAAAACGAGGGTACTAACTATTGCAAAAAAAAAAATGGAAAACAGCCAGAAAAGTTAAAATTTCGAAGTACAAAAATGTCTGAAAAAATTTTGAAATAGACCTTTTAGAATTTTCTATTTCAAAATAAAAAAAACCATACAATCTCTGTATGATTCGATCGCCTAGCTTAAAACTAAACGAGCAATGACAACCTGATAGACAGGTAATCGAAAAAACAGACACAAAACGAAATTTTAAACAATAAAAATGACAAGTTTAAAACGCCATTTTTAACTGACTGAAATATAAAAAAACGAAAATAAAATTTTGGAAATGGACAAAATTTTATATGCCCATTTTTTTTTTTTTTTTTTTCTCGTGGCATTTAGCCAACAACTATAAATAAACTAAAAATTTTGGCCTAAAAGAAACCTAAATTACAAAACGTTCGGCTTTTTCCAGCATTTCGGCATTTTCGTGAATAAAAATAAAAATTTACAAAGTAAAAAAAACGAAAAATAACGTCGTGACGTCACCGCAGTTCAGCCACTCCGTACCTAACCGATTTTAACATCGCAACTTCGACAACATTTTTTCTGGTTTTATCACCGAACGTTGGCCAAAATAAACAGACGCTAAAAAACTTAGAAGCTAATAATTTTTTTGGTGCGATTGAATCGCTTTTAATTTTTTATTTAACGTCGTTAAAGATTATTTACAGAAAATTTTCAGTACCGGGACCACCTATGACATTCCTAGTATGGTTCCGGTACGTGAAAATCCCAGACGTCGACACCTGCAGTAAAACGAAGACCATCGGCAAGTAAAAGATTACCGCCGGAAAAATTTCATCGGCCATGGCCGGACGTGACAACAAATACAAACAACGTAAGTACAGTTAAATACACGAATTACATGATGGTACGCCGACGACGAACTTTAAAGATGATTTTTCGACGACCATATTAACGTTTCTGTTGGTGTTTCGACGCTGGTTACGTATCCATCGGAACTCGACGACAACGGTATCAAACCAGGAACTGTATATCGAACGAGTACATCAGTAAATACATAAAATAAAGTATGGATACGTATAATTAGTTAGGGAAACTCAAAAGCTGAATGTGAAAAGTTGACCGAACGGCAAATACAAAGTTTCGGTTACTTTTTCATTCTTTTTCCTGCTAACTCTTTACAGCTTACAATTTTTCGGTGGAATCATTTACCATGGCCGAAAATTGCAGTGTAGAATCTAAGAAACGAATGTGACGGTGCTAAAATCGAGATAAGTGTCGAAATCAGTGTAAATATAAGAAGTGTTATTTTTAAGTCGAGACAACGAACTTCACTTCTGCCTGAACTAGTGTTATTTTATAAGACGATGCTATCAAACGAGCTAAAAAGTGTAATTTTAAGTCTAGTCCAGGTTATCATCAACGATTTTGAGTCTGGAATAATTTACCATGCGACTCAAATCGAAGTGATTTTCATCTTTTCGTCGGTTCTATTCACGGTATTGGAATAATTTGCCATAAGTACCGGAATTTTATTTTTTATTCAGTGACTGCTAGAAATGGCGAAACCTACTTTGACTGCTTTCTAAGAGCTAAATATAAATTTAAGTACTTGACGCCTACAATTTTGACTCGATGTGGAATAATTTACCATAAACATCGAGTTTGATTCTGCAGTATGAATTTATTTGAACCATTTTATGACGAATCGAAAGATGAATTTTGTACATATGTTAAGTTTTGAATACCAACGTTACGATGACCGGAATGTAACGAAGTCGAATTCTAGCCTATTTTATTTTTTACTACCCTATTTCCACTACCTATTACTAATACACGTGTTGTGTTTTTTCTGCTTTCGAGTTTCTAGATTAAGAATAAACGTAAGCATAATCGAGATAGATTATTGTGTGCGGTGCGGTTATTTACGATATTTGAAATAAGTTACCTTCGATACGACGATGGATACGCCGAATACGACGACGACGACAACTTATAAATAAAACACAGGTACAAATGGACAACGAAGATGGAACATATTTACACAGACGGCGAGTTACTTTGGTTGTCGAGCAGCAGCGGATTTTCTACGAGTTTCGAATGTATTTACAACGACGGACAATAACTTTCCAGATTTTGGAGCGCTGCAAAATTCTACAAGTTACGTATTTTTAACTTGTTTAACGTTTAACTTGATTTTTTACCTATTCTGCAGCAGCTCTCGGTAGCGTGTCGTCAGAATCAAAATCATCAACATCGATGGGTTCTGCTAAACCCCTATTTTGATTCGTTTGACGGCGGCGACGATTCGAAGTTTGCGGTATCCTACCCATCTCCGCCAATTGGCTTCTGAACAAGTTGACGACCGTTGGAATTGTGGATGGGTGGATAATCGATTTTGACGTATGATCTGAAATCCTGATCTCTCGGATTGTCTTTTCGCGCAGCCTTTTTATTTTCTTCGATTTTGACGCGATCTCCGTCGACAGTGAAACTAGCCTCACCTGGCAGAGCAATTTTTTGATATTCAACTCTGCCAGATGGAACCTTTCCGAGTCTGGCATGTTAATAGCCTCCGTGGCTTCCACGAATCTAAACGGCGTCGTCGTCTCTAGCATCATCGGGCTGCGACAGAGAGGACAATCATCGCCGTGATCTGCCCACCGCATTAGGCATTCGGCGTGGAAAGTGTGGTAACAAGGGCCGGGCATGGACCGACCCTCATTGACACCACTTTCCGGCGCCACTGCCATGTTCTGTGTGCAGATCGGGCAAATGACTGCCTCCCTGTACCCTCGTCGCCGCTTTATTTCTTCGCCATCTCTTAACGTGAGCAATGTTTCGCTGTTTTCAGCTCGCTGCGCCGGGTTTGGTGACGTCGATTGGCTCTCCAGCCAGGCGTACCGATTCGGAAGGCTGCCTGACTTAGACATCTATATTTATATTTAGGTTTCGGATCTCATCTTCGAATCATCTCCTTAATTCTGACCTCGAATTGCCGATGTCGAACGTCGAAGTTCTCGTATTGCTTCCTAAAATAAACCTCCATTAGTATGGTATCGATCTCGAAACGTTTATTTTATGGCTAAAGCAACCTCTACTGCGATTATGATTCCTAGTCGACCTTTGACGCTCAGGTGTATCCGGACGACTTTGAAATTGTATCCTGGCGTCGACAATGGATCTGTGGTATTTGTAAAGATCTCTAGCAAATACCACAGCGACCGCCAAAATGCAAAGAAGCGTTAATTTCACCGAGAAAACTGTGATTAGTGCCAAAAGAAGCTCAAATTTTGAGATAGGTAGCACTGCGTTCCAGTATGGATCCATCTATCCAACACGTGTCAATTTTTATCTTATTTTAAGTCGAATTTCAAAATTAAACTTAAAATTATCGTAATTCTAATTCATGTTGTTTACTTACAGGTAAAACAAACGAAAAAATTTCGAAAAATCGAAATTTAAAAAACCGCAGATGAAAAAACGAACATACAATCGCAGAAATCAGCTGGCACCTCAAAGAGTCGTACGCAGCCCCGCACACAATAATTCGAAGAACATTACTCAACCAGGAAAAAAAGAACAGAGCTTATGCAATTTTCGCTGGTCGAACCTAGGCCCCATTTCCGTAGGTATTCTCGATTTTTAGGTAGGGATATTTTCGTAAAATGACGTAATTATAGGCAGGGTAGTCAGGCAGGGAATCCTAGTGAGCGAGTCAACGAATAGGAATGCGCGAGCATCCCTACTCTGTAGTGTGGCGCCAGCGAAACCGGTTTCGCGGTGCACCACTTAACCTAGGTATTACTTTTCCCCTTTCTTCGCTCTCATAAGTTGGTACCCGAGTACCAGCTTATGACCAAACGAAAGCCTGTTCAGTACAATGTAATTTACGTTGTACTGTTTTTTCTTGTTACCTTTACCGGCAACCTTCTTTGTTCTCTTCGCGCGCGATTTATTATAGGCTTCGGCTTCATCGATTAACCTATCTAAAGTTTCTTTGTCGAAATTGGCGCGAAGTAATTTTTCAAGATCTGCCTTCTCGTCGTTTCTAATATATTTTTTCCTGTACGTTTTCGCGTGATCGTTGAAAGCTTTCAGCATTTCACCGGTTTCACTTTGCATAATTTCTGACTCGGATTCGACACCAGAATCGTTGCCAGTTTTAACCTTATTAGGTAATTTTTTATTACGTACGGACTTGATGAATTTATCGACGGGTGGCTTTTCGAGTTTTAAAATTGGTCTAAATTCCCTATCAGAGTCTTTTTTCCAAATTTTAACCTCGTTCATATCATTTAATTCATTCAAAATTTCTAATTCATCTTCCGAACTCGAAATTTCTTTCAAATTTTCCCTTTTTCTCGCCCTCAAATTTCTCTTTGAATTTTTCGAATCTAGATTTTCTAAATCTTTGCCGAATTGCGAGTCAATTTTTAATTTTTGAATTGCCTTTGGTATTTTTGGCTGGGTAAATTCTAAATTTTCGCTATCTGACGCATCTTCGATGGTCACGGCGCAAAAATTTGAAGGGTCGATATCATTGATTTCAGCATCGGAATTTTCGATACCAGAATCGATGACATCGTATACAGGTACCATTTTGCCATTTTTAATCGCAATTTTACCTTTAGTAGGTAATTTACGACCTTTGATTTTTTCAGTAGAGATGATTTGATGATTTTTTGGCTCAGGATTTATCTCTGTATTTTTCACTTGATTATTTCCATTCGACTTTGTATTTTCTAGGTTTTCGGTCGGCATAGAATTTTTCAAATCCTGCCCCTGTACACTAGACTCAAAAATTTGTGAAAGTTCAGGATTTTCAGTTAAATCCTGCCCCAGTTCACTCGTCGAAGAAATATTCTCAAGTTCGTAATCGAAATTTTCATCGATTAAATCCATAACATCGTCGCTTACGTTGAAAATATCATCTTTGGATTTTTCACCTTCCTCTATCGTAGCTGCTGTAGCTTTTGGAACTTTTCTTTCGTTCACTCTCAGAAAATCATTGATTCGTTGGTGGAGGGTGCGTTTATCGATCAACGATTTGCATCTCACCTCCTCCTCAATTTCTTTGAGTTGCTCAGCCGATAGGAATAAAATTATCTGCCTTACGTTTACTACTTTGTCATCGGTTATGCCTGCATAATCTTTGACGAGGTAGCAGTTGGCTTTGTGTTCTTTCACGACGATGTATGGTCCGTAGCATTTTTCAAGTAATTTCTGTGAAATTAACCTGTCGCTATTTGCTAATCTGTGAGCAGAAATTAACACGAGATCACCTTCTTTGTAAGAAATAGTGTCTCCGTGTAACTTATTGAAATTTTGCTCTTCAAATATACGTAGCTGTTTTCGTTTTTCACGAATGAAATGTTCCATCGCTTGTTGATCAGACATTTCATCGATTTTTAATACTGCAGTTTCGTATGTGTATACGGCCTGCCTAGCTAATTGATCGGCAAGAATATTCATGTATTCGTATCTACGAGCAAATACATGTCGAATTTCACATCGATCGAATTCTCTACGTAATTTTAAAATTTCTTGAAAGATTTCCTTGTGATGTACCTCTTTCTTGGCGTAATTTTTCCAATTTCTAGCTTTCCACCTAATCGCACCTTCGTTTACAGCATAAACGGTATATTTAGAATCAGTCAAAATTTTAATTTTCTTGATCCCTTTCGCGATGCCAAATTCAAGAGCTTTTTTCACTGCAATAATTTCAGCTAAATTATTCGTGTTTTTATATTTTTCGTGTGTTATTTTTTCAGAGACGTTGAATTTCGAACCCGGACCGAAACAGATACCTATTCCCGCCACAGCTTCGTCTTTACCGTTCTGAGCACACGCGCCGTCAACTACTACTCTCAAATATCCATCTTCATCAAAAATACACTCACTCTGATCGAATTTCATCGCCATCGCTTCTTTCGACGTGACGGATGGAAGTAGATTTTTCTCTAAAACTTCTCTCAATCTTTTCAGTTCGTACTTGAAATTTCTCTTATTCCTTTTTACAGGTAAATCGACCGTTAGAGATTCCTCAATACCCCAACAATCGTTCGGACAAATTCCCAGTACGTTCGGTTGATCGTTCAGCTGTCTCTCTATCTCAGAAACATATTCGCACCAACCTTCGTGAGTATATGATCGATCTGGATATTCGGTATTTATTCTAGAACGTAATTTTGCCCCTAGTTCTCTAAAAACCCGCTCAATCGAATTTCCCTGGGGTGAAAAAGGACTAGAATAAATCATTTTAATGTCATCGTATGATTTAATAAACTCTTTCCATGCTTTTGACGTAAATTGACGACCATTATCGCTCATGATTTTTTTAGGTGTAACGCCATAACTTTTTAGAATTTCCAAAAATGTTTTCATCTCGTCTACGATTGTTTCAGCTTCGATGTTATCGGTTGGGAAGAACCAGACTTTACCTGTGAAGACATCTTTACAAGCAAATAGGTACCTAGTTTCCCCTTTTATACCCGCGATTGGACCACAAATATCAACCGAAATTAAATCACCTTTGTGATAAGATTCTACTTGTGCGTACCTGAACCGTTTTTTAGGACCATAACATTTGTTGATTTTACAAACGATGCACATGTTTGTATTCATTTTAATAAATTTCAAAGCGTTCGGATGGAAATACAACTGTCTGAATATCAGCTCTAGTTTATTTCCACCGACGTGACCGTACAAATCATGCAAATAATATACTACGTCATGAAATAATTTTTCAGGCAGAACAGGAACTTTTGTGCCATCAAAATATTTACGCCATAGTAACTTTTCACCGTTTTCACGAGTTATTTCGTATTTTTTAGATACTCGATACCTCGTAGCTTTTTGTCTATCGGTCAAAAATTCACCTAACGGTTCTAAATCATCGAAAATTTTATCGCAGAGCGGATCTGATTTTTGCCATTTTGGTAATTCATCTAAAAGTTCAACGAGATTTTCCCTGAAATTTTGAATTTTATTTAGCTCGATGGGTTCTAAACCTGTACTGTTTATACCTTCACCTAGCTTTATATTGAAACTATTCACTGTTAAACCTGGCTCTTGACTTTGTTTCAGCCTTTTCAACTCAGTGATCGTGCATTTAATATCGTAGACGAGATCAAAACTGTTCATACGAGTGATCCAGTGACCAGCTTTTCGATGGGTTTGAGCTAACTCTTCGTATTTGGGAAGTAACGATTTCAGATCAGATCTAACGTGTACAATACGTCCATGTAACCACATTTCTAATCTTTTAAGACAATACGTAATCGCGAGCATGTCTTTGTCTGTACAAGTGTACCGTTTCTGATAATCTTGTAACGTTTTGTCGACGTACATGACGATGCGATTTTCGCCATCGATTTTTTGATACAGAACACCTGAAATTGAATTTTCAAGACATTCCGTATGTAAATGAAAATCTACGTTATCGATAGGCGTACAGAGTGAAAAATCTCTGCAGTATTCATCTTTCAATCGTTCAAAAGCTTTACTTTGTTCTTCCCCCCACTCGAAAGGTACATTTTTGCACGTTAGTTTCATTAACGGAGCTATAATTTCATTATATTCAGGAATAAATCTTCGATATAAATTGGTCAAACCAACTAAAGCTTGTATTTCTACAACTTTAGTTAATTTGAAATTGCCATTTTTTGAATGTTTTCTTTCGAATTCAAGGAATTTTTCAATTTTTTTGCTCTGTTTACCAATCTTTCCTGTTGAAAGTTGGTAACCCAGATGTTTAGTCGACGTTTTGAACAAATCTGTTTTTTCTGCGTTTAATTTTAGACCGTAATTTCGTACTGCATCTAAAACTTCAATAATATCTAAAACGTGCTCTTTGAATCCCTTATTCCTAACTAAAACATCGTCTACGTACGCAGTGATCGATTTTTTGTCAGGTATTACGCGATTAATCATTTTTATGAATTCGGCTGAAGAAATTTTCAAACCATAGGGAAGTCGTTCGAATTGATACACTTGACCCTCGATTACGAATCCACAAAATTTTTTTGAATATTCGTCCAGTGGTAATTGCCAGAACCCACTGACGAAATCAAAACTTGAAAAGAACTCAGCGTCGCCGTTAGCAGTGATAATTCTGTCTAACGTTGCTGATTCATTATAATTATTCGCTAATTTCGGATTCAAATGTGTAGGATTTAAACATGGACGTAAAGTACCGTTGGCCTTAATCCTAATCACTGTATTATTTATATATTTCGTGTCTGACGGTGTAATAACGCCATCACGTAACATATTTTTTAATTCACGTTTTATCGCAGGTAACAGTTTGTTGGATGGACGATAGTTATAACCACGCCATTCCTGTTCGTCAGACATATCGAAGTGTATTGGAGGACCAGTGTAGCACCCTGGCGATTTCGAAAATACGTCAGAATACTCACTCAGTAACTTGTAAGCCCAATCCTTACATTTCTCGCTAATTTTACCTTTAGCTACGTACTCTTTAAGTCCTTCAAACAACTTCTTCAGATATATTTCGCTCGATCTATCGGGCTCGGGTATATCTCCCTCTCTATCACCTTTAGCATGAGTATATTTTCTCATTCTATTGGGAATCTCGTTGCCATACCTACCACTCGGTTTTACGGTATTCATCTTGAGTTTTCCTTCGTACTCCTCCTCAGACATGTACTTCAGGATCTCTTTCTCACTCTCACGCTTCGGTTTACAATAGGCATAACCCTTTCTAATTTTAGGTTCGATACCTAGTTCAAACATCGAAGTCCTACCCATTATAAATACTTGATTGCACTCTGGAATCAAGTAGAATGGTAGCGTGAGCTCATATTTACCGAAATTCATCGTAACTCTCAGCAATGCATGCATAGTTTCGACTACTTGTTTATCGGCTAATTCTATTTCGATTTTACGATCTAAATGTAGAAATTTACATTTTTCAGGGTGTTCGAGGAATAATTTACGCGCAGTTTCATATGCCATGACGTTCGGTTCAGCACCAGTATCGAGTTGAGTAGGATAAACTACACCATTAATGGTCGTCGGCACAACACAAGTAACGCCCGGTAGACGATCAATTCTGCACACGTCATCTGCCGCGACCGTGGGCGGTGGACCCTTCTGGGGCCCCATGCATAGCACAGATTGAGCGTCGGTTGGGTTTACCTGCGTCGGCTTCGGTAAAGTAGGTACCCTATCTTCCCCATACAAAATACTTTCTACACGTTCGCCTACATTTTCAACCGGTTGTAAAATATTTGAACCCTGCTTTCGCTTCTCCTGGAGGTCATTTCGAATGAATTCAGGGATAACTGAATCATCGATTAATTTGCTCTCAATAAGTGTTTCACACTTTTTGACAATACCTACCACTGTTCCGTCATCGTTCCTGATTTCATCAGTCGACTCGGTTGTGGTTTTAGTGGTCAGCATTCCAGATTCAACTGTTTGCTGACGTAGCGATTTATTTACCACCGTTCCGTCATCGATTCCGTTTTCTACGGTCGACTCGGTTGGGGTATTAACCACCGGCCCGTCATTGATCTGTACAGTCGACTCGGTTGGGGTATTAACCACCGGTCCGTCATCGATCTGTTTTACAGCCAACTCGGTTGGGGTTTTATTGATCAACAAATCAGCCCGAGCTGTTTGTTGTCGTAGAGATTTAATCGCTAATAGGTAATCGTTTAGAGCGTATTTTGTTTCTTGGTAGGTAGCTTGGGTAGGGAAGTACCTACCAAAGTACCTATCATAGAAAAATTTCCTCCTATTTACTCTAATCGTATAATCACGATTGAGTTTATACTTCAGATTTCCTGATTTCGGTGATATTTCTGTTTCAGCAAATACCATCGAGGGATCAAGACAGATGTGAACATTGCCTAGCTTTTCTAGCTTATAGAACATTTTTCGGAACTGCCAAGCACGATTCAACGTGACATGGTCATGTCCGTTCTTGGCCGGAGTGATCGTCGGATATACCAAAACGATTTCCTTGGCACCTTTGGCTTTCAACATCTGGATAATCTGTTTCATTTTGGAGAAGACAAAATCATTAGATACGTAATTATCGTTTAGTTCCCTCTTTCCCATACAAAGTAATACTTTGTCTCTTTTTAATTTCTCAGGTACGAGTCGATTATACAGATTGCGCAGCGATATATTCTCACGGAGGTACGGGATCTTTCTCAAGTCACCGATATTTGTTTTGCTGCCGTTTCTACACAAGTAATAAAGTAACGAATCACCTATCACTTGGTACCCTCCGTGGACGTAATATGTTATTTTATCTGTATCTACATACTCGGACCTGAGCCATCGGCGTTTTTTGGCGCATTTACCTGATTGACTTTGGGTAAATTGCCCGTCGATGGTTTGGGATTCGGGTTATTATTTTTCGCTTCGAAATTACGATTGTTAGGATTTCCAAAAGTTTTCCTATCGTAATTCGGATTTTTAGGGCCATTTGGATTAAATCCATTCCCTTTATATCCGCGATCAGAATTCCTAGTAGGTTGACTTTGAGGTGTCTCGTAACCATTTCCAAACGTTCTCCTATTTTTTCCTCTAAATTTTCTACCGAATCCATTTTGATTAGGCTTTTGATTATCAAAATTCACATTTTCCGGATTGCCATTATTTCCGATACTCTGTCGACCGTTGTCTGACGAGCTTACATCGGCGGCATTTTTCCTAAATGTGCTTAACCTACCAAAATTACTATTAGATTTTTCGGCGGCAAAAATATCTAAGATTCTAGGATCGTCTTCATAGTTATCGAGATGTTCCTCTAACCTATCTAGTATATCGTAGGGTGAATCTACTTTTCCCCATACGATCTTACTTTTCCACCATTCTGGTACCTTTGATTCTAAAACCAAAACCACCTCGGGTGTTTCCTTCAGACCCATATCTTCGATGGTCTGGATCCATGCATCCATTTCGGTTAAAAATTCTCTACCGGTTTTACATGTTTTAGAAAAATCCATTTCTTCAAACATTTTCCAGACTTCGTTTTTCTTTTGTTTATTCCAAAAAGTTTTAATAAATTCTTCTTCGAATTTTTCAAACTCGATAAACGCGTTAGAATTTGCACGCCAACTTTGAGCTTTTTTCCAAGTTATAACTTGTCGCATCAAATTCGATTTTTCTTGGCTCGAACTATTGTAGTTCTTTACAAATTCTTTAAACAATTTTACGAATCTGGTCGGATGCATGTGATTGTGTTCTCCATACTCAATTCCATTATCTCTGATCATTTTAGCTGTCAGTTCTTTGTCTTTGACGAGCTTTATTTCTTTCTGGGTAAATTCTTGGGTAGGCCTTTCTTCTAGGATAGTAATACGACTTTCTAAATTTTTTATCGTTTCATTCGCGGTTGACAGTAATTCGATAGCTTTTTGCAGACTCTCATCGATATTTTGATTCGTTTCCACATTTTCAGAATTTTCGGGCCTTTTGTCTAAATTTTTTAACCTATTTTCGAGATCTAAAATTTTATTTTCAAAAGTTTTTTCCCTTTCTGAAATTTGTTCATGAATCTGTTTTACTTCTGTTTCATACGAATCAGTGATATTTTTAATTTCGGTTAACCTCAAATTACACGCCTCTAAATCACCGGCCATGTTGTTTAACCTACTTTCGAATTGAGACTGTTTTTCCAAAATTTCAGCTAACGAACTTGTACATTTTTCTTTCCACGAATAAAATGATGTCAAATTATCTTTTTCGAATTCCAAAAATCGTCTTTCAACGTCAGTAATTTTTTTCTGATTTTCGGTAATGTCTTTATAATTTGAACCAGAAGATTTAGTCGCGTCTTTTATCCTACTCGTCAACTTTCTAATTTCTCTGCCTGTTACCCATGCCATGTCATTTACCCAGCCAAACGCGAGTCTCATTTCTGTTTGGTCATCTATCCTATCTAAATTGATCAGATCTTTATGGTAAACCCTGGTTTTTAGTATCCTATATTCTTCTTCATTTTTTGCTATTTCTGCTCTTCTAGCATCAATTAGCTCAGTATTTAGATTATCGTGTGAATCGGTAGGCGACATTATGTATAGAGCTTCAAATAGGTAATTTCTAAGTAGGTTCGAAAGTACAGAATACGAATTTCGCCTAACTTCTACTGTAATTTTGAAAACGACCTTAACCTGTTCCTATGTTCCTGGTTTAAAGTTGTTCTTTTACAAACACCCTACTTTAACTCTAACTTATAATTACACGAATTTTTTACTAATTAATTATTCCTAATTAATTAATACGCGACGCACCAACGATTCGATATTTAAGAATAGAAGAAAATAGGTAATCAAACGAGATAACGATACCCAAGATGTTTTAAAGATGTCTTCAGTTCGCCGACTCGTCGATTTTCACTCCGCAGGATTTTCCTAAGTCGCTGACTCGTCGAATTTTCTTCCGAATTTTCTTCAAGCAGCAGGAACTGTATCGGGCGCCAATGAATTGGTGGTAATTGATTGAGATAGGCGTTTGAGTTTTGGCACCAGAGCGGGTTTGGACTCTGGCTCCCACGGGATAGTTTGAGGGGGAGTGAGGTGAGGGCCTCAAACTGTCAAAACCCAATTCAATTGAACTACCAATCCATATACCAACGCGTGCGATTCTTCGAACGAATAAATTCGCGGAGAAATAAAACTCAACGTAGATATTCGAATATTTATTGTACTTGATGCAGAAATGCACAAGTACGAAAATATACGCGGAAGAATACAATACACAGTTGCGCCAGTATGAGATGTAACTAGACGCGAACGTCTAGCTATGATGGTGTATAAAAATATACTCAGTGCGCGACTGAGAAATACATCGCGACGTAACCGCGAACCGAGATGCGCGGTCACGTAAATATCGATAAGGGAAGGGATGAATAGCAGCTTAGGTAGGTAAGAAACCCGATAACGGGCTTCTATCTATACGCGAACGCTCTGCGTTGCGTCAAGGCCAAACGGTGCACAACCAAACTTGCCACTGATGGTAGCTTCCATCAGTGGAACAAAGCAACTTGCGATAACGAGGCAGAAAATAACTTGCCTACTCGCGGTTTAACGTACGCGAGTAGACAAACGCAGGCAAAGCTTCTGCCAGATAAATTACGTAATAAATACGTTAGCCTCGTTGCTTGTTGAAATAGGTACCTGTTCACGTCGATTCGTGAACAGATAACGCTATTTCAACTCGCGAAGTGGTAATATTTGGTGCAATTTAGGTAGGAATAATCCTTACCACTTCAAAAAATTTGAGCAAGTTTTAAGAAAAAATTAATAGAATAAAATTGAGCGAAATTTCAGAAAAAAACTGAGCAAATTTTCAGAAAAAATTAGGCAAATTTTCAGAAGAAATGGAGCGAATTTTAGAAAAAATTGAGTAAATTTTCAGAAAAATTTAAGCAAAAAATTTTAGAAAAAAATTGAGTAAATTTTTAGAAAAAATTGAGCGAAATTTCAGAAAGAAATGAGCGAATTTTTAGAAGAAATTGGGCAAACTTTCAGAAAAAAACTTGGAAAATTTTCAGAAGAAATTGAGCAAATTTTCAGAAAAATTGAGCGAAATTTCAGGAAAAAATGAGCGAATTTTCAGAAAAAATTCGGTAAATTTTCAGAAGAAATGGAGCAAATTTTCAGAAAAAATGAGCGAATTTTTAGAAAAAATTGAGTAAATTTTCAGAAAAATTTGAGCAAAAAATTTTAGAAAAAAATTGAGCGAAATTTCAGAAAAAACGAGCGAATTTTTAGAAAAAATTGGGCAAACTTTCAGAAAAAAACTGAGCAAATTTTCAGAAAAAATTGAGCAAAGTTTCAGAAAAAAAATGACCTGAAAACGAATTTTTTGAAAAGTTGTAATTTTTCTTAATTTTTGATAGACAGCATAATGAAAACTTGAGGACCAAAAATTATTGAAAACAATCGAAAAAAAAAATTAAATTGAACGTAGAGTACTTACCATTGATATATTTATTCTCAATCTTATTATTCGTCATTTCTCTCCCCCTCCTCCCCTCAATAGCTAAGAATCTCTGCACTGGTGCTCCCACTCGTTCGCGGTGAAGTTTTGATAACCAACAATGAGGGTGAAAAAAATGTGCATCGTAAACAATAAAAAATAAAATCTAAATTTATTTTTTACCACCTGAAATTGCATGAAATGTATGTATTTTATGGAACCCATTAAAAATGTTGCATTCGTCGTTAAAATTGTTACGAGTCATAAGTCGTAACCATTTCACGAACATTTTTTTTGAAGCCTTGAATAAATTATAGAAAGGTATTCCGAATTCTGTTTGCGTGAATTTACAACCTTTTTCTCTGGTTGAAAGTTGAAAAAATAATGCGAGAAATTATTGGAAATGATTTGATGATGGTTTATTAGAATTTTTATATCTACTTTGAAGGACAATTGAACAAATTTCCCTGAAAATTTTATGGAAGAATATAGCATGAACTTTTTCTAATATTTTTGTGATAAATAGATCTCTTTTCCGAGCTTAAGGAGGGAGCTCGAGCCACCTTGGGTACGCCTACGGTCGAAACAGAAATGAATCAGAAATACAACCTAAAAGAACTTCATAACCAAAATTTCAATTCCTCGAATTTTTTGAAAATTCTTGAAATTTAATATTTTTAACCTTCCGAATCGATCGGAAGTGGTTTTGAGACGTTTCTGAGCCTCCAGAAAATTTCGAAATTTTCCAATTCTCGAGAAAAGCCTTTAAAGTGGTCCATGTTCCTAATTTCGGATCACCCATATTGGTGACCTATTTGATCGATAAAAGCACAATTTTCTAAAATTCTCAACTTGGAGTTGAAATCCAAATTTTTTCCAAGGTAATTTTTGTGCCAAATGTGGATTTCAACTCGAGTTACGAATTTCAGAAAATTGTGCTTCAATCGTTCAAATAGGTATTTTACCAATATGGAATGGAGAATCCACATTTAGAGATGCTGAAGTCAACAAAGACCATTTTTATGGGATTTTCTCCAGTGTTCTGGGAAATTCCAAAATTTTCTGACCACTCCAAAAAATCTGGAATCGCTTCCACTCGATTCAAGAGGTCCAAAATAAAGTATTTTATACCAAATTTCTTTTTTTTTTTTTTCGTGGATATATTTTGCAGGGTGACGAGGTAATCTTAAAATTTCAAAAATTTGTCAAAATTTGAGCAATGAACTTGGCCCCAGAAATTTTGGATATTGGATTCTTTCAAAATGTACTTTCAATGTATTTTGTTTTGAGTTCATTTCACTTTGAATTAGCATTTCTCTTTTCTAAAAGATATTGATCATTTATTGAATATTTTTTTCTGAACTTTTGGGAGCATTTTTTTCGCTTCTAATCATTTCGACTTTATTGTACGCAGGTGCCGAGACCGATGACTCACTCGAACAGTAATTATCCGAACGAACAAAAGAATCGCCAGCAATTACCGATTCGACCTAGGCGAAGCGTTTCTTAGAAGCCTCAGACACCAGTCCCGGAGTCGCACATCGAGGTACGCAATCGACCAAGCCAGAAGAAAGAAGAAAAGGTAAAGGAAAAAACACTTTATTACTTACCAGCTACTAAGGTAATTGAAAATTGAAAAAAAGAAGAAGAGAAAAAAAATAGAAGCCAAATACGTACCACCTGTCGGCTTGAATCGGCGTGATCGAAATAGATTTCGGTTGCGAATTAAATAGCACCGGCGGCGGCAGCTTAACGGCGACGACCACGAAGACTATCGAATAAATTAAACAGGGTTGAAAGGAGCGAAAAAAACAATCGCAATGAAAACAATGGCGAAAGAAAACGAGGATTAGCGGGAGTAACTTTGTAATATACGTGGTGCTAGAAGATACACCCGAACGACGTTCGTACTCGCAATAAAAAACATATTCGACTCGGAGTCAGTTGATTATAGACCGCGGCCGCCGCAAAAACACCAATATTGATAGCAACGTGAGTGTTATATTGTGTTACGGTAACGTACCTAGGTACGTAGCCGAGCTACTCACTCGTCTTTATACGATTATTATTACGAAACGTGCAGTAGGAAATATTATAGTTGTACTTTGGTGTGTGAGGTATCTCCATGTAGCATATGTAACGTGTGTTTTCCTCTAGTTTCGGGTGTTTTAGCGTGCTTCGAGAGGGGGGAGGGGGTATTTTTCCACCCTCGGTGTCTTTGTCGCTGTGTATATGCCTGAGACAGACTATAACGTTGTAAGTCTCTAGCTCGACCTAAAAAAAAAAACAAGGCCTAATGAAGAACCAAGTCTAAGGTGCGTGATTAAGCTCGAGGGGCGCGAGAGGAGATCATCAAAGGTAAAGGTAGCGGTGGCGAAACGAAAACCAAGCAACGATCCCCCCTTGGTGGGTTCCCATCAAGCACCCTTTCAAATGTGGAAGCCACCCTTACGTTAAATAAGGTAATTGCCGCGTCGTACGGTGTAGTTGGCGTGGTAGGACTAGGACTTGGAGAACGTCAGTGGTCAGACTTGATATGCACGCTACTTCGACATCGACTTCCTTGCGGAGGCGCCCGAGACGGGTGTAGGGAAAGTATGGAACGCAAACGCAGCCTAGAGCTTTAAATTTTCCTTATATCGCGGGGTGTAGTTGTGTGGAGACGAGAGACAGTCGCGATGGCATGTGCCAGTAGCTGCCTAACCGGTGTATCGAAGCAGAACCGGGGAATATGGTGGTAAAGGGTTAGACGAAGAGGTTGCGGTGGTTTGCTGGATGAGGAGGGTTCGTGTCGAATGAGTTGCCTATCTGGAATTTTTGTGTGATTTTTCAAGGAGATAAATGAATCGAATTTAATTCGATTTAAATTGTATAGGGTGTTCCATGAATCGTATGCCAACTTTTTTTTGGTGTGGGGAGGGGACCCAGTACCATTGTAAAAAACAGAGATGAAAGATCGACCCCCCTCACAGCTCAGAAAGAATATTTTTCATTGCAAAAATAAGAAAAAGCGAATTTTTTGCTCTTGTAATAGACGACTGTCTAGATTGTTCGCTGCAACAGGGTGCGGTGTTTTTTTTTTTTTCGCTCATAATCATACGTCTCAACTCTCAAGATAGAAATTTTTTCCAGGTTCTTAACATTTTCATTACTTTTCAATTAGTATGAAATTTTCTCAACATTTTTCCAACACCCAATTTTTTTCTAAAATTTTTCCAACTTCCCAATTTTCTTTCTAAAATTTATTTCGGCTCAATTTTTTTCTAAAATTTAAATTTACCAATTTTTTCCCCCCAAAATATTCCAACTAAAATTTTTTCCTAAAATATTCTGTCCAAAATTTCTTTCTAAAATTTGTGTTGACTCAAATTTTTAAAAACAATTTCCAACTCCAAATTTTTCTTGCGATATGTTCATCTTTTTTGAACTCAATTTTTTTCGAACGATTTTTCAATTTCAAGTTCAACACACCTTTTTCTTTTTTCAATTTTTTTCAACTTCATCAAATTTTTCTCTCAAAATTTTCATCAGCTCCAATGCTCCAAATTTTTTCTAAAATTGTTCCCAGCTTCAATTTTTTCGACAAAATCTTTTTATCCGCCCCCAATTTTAACCTAAAAATTTTTTCAACTCAATTTTCTTTCTAATTTGAGAGTCGACGAAAAAATTTTCGAAAAAAACCCAAGTCTTGGTAAGGATCAGAAAAAAATTGAGTCGGAATCAGTTTTCGTAAAAAAATTGAGTTGTACTTAATAAATTTTAGGAAAAAATGTAGTCGTACTTCATAAACTTTAGAAAAAAAATTTAATCATTAAATTTAAATTTTAGAAAAAAATTGAGTCGAAATAAATTTTAGAAAGAAAATTGGGGAGTTGGAAAAATTTTATTAAAAAAGTTGGGTGTTGGAAAAATGTTGAGAAAATTTCATACTAATTGAAAATTAATGAAAATATTAAGGACTTGGAAAAAATTTCTATCTTGAGAGTTGAGACGGGTGATCGGTCCGATCGGTGTGATTATGAGCGAAAAAAAAACACCGCACCCTGTTGCAGTGAACAATCTAGACAGTCGTTTCAAAACGTATTATTCAAACAATTTTCACCCTCATTTCGTTTGAACAGTCTCTATTTTAGTCATAGGCAAATCCATACTAAAAAGGATCAAAAATGAAGTCGAGTCTTTCGATTTCCCTCAATCTTTTTTAGAAGACGCAAAAACGGTAATCACATTTTAAAAATCTCAAAGTTGAACTTGAGCAATGCAAGATCAACTTTCATGATGATCACAAGAAAGCTACCATCTAAAAATCTGAAAAAATGCAGTAAAGGTAAAGAGCCTTTCTTACCTATTTTTCAACCAACAAATTTTCAAGATGGATGTCCAGACTCCTAGGGGGAGCTGGGGCCACGATTTTGACCAAAATTCAAAAAAATCGAAAAAGTAAAGCAGCACATCGATTTCTACTGATTAGAAGGCGCTGATTTCGAATACGTACTTGGTTTTTTCATTTGATCCCTCTGAACCCCCTCCCCCCATTAGCCCCTTGATAGGGTCAAATTTTGAATAAATGAAAAATAACGTTCGATCTCTCGTTTGTTGGGCATTTGAAGGCATTGAAATCGAATATTTGCTCATTTTTTGAATTTGACCCCTCAGTGCCTTCCTAGTCACTCAGTTTGGAGGAAAAGCATAATAAAATTTTTTAATGATTTGTGGTATATCGATTGTCACTAAGTTGAGGGCGTAGAATTCGAATATCGACTTACTTTTTAATTTGTTCTCCTCCCCCTTGCTCTAATCGAAAAATATTTTCGATGGGGTAAAATCAAAAAGTAGGCTATATTCGAATTTTACGCCCTCAAATTAGTAACAATCGATATACTTACCACAAACCATTTAAATTTTTTATTATACTTTTCCCCCAAAATGAAGGACTCGGAGGGCACGGAGGGGTCAAATCCAAAAAATAAGCAAATATTCGATTTCAATGCCTTCAAATGCCTAACAAACGACAGGTCGAACGTTATTAGGTACAAAAGGCTACTTACTGAGATTTTGAGCTTTCCTTTACCAAAATTCAAACTTGAAATTTTCAAAATGTGATTTTTGTTTTTCAATCTCCCATCAATTCTCTGTCGGACCCCGCAAACAGTTCTGCTTCAAGTATAATCTATTTTAAGATACGAGCTTTCAAAGTTGCAGGTGATTGGGCAAAAAATCACAGTTGCCTAAAAATTACGAGGCTAACCCCTTCCCCCGACCTTTTGAGGAATAGAAGGGAAATAATAGTAGATTTTTGAATAGGCCATCAAGAGGAACTCGTAAAAAAATTGGGCAAAATCGGAAGACCTGACTTCATTTTTGGTCCGTTTTAGCATAGATTAGTCCTCATTTCGTTTTGAAAATATTATTGATTTTTGATTTTTCACTGATATTTCTGTCCCTTTGGGACAGTGGGGAGGGGTTTGGGGAATCAAATGAATTTTTTTGCAAATGATTTGATCGAGTGCTGGGTGTTGAAATGCGTATGGATTGATGAATACAAAAATATTGCGAAAAACTTTATTCTGCGGACTTCACACAATTTGACTTTAAAATTGTTTTCCTTTTTATTTGAAAAATTTTCTGTGATAAATTCAAGTTCTCAAGTTTTTGTGAGGGAGGAGAAGGGAATTTCAAAATTATTGAATTTGCGTCATTTTCGGGCCAATTGAGGGCATCTAAAAATCCCATGAAATGTAATAGTTTAAAAAATATACTTGTATTTCGTAAAAAGGTTTGAAAAGCTTCGAAAAATTGGCCGGAAAACGAGGAAAGTCATGAAAAATCATCGGAATATTGTGTACAATGGACACTCTGGACACGAAAAATTTCGAAAAATTCAAAAAAAAAACGAAAAAATTATAACTTTTAAGATTTGATTCTTAAAAATAAGAATGTAGGAATTTTTTGGAAAGAAGCATATAAAAAAAAAGGAAAATTTGAGGGAAATTTGGTCGAATGTTGGCAAAATCTATATTTCATCCATAAAAATACAAAATTTTTCCAAAAAAAATTAAACCTAGATTAAATTTTTTCTATCAACATTGATGAAGACTTCATGAAATGTTACAAAAAATTGTCAATTTTGATCGAAAAATGTGTAGAAAAAAAGAAGAAAAATTTGGAATTTGTTGTGAAAAAAAGAAAAAATGGAATTTCCTTTTTGTGATCTGGGCTTATCGGCAAAAAAAATTCAGAGAAGTGCCAATTGTCTTTGCTCGATTTTGGATTTCTGACATCTTTTCGATGGTTTTCAGATCGATTGTTAGAACGTATTTTTGTACTACGAAATTCTTTTTGAAATTTCGTGACCATTGGTGAAAATTACTATGTCAAAAATACCCGAAAATGGAAAATAGGCAATAAAGATTTTCCATTTGTAATTTCATTGCGTTTAAATAATTGAAAGATTGCAATTTCGTGGAGTTTTTCCAGGAAATTATAAAATTTAATGACCTTGGCTTCACATATGCTAATGGAATATTAATATGCTTCGGTATTGAACGTAGGTAGATTTTAAAGACATTTCAGTCCCTGGTAAACAATTCAAAACAATTTAAACTTGGTAGAACAGTAGCGTGACCATTTGTATATTTTATCTTGATTGAAACCCAGCTACCTATACAGAGGCACCGGCTTGCGCTTTGAAAGTTGTATAGGTACTTTCGACTTACCTGCAGCGGGTAAAATATACCGAATTTTCGTAATTTTTCGTCTCATTAAGACACTTATTGCTTTACTTGACGGTGACCTAATTTTTTCGTGTGTATAGGTATGTGTTGTAGACTAAGGGAGGAAGTAATTTTTAGCTAATGAGGTTTGAGACTGTTGGACTTGATGTCAATAGAGGTTGAGTAAAATGAGAGCTAGGTTATAAGGTGTGAATTAACCTTTACTAAATTATATTTTGGGTTTATAATTAGTACGTTGATACGTTGATAGGCAGTGAAGGAATGAATTGTGGAAACAAAAGGAAGAAAGTGGTGATAAACGAAAGTATAAATTCGTTTTCATTAGTTTTTCCGTTTAAATCGCCCTCCTTTTTTTTTAGTATTATTATTTTTAATCATATTTTTTCAGCACCAAAGCTATTTCGTGACAAAGTAACATAAAACAGTATAGGTATTGCTGAAGCGTTAAAAAAAATAAAAAAGTTTTTGAAGAATGGAAAACATGAAAAGCTTACGCAGTTGCGTAAAATTAGCCACGAGCAAAGATAACGGGTGATAGATTTAGCTGGTTTTTTTTTCATTTGGTTATTTTGCTGGAAAATTTTTTGGTTTTGTAGGTATGCTTTCTGGAAGATTAACCTGGCTGATCGTTTCGAAAATAATTGATGCATTCGAATCAATTTTTTAGAATCTAAAAATACTTAGATTAGAATTCTTTCCAACCTTGATTTTTGAGGGCTTTTGTAGAGAAAAAGACTTTTTGTTTACATTGAATTTTCCTTTGGTAAAACAAAATCAGAAATGCATGAATGTTATTCACTCCAACTGTCTTAATAGGCATGTTGGAATTCTTAGATGATTTTGGGTTTTGAAAAAGTAATTTTTTGGGAGTGGTAAAAAAATCTATCGACATTTTTCTCACAATTATTTTACCAATTATTGGATAGATAATTATTCATAAAAAGGAGTAACTATTGAAATTACTTGACGGAACCGAATTCGAAATTAGTTATTTTATCGCCCTCTAATTTTTTCATTTTGCCACAAATGGAATTTCAACGATCCAAGTTTAAAATTTTCCAGTTCTAAATTTTTTCAATTTTTTTTCAAAGCTGTGCCCAATGTCTGATGTTGTCAACGGTGAAATATTTTTAAAATCAAAATTTCTGAAATCTTGAATTTTTTCTCATCTTTGAATTATTAAAAAAATTCAATTTCAAAAATTTTTCACCTCTGTATCCACCCATGCACAGTACCCAGTTGAAGAAAAGACATTTTCAAAAATGAAAAAAAATTAAACTTGGAAAAATTTTGTGATGGTAATTGATAAAAAATGTTGAAATTCAACTGCTTTGAAAGAAATAGAATTTAAGAACTTGAAAAAATTTAGGGTTGGAAGAAGTTAAAACTTATTTGGACTTCAATCGGCAAAATCCCATTTTAGACAAAATTATTTAGGAACCAATTATTAATAACTAAGAAATTGAAAAAATTTAGGGTTGGAAGATTTGGACTTCAATCGGCAAAATCCCATTTTAGACAAAATTATTTAGGAACTAATTATTAATAACTAAGAACTTGAAAAAATTTAAGGTTGAATCGGCAAAATCCCATTTTAGACAAAATTATTTAGGAACTAATTATTAATAACATGTGTTTTATTTTTAAATCATTGAATATGAAGAATAATATACTAAAAACTACCCGCGCGCCCTCTAGCAGGAGTTCAGTGAACTACGTCATCAGTGTCTGTGGTGTGATAACAGGTTCTATGAGAAGGTGTGGTCGTCGCGTCAGGTCAAATCCATTCAGTTCACCTACAGCCTTGGTTGGTGTCGGACGTGCTCTTTGTGAATGGTGTTCAGCCTTAAGCTATTGCAGTGTTTTTTTTTCTTTGTGCTGATCAGTAATATTTTTTTTTATCGCGATTTCATTTTAAATAATTTTAGTTGAAGATTTTTGAAGCTTTAATGTATTTTAATTTTGTTTTGTGGTGAATGCAATCAGTTTGTGTTTTGTCGCGTTAATTATTCAGGTGTTTTGGGAAAGGGTTTTTTAAATTTGTATCGTGGCCGTTTCATGTGCTTTTAATTTTTTTGTGGTTTGCGGTGAATGTCATCAGTACATAGTAGCTGCTAGCTGTTGCTTCCGGAATATTTGAGTAAGTAATTTTATTTTCATTTGTGCTTTTTTCAATTAGTTTTTTCTAAAATATTCTGAATTTCTGAGGGGTTTTTTACATGCTAGTGTTGGTCTTGCTTTTAAGCTTGAGTAAATAAGTCTATGCTAGCAAACTGATTCTTCTTTTCCCAAATGTGGCATTTTCTGATAAATTTTAAAGTTTTTCCAGTTTTTAGGTTTTAATTAACATCTTTTTGAACCTATGAAGATTCTTTTTCTTTTGATGAAGTAATTTTTTTGATTTTGATACCCAACTCTTCTTTTTATTTCCAAAATTGTAATTTTTGATGATAATTTAAATTCTGAATCCAATTATTCTAAATTTTTTCACTTTTTGACAATGCAGTGGTTGATTTTTTTCAACTGTAAAATGTTTTCAAGTTTTTTCCCAACATTTTTCAATTATTTTCAATTTTTTCTATTTCATTTTGATGAAATAATTTTTTGATTGACCATTTTGGGTGGAGTGACAGCATTCTATCGAAACTTTTTGATAATAATCATGCGGGGGGGAGAGAGAGATAGAATAGTCGAAAATACATTATAGTATACCTATAGCATGGGAGAAATTAGGTTTTTTGGATTTTCAAAGAAAACTGCGGGTTTTTGTGAAATCTAACCATAATCCATTAAAAACCTATTTGATAAACATTCTTTTTATTCACTTTTAGCATACTTAAACTTTGAATTGAAATTACTGGACAGCATGTATTTTTTATGAATGAAAACTGTGGAGAATTTTACCCTCTTTCCAATGATTTATCATCTAGCTTCGTTGTGTAAAAATATTCAAGCCGCTATTCTCTTTCTAATGGTTTGAAACAGTCATCTTCACATCTCAGAACCATTTCAAAACAGCTGATTAGCTGATCTGTTATTTTCTAAAAAGGTGATAGAATAACGGCTTGAATACTTATTACTTACACAATTACTAGTGGTCTTATATCGGAGGAATTTTTGGTATCAATATTTATCGATACTTTTGAAGCCAGTATCGATAATATCAATATTTATCGATACTCTCAAGAAGCCACTATAGTTCTTGTGTCTCCACTGCCTCCAATTTTTTTTCACACTCGCGACCTCACAATGTCACGTTTGACAATCGGCGTTTTGGCGATTTCCAGTATCCAGTTTCCCAATTTCGCGCTCGTAATCGTGAAGTAATTTCACTTCTTGGATTTTAAGTTGTGTATAATCCTTGAAACAAGGGAATTATAACAAAAACGAACCAAAATGTAAAATATTGATACTCATTCGATACCACGTTTGAGTATTGATACTTTTCGATACCGTGAAGTATCGATATTATTGATATTTATCAATACTCTTAAGACCACTAACAATTACACTCATTGATGCATCATTGGAAAGCGGATAAAACTCTCAACAATTTGCATCCATAAAAAATTCAAGTAACTTTAATTCAAAGTTTATGTATGCTAAAAGGGAGTAAAAAAAGAATTATCATAAAATTGTTATTGTTGGATGAAATGAAAACTTTTCTATAATAATTAACAAAGATTTTTTATATCTTTAATTAACAATCTTGCACTCACTTCAGCGCTAGCATCACATCAATAGGAAATTTTAATAGCTTCTTTTCTTGATATGGTTAAATTTTATCTAAACCCACCCTGTTCCTTAAAAATCCAGAAAACCCAACTTCTCCCATATAAGCTAATGTATTATGTTTGATTCTCCCCCCCCCCAATATGTACCGGGTGCTTGATTAATTCTGGCTCCCCCCCCCCTAATACTTTTTGTGCAAAAAATTGTAAGTTGGCAATACTTCGTATTTTTTATTTTGTTTATGATTAGACCATTTAATTGAAGTATTACCAACTTATGATTTTTAACACCTGAAAGTTCTCGTGGGGAGGGGGGAGAGCCAGAATTTATCGAGCACCCGGTACTTCTAACAAGCACATATAAAATGCAGCCACTTCATGCAAAATGGTCAATTCTTACAAAGGTTAAATCAATTTTCACAAAAACCCTCAGTTTTCCTTAAAAATCCAAAAAAACTTTCTTCCATATACGCTAATTAATTTATGCTAGTGCTCAAGTGAGCGCAAGATTGTCAATTACAATACCTACCCTTCTTTTTATTTCAAAATCTCAATTTTTCATAGTAATTCAAAATGTGATGGTGATCCTAGAAAGGGTTATCGCAGTTTTTTTGTTCTACAAATTTCTCTACAACACTACAACACTCTACAACTCTAGAACCAAAAAAATCGATTTTTTCCGTGATAACCTCCTTCCTGGGATCATCATCACAAATTCTGAATCCAATTCTAAATTTTTTTCATTTTTTGGTTATGCTGTGTATGATTTTTTTCAAATTTTTCAACTACAAACTGTTTTTAATCTTTTTTTCAAACTTTTTAAATTTTGATTTTCTCAGTTTGTATTTTTTAAAAAATTCTTCAAATTTAATTTTCTTTACTAATACATATTAAAGGCTCTGGTGTGGTAAGGGGGTCATTTGGCCTCTGGTCCAACTTTGGAAAAATGCGTACGCCATTCGATTTGCCATGGTAGATGATTTTAGAGCGCATGAGCGAATTTTTATCCCATCCGGGGGGGGGACTGGGGGATCAAAATACGCGATTTTCAAGACAAAAAATTATAAAAATTTTATCTCCTCGAGTTTTCAACCGAATTTCCCAAAACTTGGCACAAAGGTAGTGGTACTAGGGGGAAATGCCCTGAAATTTTTTCAGATTTTTGTAACCACATTAATGACCTCGAATTCGAATTTCAAAAATTTCAAATCGCCCTGGGGGCAGGGTTTGGAGGCTGTTTAAAAAAAATTTAATTTGAATTCATCGATGTATTTCACATTTCCGTGAATTTTTTTAGATTTTTTCAGGAGGTGTTTTTCTTTAATTTTTCATTTTTCATAATTTCCAGCTAAAAATATTATCCCTCCCTCCATGCCTCATTGCGACCTTTATTTATATATTTCTTATGACTATGTCGCCCAAAATTCAATTACAAACACCTTGCCGCCAAAATTTTACAACCCTTCGTGACTAGAATTTATTCTTATTGTTTAAAATTCCAAGAAATTATTCAAACAACTTGCCGCCAAAATTTTATAACCCTCAAAATTTTAAAAAAGGAATAGAAAAAAATTAAAGGGCAGTACGTGACTAGAATTCTAAATATAAAAACTAGACCCCCCTCCCCCATGTGATGTCGTAAATTTTATTGCTCTGTTTTGAAATTCAATCTCCCAAATTTTACTCCCTTTGAAACTCCGAAGCAACCATAAAAAAAAAGTACAAAAGATCGGCCGCCAGATGAGATGTCGTAAATTTTATTGCCCCCCTTCGAAGTTACGTGACTAAAATGTGGGATGAATTATCAATTTTATTTACCACATACTGTGAGCCGAAACCTTTATATCTGCCGTCTGGAATTTTGTTTACTAAATTTTTTTAAAATTCAGTAAACAAAATTCCAGACGGCAGATATAAAGGTTTCGGCTCACAGTATGTGGTAAATGAAAATTATGATTCATCCCACATAATAGTCACGTAATTTCGAAGGGGGGGGGCAATAAAATTTACTGGGGATAAAAATTTAGTAAACAAAATTCCAGACGGCAGATACAAAGGTTTCGGCTCACAGCGTGTGGTAAATAAAATTAATGATTCATCACACACAATAGTCACATAATTTCGAAGGGGGCAATAAAATTTACATCTCATCTGGCGGCCTATCTTTTGTACTTTTTTTATGGTTGCTTCGGAGTTTCAAACGGAGTAAAATTTGGGAATTGGGAGATAAACAGGACAATAAAATTTACGACATCTCATGGGGGGTCTAGTTTTTATATTCAGAATTCTAGTCACGTACTGCCCTGTATTTTTTTTTTATTCCTTTCTTAAAATTTTGAGGGTTATAAAATTTTGGCGGCAAGTTGTTTGAACAATTTCTTGGAACTTTAAACAATAGGAATAAATTCTAGTCACGTACGTATTTTGTTCTATTCTTTTTTTAAATTTGAAGGGTTGTAAAATTTCGGCGGCAAGTACCTGTTATGCAAAAACAGGTTCTGTGCAAATTCGTGTCCTTGCGTCATGTGCCTGGTCTCTGGTCAAATCAAATCAGTTCTTCTACAACCTTTGTTGGTGTCGGATGTGTTCTTTTCTTTGTAACTAGTATTCAGCCTTCAGCTGTTCCAGAATTTTTTGTTTGTGTCAATATATTTTTTTAAACGCGATTTGGATTTGGTTTTAAGTATTAAGTAATTTGATGAAAGCTTTAATGCATTTTAATTTTCTTTCGTGGTGAATGCAATTAATTATTAATGTATTTCGTCGCGTTAATATTTCAAGTGTTTTGTTGTCGTTTCGTGCGCTTTTATTTTTGTTTTTTGTGGCAAATGTAATTGGTGTGCATATATATTTGCTTGTTGCTTCCAAAACATTGGGGTGAGTAATTTTATTATTTAATTTTTTCTAAAGTTTCATAGTATTTGTATTTACCTTTTCAAAAAAATGCCATCCTGATTCAAATTTTAGGGTATTTTTAGATTTTCCTTAATTCAAAATGATTTTCTAAATGATTCAAAAGTGGAATTTGACTTGGATGTTTTTAGTCTTACATTAAAGGCTCATTTTTGACGTTTTCACTATTTATCTGTATCCATTTCATTTTTTTCCCTATTGTGGCACCCTATCAGTTATTGTTTTACTTCTTTGCATTTTCAAATTTTATTCAAAACTTTTTGTAGGTACTAGTTTTAGTCTTCTTGTTTTCATAATTTTTTCAATTACCTATGCATTTTGACCATGCATAATTTGAAAAAAAAAACTCATTATTTTAGACAAGTATTTAAATTTTTTCCTTATTCGTCACATTCAATTCATTGAAACTTTCATTGGGCTTTTTAAAATGAAGTTCTTTGAACTATTTTTCAAATTCGTCGTTTCTTTTGAAACAGTTTGCACTTGCACATCGCTATTTTTTTTTTCAACTTGCCATAAATTTTATTTGAACAGTAGTTAGGTAGGTAGACTCTTATTTTGGCTTCCTCTCGTTTCTTATTTGTAAAAAAATTATAATTACCTCTTTTTCTTTTAAAATATAAATTAACCCTTTTTATTTTAAATCCAATTTTACTTTTGTGATTTTAAATATTTTTATTGAATATCGAAATCAATGAAATTTGATTTGGTTCTTCTTGACTGAATTTCTTTAATTTGTTTGGTTTCTTTTTTCTGTTAATTTGCAAAACTTTTCATTTGATAATTTTTGATAAGTTCTCGAATGTTTATTAAATCGTCTGATTTCTTTTTCCACTTTTTTTTGAGACTTTCAAGTTCTTTAATCACTAGGTATAGATAGTTACTTATTGTAAATATCCAAATTCAATTTTTTCTCTTTTTTTTTTACATTTTTGTGCCATTTTTTGGCTCTTTTTCAGTATCACATATTTTTTCATTAAAAATTTCACAATTTTTTTTTAGGTTTTCTCTTAGATTTCGACTAATTGTCATGTTTTTAAAATATTCCGTTTTGTTAATTGATTCTGGGAAATAATTTTTATCGAAACGACAGCAAAATTTATACCTAGTCTTCCATTGGCTCTCCTTGAGTAAACATCCCTCCTCCTTATTTCTGGATGTAATTTTCGTTATTTTTCCCCAATTTCTTCCAGTACCCAAATGAATTACAGAGTTAATAGGCTCTCATACCTATTACCTACCTTAGTGTTTTTTCAGCTGAAGTAATATTTGTTTTTTTTTTACAGGTTTTTAATCCGGACTCAAGTTGAAAAATGCAGAGTAATGCAGAGTAATGCAGAGTAAAAAAGAGGAAACCTTGCTGAAGATACTTTGGTGAGTAATTTTGTGATTTTTATTCCATATTTACGTGTAAGTAATTCACTTTATTTTTGGTTTGCGTTTTCACGTGAAGAGCTGTGCTTTCTGTTTTTTTATTTTGCTTTTGTGGGTTTTCCCCTTCAAAAGCAATAATCCTTTGTTTCAGAGTTTGTGCGAGCCCTGCTCTTAGCATTTTTAATCAGCTTTCAGGGCCACAAGCGAACTCTGAAATTAATTAAAGGAGAGACTCGAAATTCGAGATAAAATAGGAAGCTAAAATTCAAATCAGCCCCAATTTTCACTAATCTTTCGAATAAAATTATTGATTTTTTCTGACAAATTAGGAAATATTGATCGTAAAATCAGTGATTTTTGCTTGAAAGATCAGTGAAAAATCATCAATCCTGAAAATTAAATGACTAAAATATTGCCTGAGTGAAACCGTTGAGAAATCTTGTTTGATAAGAGCAAAAATTCATTTTTTTCGATTTTTGTAATGAAAAATAATTTTTTTCGAGCTTAAGGGAGGCCTGAGCCCCCTGAGCCCACCCTGGAGAACGCCTATGTTTTAGAGTGTGTCTACCTTACTATTTAATAGAATTTTTTTTAGATTGCATTGGGCTCAAACTTTAAAATTTCTGTTCAAATTTTGTGTAACTCTCCTGTCTCCTTACGAGAGCTTGTGTTTTTCTCACGTTTCTCCTATTAGAATTTATTTATAGAAATTGTCATGTTCTTAGTTTGATTTTAATTTTTGTTCTTTGTTTACAGGCTATGGATCAAGATTCAAGGTGAAACCAAATTCTGATTCATGATTTTGTGCCGTGAGATTTTCGTGGAAGAGGAAACCTCGCTGAGAATAATCAAATGAGTAAGTAATTTTACAGTTTCTATACAACGTCTAAATTCAATGATTCTTCTAATTATAAGAAAATTTATTTTACGTAATGTATCATATATGTGCTGATATTTTCAGTATGTATTTGATGAAAATTTAAATTTTAGATCCCCGCCCGTTTTTAAAAATTGTTGATTTAGTTTTGTCTTACCTTTTTCGGGTTGATTTTTTTTTTGTTTGCTCGACGCGACGTAAATAAGTTTTCATTTAAAAATTCGAGTCAGTCTCCCCCTTAAAATTTTGTCAGATCAGTTTTCAGTACTCAGATCTCTGCATGAGGGAATTGTTTGGAGGTAATTTGGATTATACATTGGTATAGGCTAGGCCCATGTAGATGAGAACATTTTCTGGTCAATAATTTTTATATTCCTCCCTTTGTGAGAGCTTTTTGTATTTTTTTCAAGTTGCGTTTAGTTTTAAAATTTTTCTTACGTAGATTATGAAAAAAAATTTCATACAAGAATAATTTACTTACCTGTTGTTTGAATATTTTTATTCCTTGTTTATAGTTGATTTTTCTTTTTGCAGGCTTGGACCATACCTACCAAAACCTTTGCCAAGGATAGTGGATGTTTCTGTGGATAATTGTAGTAGGTAAGTGATTTTCCATTTTTTATTCATGATTTTTTAACCTACCCGTTGATTGAATATTTATATTTCTCATTTAGATATGGTTAATTTTTCTTTTTGCAGGCTTCAAGCATACCTAGACCTACTAAAACGCCGCCGAGGATAATGAAGACGTTTCTATGGATAATTTTAGTAGGTAAGTGATTTTTCATTATTCATTCATGATTTTTATTTGATTGCACGATCTTTGAATTCATTTTATGTACCTACTCTCTCATTTTAAATCATTGAAATGCAGCACAGATAAAATCAATGAAATTTTTTGATTTTCAGCGGAATTCCACTGATTTTATTACTGTGCTGCAATTCTGACTTGATTTACAGTGATTTTCCCTTAAATTTCACTGATTTATAAATGGTGCAAATTTTAAAACAATAATTGGATTGCCTGGACGTTAAAAAAAAGTTTATTATGTAGGTATCTTTCACAGTGAGTAGTACCTGGTTAAATTTTACAACTAATTTTTGGTGTATGTATTGTTTTTTTTTTCAGAATTTTGGAAGCAGAAGAATACTCAGATGATGGCGAGGACGTTTTTTCTGCGTTGGAATGGAGTCATTTTATGAAGGATAATTTGCGGTGAGTACTTTTTTAATTTTATTTCACCTAATTAAGGTAATAAGTACATTATTATTTCATCGTTTTTATACCTACTTTGGTTTTTTAAATATTTTTTCCTTACCTGTGGGTTTAGTTTACCTCTCGATGTGATAGGATGTGCTCAAGTATAATTTTTGCATATGTTATATTTTTCAGAACTTTCGAGGAAGAAGCAGCTGATTGTGTGATTTCGCATTCTTTTATCCAATTGCTCATCAAAAAGAATCGAAGGAACAAGGAGGATTTTTCTGTAAGTAAGTATTTTCTCAAGTTTTATCTTACCTGTTTAACGTAAGGCATTATTTCATTTTTTCCCCTTATTTTTTCTTTTTTCTAGCTTTGAATCATTATTTTATTTTTTTCATACCTTTTGTTTTCTTAAACCTGAAAAATTAACGTTTTTTATCCCTGCAAAATACTTACAACTAGAATCTTGTTTTAGAATTTAAATTTAGTTTTCGTTCATCTTTCAAGGTTAGAGAATGTTTTTTGTACCTTTTTTCATTTCAAAATGGTGGTTTAGTTTGTGCTTACCTCTCAAAGTGTGAACATATGCTTTAGATAACGTTTTTTTGTACTTACCTACCCTTTTTTTCGTATCAAAACTGGTTTAGTTTGTATTTACCATGCTTTGGAACTATTTTTTGGATAATTTTCGTGTATGTTTCTCTTTTTTAGAATTTCCAAGGAAGAAAACACTGGAGGAAGAAAACGCTGGTTTTGTGTGATTTTTGCGGCACTTACCTGTTAATGTGGAGACATCTTGAAGAAAGGACAGTTTTGGTGAGTAGTTTTTTATTTTACATCATTAAAGTATTGTTTATTTTACCTGTTTAACGTAATGCATTATTTCATTTTTTCCCTCATTTTTTCTTTTTTCTAGCTTTGAATCATTATTTTATTTTTTTCATACCTTTTGTTTTCTTAAACCTGAAAAATTAATGTCTGCAAAATACTTACAACTAGAATCTTGTTTTAGAATTTAAATTTAGTTTTTGTCCATCTTTCAAGGTTAGAGAACGTTTTTTGTACCTTTTTTCATTTCAAAATGGTGGTTTAGTTTGTGCTTACCTCTCAAAGTGTGAACATATGCTTTAGATAACGTTTTTTTTGTACTTACCTACCCTTTTTTTTCGTTTCAAAACTGGTTTAGTTTGTATTTACCATGCTTTGGAACTTTTTTTTGGATAATTTTCGTGTATGTTTCTCTTTTTTAGAATTTCCAAGGAAGAAAACGCTGGAGGAAGAAAACTCTAGTTTTGTGTGATTTTTGCGGCACTTACCTGTTAATGTGGAGACATCTTGAAGAAAGGACAGTTTTGGTGAGTAGTTTTTTATTTTACATCATTAAAGTATTGATGGCAATTGCTACCTAGTTTTTATTCAAATAGATTCATTTTTTAATTCGTTTTAAGCGAATATTTAATAAGTTTAATGCATGAGCTTTTACATATTTTATTACATTACGTAATTAAAATTATACACCTTATCAGTTACACTATTTTAAATTGTGGTATTATCATTTATTGTAATTATGGCCCCCGAATGGGAGCAGGATCATATTCCTGCTCCAACTCCTGGTCGCACGTCCACGTCGTGGGGGCTGGGACCTCGCCGGACTTTCAGTTCGGCGTGCAAACGCGACAGGGGGGCGTGTCAGACACGCTGGTTAGGCTTCCTTTCAAAATTATTGTATTTTGGGCTTGGGTGTTGGGTAAAAATTGAATATTTTTGGACTTAGGTTGTCTCATTGTCTCATGCAGGGTCACTCTATTACACAACAGTATCGGGTTACCCTGCATGAATAGATCCGGCTAGTGAATTGTGCAACGTCATTGGTGCCCACTGCGGTGATAGTCTGAGCGCGGGGCTCATCGATGTGGAGACCTTTGCCGGTGCATTTTTCACTCGCTGGATCAGGGCCTTAGTCGTAGGGATGTCTTGTGACCTGCGTAATGCGCGAAATCTTGTGGCTTTGCTGAGGGTCTTTGATCCCCATATCTACCTTGGCAAATCCGGGATGGAGGGCATTACGTGGCTCGTTGCGCAATAGGTGTCTGGTCTTTTCATCGTGACTAGCGAAATTTGAAGATGGTCGGACCCGGACGCTCTTTTTAGTACCGTAAAAAATCCAAAAATCCAAAAAGTGAAAATGAAAGTGAAAGTGAAGAAAATGAAAAAATTTAGGATACTAAAAAGAGCGTCCGGGTCCGACCATCTTCAAATTTTGCTAGTCACGATGAAAAGACCAGACACCTATTGCGCAACGAGCCACGTAATGCCCTCCATCCCGGATTTGCCAAGGTAGATATGGGGATCAAAGACCCTCAGCAAAGCCACAAGATTTCGCGCATTACGCAGGTCACAAGACATCCCTACGGCTAAGGCCCTGATCCAGCGAGTGAAAAAAGCACCGGCAAAGGTCTCCACATCGATGAGCCCCGCGCTCAGACTATCACCGCAGAGGGCACCAATGACGTTGCCCAATTCACTAGCCGGATCTATTCATGCAGGGTAACCCGATACTGTTGTGTAATAGAGTGACCCTGCATGAGACAATGAGACAACCTAAGTCCAAAAATATTCAATTTTTACCCAACACCAAAGCCCAAAATACAATAATTTTGAATAGAAGCGTAACCAGCGTGTCTGACACGCCCCCCTGTCGCGTTTGCACGCCGAACTAAAGTCCGGCGAGGTCCCAGCCCCCACGACGTGGACGTGCGACCAGGAGTTGGAGCAGGAATACAATCCTACTCCCATTCAGGGGCCATTAATATTGATACCAAATAAATATGTCCAATGTATAAATTTACAATAAAAAATTACTCACCTTGACCCTAGGGATCCAGAAAGAGCAGAGCGGAGCTGCGGAGGCGGGAAGATACCCTCCAGGTGATTTTGTCGAAGCTGGATTTGGCGGCAATGTATTACTTTCTAATATCTGCCCAATTCAAGAACTGCAAACAAAAAAAAAATTAAAATTATACAAAATAAAAATATGTACCCTACAAATACTATTACTATATGACTAATTATTATTTGTGAAATATTCATTAATAAATGATTAAAAATATCAAAATAGTTTGGTTTTTTTTAAAAAATGAATAAGCAAAAATATTTAATCAAGTTTAGATGAATTTTGATTTTAGAAAAGTTACTAACCTCAATCCCAGAGATCCGGAGCGGAGCAGGGGGAAGACCACCTCCAGGTGGTTTTTTCAAAGCTGGAACTAGAGCGGGATGCATTGGAACTGGCACCTCCGAATGATTTTTCTGGTGATAACAAATCATTTTCAACTATCTTGATGATTCATAAACTGCAAACAAAATTCGAGGAAATCTCTTTTTGGTAAAAACTATTTTGGTAGGTATACTGATGTTTTGGATTATAAAAAAGTGAATTAAAATTATGAAAATTAAAAAGACGCTAAGCCATGCATTAAAACCAAATGTCTAAAAAAAAAAAACACAATAAATACAAAATATAGCATTAAATATGTGTTTGCTGTAAGAGAGCCAACTAAAAACTGAACAAGCTGAAGACACATGTCCTTTAAAAAAAAATCAGGTAATGTAAATAAAAAAAATCACTTACTTAATGATGAGAGTGATGGCCACTTCCTTCCTATTTTCAATCACCATTGGATTCGGAACTGCAGAAAAAATAGGCGAATTAGAATTATACAAAAACGAAATCACAAGTAAGTATAATATAGCTAATAACTTCATTTAAAACATGCAAACTCTAAATAATACTTATTTCAATATTTTACATCCAGAGAGATGTTTACTCTTTGAGAGCCAATTAAAGACTAAGCTAGGTTATCAATAAACATGAAGTCGACTTTTAAAAAAAAAAGAAAAAAAAACAAATAAAGCCTAAATGTTTTTCTGACCAATTTTCTTCAAAATGTTACACTAAAATCAAACTAAATAATTACAACTACTTTTTAAAAAATCTTCAAAACTGTTACTCACTTACCTTTTGTGAATAATTCTAAACACCCACTTTGAAATGTGGGCTTTAATTTTCTAAGTCGAGAAAAATGTTGGAGAGTAATATCTCCATTTTATTGTAGAGCAATATTGGCGTGACTTAATGCAATTATGCACATCAGTCACATACCATTGCTCAAGTATTTTTGTAAATTAAATTTTGAAACAAAAAAATAAAAAAAGAAGCCAAAAGTTTAAAAAGTTATAAATGTTTTTTAAAAAAAATAAAAATATAAAAATAATGGGGAAAAAAGGAGCCCTTTCTATCAAAAGAAAGGGATCCTGAAAAAACCCCTATTAAAAAATAGTACAAGTATAATCATAACATTACCTACAACTAAATACATCTTAAAATTACTTATCACTTACTTATAATGTAAATATCCTACATCTTCGTCTTGCAGTCTTCTTTTCTTGAATACCCTTCCAACCTTCTTACCTTCTTACCTTCACCCTTCACCCTAAAAAAACACACACCACCTAACCCCAGGAGAGACGAAGGGTTGGACGTTACCACAATGCTCAGTGACTTATGCTGGCAAAGTCTATGACAACCACCTACTCGAAAGCACTTACTGCGGATGGCGACTTATAGGACCTCTATGAGAGGCTATTAAAACACGCGCGTCCAGCATAAAGATGCTGGAGTTGCGAGCCACGCGCAGCGAGCATAAAGCTCCCGACTAGGCTGGCTTCGAGCGATCAACGGATACTAGCGGCAGCTGACACAGCCATCACCAGCACTCGAAACGTCTGCAGGGGTAACGTCCTCCTTGGCCCTACCGGATAGACGTGCGCTGGGCTAAGGCCATCACACCTTACATGCCTCTCCCGACCCGTATCACAATCTGCAAAGTGCAGACAACGCAGGGCACCTCAAGAGTAAACTCAAGCGATGACGAAGCGTCCAGTGATCAGGACGATCTCCCTCGCTGCGCCTATCTTTCGAGACCAAGGTTTCCGTAAAACGGTACAAAGAGAAATGAGCACTGCACTTCCCTATGTCATTTTCGATTTACCCCCACCATTCGAAAAAAATTTCCCCCACCATATGAAATTTTGGAAAAACAAATTCGGCTCCTTTGTTGTGATTTATTGCCCTCGGCGATTGTAAAAAAATTATATCTTTTATTGCCTTCAAAATATGTATGTGACCTGTCGGCTTCATTGTGTTTCAGATTTCTTGTGAAGATTTATTACCCTAAGCTGATATAAAAAATTTGACCTGAATGATTTATTACCCTTATTGTGTTGCCTTTTCTTTGTTGGTTTTATGGCCCCGAAAAATTGAGAATCATCTCTGAATGGATTACCCTGGAACGTGTTTGGACCTCCGACTGTGTTTCGGCCCCTTTTATTTATTTTATTGCTCCGAGAACGTGACTAAAATTTTTATTCGAATTTTACATTCCAGTGAGTCATGCTCAGACCACCTGTAGGGTTTCGGCTCCTTTGTCCATTTTATGGCTCAAAAAAGGCGAAAAATTCTTATCTGAAATTTAAATCGAACAGCGACGACTGATTTATGACCTAGAAAGGATGCCGAATTTGTTTTCGCTCAAATTCAAAGAATGCAGGGGTTTCAAAACTAGCGAATAAAATTAAATGCGAGGACGTGCAGTGGTATTAAAAATAGGTAGACTATTTTAGAATATGTTTAAAATTTCATTTTTGATTTTCACGATTTTAATGTCAAAAACCATGAAAAAGTGGTATCGCAAAGCAGAAATTGTGGGATAGGATTTTTTTTGAACATTCATGTTAAGCAAAAAGAAAATGTTGAAACAAAAATTTATCGAATTTTAAAACGCTGTCCGAGCTATTTATTTCTATGATTCTGCATAGGTAGGTGATTGATTAATGAAATGCCCAAGATATTTCAAATAGGCAGGTATGTTTTTGAAAAAAAAAAATCCACGAATTAATTAATCCTTTGCCTTTTTTAATCATTTTCAATGCGAAAATTAACCGTATATAACTGGAATTCAGGAATTTGAAAGAGCTGTCTGTGTCTTACTCTCCTCTCTCCTCCTCTTCGTTTCTCACTAAGAAAAGGGTCTAAAACTCCATAAATTTGGAAATTTATTTTTTGAAAGTTTGAAATTAGCCGTTTTTTGAGGCCCTTTTAAGAAATGGTGATGATGCAACCTTCGAACTGTTTTTCATTGAATTTTTGTAGATAAATTTGATGTCAAATTTGAAAGTATAAAATTTCTAAAAACTTTTGAGGCAACTTGCAAAACAAAATCCTGTCTTTGGGACGATTTTTTAGCAACTTTTTCCTCTTTCTTTCTCCTCTCCTCTTCCCCATTCACCCTTGTCATGAAATCCCTTTACGTATAATAATTTGACATTTTAATGGGAGTCAGTTGCAGAAATATGGTAGAATATTTCGAAATTTGATAATTCAAAATTTGAAATTGTTTAATTTTTGTGAACAATTTGTTCAAACATTCAATTATTGATTCAAATTTTAAACGTAATTTTTCAAAAATTGAAAACATTTTCTCTCTGCGATTACTTCTGATCGGATTTTTTGGGAGGGGGGTTCAACATTGTTGCTATTGGCATTTTTTTAAAAGAAAAAATTCAAAAAAATTGTCTTGAAAAATTTTGTATCTCTTGCCCTTTTTTTTCTCAATAATTTCACTCGACAAAAAACAACCATCCGCGATTTTGAAACATATCAAGAATTTATACCCCAACTTTCTACATCCTTACAATTTTAGAAATGAATCATGAAATGTTTTCTGCTCGGCAATATTTTTCTAGCTACCACGACTCCACCGTCGTCGGGTAACATTTCCCACCTACGTCGCGCTCAAAAAAGAAGGGGAAGGGTAAATCAAAAACTAGTAATTGTAAGAAACACATTATAACGCTTTTAAATTCACTAAAGTCGTCAATTTTAATAATGAATTAAGAAGTAGAAAAATCAAACTAGCGAGTAGATAAAAGTGAGAGAAAAAATTTAAAAAGTATTTCAACAGGGGCATAAAAAATTTCTACCTCGAAATAATCGAAAAAAATAAAAATCGAAAAAAAACGCAACGATTTAAATTACTTGGGGTCAAATGTTAGAACATACCTTATTTTTAAGGAGTTTTTAAGGTTCCTTAAAAAGTACCTTAGACAGAATTCGTATTTTAAAACGCTCCTAAACGAAATTTAAAACGCGTATTCGATCGGAGGACAAAGAATTCCTCGCGAGGTACCTCAAGGTAACCCGTGTCCTCCGATCGAATGCGTGTTTAAAATTTTGTTAAGGAGCGTTTTAAAATACGAATTCTGTCTAGGGTACTTTTTAAGGAACCTTAAAAACTCCTTAAAAATAAGGCATGTTTTAACATTCGAGCCTTCATTTCGAAAAAAGGTAAAATCCCATAAACTTCCATCATTGTGAATCTGGAGAAGGGCATAAAGTAAGAATAATGAATAATAATGAATTACGATTGAATTTCAGGCAAAAAAAGGTTCATGAAATGAAAATAAAATCCCAATCATCTGAAACCATCTTCGAAAATTTGCACTCCATCCTACCACCCTCACTCCACACTTGCAACACTATGCTAAACCACTTTTCATTCAATAGGGTCCAAAAAAATCGGGCAATAATGAAACTTTGTAAACAAAAAAGAATGAAAAAGTAAATTATTTCCATTTTAAATCAACCAATGAAATCGATAAATCAAGAAGAATTCGGGAAAAAAGTTCGAAACAAGGTAGTTCTCTCTTTTTGAAAATATAAAATATTAAAAAACAGATAGATTTAAAGAGTTGGAGACTGAGACTGAAAGTATTTTGAAAATATTTCAAAATCAAAATTAAAGCTAGGTTGATTGAAAAATTTAAAAAAATTTCAATTTAAATATTTTCAACAAATAGTTTCCACAAAAAAAACTCTTGAAAGTTGAAGAACAAGAAAATTTAGTGGAAAAACGCGTAAATAAAATAAAAAGTACCTATCAAAAATTTGCCAAATTAATTAAATCTATTTCAGAAAAAAATTTCAATTTCAAATTAAATCTTTTTCCAATAAAATTTTTCTTTTTGATTCAAAGTGGGAAAACGCGTAAAAAAAATAAAAAGTACCTATCAAAAATTTGCCAAATTAAATCTATTTCAAAAAATAATTTCAATTTCAAATTAAATCTTTTTCCAATAAAATTTTTCTTTTTGATTCAAATTCACCGGACAAAAATTACATTCAAAAATCACTTTCATTTTCGCATTAAATTTAATCGCGTTTACTTTCAAATTATGAAGAAAAGAAAAAAACGAAGCTAAAAATTTCAATTTTACGTTCAAATTATCTAAATTTTCAAGAAATTTTTCACTAGAAGAAGCAAAAAATGTAAAAAAATTCTTACTTTTACCTTCAAATAACTAATTCCAAAAATTTTTCGCTTTCAAGTCAGCCTGGAACAAAATTGATTTTTTTTGGAAAGAAATGAGACGAAAATTACATCCGAACATTACACTTTCACTTTCAACACGAACTTTGATGTTTTATTGAAGAAAATGAGACAAAAAATGCATCTAAACATTAAAATTCACTTGTAATTTATTCTTTAAAAAATTAATTTTGAAAACGAAATTTGAATTTTTGAATAAGAAAATGAAAAGGTACACAACTGAAAACGTCAAAAATTCGAAACATTGAAGCCGAAATGAATTCAAAAATTATAAATTTTCTGGTAAAGTCTTTAAAATACCAAAAACTCACTTCAGTAAAATAGAATTTTTAAGGCAAAATTAGGTAAAAGATGGATCAAACAACTAAAATTTTACTCTTAAATCAAATTCACCAAAAATTTGGGGGAAAATACATTCTTACTTTTGAATAAAAATGCAACTTCTTTTGTTTTTAAAGCAAATTAACTCTTCGAAAAGTAAGTAAATAATTAAAAACTGGAATTTGAGACAGAAAATTATCCAAAATCACATTTTTTTCAATTTAGAATCAAAATCACTTTCATTTTCAAAATAAATTCGTCAAAAAATTGGCCCTGAATTGATTTTTTTCGAAGGAAGGAAGGAAGGAAGGAAGGAAAAACAAGAAATGAATCCGAAAATTGTACACCTTCAAGTTATTAAAAATACCTAAAATCCAAAATTTTTCAAGAACGAAATTAGAAGATGCATCAAACAACTATACGTTCACTTTTAAATCAAATTCACCAAAAATTTTGGGACGAAACACGTCCAAATTACTTCATTTTTGAATGAAATTTTACTTTCGAATCAAATACCTACCTAACGGGAAAAAATTGGCACTGAATTGAATTTTTTCGAAAGAAAATAAGGCGAAAACTGAATCTAAAAATCGTAAACTTTCAGGTAAGTAAGTAAAGATACCAAAAACCCAAAACACAGCAGCTAAATAGAATTTTTTAATAAGGAAATTAGATAAAAGTTGCATGCATTTAGAAAGAGGAAGGAAGGAAAAACAAGAAATGAATCCGAAAATTGTACAACTTCAAGTTATTAAAAATACCTAAAATCCAAAATTTTTCAAGAACGAAATTAGATAGAAGATGCATCAAACAACTAAACGTTCACTTTTAATTCAAATTCACCAAAAATTTTGGGACAAAACACATCCAAATTACTTCATTTTTGAATAAAATTTTACTTTCGAATCAAATACCTACAAAACGGGAAAAAATTGGAACTGAATTGAATTTTTTCAATCCAAAAATCGTAAACTTTCAGGTAAGTAAGTAAAGATACCAAAAACCCAAAACACAGCAGCTAAATGGAATTTTTTAATAAGGAAATTAGATAAAAGATGCATGCATTTAGAAACATTGAACTTTTCCTTCATATCAAATTTATCAAAAATCTGGGGGAAAAGACATCCAAATTACTTTATTTTTAAATAAAATGAAAATTCGTTTACGTTTAAATCAAATTCACTCTTTTCAAAGTAAGTATAATTAATTTATTGTAAATGTAAATTTGGGACAAAACATTACCCTAAATTACTTTAATTTTCGAATTACATTCAATCACTTTTATGTACTTTCAAAATAAATTCATTCTATGAAAAGTAGGCGGTTGAAAACGTCAAAAACTCAAACCCCTGAAGCCAAATGGAATTTTTCGCGAAGAAAATGAGACAAATAATGCATCTAAAAATTAAACCTTCACTTCGGCATACAATTTATTCCTAAAAACCCCTACTTTAAAAGCGAAATTTGATTGCTTAAAAAATAAACTAAATAGGTAAACAATTAAAAACGTCAAAAAACCGAAACATTGAAGCCAAGTGGAATTTTTTTAGAAGAAAATGGGATAAAAGATACATCTCGAGTAAATTTAATTTTTTGAATTCGCAAAAAGAGTGATCAAAAATACCCAAAATCTCTTTTACTCTCAAATTAAATTAATTCTCAGGGAATTAAACAGTTCAAAACGTCGAAAAATTGATGAATTGATTTTTTTTTAAAGAAAAAGGGTAAAAATGCATCCAAAAATTAAAGTTTTAGGCAAGTACGTAATCGAAAATGCCAAAAACCCAAAACACGGAGGCTTAATAAAATTTTTCATAAAGGAAATGATAAAGTAAGATGCGAATCTAAAAAATAAGCTTTCACTTTTAACTTAAATTCGCCAAAAATTTAAATCAATACGTATACTTATCAAAAAAATTACTTTCACTTTCAAATTAGGTAAATGCAATCACTTGATTTACTTTTAAATCAAATTTATTCTATGAAAAGTAATACAAACGTAAATTTGGAAGGAAATGTACCTCTCCAAAAATCACTTTCATTTTCGAAATAAATGAATTCTCTACAAAGCAGGCAGTTAAATACGTCAAAAACTCAAAACTTGAAGCTAAATTGATTTTTTTTTGGAAGGAAATGAGAAAAAAATGCATTTAAAATTAAAATTTTCACTTTCAAAGGAATTTATTTCCAAAAACTCGATTTTAAAAGCAAAATTTGAATGTCCGAATGAGAAACTGAAAAGGTAAACGATTGGAAACGTCAAAAACTCGAAATACTGAACCTAAATTTAATTTTTTTTGAAGGAAACGAAACAAAAAATGCATTCAAAGATTATAACAGCAGAAATGAAACGATTTCATAGGATAACGAAACAAAAAAGATAAAAATTAACATTTACTTCCTTACAGAAAAAAATGGTTTTCCAAAAAATTAATTCTAAGGGTAGAATTTGGGCCAACGAAATTCTAAAAAAGGGTATCTTCCTCGAAAAATTCACGATTTTGAATAAAAAAAATCTCAATCCAAGAAATAAAATTTTAGAATAGTAAAAAATTACGCGACTGAAGAATGAACTAAATGAGAACGTTGTTAGGTGTTTAAAGGGGCAATTAAGACTTCAAAGCCAAAAAAAGT
Organism: Pseudococcus jackbeardsleyi; assembly: GCA_038380155.1. Taxonomy (NCBI): domain Eukaryota; kingdom Metazoa; phylum Arthropoda; class Insecta; order Hemiptera; family Pseudococcidae; genus Pseudococcus; species Pseudococcus jackbeardsleyi. The sequence goes on from CM076240.1 coordinate 6,154,285, forward strand.
TTTCGAAATGAAAAAAAAATCAATAAAAAAAACACTAAAATCCTGAATTAAAAAAACACTTGATAGGTTTAGGTACCTTAGAATTGAGATTACCAGTATGAAAGCAAATTTAACTTTAAAAAAATTAAACAAACTAAAAATCCACCTACACTAGAAAAAAAAACTTGTAAAATATCGCGAAAAATTCTTCAAAAATTGAAAAGCTGTAAGTAGGTAGAAAAAGCGCAAATAAAAATAAATCACTCACCCGAATATTCCAAAAGCAACGTTGGAGCATTTCCCAGCAGCAATAAGCATCCTTATTACATTCACCAATAAACAGAATTGAAACTCATAAAAAAAGTTTCACATTTAAAATCACACTTTCAAAGCAATTGAAAAAAAAAACGCGACAAAAAACACTTCCATTCATTACGAGCATTTACATTCACCATGAAACGAATAAACGAAAAAAAAAGAAATTCGCGAAAATAATACTTCACAACTTTAAAACCCCCATTTCCATAACACTCGAAACTACATACACATAATCGCGATTGAAAAAAACACATTAAGAAAAATACGCGACAAAAAACACTTTCATTCGCCATGAAACGAAATTAAAAAATCGCGAAACTAATACATCACAACTTTAAAAAATCAATTCCCAAAACACTTGAAATTAAAATCACAATTAAAAAAAACACATTAATTAATTATAAGAACGAAAAAAATTATCCAGCTTAAGGCTGAGCAAAATTCACAAAGCGATCATCCGTCACCTCCGAGGGTCAGAGGTATACTGGTTGTGCGCTGGGGTGATGTTCGAAATACCTTTTCATAGAACCAGTTCATGCGCAACAGGCACTAGTCATAAAGTTCGCTGCGCTGCTGCTAGGGGTGGTAAGGTCGTTTTTAAATTTGGTAGATGGTAGCTAGCGACGTTATGCTCGAATAACGTAACCTCAAAATAACGTTACGCTCGAATAACGTAACCTCAAAATAACGTTATGCTTGAATAACGTAACCTCAAAATAACGTTATGCTCGAATAACGCAACCTGTAAATAACGTTACGCTCGAATAACGTAATCATAACGCAACTTCAAAATAACGTTACGCTCGAATAACGTAATCATAACGTAACTTGAAAATAACGTTACACTCGAATAACGTAACCTCAAAATAACGTTACGCTTGAATAACGTAACCTCAAAATAACGTTACGCTTGAATAACGTAACCTCAAAATAACGTTACACTCGAATAACGTAACTTCAAAATAACGTTATGCTTGAATAACATAACCTCATAATAACGTTACACTCGAATAACGTAACCTCAAAATAACGTTACACTCGAATAACGTAACCTCAAAATAACGTTACGCTCGAATAACGTAACCTCAAAATAAAGTTACACTCGAATAACGTAACCTCAAAATAACGTTACGCTTGAATAACATAACCTCAAAATAACGTTACGCTCGAATAACGTAATCATAATGTTACTTCAAAATAACGTTACACTCGAATAACGTAACCTCAAAATAACGTTATGCTCGAATAACGTAACCTCAAAATAACGTTACGCTCGAATAACGTAACCTCAAAATAACGTTACGCTTGAATAACGTAACCTCAAAATAACGTTATGCTCAAATAACGTAACCTGAAAATAACGTTATGCTCGAATAATGTAACCTCAAAATAACGTTACGCCCAAATAACGTAACCTCAAAATAACGTTACGCTCGAATAACGTGATCATAACGTAACTTCAAAATAACGTTACACTCGAATAACGTAACCTCAAAATAACGTTATACTCGAATAACGTAACCTCAAAATAACGTTACGCTCGAATAACGTAATCATAACGTAACTTCAAAATAACGTTACACTCGAATAACGTAACCTCAAAATAACATTATGCTTGAATAACGTAACCTCAAAATAACGTTACGCTCGAATAACGTAACCTCAAAATAACGTTACGCTTGAATAACGTAACTTCAAAATAACGTTACACTCGAATAACGTAACCTCAAAATAACTTTACACTCGAATATCGTAACTTCAAAATAACGTTATGCTTGAATAACGTAACCTCAAAGTAACGTTATGCTTGAATAACATCACCCCAAAATAACGTTACGCTCGAATAACGTAACCTCAAAATAACGCTATGCTCGAATAACGTAACCTCAGAATAACGTTATTCAAGCATAACGTTATTTCATATTAGAAAGGTAAACTTGAAATAACATAATTTTGAAATAACCTTACACACAAGTAATATAACCTTGAAATAACGTTATGAAGGAATGACATTACCTACTTTAAAACAATGTTATGCTTAAATAATAGAACCTTAAAATAATGCTATAGCGAAATTGCCTTTTTATCACTTGATGAATGTAACAGATCCCAGATAGGTATCAATCAGCGGTTTAATTCCTTTGTCCCATGCTTGTGAAAACAAAAAAATACTACATTATTTTAAAAACTCTGCAAACAAACAAAACAAAAGTTGGTCAAAGTAGGGTTATGTACTGTGGCCGATCTCTTCAAGAGCAGCATGCCTTTGAGCACCCACTTGAAGAGCAACACCTCTTTGTTCCTTTCCAAGTGTCCCCCCTTCTTCTTTCCCCTTTCTTGGCCACTTATGGCACACTGGCTAAGCCATTGTGGTTTACACTCTCGGGGGTGCTCCTGCTTTCACGTCCTACATGTAGGGTCAAGTACTGTGGTTGAACTCCTCAAGAGTAGCGCGCCTTTGGGCACCCGCTTGGAAAGCAATACCTCTTTATTCCTTTCCAAGTGTCCTCCTTCTTCTTCTTCCCCCTTTCCTAACCACTTGTGGCACACTAGCTTAACCATTATGGTTTACGCTCTCTATGGTGCTCCTACTTTCAAGTCCTACATGTAGGGTTACATACTGTGGTCGAACTCCTCAAGAGTAGTGCGCCTTTGGGCACCCTCTTGGAAAGCAACACCTCTTTGTTCCTTTCCAAGTGTCCTCCTTCTCCTTCTTCCCCCTTTCCAGGCTTGAAAAGTAATGTCTCTTTGTTCCTTTTCAAGTGTCCCCCTTCTTCTTCCTCCCCTTTCTGAGCTACTTCTGGCACAACAGATAAACCATCCTGGTTTATGTCCTTAGGGTGGCTTTCGCTTCCACTTTCACATCCCACATTGTGGGGTTATGTACTGTGGGTAAAGCATAGTCATCAATCTTATACCTATGGATATGTAGCGTCTACAGTGTCTTATGGGATTTTTGTTTGCAACGATAGTCAGGGGGAGCGGAGCGACCAGCTTGTTTAACCCAGTTTTAGCGATCTGCACATAGGTTTTGCTCAAGTTGCACCACTACTACCAGTACTTGATACCCATTGACAGAGTTGATATCACTACGTTGAAGTGACTGTGTTTATCACATGTGCAGAAATCAACTCAGAACGTCAAAACTGGGTAATCTAAAAGTGGGTGTTGCCTGAACACCTGATGGATATGCTATGTATCCATATGTATAAGATCGATGAGCATAGTCCATCCTCTTGAGAACAGCACCCCTTTGGGCTTTTTAGCCTTCGGGCATTATGCCTTTGGCAGTGCACCATTTTTAACCCTTTTGGTTTATAACAATAGTCCATGTTTCTTGTGTGTGATGTTTGTGAATGTGCATTAATTGGTAAATCGTAAGGTAAAAATTTTTGTTATGTTCACAAATCCTCACTTATACATAAGTTACTTTTTGTTCGCCTCTCCACCTGTAATAGGATAGTTTTAATATACTTCCCCCACCATTCCTGGATTGGGTGGCCAAAAAAAATGTCAAAAATAGATTATTTTGGGGTGTATTCAGTTTGGGTTTGAAATTAGGTATAATGCAATTTGAAATTAGGTATAAACATTCGTTCCTGACTGATTTGATAATAATTTTGCCACCTTACTAAAATCAAATGGCTATTTCATAAGGAATCAAATGACAAAGAAAATGCTAACCAGCAATTTCTGAATTAAAATGAACAAATTTGCACATAGTGATGATTTGAAATCGTGTAGTACCTAATTTCAAATTGGGTTATACCTAATTTCAAACCCAAACTGAATACACCCCGGAGTAAAATGGAACACTTTTGAGCAAAAATAGGTCATTTTGTGAGAAAATAGGGTTTTACATGTGATAGAAACAGCCGTTTCATAAACATAAATGTCTCAAAATGTGCTATTCAAAAAATACAGTTTTATTTATATGGTATTGACCAACTAAAAACAACATAAAACCTTTTGCATAACCATTCAAATTTTGCTGCCATAGAGTATTACCAAATTAAAATTATAATATATGAATATGATTGTTTGAAGCACTCCTAAAAAATCAAAGAAAAATACAGTGGAATCCGCTTATAAGCAATCCGGTTATAAGCATAATTCGGTTATAAGCATCAAAAGTGGCTGGGACGGAACGGTTCTATCTTTTTGCATGTAAAAAATTTCGGTTATTAGCATCACTTTGGATGAATGAAGCCGGTTTTAAGGATTGAATATTTTTCAGATAACACATAAAAATCAAGGAAATCGGTTCATATGCACGAATATTTTGTAAGATTATCGCTATATGATCCATTCGTGATGCACTCGTTCATAAATTTTATTCAATTTCATTCAATTGACTATTGAGCAATCATGTATGCGAAAAATTCCCTTCAATAGGAATTGTGAACTGTGTTGCAGTTCTTATCAAAATGAGTTTTCATTCTATCCAAAAAATTTAATTTACTAAAAACATTTTGATAAACTTGGTGCCTTGAGTCAAGCAGCTGTAGCATCTAAATTGAGTACATCGCAGTCTATGTTTTGTACATTGATGCTGTAGCTGTACTGAATAGAGGTGTTCAATTCTATGCAAAGTCTTTTCATATTCATTATAATCACGAAAATTCATAGAAAGTATACCATAAAAAAGACTCCCAAAGAGTAGGAAAAAATGGACGATTTCATCTAAAAAATATACCTATTAAAATATTCACTTTTTTAAAGTCAATATGTTTTGTAAAAATTTTGGCTCAAAAAATATTTTTCGGTTATTAGAATAATTCGGTTATAAGGATTGAAATCACCCGGTCCCAACTCGATCCTTATAAGCGGATTCCACTGTATAACTTATAAACTGGAATAAAGCAGAAAATAACTCACCTCCTTCTGCATTTCTGATGTATTACATAGTAACAAATCACGATCTATTAAGTATTCAACACTACATACAGCACAACAAAACAATGTAAAAGGAGACCCTTCACTTCCAACTTTAAGAATGCTACTGAAAAATTGGTAATGAAGTAAATAAGTACTCCATAGAAGCACTGTTGTATTGATACATCACACCAACAGGGTAAGGAGATACCCTTTTCTTACAGGCACAACCTGAAAAACTACAATAAGTATATTTACTAAATCACTCACCAAGCACTTCTACGATCTAAACTTGGTGTCAAGATTCATTGAATATTGCGCCATAATAAAACAAGTTGAGGAAGCAGTTACTGGAAAAAACACCTTATCAAACATGTAAGAAGGTACTTTTCATGCTCAAAAAACTTGACAAATAATGTAAAAACTATTAAACCAAATAGTATATTATGCAATGAGGGAGATAAAGTGATTTTCGACGAATTTTGAGGTTTATTGCCCGAGCGAAGCGAGGGAAATAATTCAAAATCGTCGAAAATCATTTATCTCACGAGTTCCATAAGATATTTTTTGTTGTAGTGTGAGTAAAAGGCGAGTTTGAGCACTCGAGCGATTCGCGAGTGTGAGTAAAAGTGCACTTTTACTCACACTACGATGAAAAAGTATTTTAAGGAAGATCACTTTATACATCACATTGACATTACCTACTTATACAATTACCAATGATAAGCCAACTAAAATAAAGCCTTTTCAAAGCTTAAAGGGCATTAAGTACAAGAGTGTTGGAAATGAAGAGATATAATTGTCTGCTAATGCGATGTATTTCTATACACACTTTTTCATCAGGATAAAAAGAATCTTTTAGGTAGGAGTTTCTCCCACAAGCTACACAAAAACAACAATTTTATTGCTACATACATACCAGAGCTGTAAGCGAGGCAGCTCTATACCGCGCTCCACCGTCCACCGCCTCGTCGAAATGCGGTAGCGGGCCCTGACGAGATACTCGCGTTGAAAAAAAGCGGGTAGACGGGTATACTCGCCCACCGCTTTTGTTGGTCAACACGGGTATGACGAGTATTACCTTTTTACTCGGGTACTTTTTTTCACTTTACATTAAAATAACTCAAAATCTAGATCGAGGACATAGGTTTTTTATGTAAGGAAAATGATCCACGTGAAATTCTCTACAAGATAGTGTAGGTTTGAAAGTTTGCCTGATAACTGAACGAAAGCTATAAAAGCCCAAAGTTCCGAAGATGCATTTTCAATGCCAACTTTTCGTACTTTTTTCACTTTACATTAAAATAACTCAAAATCTAGATCGAGGACATAGGTTTTTTATGTAAGGAAAATGATCTACGTGAAATTCTCTACAAGATAGTGTAGGTTTGAAAGTTTGCCTGATAACTGAACGAAAGCTATAAAAGCCCAAAGTTCTGAAGATGCATTTTCATTGCCAACTTTTCGTACTTTTTCCACTTTACATTAAAATAACTCGAAATCTAGATCGAGGACATAGGTTTTTTATGTAAGGAAAATGATCTACGTGAAATTCTCTACAAGATAGTGTAGGTTTGAAAGTTTGCCTGAAAACTGAACGAAAGCTATAAAAGCCCAAAGTTCCGAAGATGGCGAAGATGTAGTTTCATTGCCAACTTTTCGTAATTTTTTTCACTTTACATTAAAATAACTCGAAATCTAGATCGAGGACATAGGTTTTTGAGGTAAGGAAAATGATCTACGTGAAATTCTGTACAAGATAGTGTAGGTTTGAAAGTTTGCCTGATAACTGAACGAAAGCTATAAAAGCCCAAAGTTCGGAAGATGCATTTTCATTGCCAACTTTTCGTACTTTTTCCACTTTACATTAAAATAACTCGAAATCTAGATCGAGGACATAGGTTTTTGAGGTAAGGAAAATGATCTACGTGAAATTCTCTACAAGATAGTGTAGGTTTGAAAGTTTGCCTGAAAACTGAACGAAAGCTATAAAAGCCCAAAGTTCCGAAGATGGCGAAGATGTAGTTTCATTGCCAACTTTTCGTAATTTTTTTCACTTTACATTAAAATAACTCGAAATCTAGATCGAGGACATAGGTTTTTGAGGTAAGGAAAATGATCTACGTGAAATTCTCTACAAGATAGTGTAGGTTTGAAAGTTTGCCTGAAAACTGAACGAAAGCTATAAAAGCCCAAAGTCCCGGAGTTGCGTTTTCATTGTAAACCTTTCGTACTTTTTTTTACTTTAGATTAAAATAACTCAAAATATCGATCGAGGACATAGGTTTTTGAAGTAAGGAAAATGATCTACGTGAAATTATCTACAAGATAGTATAGGTTTGAAAGTTTCCCTAGTCATTAAACGAAAGCTATAAAAATTCAAAGTTCCGGAGATGCGTTTTCATTGCAAAGTCGAGCGGTACGCGCGCGGTAGTACCGCGGGTTACTCGTACTCTACTCGCCTCGCTTATGAAAGATGACGTATTAAACGGGTAAGCGGGTATGGAAAAGCGGGTAGACGGTATTACACCCGCCTCGCTTTTGTGCGGGGCGGTGGACGGGTACAAATGACTGCCTCGCTTACAGCTCTGATACATACCATGAATCCACCCTTCAACCACTAATCATTATAAAATTGTAGCCCATCGCCTTTTAAGATAAACACAAAAATAATAAACCAACTTCAATAAATTCAATATTCATATAATTCAATTTATTAAGTACACTTTGATTAAAAACACATAAATGCAGTAAAGCCATAATTATGTCATTTCAATTCCACAGAATTCATTTTACTTGATTCTTCTTTTATAAATATATAATAGATATAATAAAGTGTTTATGTTAACTCTCATTACTTTCCAAAATTCTCTAATCAATATAATTAATCATCTTACACACATAAAAATAATTAGTGTCCAGTTATTGGACAATTGCAACATATAAAGGCAGAATAATTCACTAGAAGAGCATTAACAAACACCTAAAAAAGCAAAACAATAAAATGTAAAAGAAAAATAAACTTATATGAGATCATAAACAAGAAAATAAGATTCAATTTGAGATCTTGTGATGTAAGTATTTCAATCCTATACCAAAACTGCAACTGCATATGCGTATATTAGCTTAAAACTATCAAGTATGCTCAGCTATTTTATAAATGGGAGCCAAGATCACAATTGATAGCTGATACACCAATGTGATTTTATAGCGATAATACCTTATCTAAATTCAGTTACACAGATAGGTGCTAAAACACATCAATCAATGATCAGCACATGCATACGATTAATGGGCAATTGGCAGGAAAGAAATTATTATAATGTGTGCGCAAGAGTGTAAATTTTTTTGCTTACAATATAGCTTTGATGAATGGAAATGTTGGAATTATTTGTGGAAGGTTGACAAAAAAAAACTTTGAGAGTAGATAAAACACCTTGAATAATTTTTAAATCCCTCCACTCCACTACGAATATTTTCTTCCATGGGTCATAAAAACCATGTAATGAGCATAAGTGTCAACATTAATTAGTTGCTGCGCAAGCCTACTCTTATATTCATCAACTGCGCATGCTCATCACCCTTATTCACTTATTGCGCATGCGCATCGCCCTTAATCAGCTGTTGCGCATGCGCACTTACAAAAACCCAGCACCAGACTGGATTTCAAGGCGATATAAACATTCTGCGCATGAATTTTGCCAACCTACACAGACTGCGCAGCTATTTCGCATAGATCTTCTTAGAAAATAAGGTAATTCTTAATGATACAACTTAAATGCCATGTACCGTCATACAGCTCGGTCGTTTCATGCCAAGACAATCGTCAATTGTCTCGATACAAAACAAACGCACTGTACGCACGAACATGATTATGAAATACTCGGTTTACGCCGTTTAATTTGCCACTTTTTCAATACACATGAGAATTATCTCGGGGTATACCTTAAACATTACACGTATAAAAAGGAGTACACCAATCGAATCACCACAACAAAACTTCTAAAACAAATATGGGAATGGATTCCTATGTGGAGTTGGTCAGGGACGGTCATTGGGATACCATGTAAAAATTTATTAACTGTAATTTAAGAAGAAAAAAAAGGAAGAGGGGGACTTACCAGGATAATATCTCCCATTCACTTAACGATTACTTATCGGGTACCGACATTGGTACCGTACTATTTTAAACTATTTCTATGGTGAGCTTCGCTTTCTTATTCTAATCAACGGTGCCTAATTTCAGGCACCTTATTACCAATTTATATACCTCTGCTAGAAAATATGGTAAAATTTCGACGTAGACAAAAAAAAATGTATCAAATAAATGCAATTTCTCGCTTATCAATTAAACTTAAGACCTTAAGAGTAAAAAAAAAAAGACCTTATCGGGTACTAACATCAGTACCTTACTATGAAACCACTCACACCTATATTAATAATTCGTTTTCTCTCACGAGATTAACAAATCGAATGTAAAAAAATAACCAAAAAAAAAAAAAAAAAATTGAAAAAAAAATCCTTAGACGATAAACTTACTAAAGGTAAAATTACGGGGTAATAAAGTCGAATCTCCCATTATAGGGAAAAACTCAACGTGACTGAATTATAGAGATAGAGTTGGATGTGCTTATACTGTAGAATATATGCAATCCTCTTTCGTTTAACGAGTAGTCCAACAGAGAGGATAATACTTAAAGAATACATCAAAAATAACATTTTGAGATGGGATATCATCATTATCCGGAGACTTCGGCGATTAGAGTGAAGGAGGACTTACTGCTAGAAAATTAAACCGATATACTCGATAGGTTTTTTTTTAGAAAATACGAGGAGAAAGTGAGGTACCTACAGAATCCTTACAATAAACTTAATTCGGGTCCTTACATCAAGTACCCATTATTTCGCACCTTGCGTGTTCGTTAAAATGATTTGATACGCCGAGAGGGGGGAACCAGTCTACCTCGCAAGGCCCCCTCTCAACCGAGGGTTTTCGACTTAAACCTAATGGAAGATAGGGAAATAGGTAGAAACAAGGTAAAAAAAACAAGTATAAAAAATTCATTCGTAGAAAAAAAAACAACAAAAAAACCTTAAAAATTAATAACGAATCTCTCATCGAAGGAGAACGATTCGTTATGTATCGTTCATTCTAGGGACCATTTGAATATTTTTCACACTTAGCAATCCCACTCATAAGGAGAGGATATTGGGTTAACGTGGTTCAGAAGAAGGGTCCCGTGGACCACTTCTAATTACTCACATGCCAACTCTTATTAGGTACGTGCATCGATACCTTTATATATTATGCGGATTACACGGCGCCTTAGAAAGGGTATTACAATGTGATGCTCACTTGAGGGCTCCATTTTTTTTTCATTAATTTTAAAGTTGTGTGTGTATTTTAGACAGTACGACCATTTTTTTTCATCATTGGACTTAAATTTTTAATCGACTTAATATTAAATAATCGAATCTCCCGTCAGAGGGGAACAATTCGATCGAGGAGTTCGCTTAATGAGTGCAAGTTAAGGTTACTACCGAAAATATTCGTGTCTTGAGCCGAGTGAATCAGGGACGATTTTCGGATGGTGAGACACGAGATACGTATGCGTAAATACGTAGCGATTAAGTATTTGGACGAGGAATAGTGAAGATGCTGCGAGAAAGTGGACATGAATGGAGGGATAAGATGTCTCTGCTGGGTATAAAAGGCATGAGACGGCTACCGATGGGTCAGTTTATAGTGGTCCTGCACTTAGAACTTGATTTGAGTATAAAAATGCACGATGGGGAAATCCTCGAAATCGTGGTATCCCAATGACTCGGTGGTGATTGAAGGTTGATGAAGAGAAGGGGAGAATTTAGCTGAGTTACGTTGATAACACTGGTTTGCATTTTTTCTTTCAATTTTTTTTATGCTTATTTGATCCTGATGAGTGATTTTGGTCCATTTTTTATTGCTGAGTTTGAATATGATTTCGGGGTTTCTTCATTACTTCCAAGATTTTCAGAATTCGAATTTTTTTCATCGTGAGTTCGAAATTTGAATATGATTTTGGTTTTTCTCATAGGCATTCCCAAAAATTAAAGGAGGGGCGAAGAATCTGAGAAAAAATTCGGAGAGGGGTCGAATTTCAAATTAGTCATTTTTTCATTGATCTTTCAATCAAAAATCAATGATTTTATCCTACAAATTGGAAATTTATTAAAACATTGATGATTTTTAACTGAAAAATTATAAATTTTTAAAATAAAATGAACTGCTAGAGTGAAGCGAGGACGAAATTTTTTAAAAAGATATTGAAGAGCAAAAAATGCACTTTTTTCACATTTTTGCAATGAAAAAATATTTTTTTCGAAAATTCACATAATTTGAATTTTTTTTTAGACTTTTTGACAACTTTGGATAGGTATTTCAAAGCGGTGATGCCATGGAAAAAATGAATGGAAAATAAATTGTAGGGTGTGAAATTTTCTTTGTGTAAAGTTCAACTGAATTTTTCTGAAAAATGTGAGATTTTTGAAATATTTCAGCTGTAAGTTTGAAATTTCAACTTGCTTCTCTGATTAAAAACATTTCAAAAATTGGGCCTTCAAAAAAAACCAATTGTGCTCTGCAGAAAGAAAATTTCACGATCTACAATTTGTGTTTTATTCATTTTTTTGGTAAGACCCGCCCAGAAAATTCACCTCAAGTGTTAAAAGTTATCAAAAAGTGTAAATCAAATTGTCAATGAAAAATTCGAATCAAGAGAATTTTCGACTGGTTGAAATTTTTCCACGATTTTTCCCCTGATCGAAGCCTAAAAATCGCATCAAAATCACTTACTTAATTTCAGGCAGCATTTTGACGTGTGTAATCGTTGTAGGAGGCAGTTTGAGAACCACTGAGGGATTTTTTGAAATTATCAAAGAGAAAACTTTAAAGAAAAAATTCCAATTATCATTTCAGAACAATATAGAAATTTTCTACCAAATTATGAAAAATTATCAGCAAAGGACAAATTCAAAAATTAAAAAAAATTACTGAGAATTTTTGGACGAAGGTTATTTTTTTAATGAAATTTTAAAATCCTCAGCAAAAAAAAATAACACAAATGCGAAATTTAAAGCTGGGGAAATTTTCAATCAAAAAATGAAAGTTTCTTATTTACCCAGCAGGTATTTTTATTTTTCAACAGTGATTGATATATTTATTCATTTTTAAATTTTGTAAATATCTTTAAACTATTTTTATTATTATTTTATGCAAGAATTCGACGAGTTTTTGATTAAAGTAGAAAGATAATTTGAAATATAGTCTTCCCAATGAAGATATGAAAAAATATCATACGTAATTATCACCACAATCCGATAAGTAACCTAAAAATTTTTGATAGTAAATTTCAGAAAAGTTATTATTTTTAAAAGTTCCAAGTAAATGGCGTATCATTTTTTTTTTATCAAGTATCTATGATTTTAATTAAATTAGATATCAATTTCTAAAATTTTATTCATCATTTTGTTCAATATTTTAAAGCGACTGGAAAAAAATAGTTATTTATGATTTTTTGCAAAATTATTCATTCAGAGAAAAGAATCTGAATTCACAATGTAAATGTCCTCATCATAAATCGGAAGAAATCAGAAAATCTTCCGAGTAGAATGAGTGATGTCAATTTTACTCCTAAAAGTACAAAAAAAAAAGCTGAAGTATTGTCCAAGCATTTCATCAGTGCCAAAAGTGGTAGAAGGCAACATTTTTCTATTTTTTTCAAATTTTTTAAACAGTCTGATTTTGAGGTTGAAATAGCCTTATTACTAACAAATATTCATTTTAGAGATTCAATTTTAATAAATTGTTGAAATTTGTGAAGATTTCAAATAAAAATAGGAAAGTAAGTAAGTAAGTAAGTAATGATTTTTGCAAATTAATTAAGATTTAATTACCTATTGATTAAGATTTAATTATTGACAGAAATACTCAATTGCAAAGTTCAATATTTTCAAAATGTTAAATTCCATTCAATTTTTTCCATTTGATTCGACCAAATGCAAATATTTCCAACTTTGAAATTTTTTTCTTTACTAATAAAATTACTCAGTCCATTTTACAAATTACTAGGTAAGAATGATTTTTTTGTAAATGATTTCAAATCGTTGCTTAGATCCAGTATCTCAATTATAACCAAATTCTTACTGAGTTGCATAATTTACTCTCGAACTGCCTCCAACGTTGAACCTTCAATTTGACCAGGAAAAATTGGTGATTCGATTGTACCCCTATCTGAAGTAAAAAAAAATATGAAATTCTGACTAAAAAATTATGTAAGAAGGGACTCATTTCAAAAAATCATCTAGTGCAAATTGATACATAATTAGGAAATAAGAAATGGGAGAAGGTAACCTGATGGCAGTTTCCAGTAGCAATATTCGAGGAAAAAGTGACGCAAAGCATGTGCTCTCATTGAGGGTAAGGGGGCGAGGAAGGGGGAGAAAAATACATACCAAAAAATAAAACACAAACGAAAATTAAAAGAATAACAGAAAAAACGCGTAAAAAATCAAAAAAATATAATGAAATAAAAATAATTAAGGAAATGTAACGACGACGAAATAAATATAGGGAAAAAATATTAAATCGAAATAAAAATCGCGCTATAAATAATTTGATTTTTTTGCGGTTTTTTGTGCAAATTGAACGAGATCATTTGCAATGCGTTTGTACTTTGTACGATCGAATTCGTCGAAATATTCAAATTAAGTAAAATAAATATTAAATATATCGAAAGATAGATGAATGACAATGATATTGAAGGCAAAATAGCGATGCTGAGCGTAGCTGGGATAAAGAATGCATGATTTTTCGTAGGGCACGTTGATTTCCGTGAGATTCTCTGATTTTTTGAGACGAGAAGAGAGCTTCGACGATAATTCGACAGCGACGGCAGCGATTATGAAGATTTGGCCAACAATTCGCTATCCTCGGGATGGGCATAGCGTTTGTAAAAGCTATTTGTGCTGATATAGGTGACGACGGCGGCGAAAGCGACGAAGAGTAAGCCGAGCACGTTCAATAACACAGCCTGTGATCCGAGTTCCGAATATGCAGACGATCTGATAAATACAATGAAATATCTCAGTATATTTCGGCAAGAAAAATTCCTCTTCGAGGGTTTTTTCATCAAAAAGCAAACCGCTCGTAGGTTCGAATCAATTGGCGCCCCTGGTAATTAGGCTAATTAAGCAGAAGACTGATTGATCTGATGTCTTGTAAATTATTCGAGATAAGATGGGCGTGTAATTTTAATAATGATAAAGTGTGAAATTTTTCGCGAAAGCTCGAGGCTTTTCTTGATGTTGAAATTTTCATTTGAAATGATAATATGTTGGTACCAGATCGAGAATGAGGAAATTTTCGCAATTAATTTACAAAATAATATGAAATTTCGTATTTAGGCATCTCAATCGTAAATTGTTGTAAATTATAAGTCGAGAATGAGGAAATTTTCGCGATTAATTTTCAAACGACATGAAATTTCGTATTTAGGCATCTCAATCGATAATTGTTGTAAATTATAAAATAACACGCATACTTTGACACCCCTCCATTAAATATTTTTTACGTACGAAATTACGTAGGTCTATAGGTATGTAATAAATTCAATAAAAAACAACTTTGACGAGTGCAAAATTTTCGAAGATCGATGGCATTGAAGATGGGACCTAAATTTCAAAATTGAAAAACAATTTTAATTTCAGAAAAAAATTGATTTGATAAAAAATTGATCATCAAGGAACAGAATAAATTATGTTTTAAATTTGGGAACCAGTGAGAAATATTGATTCGTAATTTTTTGAGGAATGAATTTTCATTTCTTGCAAAAATCTAACATTTTGGGAACCCTTATCAGAAAATTGAAAAAAAATCAATTTTTAAGAATAAGAAAGTTTATTTTCCATCCAATGATGAGAAATAAATTTGGAAATTATGAAAAAGCCGAATTCAATTGATTTTTCTGTATTACTTTATTCAAAGGGGTTGATTAAATTCAGCCTTTCAATCTTTGGTATTTTCAATTTTGAAAAAAATGGTTTCAGAGTTTGAATTTTCTCAAGTTGAATTCCAAAGATAAAAGCCTTTAATAGATTCACCCCTAAATTTTTGGTAGTTTCAAAAGAAAACTCCAAATTTTTTGGGAAAAATAATTTCGATTTCACTGATCATAATTTTCCAAAAATTGATCCCAAAATGAACGATATACTTTTTTTTGTTTGAATTCAGTAAAACGTGAATTTTTTAAGTGCCCAAAAAATGAAGAGAGAGGGAAGTCATCTATCAAGAATACACAAAAATTAATCAAAACCTTGGATGTAAGTTTGATATTTAAAAAAAAGAGAGTTTCAAAATGTGAAATGGCGAAGAACAATTGCAATTCCGCGAGGTTTTCATAATTTCGCACCATCCTTCATTCTTCCTCCCCTACTCCTAAAGTTACCAAATTCAATATTTTTGAAAATGATTCCAATAATAGAGACTATATTTCGACAAAAAAAAGTTGAATATGCAGAAGTTCTCAAAAAAATGACGCACAGAAATTCTATAAAATTCAATTACTAGAAAGAAAATGTCCAAATCAGGCGTTTTTAAAACGGTTAATATTTCTTCATTGGTTCCCAAATGTTGTTTTCGAGAGGAAAATTTTGAGAACATAATACGAAAGTATTCCTACTTAGCGAAGACCAAATTTGATCTTTTTCAAAACGATTCTCAAAATGTTTGCCATTTTTTTTCCAAATCATGTCCGAATAACTTTGAAATTACAAAATTTTTCAGCGAGGGATTCCAAAATTTAGGTACAAAGGTTTAAAAATTTAACAACTCGTTGAAAAAAGTTTGAAATGGAGACTTGAAAATGTGAGATTATAGCCCGTGGGTTCCTAAATTTTGAAATTTGAGATTCAGTGATGAGGAAAATTGGTCTTTTTTCTAAAGCATCCCCAAAATTTAAAGTTTCAAAAATTTAATAACTCGAGGAAAAAAGTTTGAAATTAGGGATCTCAAAAATATGAGATAATAGCTCATGGATTCACAAATTTTGAAATTCGAGATTCAGTGGTGACCAAAATTGTGTTTTTCTTTTATGCAGATTTGCATAGTTCACAAAAAAAATCGCACCGATTTTACAAAAACGTGAATATTGGTTGGAAAATATTAAAATCAGGGGGATCCCCAAAATAATCTTTTGTTCATGAGTCCCAAAATTTTGTACTTCGATACGAATATTCAAAAATTTTTACCTGGTGGTAAACAAAATTGGCCCCTTATTTCAAACTATTCCCAACATAGGAACATAGGTGCCTTTTTTTCAGATTACGTACAAAATTTTTGATTTTCAATTTTTCGCTACATTTTTTGATATTTTGTAAAGAAAAAGAGAACTGATCTTAAAAAAATTATAATTTTTTGCAATTAAAACGATCAAAATCTTCTTGATCGTAAAAAATTACCAAAATGTCAATTCATCTAAACAATTTATACAATTTGGATAATGACTCTCAAAAAATACATCATTTTTTTGTTTTTTCGGGGAGGGGGATTGGAGTCCCAAAATTTTTGACTCGTCCCACCGTTCCACAATTAATCAATTTTTTTTCAAAATACATTAAAAATTCAAATTTTAGTGACATGTTTTCAGGAATTCTCAAAACTTAAACTTTCGTTAAACTTTGAAATCAATCATTCTCTCCTCAATATCTTCCATCTGAAAAAATTTCCAACTTTTCGCAAAAATTCAGAACATTCTGAAACTGAGTTTTAAAAAATTCAGCTCAAAATTTTCGCTAAATAAACTGTGAATTTATTCCTCAAATAAACTATTTAAAAATGCAGGGGTTCCCAAACCAAATCAAAAATCAGTGGTTCATAACATATTTTTTCTGCATGATCGAATTTTTATCACATCTCATTGCTAATATTTCTTCAACAACATCCGGTTTCAAATTTAGGGGTCTCCAAAATCCTCCAGTTCAGACAAAGGGTTCCCAAAATGAATAAAAAATCATTGGTTCTCAACACATTTCTTCTACATTACCAAAATTTCTCTCCAACAGCATCCCATTTCAAGTACAGGGGTCTCCAAAACTTTCCTGTTCATATAAGGGGTTCCCAAAATTGATAAAAATCAGTGGTTCCCAACACATTTCTTTTACATTATCGAATTTTCATCACATCGCATTGCTAACATTTCTTCAAAAACATCCCATTTCAAATACAGGGGTCTCCAAAACCCTCTCAGTTCATACAGGGGTTCCCAAAATAAATCTGCATGCTCAAATTATCTAATATTTCGACCAACTGTACCAATTTCCGGCTCCTTATGACCTCAATAGACTTGCCCCATCATCCTATCCTCTGCCTAATTTTCAGCTGCCAAAACTAGAGGGCCAAATTATTCGAAATAAACACTTTTTCCATTTCGGCAATATTCGGAAACCAACTTACAAAGCAAAAATGGCCTTCTCATTGACTCCAGACACAGCTGCGGCCGACCCGATGACAAAAACGGCATGTCCGATGTACACATGATATGGCATCAATTTGGCTTTAGTCAGGGGAGAAGTTAAGCCAGGGATAAGATAAGCGATGAAGCCGATTACAGCCTGAAAATCGAGCAAAATAAACAATCGTGAACCGACAAAAGTAGTCCAAAAGTCTAACCATATGCTACGAGTTAATTACGGCCCAGCTTCGATCGCCTTCCGAATCAAAGCTCTCTCTGGCGTCGTATTTCATCCAGACATCTCGTCAAATTAAAAACCAGATAAACAAATACGTAGGTAAAAAAAAGTGATAAGAATTTTCAAAAAAAAAAACTTACATGAAATTTACATAGCGGCGAGGTGGAAGCGGCGACGTCGAAGACGAAGCGACGTTACATTTCACACTATTCGAACTCGCAGTCGTCGTAGAATCTACGTAGATATCCTTTTGGTACCTATCGACGACCCGTGACACGCCTTTCGCAAGCAATATCGATTTTTCGCGGCGCAATTACCAGCGCAAGCGTCGCTTCGCCTACGTCGTCGCCGGCCGGTAGGTAAATCGAGAATATCCTACATCTACGTAGGTGTAGCTCTAGGTTTTGTAGGCACAGGTATCCAAAAAAAGAACGACTATCTTACCTGAGAAAGGTACAAAACGATGGCTACCGTTCCGACCCAGCTGTGCAGTGAATAAAAATTACCCAAATTGGATTGCAAATGATTGGCTAGGACGGCCAGAGCACCTAAGACTACGAATACCAAAGCTACGCTGTTTATCGACGTGTGCACCAATTTCAACGTATTCTTGTGCAAATTGCGAAAAGCTCGGAAAGTGAGAATGGCTGCAAATATCAAAGGAAACAAAACCAGTGCAATCTACTTGTATCGTTGTAAAAGACACATCTATGGACTGACGAAAGCCAATTTACGTACCATTGCCCAATAAGTAAATCATTCCAATGGTCATTAGTAAAGGATGCCAATTAAATAGACCAGCTCCAGTGAGGCTGAAGCCGCCACCAAAACTGATACTCCAATAGAACACGCCTACGATGAGGGCCAAGCCAATAATCTGGGCTGCGAAGAAGTATTGCACGAACCCGTCCAATTGTTCTGGATTTGATCTTTCCGTGTCCATGATTTTTCTTAAGTTTTTAGATTATTTTTTATACGAATAGAGGCAGACGGACGAAATTCTGAAAAAATCAATGTGAAATATGAGCCAGAGTTGATCGAAATGGATTGAGGAATATGTGAGAATTTGAAAAACGAGATGGCTAGAATTTGGAGTGAATTTAGAAATGATGGAATTGCAGGAAAATTTGTAAAAGAAAGCATAAGATTTCAATTTAATTCATTCAAAAAAAAATTGGAAAAAAATTAGGGAAAAAACGAAAACTTGAAACAATAAGAGAATTAGACAAAGAAATCGAAAAAAATTATAAGCATCAAACGAAAAATAAAATTTAGAATTCAAAAAAAAATGAACGGTTTGGAAATCAGTGCAAAAAAGTCTTTAAAAATCTCCAAAGATAAGAAACAAAAATTTCGATAATTTGCATTGATACCTAAAAAACTAGCCATATTTGAATTTTGGACCCATTTTGAACCCTTTAGAGGAGGAGGGGGGAGGGTCAAATTTTTAAATTAGACAAAAAATCGAGCTCGGCAGCTCAAGAAATATAAATTATCATGATAATTTGCTCTGGTACCTAATTTAAAATACCTATTTTCGAATTTCGGGGCTTTTAGAGCGTTCAAATTTGAAAATCGACCAAAAATTCGAGTTCAGCAGTTTAGAAAAAAAGAAATTTAGCTGGAGCACTGTGGGTCGTCTAAGTGCATGAAAACGGTCTAAGTTGTCATGAAAAATCGTTTTAGAAATTTTTGTAACAAGGTTGGCCTTTTGGGCGTTTTCAATTAGAAGGCTTCAAATGCAATACGAAAATTATCCAAAATGATCACAAAAATTGAATTTGTACCTAAATTGCCAGCTTCGTGTTTCAAAGGAAGAAGAGGGGAAATGATAATTTGAAAAATTACTACATAGAAAGATATTTTTTCGGTTTGTTTTCGCCACAAAACATCTCGAAATATTTCGAAAATTTTCAATCGACTTACATAAAATACTTTAAAATGTTACGAGCTTTTATTAAAAAATAAGAAAATTGAATTGAGCAACTTGATGGAAAAGTCGATGGCTTTTTCAAATCTTTGAAATTTTGCAACGATTTTTAAAACAACCTCAAAATTTTATAAACATTAATTATTCAAAAAATGATTCAAATTTTCAAAAAATCATGAGAACTGAAAAATAAAACTTCGAAAATGAACCAAATTATCGAGAAAATTGAAAATCTTCCATCGTTTCGCTCATGAAAAATTTTTCATTACAGAAATTTCTGAAAAATACCTTCAAATGGAAGAGAAACTGCGATCAATTATCATGAAAATAGTCAAAAAATTACGTTTTTAGCATGAAGTATAAAAATGTAAAAAATTACGAAAATGGTAAAAATCTTAAAGGGGTAGGTTTTTGGATTTTTATTAAAATTTTGTGTCAAAATTGAAAATTACATAAGGTTAATCGAATTGGTTGGTAAAATTTCGTCAAAAAATATTGAAATTAGATCAATTTTTGGAATTGCAATAAAAACTGTTCAATTACGCAAAAAAAAAACAAAAATCTTATTTATCGTAATTTTTTACAACATTTTAAACATTTTTTTCCAACAATTTTTAATTTTACAACTTTAAAAAAGAATTAAGATTTCATTGAAATACATTCCAACAACTTTTACTACCTAATGAAAATGTAAAATGAAATCAAAATCAGTTTTTTAAGAGGTTTTAAAACTGAGTTTCGTTTTTTTTTTTCAAAAAAATTAGGTATAAAATTTTAAATTCAACACTATCCTACTTCACCCGTTTCCTCCTCTTCCATCCCCTGATTTTGTTCTACGAGATCAATATTATAAAAAAACAATCAATCTAAAAAAAAATTCAAAAAAACTGAGAAAGCTGTTGAAAATTTTTTCAAAAAAATTTTTAAAAAAAGTTTCATAGGTAATTTAAAGTTGACAAGTTGAAAAAATTTACCAAATAAAATAGGAAATAATGAACCAAAAATTGAAAATTTTGAAGAAACCCTGAATTAAATTGAAAAAGTTTTTTATTATCAAGAAAAATCATTCGAAATGCAAGAAAAGTGGGTAGTTGAATATGTGCAATTTCAAAAATGAAAAATTCAACAAATGGGTTCTTGAACTTGATGGAACACTTCGACACTTCGTAACGCCATACATTTTAAAAATAATTATAATTAGGTACAGATTTTTTATATTTTTTTGTTAAAAAGTAAACGTTTTCTAGCACTTTATACCTCACGTAGCTATTCATAAAAAATTTGAGTAACTATGAACGAATAGCTGCAAAAAAAAGTAAATTGAAAATTGAAATAAATAATTGATAAAAAAACCTTACGCATTCTGCGTAAGGTAACCGACTTTTCCACAAACGTCGGTGTAGAAAATTAAATTTACTTTCATTCAACTATTCACAAATATTGAGTCTATTGAAGAGTACCAAACTTGAAATTTTGGACTCCTAGGCACCCATGTACACTAGGGTATCCAGGGAAGGGGCTCAAATCGAAATAAAATAAGTTTTAAAATAAAAATACCAAATTCGAAATCAGCGACCCAAAAAATATCAAACTGCGCCGTTTTACAAACTTTTTAATGCTAATATTCAAATTATTTACGTTTCAAGCTAGCATTAAGAAATTAAAAAAACGGCAGTTCACAAATTTTAAGCCTACCGAGGGACGACTTAGGAACATGTAGAGGATTCAAATCAAAAAACAAAGAACTAATTCGGAATCAGCGACCCAAAAATCATCAGTTTATGCCCTTTTACAAAGTTTTTTTTACAAACTTTTTAATGCCAGAATGCGTTTAAGCCTACTGAGAGACGGTGTACCTCAACCGATCGGGCTGAAAATTTTTCTG
The DNA here is from genome assembly GCA_038380155.1 of Pseudococcus jackbeardsleyi. Classification (NCBI taxonomy): domain Eukaryota; kingdom Metazoa; phylum Arthropoda; class Insecta; order Hemiptera; family Pseudococcidae; genus Pseudococcus; species Pseudococcus jackbeardsleyi. The sequence goes on from CM076240.1 coordinate 6,175,995, forward strand.
TAGGGTCCTCAAACCTTTCTTTGCCAATCCTGAAAATTTCAGCTCAATCGGTTCTGTAGTTTTAGAGAAATTGAAATTTTAAGCGCAATGCAACTTTTACCTTGGTTGTTTCAAATTTCGGCTAAGTCCCACCTCCAACCCCTAAAAAACACAAAAAGTTCAATATCTCGAAAACGGCTGAACCGATTTTAAATCGGTTTGAAAATCTCAAAACTACATAAAAAATGCTATCTTTTGGGATCATTGTCCCCTTCTGGAGCTACACATCTTTTGAGTTTAATGCGAATTTCGAGTATTGGACCCTCCTTTGCATCCTTTGAGGATCGTTTTTGACCAAAGGAGGGGCCTCCCGAAAAACGCCTGTATAGCAAGTTGTAGAGAATTAAATTTGCTTTCGACAATGAGTCATTAGATTTTTTTGAGGATGCCTAGTTTTCAAATTATTCGAGCTTCAAGTTTCAGTAAGCTATTGAAAAAAACTGTTTACACATTTTAAGCCTACCGAGAGACGGTGTACCTCAACCGATCGGGCTGAAAATTTTTCTGTAGGGTCCTCAAACCTTTTTTTGCCAATCCTGAAAATTTCAGCTCAATCGGTTCAATAGTTTTAGAGAAATCGAAATTTTAAGCGCAATGCAACTTTTACCTTGGTTGCTTCAAATTTCGGCTAAGTCCCACCCCCCAACCCCTAAAAAACACAAAAAGTTCAATATCTCGAAAACGGCTGGACCGATTTTAAATCGGTTTGAAAATCTCAAAACTACGTAAAAAATGCTATCTTTTGGGATCATTGTCCCCTTCTGGAGCTACATAGTTTTCGAGTTTAATCGCGGACAAAATTATACATAAACATATAAATATATATATATATATAAGGAAACCTCGTTCTCAACCACACGTCCTATCGTGTTCAGAATGTCCGAAAACGTAAAAAAAAATCGTTCCCGACGCTCCCTTCAACTACGATGAACAATTTAGTACTCGACTTTTCCTAATGGAAAAGTCGGTAAAACGTTAAAGAAGAAATGAAATCAATAAGGGAGGGGGTCCGGAGGGCTTCTCAGTCCTCGGACACTTGATACCTAAAATGAAAATTATCTATTCACAATTTTTTTCTCAAGTAGACCGATCAGATTTTTCTTTCAAATTGAAAAATCAAGATACCTTCCTCATCGAATTTGAAAAACAAGAATCAAAACAGCCAACGTCAAAAAATTAATTCAAATTTTTGTAAAAAAATTAAAATAATGACAGCTAAAAACTCAAAAAAACAAAATTTTTTATCAAAAAAAATGGTAAATAAAAAATATAAGTCGGTAGCTTTTAAAAAACTTGAAACTGTTACGTTTTCCAAGAATAAATTATTATTATTTTTCATGGTAAACTTTAAAAACTAGGTGAGAATCACGTAGGAAAATATTTCAACGTCAATTGGTATCACTAGGGGACAAAATTATCGCAAAGATTTCCGAGAAAAAAGAAAAAAGTACAAAACTTTGTTTAGCTTGGAACTAAAATATCGATAGTCAATTTATTCGTTTCAATAATACTGAAAGTTTAGTTTTCAGTCACCCATTAAACAACGTTTTGATATTTCGTGGTTTTTTTTTTAACGAATAGAAACGTTACACAGTATTAAAACATCAATTAAAAAATAATAAGGCAATTAGTACTAAATTACACAAATAAATGACCATTAATGACGCATCTCACCTACTAATAACTTTTCCTTTCCGAGAGTTTCAAATTAACAATCTTGAAACAAAAAATGTATAAAATAATCATCAATAGGTTCTCGAACTGTTTTCAATCCCGTTAAAAAAAAAATCATCTTTCAACTCATAAAATTAATTTTATTCGAACTAAAAATCATTGGAAAAAATCGTAAATTAAATAAATCGTTCTATTTCTCACGAAAAAAAAACCAGTTCCAGAACATTTCTTTGTAAAACAACCAAAAACCTGGTAAAAACAACCTTAACATTGAACTATCGCCATATCAATAACCACCTACCAGTTTCTCGCTTCCAGACGATTGATTTTATTTAAATAAATTCGGTAACACGACACCACACACGCTTCTTCGACCACAAACAAGTTACTACGTTATTTAATACCTCAGAAACGAGCTTCCCAAACACCCAAACCGAAAAAAAATTATACTTTTACAATCGTAAATAAAGCTGTTCCTTTTTATTTTCGCGACAACCAACGTCAGCTTACCAAAAATTGCAGATAATTATTATCTTTACATTTCACTTCTTTTTTTTTCAACAACCATCGTCATTCAGAAGATTAATCTGCTCGAACGTAATAAATTACCGAACACTCGTACCTTGAAGTGTCGAAAAAAAAATTCCATTCTCGAAATACCTACAACGTATTTTTTTTCAAAAAAAAAAAATAAACAAAAAATAGGTAGTTTTTAACGGTGAAAAATTGTATCAAGATGGTTAATCTCGCTATCAAGAAACCAAATTGTATTCTTATTACTTAATTACTTTCGATATTCGGTTTCTATCGACCTCGACCTTTACTTTGTAATCGATAAGAGATAACAACAATTTCTCTAAAAATTATATCAATAAAAATAAACATTTTAACATTTAATTTGACGCTTTCGATAATGAACCTCGTTTAATGATCATTTAAAACTTAAGGGTATGCTTTCGGTAAATTTAGACAACTTAGGATCGTTATATTTCAGCAAATATTCAACATTTTTCTAATATCTTTTAATATTTCGTTTCTGTACAGTGAGATCTTTGGAGGACTTTTGAGACTTTTCCCCTAAATCCTTCCAATTTTGAAAAAATTACGTTACAAAAATCATAAAATTGTGGAAAAGTCTGCTCCAGTCTGCAAAATTATTCTTTTAAATCTTTTTTTTTCGATTAATATAATACTTTTTGGAAATATCGCAAAAGTCCTCCAAAGACAGTGCATTAATAAAGCATTTATCGAAAATTTCATAAAAATTCGTTCGATATTGGATGAGATATCGCGATCCTAAATTTTACTTATTGATAACAAACGAAAGCATACCCTTAACAGCTTTCTACTCGGTGAAGGGAAAATTATTACCAGACTACCGCAAAATATAAAGCACTAAAATAGGAAAATGGCTGGCGCTACGTGTCGTTGACACAGTTTTCAATCATCGTTTTACAGAAATTAGTTAATTTTTGAGAGGAAAACGGGAAAAAATAAGACAAACGAAAGATACAAAATTGGTGGAAAATATGGCAACGGTAAAGTTACACTTAAAACGTATCAACAGCTGGTATTGCAACAAGTATACATACTTCGAATGATAATAAGCCAGGTAGAAGCGCAAACACAACGGAAACCGCTCGAGAATCGAATTTGAAACGGATATGGCGAGATTCTCTTCGAGTTGGCAATGGGATGAATAAAATTTTCGATGGCACAATATTACGAAATAAATCAGAAAACGAGAATTCGATATTACAATTTTAAATTACGCGAAAAAAATTGATCTTGTGTATGGCTCGTTTGAACAGCTGGTCGCTTCGAGGCATGAAAAAAGCGTCGACGAGTTGGAGTGGGAATCGGGCTTGGGCACTGGGATGGGAAGAGAATGTGGTTTAATGCATTGATAACGCTGCTCGACTCGGTGAACGTAAATATTTCGAAGGTGACGGTACATTGAAGTGCTGAGCGAAGCAATAAATTGCAGTTTGGATGGCGAGATGCCAGAATGGTGCATGGGAAATGGAAATGAGATAATTGGATGTTATTTTGGTTTGATTTGAATCAACGATGCAGAATTTCGAAGCTGTTTTTTCTCAAAAAATTTACGAATTTTTATTGAAATAGGAAAAATGAGAAAAAATAGCTTTGGAATCGAAATGAAAAATTTCCCAAAATAAATTCTGAATTACGAATTTTTGAAAATGAAAGAAAATATTGAAATCGAAATAGTACCTAGCAATTTTGTTTTTGAATCTGGCACGAAACAAAGTTCACTTATTGAAGAGACGAAAAATAAAAATTTTCTGACTGAAATGAGTTTTTTATCTTTCTGAGTAAAAATACGATTTTTTGTTTTTACCCAGTTTCCTCGAATCAAAATGAAAATCCCCCCCCCCAAAAAAGGTCATGAATTATGAAAAATTTTAAACATAAAAACTAGTACCAATTTTTCTTCTACCATTATCAAGAGGAAGGTGATTTGCACTTTACGTCTCTGTTCGGTCCAGAGGTCCAGCCTTTAAAATCCGGATCATGATTTATGAAAAAAATATTTCAGTTTTCGATTCCGATCCGATGACAATTTCTTTGAAAAGCATTAAATCCAAATGTAAGTCTCTTTATAATTTTAGAGTTCAAATTACCAAAATTTCTTCGTACCAAATTTTTGAATCGAAAAATTCGAGACATAAATTCATTGCCACTTCATAAAAAACAAAATTTTAATTTTTGAACTCAATTGATAATTTTTTGGATGATTTTTAAATCAAAACTGAAATCAGGTGAGCAGGTACTGATTACAGATGTCTTCAAAAATTTTAATCATGAACCTACTTAAAATGTAAAATTTAGATTCGAAATTATGCCCATTTTCTAATATTTTGAGTCCGAATTAGGTACATTCATTATGGGTTCAAAATTAAAATTAGGAACTTTGAACGAAAATTATCAATTCTCTTTGAAGGCGTATGCTTCAAAATTGAGCCTTTTAATGATTTTTAAAATTCAAACACGATTCATTTTTCAGCATTATTTTTACCAATTAAAATTTTAAGACTTTGTGAAAGTGAATTTTTCCATTTACAAATTCGAAATGAAAATTTGATGGAATTTCAACATCGAAATTGTAATTTTTGCATCAAAACTTACATTTTTGAAACCGAAGAATTTTTTGTAAGGGATTGAATTCAAAATTGAGCCTCACAATGTCCAAAACTCAAATCACAAATTTTTTCAAATTGAAATTATCGCCATTTTTTGTATTATAGAATAATATAAATTTGAATTTAGAATTCGTGGAAAGTTTAAAATTTAAATTATGAGTTTTGAACCAAACTTACAACTTTGATTGAATCTAATTCTAAATTTAAGTATAATTTTTTTGAAAACTTGAAATTCAAATTTTTTATAATCAACGAACTGAAAAAAAAATTATAAACATTTCTTCATTTGATTTTCGAATTAAAATTGAGGGCTTATTGTTTTAAACGTAAAATTTGAACCTACGATGACTTCAAAATTGAAACTATGTTTTTTAAACCGAAACTTTCACTTTTATAAGTATCCAGAATGGTAATAATTATTTTCTATGGAGTATATTGAATTTGAAATCAAGCTTTTTCATGATTTTCAAAAACTCAAATCATAAATTATGTATTTTTTTTAAATTTCAAAAATTATGACGGCTTTTGCATTTTTGAATACAAAGAACGAAATAATTATGGGGTTGAAATGAGAATTATGATTTTTGTAGCAAAATTACAAATTTTTTTAATCCGAACAATGATCAGTTTTGAAGATTTGAAACTCAAAATTGAACTTTTCTAACTCTTTAAAATTGAAACTGCGATTACTAATTCAAAATTATTATTTTTTAAATTCAAATATTTATAATGATCACATTGGAGAATATTAATTTCAACGTCAAATTTCTTCATGACTTTCAAAATCAAATCTTCATTTTTTTTTTTGTTATTGTGGCATTAAATTGAACGTTGTATCAAGGATTTTTCAAAAACCACTCTCAATTTTAAATTCAAAAATGACGATTGGGTACTTAAAGGAGTAGGGCCTTTGTATTTACTCGCCCAGTGCAAAAGTATTTTATTCTGTTTTTAAAACATTTTTTTTAAAAAAAAATCAAATTGGGCATTTTACAACTTCTGAATCAAAATTACAATTTTTGTCACCAATATAAACAATTTTCCCACGACTATTTTCGTAGAAATTCAATTTTTTGTGATTAGAAAAAATCAATACCTAGGTAATGAATAATTTTCTTCTACTCATAATATAATATGCGAACAAGAAATATATAACACGAAATAAAATTACGTTCAATGATCAATACCCATAAATAATTATAACCTCCTTATAATGTGAAATCGACACACCTAAACCTATTTACAGCACTCGTGTAATTTGGGTTGCTGCGTTACCGAACGAAAGGCATTGAACTGTGGCCATAACACCTCGCACGATTCAAGTCGAGAAAACTCGAAGGGTTAATAAAATATCTGTTCATAAAATCTATACGAAGGGAATTCACTCGCTGTCGTGTTCCAAAAATTGAAATCCTTTTAAAAACCAACGCGTATAAAAAAATTGAAAATTTCTTTAATAAAAAGAAGATTAAGTATGTGTATTTAAAAAAATTCTACAAAAAAGTCCTTTATATAATTCGTATATCACTAGAGCTCAAAAATATTCGCAACAATGTGAAGTACTATTCATCGGATATAAATCATTCAGATAAGTGTATGGTCCGGATGCGTCTAATCATGCAGACGAGGATACCTTTTATAACCCAGATTAGACACCATATAAATCACGACGACACCAAAAAGAACAAATAGAAACCCAGACAGGTTGAGTAAGATACCTTCGAATTCTTGCTTTTTATATGATTTTTCACTGTCGAAAAAAAATTGAAAATTTTTCATTATTCATAGAATCACTTCAATATCTATCTTTTGAGGTTAAGCCAGAAAAAAACATACAGTTTGAAAATGGCCTTTTCATTGATTCCTGTCACCACAGCCATTATAGCCAATACGAGTAAAATCTGACCAGAAAATCTATGATAGGGCATCAAAGTGGCTCGATTTTTGGGTTCAATGCCTGGATATAGAAATGCATACAGTCCACAAATTGTCTAAAAAAAAATCAAAGTTATAAAAAAATACATCCTTGGAAAAAATTCAAAATCATCCTACAGTTCATAAAAAGTATACCTGGACAATAAATACGATCACAGTGAAAATACCAATCCAACTATGCAAAGTATAATAAGAAAAAAAGCCTCCTTTTATAGGAAAAGCTGCCCATATGCCAAGTATTGCCAGTACACAGGTCACTGAACCAACGATAGCGTGAATCAACTTGAGGTTATTTTTCGGCCGCTCGCGAAGTAATCGAAATGTAAGTAGATCTGTGAGTATTAAATTAAAATTACCATCAATTGAAATATTTCATCATATTGGCCGAACACAATACACAGACACACCTCCTACTTACTATTTCCATTTAAATATACGAAGCTGAGACATAATAAGAGAATATGCCAGTTGATACTTCTCGAGGTGGGGAACTTGAGACCTCCGGCGTAATGGAATATCCAATAAATGATCAGTAATAAGGGTAACAAACCGAGTACTTGGGCCAAACCAACCAATGAATTGAATCCTCTCAAATTTTCTTTCGTAATGTATTCCTCTTCTGAAATTATAGCCGTAAGAGTTGAAATGCCCATAGATTACGATATTCGGTAGAATTATTGTATTAAGCGACCGAGGTTAGTTTAATTGAGAAAATAATCACATTACGAAAATTATTGATCCTAATTTTCGAGGATTTTGTACCGATTCAAATTTGGTAACCGTTCGCGAACGAAATTGTGCATTCATAATTCACGAACGATTCAAAGTAGAGATTGCATATTTCAAGAGTACCTAAGGCTTCATTTTCTAAAAAAAAATTATCGATGCGAAAAAGAACGATAAATTCCACCCTTGTACGAATTATGATTCAGTCGTTCACGGATGAAATGTAGAACCAAAGAGTTACCGAATTATCTGGGTAAAATTTTATTCGATAATTCACACATATTTTTAAAAAAAGAACGATATTGCTCATACCGACTCGATTTGTGATTCAATCGTTCACGAATCAAATTTGAAAACTTACATGCTACATACAAATTACATTCACATACAGTAAATACGGAGTTGAGAAAGAAATCGAATTTAAATGAACGATATTGCTCAAACTTGAATGAATCGTGATTCAGTCGTTCGCAGACAAAATATGAGAATCAACCGCTTACAAATTATCTAGATAAATCTTCATTTCATCATTCACAGATTGTTTTGAATGGGAGGAAGAAGAACGAAATTTCTCACACACAATGTATACGAATTGCGATTCAGTCGTTCGTGAACGAAATTCGAAAATCTGTACAGAATTATTACAATTAATTTATTTTTGTAGTTCAAGCAAAAATGAACGATATTGCTCACATTTACACGAATCATGGATTCAGTCGTTCGCGAACGAAATTCGAAAATCTGTACATAGAATTGAAATTTGTTATAGTACGCGCGCAACATTGAATTAGAAAACAATCAAATAAAAATGAACGATATTGCTCACATTCACACGGTTTATGGATTCAGTCGTTCGCGAACGAAATTCGAAAATCCATACATAAAATTGAAATTTTTATAGTTCGCACACAACAACGAGTTGAAAAACAATCGAATCAAAATGAACGATATTGTTCATACTTGAACGGATTATGATTCAATCGTTCGCGAACGAAATGTAAAATTCTTTGTTCGCGAATTATTTGGGTAAAATTTCGTTCAGCCATTCGCATTATAACGAAAAGTCGAAAATCAAGAATCATACAAAAGAACGATATTGCTCAAACCGACACGGAACGATTCATTTCAACGAATGAGGAATGATTCTGATTCTCAAAAAATTGATCAAATTTGCTGTTAGACTTACTAACATAGGTGAACTGATTGCTTGGGAATCAAATTTTTAAATCTTTCGAATGATTCGATTTCGATTTTTTTGAATAAAAAAAAAACAAACGATATTTCCCAACCGGATACAAACGATTCAATGTGAAGAACGAATCTCTTTAAAATTGGTAAATAAAAGAACCAACTAATTGACGAAAATATTGATCAGGAGAATGGATTTGCTCGGAAATCAAAACTCAAGAGTCGTCCAAGTGATTCAATTAGTTCAAATGACCGATTCTTTCGCAAACTACGATTAATCACTTGATTCCAAATCGAGAAAAACGACTGAATTTTTCCAATAGGAAGACAAAAATACACAAATGAGAATCTTGAATATTTAATGAATCGTTCGCGAACGATTCGCCCAAAATTCGATTTTTTTCATCCAAAAAAAAAAGCTAGCCCAATATTTACATAACAGAATATATTATTCTGATTTTAAATTATACGAATGTACTCAAAAGTTTGAATCATTCGAGAACGATTCGCAACCAAAACTGATTCAATTCAGGTTCATTTAAAGTATTGGTTGCTTTATATAAAAATCTAAATTTTTGGGCGATTAATTTAAAAATATTATTCTATCAATTTAAGTAAACGATTTATTCTTGAACGAAATTGCACACATTCACTTTAAAATCAATCATAAAATGGATTCATAAATTATAGCAAATGATTCATTTTCGTTCATCTAATAAATTTAAAGTTCGTTACTCGAGAATGAAAAAAAAACTCAAACGTACGTTTCAATTTCAAAATAAATGCAAAAAATTGATCATGTTTAAAGAACGATTCCTTCGCGAACGACCACATTCCATTCGTTCAAAATGACCCAAAAAATCGATTCTTTAAGCAAACGACCCGGTCTTTTACTGTTCAGATCGATCTTCGACAAACAATTCAATCATCCTCAAATTTGACTGATTTCTGCCAAGTAAATTCCATCCTCCCAATGATCCCACCACCAATAAGTAAACTTCTGCTCATTCTTACCTTTGCTGGAAACCACTCTCGTCGAAGCGCTGGAACTGCAAGTCGAAAACGCCACGCTGACCGATTGAGTCTCGGTCATCACCATACGGTTATTTTTCTGCACGACACCACTCATTTTTCGGCACTTGAGGAAAAAACGCGAACAAACATCTACGTGATGCACAACACGCGAAACTAATAGAACCGCACAATGCACAAAAAAACGTCTCGAACTTGATACATATAGCACGAAATCGACGTAGGGGGCGAATGTATACTTCATTGTGGTCTTATCAGTTATTAAAACACCTATTTTGATCGTCTCAGGTAGGTACTCCAATCGTATTTGAAAAATTTCTGATGGTGATGGCGTAGGAATTTCTCCGAATCAATTCCATTATTGACAACCTGTTGAGATTAAATTGGTAGTGGAATATGCGACAGTTGTCAAGATTGGTAGCTGTGTGAGAGCAGATATCCATTTTTCGATTGCTGGAAGCTGAAACAGAACAGAAAAAACACTTTGGTTCATTTTTCGAAATTAAAAATGTTTAAAAACACACTTCGCTGTAATACTCACCCATTATGTAATTATCTAATTGCAAGGTCATAATATTAGAAATTTTCTCGACACTCTATCACTATTAAGTTTTCTAATAACGTAGCAGTGACCATAATTCTCATGAAAAAAAAAATTCTAAAATAGAATAATGGTCCGAGTAGGAAATAAGGAGAAAATGAATCATCAAATTTCTATTTCCTTTTTCGTATTGACCGTTGACTCATCACTGGTATAATATTCTTATCTATCGAGACGTTTTTCATTTATGGGCCTGCATACAAGACGACGACACACAGGAAAATACACACTTTAAATATTTTCAAAAATTCCGAATACTTGAACCACAGAACAGTCAAGTTGAAGGCTGAATGTTTCCTCGTTGAGAGTAAAAATAACACTGAGTCTAAGAACATTGCAATTTGCAAAGGCCTACTTGAGTATGACAAGGTCAATGATCACCTGATGGTCAACTGCTCATTTAGTCGTCTGGTCATCTGACAAAAACGACATTAGGTCCAAATGGTAATCAAACGATTAGATACCGGCAGGGGTGGTGGTCCGAATCGAACCAAAAAATGTTCGTTGGACCCGAATCGAATCGAACCGGAATCTGAACCCAAACCCAGAACCCGGAACCTTGAACCCGAAGCGGTTTATTAATCTGGTTTTTAAATAAATTTTAAAAAGGTGAAATATTTTGTAGAAATAATGGATTTTTTTCATCTTTTTAATCCATTTTCAATACATTTCAGTTTAAATAAAATCAAAAAAATCAACTTTTTTCATTTCAAAATTACTATCAAAAAAAAACACGAATCAGAACCCGAACCGAACCGAACCGAACCGAACCGAACCGAACCCGGAAGATCCCGATTCCAACCCGATCATTACGAACTCGAGAAACAATTGGATTCGAGCCACCACCCCTGGGTACCGGGTGTCACAAAAGTCCTGCAACCCAACGTGTTTTTTTAGTAATTTGAAGTGGAATCGTTCCTCCCGGTCCTAGGCTGACTGGAGCGAAGGGTGGCCTACATTTAGGTCGTTAGTTGCACTCAAACCACTCGAGAAAGGTGGAAGGAGAGACGCAGTGTTGCCAATTTCACTAAAATTTGATTTTTTGATCATTTTTGTCCTTTCAAAATTGGCCAATGGTTTTTTGACCCTCATTCAAAACTCTGTCGTCTGTCACATGCAATAATCAGTTTCTAAATGCTTATAATTTTTTTTTAATTTTCAGAATTTTGGATTTTGAAATTTTATTTTTTGAAAAATGCAAAAATCAAAAAAATTGAAAATTTTTCGATGATTTGTAAATAGTGAGGGGCGGGTTCAATGGTTCATATCTTTTGAAGAGAAGAGAGTGTCAGTAAATGAGATTTCGTTATTAATTGAATGTTGAAATTTTTTTATCCAGCAAATTTTCGAGATTTGCAGGTTGCAGGACTATTGAGTCACCCGGTACCTGCAGTGAATAAATCCACCTCTGGAATTTTAATTGGAATTTCATCGCAGTACCTACCTTTTCAAAATCAGTTTTTTTTTGTTCATTATCATTATGTAAAGAGGAAATTTTTCCGATCAGGTGCATACCTCTAAAGCGACATAAAACGCCATTCCCATTAAAAATGAGATAAAATTTCATAGCTATGCTATAAAAGCCCAGAAATTCAGTACTCAGTACAGCAATATACGTAGAAGTGTTTGAAAAAGTAAATATCTGGCTTAACCGTTTAATGAATATTAATAGCTGTTTGTGTTTTTTCCTCTCGCGAATATGTACGCACATTAAAATATTCGTAATTAAAAATTTAAAAACCGGCGATAAACTCGAGTGACAACGATTTGCATGTTAAAAAGATAATCTCTTCGTTAACGAAATTAAGGAATGAATTTTATTCAAGGTTATGACAAATGCATTTCTGAAATTTAGAAAGAAACTAGTGGGAAACCCATCCTTCGGATGGGATAGGAGTTTACATAATATCAAGTATGGTCCGCCTCGGGGCCCCAACCCCTGTATTTTTCAAAATTACGATTTTTTAATTTTTTTCTACATTATAGAAAAAAAATAGAGGGAGTAAAAGTACCTAGACTTTTACTCCTTTTATAAAAAAAACTCGAGAGGTGAACGATTTTCAAAGATTTTGAATTATTCCCCATTCCTTCGCTTCGCTTAGGTAATAAACCTCAAAATTCGTCAAAAATCACTTTACCTCTCTCTTAGCATAATACACTAATTTCAATATGAAGAGACTTTCAATTATATGTGACCCGTGCAGGGAAAAGGTACCTAAAGTCGGATATTTAAAAAATTAGTTTTTTGGCTTAAATGATAGAGAAGACTATGAGGAACATTTTAAGACTTGGATGAGCATTTTAGGTCAATGTTTTGGTGAGATAGAGGCATTTGAAAATTAGAAAATAATTACTTTCAAAAAAAAGAAATTGAAAAAGAAAACACGTTTAAAGCTGCCTAGTGGTCTGAAATGCTTGCAAATGCATAATGCAAAAAAAAAATTGAAAAAAATCACCCATTTTTGATATGTTTTCCGACTTCAAGTACCCTCTCCCAAAGGTCGCACATTTTTGTCAAAGGAAGAGACCACGCTAAAAAGGTATTGCATTTCATTGGGAGGGGGGAAGAGGGGAGATTCACAATAAATTTACTCTTCAGCAATTTTTTCCAGGTATTTAAAAACCCGTCTCATGTAAATGATTGCAAATGAATAATTAACCTTATTTATTTGAGCAGCGGACCCGTCCTATCCCAGTCACAACAAAATTGTTCGTTTTTATGATGCTCTGAAATTTTTTTCCAACTTGTTTTTTCATAAGTGAGTAATTTTGAAAGTAATGTGGCCCAAAAAAATTAGGTTTTGTTCTATTATAAAATTTCTCTCACCCGTCGCAGTCTTCCTCCCCCCCCCAAAAAAAAAAAAAAATCCAAGAAATTTTGAAAGAAATTATACTGATGTGTTGTAATACGGCAGCATTCGATATAAATTTTTTCCCAAATAAATAATTATCTTACCTATTTTTTTGCCTTCGTATTTCCAGAATAAATCCCAGAAAAATATTCATTTATTTTTTATTGCCTTCTAATTTAAAAATATTTCATACAAAAACATGTGAAAATTAGAAAATAAAAAATAAATAAAAAAACGCCAATATATTTTTACCTATTAAACATCCTACTTCTTTCGATGAAAATGAAAACCCCCGAATTAGGAATTTCGCAACCAGCAATTTTTCATGTTGAAAAACTGCCTGTGAATTGCAGACAGATGCCCCAATACTACTTTCCCCATGAAATAAAATTTCGATCTTGGATTTTAGTATAATTAGATTATCAGGAACAATTCAATAAATTGTTTCGATTATTTTTTTTCATTTTCTAATGATTCATCATCATTTTTTTCAAATATTTTTTGACCAGAATTAAAATGGAACTGATAACCATGAAAACCATTTCGAAAATTTACAGAAAATGAAGGTTATTGAACTTTACACGAAAATGACAATCGGCGCATGAATTATGTTTTGCTGAAATGCCATTGAATTCAATCAAGATTTTTAAAAATGTTCTAAACATCGTTAACATTTTAATAGATCATCGTCACAAATTTCAAAATATTGTTAAAACTGATTAAAAATTCGTTGGAAACGTGTAAAAATATTAAATTAAAATTGCAATGATTCAAAATTATGCAAAAATTGTTTTCTCAATACTTTTAATCTTTTAAATATTTCTCATTTTCACTCCTTCAGATTTCTGGCCAAGTTTCATTGCTGGGAAAAATTCAAAAAATTATGTAATTGTAGTGGTAAAAAAAATTGAAGGATCAAAAATTCACATTTTTGTATTGGATTTCTTTCATTTTCAACTGAAGCTCAAGCTTTCCTTTCCTCTTATTTGCTCAGAACATTGATTTTTAACATCAAAAGGTATCAAAAAATGAAAAAATTTCAATAAAAAACCTTTCAAATGATGAAAAATTTTGACGTGTTGGAATTTTTTCATTATTTTTCTCTTTATCAGGGCGGAAATACTATAAAAAATGTCAAAAATGTCCATAAAATTTCAGACAACATTTTCGAAATGAAGCTGGTATTTTATCAAGTTGAACATTTGTAACTATTCGGAATTTTCAAAACTTTACCATCCATACAAATTATTATTTCAATGTTCAGAATCATACTGAAATTTTTTATGGCACAGCAATTGAAAAAAATCTCAAAAAATTAAACCAATTTTTTGAAAATTGGAACAAAAAATTTCACCAATTGCACATTTTTGTGAATTTTGATATCAGCATTCGTTGTATTTTCATAACTAGGTCCGTACACTTTCAAGGAAAAGTTTCACAGGATAAACAGCAATCGATGAGGGAAAAATGACGAAAACCCAATTAACTCCAGTCATTCTTTTATTAGGTAATCAATTAAACTACAATCTAATTTAACGTTACAAACCACCAAATCGAATCATTCGCCAGGATTGGGTTTGGGCAAGCTATCTTCAATACGTGGATACCTTTTATAATCCAAATTGGACGCGATATAAATCACACCGATGGCAAATAAGGTAAAAAGAATACTACACACGTTGAGTAAATAACCCTCGAATTCTTTATCTTCGTAACATTTTCCTCTGTGGGTGAAGAAAGGAAAAAAATATGGAATTTGAAAAATTATACCCAGATCACATCGCAGGCAAACCGAAATTGGCAGTGAGGAGGGGGAAGGGGGAATCAAAAAATTTCATCTAGAGCCGAATTTATTCAAATTTTTTTGATAAAAATAGAATTTTCCCACTTTTTTTCAATTGAAATTGAAAATTTCGAATTCGGTAGTAAGAAGGCAAAAAAGTCAAAAAATTCCAATTGAGACTAAATTTTTTCTGTTTTTTTTTTCTTCTTTTTGATGAAAATAGTAATTCGTTCGCCTTTTCTAACTTAAATTGAAAATTTCGAATTTGGCAGCAATGAGGAGGCAAAAATTTGAGAAATTTCAATTGGATTCGAATTTTTTCATATTTTTTAATCGAAATTAGAATTTTTCCACTTTTGCTTTATCTTCAAATTAAAATTTTTCCAAAAAAGTCCGATTTTTGCAAATTTTGTGGCCTAGAAAACAGAATTTTGTCACTTCATGGCGAGGAAAAGAAGGTAACCCACTCCCTCATTCGGTTCAACCCTGATTCATATTTGAAAACTGTACCTGATCGAAAACTTACAACTTGAAAATAGCTTTTTCGTTAATTCCTGTCACTGCTGACACGACAGCCAATGCGAATAAAGCGAGCCCAAAAAATCGATGGTAAGGCATCAAAAGAGCTCTGCTATTGTTCGAAAATCGAGGATACAGAAACGCATAAAATCCACCAACTATCTGAAGAATCAATATCACTATCAAAAGGTTAATTGAAAAATGGAAACCATGAATAATTAGAAGGTACCTGGGCAATGTATAAAAGCAAGGTAATCATCCCAATCCAACTGTGCACCGAATATAAATCTGCCAGACCAGCTCTGGCATGGAAATTGAAAGCAGCCCATATGCTGGCGACAGCCAATACACCACTGACCCCTCCGATCAAAGCGTGGATCTTTTTGAGCGTTTTTTTCGGCCAATGACGAAATATTCGGAAAATCAGAGTGGCTAAGAAATGGAAATGATAAGATTCGAGTTCGTTTGCGGATTTCTTCGGGGGAAAAAGTCCAAATACCCACCATTTCCCATCATATACACGAAGCTGATACTGGACAGAATAATGTGCCAGTTGGACATTTTCAAGACACAGTGAACCAAACCTCCAGCGCGATAAAAAACCCAATAAATTATTAAAATTATGGGCAATAGGCCTAATATTTCGGTGACAGCAATTAATGGAAAAAATCCTTTCAGGTTTTCTTTTGGACTTGAGTCGATTTCTGAAATGGCAATGAGAATTGAAAAGAGTTGAAATATCCATCATTTCGGAGCCAATTCAAAGAAATTGAGAGAATTCGTTCATGAAAGATTTGTTCAGAAATCAATCAATTCATTCGCGAACGATCAAATTGAAGTGGCGATATCATAAATCATAATTATAATCCTTTTTAATACCCATTAATTTATTATGTACATATTGGAAAAGCCTTTAAATTCCCTTAATCTGTCTACATTTTCAGAAATTATCTTGACATCTGTGTGAAAATTTAATCCACCCTCGCTGTAAACCTGTCAATAAGTTTTATTGTTTGTCTTATCTCGTATTTTTTATAAATTTCCAATGATTTGCACTTATTGTCCCACGATTGCGAGCGTTTTATTTTCGTTCGATTATAAGTTTTATTCGTAATTTTGATTGATTTGCGAAATCCTGTATTTAGATAATGCAAATCTCGGCACGTGGAAAACGAAAGTTTTCCATCCAATGCTTTGTATAGGTGGGAAAAGTTCAAATTCTCCTCTGAGGATGATTCCGTTGAAAAAATGATTTAAAGTAACAAATCGAAAGAGAAAAATTAATGAAAAAATTAATAAGCACTTGATTTTTGGTTTGAATTAATTTTCTAATATTTGAGCCATCTCAAATCTACAAATTCAAATTTTTACGAACAGCAAGTAACGCTATTTTGAAAAAAAAATGAATAATTTTTCACCATAATTGTACTCGTAATGAAATTATCATTATCAAACGGAAAAGTGATATCGTGTATTTTATTGATAAAATCAGACTTCTGAAAGTTTAGTACGCCAGTGAAAAATGTTGAAAAATGAAACAATTTCCTGAATAATTTATATACGATTCTGAATATTGGCGATAAGAAAAATATGAATAACTCATCGGAGAATAGGTTTTTATCGAATTGTCATTTTTCTTGCATATTTTTTTATAATGCATGATCTCAATTAGGTCTCATCATTTAATCGATATGAGGTAATTCGAACTTTGATCTTACATACACCAGGAAACGCTCGTGAAATCATTTTTTTCGATTCTATAAATATTCTGACGTGTTTTTTTTTTTTTTTTTCATTTCAGACGTCACAGATTCAACGAGGGCTCATTTTTAGACGTCGGAGGTTTAAAAAACCATGAATAGGCCGCGAAGAAATTTTTTTTTATACTCGTTCATGTGATATTTTTATAATTAGGAAGTAAGGAACCACAGTTTTTGAAGGTAATTGGAAGACAAAAAATTGAAAATTTCCAATTGAAATTGATTTTTCCTCCAATTTTTTGATCTCAAAACGTAACTTTTCATTTTTGAATTCAATACGAGAACTTTTTATAGAAAAGGCCATATTTTTATAAATTTTCTCACCTAAAAAAATGTAATTTTTCTATTACTGAAGGGCGAGTCTGCATTTTTCTATTCCACATTCAATTCGGTCTTGATTTTCAAATGTGATCATGAAAAAATCGATAACAAAATTTTAGAAAATAGTAATCTGTCACAAAACTCGTTCGATTTTCAACCCTTTCCCTTCCTCTTGATTTCAAAAAAATTTTAATTTTGATTAGAAAGTGATTTTTTTCAAAAATTTTCTTCTTGGACGCTGTACAATTTTATTGAAGAAATAAGTAACTAAATACGATTTGAAAACACAAGCCTAATTTTTATAATTTGGGCTGTTGGTGAGTTGATTCTGAAAAAAGTATTCATATAAAAAGATAAGCGAGTTTATTTCCTTTTTTTTGTAGGGAGGGAGGGAAGGAGAGGGGAAATCGACGTGAAATTTGAATCTTAAAACGTAATTTTGGGACATTTGAGAGAAAATTTTCGCCAAAATTGCCTTTTTTGGGTCGAAAAAAATTGTGCTGACGAAAATGTTTTACGATCAGGAAAAATCATAGTTGAAGTTATGATAATTGGAGGGACTCAGAAATTGAAAATTTCGACTCAGATTAGATTGGATTCAATTTACTTTTGCAAGCTCAATTAGACGAATTCTCCTTTTTTACTTAATTTCTTCAACTAAAATGCCTTTTTCTCAATTAGGAACAAATAAAATTTATGAAAGACCCATTCGTACGATATTTTTAGACAACAAAAATCCCTCCAAAGTCAACCTATTCATGGTATGTTTTGAGTAATACTAATGGGCTAAAAAAGGTTTGGAATCAATTCGTAAGACAATAGTTTTGAAAAAATGGGAATCAATTTTTAGTGCATACTCCAAAAAAAGTAATATCAATTCATACGTTTTTAAATTGAAGAAATAAGATCACTAATTTCCACTTCAGGTCCTGCAAAAGATCTGTTTTTGTACTTTTCAGTTGAAAATTCTATTTCTTTCGAATTTTAAGACCTAAAACAGATAGGGGGAAGATTTCGCCTTCTTTTTAATATTATTGAAATTTTGACTTGACATAAATAAGTTTTTGATTTTCTGAGGGGAAGAAGGAGGGAGTAAAATATTCATCATTACCTACTTTGAAAAGGTCATGTTGGAAATCCTGCTGAGACCCTGTTTTGGGATTTTGAGGTTTGGTTAGACACCCTAATGCTGTCGAGAGTTTGAATACTTATTATTCAAATTTTTTTCCATTTGATTACAATTTCTGATAATTTTTGCCTCTCGAAATCGATTTTCTGATCAAAAAAAGAATCCTACGAAAAATATGAAAAAACTTGAATTGTAAAAATTCTTAGTCCATTAATTTTTTACTAAGAAACTCAGTTATCGAGATCTTTTCACTCATAGATGAAAAATGATTTACTAACACTATTGCCTGAAACATCTCAAAAGCTAAGCTTCGTGGAAAAACTAATTGGACGAGGCCGAAAGAAAATTACACGTTCCGCAGTTTACGTTCTATTATTTTTTTTTCGTAGAACCCTTCTTTTCCATAGAAAATCGACTTCAAGGGTCAAACGTTATCAAAAAGTAAAAAAAAAAATGAACAAAATTTTAATTTGTGAAAAAAATTGACGTATATATGTAGGTACCTATTACCTAATAATTTTTAAATGATTTTCCCGTGATCAGCACGAAAAATCCTAACAAAAAATTCACCCATCGGAATTTCGTGCACGCCTGTTAAATTCACCTCATCCTTTTCTCCATAGATAGAGCCACACATAATAGGCCAGCTACTTTTTCAACTATTTACTTCTAAAAAATATCGGTTAACTGCAAAACTGTTTTTCCTATTTCTCTCATACAAAATGACTCAATTTGAAAATTCTGTGTTTTTTTTTCTTTAGAATTTCACATGAAAGAAAATGGAAATTTTCTGGCATTTTAGTTCAGAAAAAAATACTCAATTCCATTGAGAAGGGAACCAAATTCACTCTTTTTATTCTATTTTACATTTTCCTATTAAAAAAATTGAGACACTACGAATTTTCAGCATAAAAAAAATGTTCCGACTCCACTTTTTTCCATCATTTGGAAGTTGGACGACCGGTCAAAAATCACACGTAAAAAAATATCATGATATTTAACGAAAAATAAATAGGTGAAAGATGAAAAAATTGGTCAAGTAGGGAAATGGGAAAATATCCAAAACAAAAAATAGAATAGGTACCTAGCACATGGATAAGGAAGTAAAAGCCAAATCCTTCTGAATATAAACTTTTTTTTTCACTTCGTATACTTTTAAAATTGATGAAATGCTGCTCAAAAAACTATGAATAATTTTGTTAAAATTTGAAGACGAAAAAATATTTTTAAAAAATTGAATCTTTAAAATTGGTAAAAACTCGCCATTCCAATCAAATATTTCGCATACTCGTCCAATTTTGGAAATTTTCAAAAAATGAAAAAAAAAGGCTAGCAAATAAATCACCCACAATTCCATTTTCAATACCTCCGTCAGCGACAACCTTATGACCAGATTCGGCCATCGTTCCAGTCCTCAATTCAGATTCGTTCATTTTTATTCGAAAATAATTTTCGAAAAACCTGAACTCGTATTCACACACAATCACAGAACAAACGAAATCACCATCACCGAATAAACAGGTAAATTGAAAAGAGCCTCAGTATAGTCGCAGCTTACACTGGTAAAATGTAGGTAGGTGATCTGAGGGTAGGCAAAATACCTACTTCGTTTCTTTATCAGTATTATACGTCAATTGAGGTACTTACTTGGACTCGAGATACTAATTTGAATAATAATGAAACGGAATCAGTGTATTCTCTGCATGATGCAATATTCCAAATCAATGGGTATAGGATTCAGCCAAGTGTCCGCGATTAATGTAGGTACCTAAATCAGGGTGGAGTGCAAAATTAATTCTCGAATCATTTCGAAATAGGTACATATTTTGTACAGCATTACACTTACCGCTCGATTGGACGAGCCGTGTGAACTCGAGGAGCTTCAAAATTACATCGAATTTTCCATTTGTAGAAACCCAAATCGTTGAAAAATTTTCTCATTCGATTCAGTGAGATCTAAAACAAGCAAAAAATCATAAAATGGGTAAGCAGATAATAAATAGGTAAAATTCATATTTTCCTGAGGACCATATTCACCATAATTCTGCCAAATTGAAGCAAGAAATGGTTCAATATTATCATGATTTTATCATCTCTGTGGATTGAAAAAGGTCTTCAATGAGAGAACTTGACTTGAAGAATTCACTCACGTTCGTAACGTGTTTTTCAATCCAAGTATACTTTTTCTTCATAAAAATCTCCAGAAGAATTCGAAAATTGAAGGATTTTACAAAGTAATAATCCTTCCCAATCCATCCTCTTCTCCAAAACGACTCCATTAAACAGAAAAAACTCAATAATTTTTAAAAATAAAATAAAAAACCATTTACGAAGAAAATCCTGATCGATACCTATTCAAAATATCGACATTGTCGAATTTTCTTCGAAAAAAATTCTTCGACTGAGAAAAATAATCCATTAATTTTACCCTCCAGCTTAAAAAAATCCTTAAAATCATTCAAACTCTCCTGAAATTCTTAAAAAATGAAAAAAAAAATCATAAAACAAATTTGAACAATTTATTCGAGACGAAAGAAACAAAATAGAAAACAGAAACAAAAAGAAGAGAAGAAAAAAAAACTCAAAAATAAACTAAAAATTGGTGTAAAAAAATTTAAAAATAAAATAAGCATAAAAATAAAATCAATCATCGTCGATCGAATTCCTCAGGAAATAATCAAATTACAAAAAACGTCTCTGACGTCGAAATGGAAAAATAAAATCAATGAAAAAGGAATAAAAAACCTTAATACTTTTCTTCCATCGTCGAAAATCAACCTGCTTTACTTGAATTTTCATTAGACCCCCTAATTCACATCCAATATGCATTTTGAGAAGGAAAAAAATTAAAAATAAAATGTACCTATGTAACGTAAACTTCGAAATATTGGAACACCTGACGACAATGACTCGAAAAAAATTGAAAAAAAAAGAAGACAAAATAATATTTCTATCTCGATGTCACTCTTGGTAAGCTCATAATCTGGTTTCATTATTATTTGGTATATCACATGTGCATAGGTATTTAAAAAAATAACTTATACGTAGATATTTCTACGAAGCTTCGTACGATTATTTATTTCGGCTGGTCAAATTGTCGTCGAATCGTGGATATCTTTTGTAATCCAAGTTGGTGGCGATGTATACGACAAAGACGCCAAAAATACAGAAAAGTATACCGCAAAGATTGAGCAAATTACCTTGAAATGTTTTTTGGGAGTAGTCGCCTCCTCTGTAAAAAAAATTCAAAAATGAATTCTGTCGAGAATATTTATCAAAAACCCCTCCAAAAGAAGTATAAATCGAATACGTACAATACGAACATAGCCTTCTCGTTGATTCCACTGACTGCTGACACGATAGATAAAGCTAGCAACACCAAACCGGCGAATCTATGGTAGGGCATCAACATAGCTCGACTGCTGGTCTGGATTCCTGGATACAGAAACGCATACAAACCGCCAAACGCCTGAAAAAAAAATCGAATCGTCGGTAAGTGTCATGGTCAGTGTATTAAAATACTCGAGCCAACGTCTCCAATACATTTCCGGATCCTTGCGGTGTAATTTTAGCTAAAAGCTTTTAGAATCGAATGTGCACGTATGAAAACCGCAATATATTAATCTTTTTCGACCACGCCAGCCTTGATGGGCAAGGATCCCAAAGAGCTGCCAGTGAAACTATGGCATTATAGGTAAAGTACTGAGTACACAAAGTGACGTATTAGGTACCTGCACAATGTACACAACCAAGGTAAGCATTCCGATCCAACTATGCATCGAGTACAAATCGGGTATATTGATTCTGGCGTGGAAATTGAACGCCGCCCATACGCCGAGCACAGCTAATATACAATTGACCCCTTTGACTGAGGCGTGAATCAACTTGAGCGTATTTTTCGGTAAATTACGTAATAAACGAAACGTAAGAATTCCTGCGAAATGAAAATATTAAAGTACATAAGTAGAAGTAGGTATACGAGTAATTAACGAGTATACGTCGTTAAGTTCCCTCTTCTGGTTTCGTCGTCGTAGAATTTCACCGAGTATGATGTTCTAATCAGCGGGAACGTGCTCGCTGTTTAATACGACGATTCGCTTACCATTTCCGGTCATGTAAATAAAGCTGATACTTAATAGGATCGGGTGCCAGTTGAACACATTCGATGTTTCGAATCCTAAACCTCCGACTTTGGCAAAGGTCCAGTAGATGAGCAGGATTATGGGCAGTAAACCGAAGATCTGGGCTACGACGAATAATGGTAGGAATCCTTTGAGGTTTTCTTTGGCGCTGGCATCGTCGTCTGGAATTAGAACGAGAAGAGTTGAAATAGCCGTAATTCAATGAGTTTTTAAACATATTTTATGAATAGAGAAAATGTAATGCTGGAGGTCGGAGATTGCCAATCGTTCCAAAAAGGAACGATATTGCTCGTACTCTAATGAATTTTATCGTTTACGAATCAGTCGTTCAATTGACATGAAAAAACAAGAAAAGTTGAAATGGCTAAAATTCAAATGTTTTAAAAATAATTCAAAGGAACGAGATTGCTCATATTCTAATGAATTTTATCGTTTACGAATCAGTCTTCAATTGACATGAAAAAACAAGAAAAGTTGAAATGGCTAAAATTCGAATTTTTTAAAAAATAATTCAAAGGAACGAGATTGCTCATATTCTGATGAATTTCATCGTTCACGAATCAGTCGTTCAATTGACATGAACAAATTGAAAAGTTAAAATAGCCATAATCTGGAAAAGGAAATAATATTAATTCAAAGGAACGAGATTGCTCATACTGTAATGAATTTCTATCATTCATGAATCAGTGGTTCAATTGACTTGGAAGAGAGAAAAGTTAAATGAGCCATAATTTGAAAAAACTTTGAATGGTTTAAAAGAACGAGTTTGCTCATACACTAATGAATTGTATCATTCACGAATCCGTCGTTCAATTAACATGAAGGAACGAGAAAAGATGAAAAAGTCATAATTCGAAAAAGGCTTGAATAATTCTAAGGAACGAGATTGCTCATATTCTAATGAATTTTATCGTTTACGAATCAGTCGTTCAATTGACATAAAAAACCAAGAAAAGTTGAAATGGCTAAAATTCGAATTTTAAAAAAATAATTCAAAGGAACGAAATTGCTCGTACTATGATGAATTTCATCGTCCACGAATCAGTCGTTCAATTGACATGAACAAACTGAAAAGTTAAAATGGCCATAATCTGGAAAAGGAAATAATATTAATTCAAAGGAACGAGATTGCTCATACTGTAATGAATTTTTATCATTCATGAATCAGTGGTTCAACTGACTTGGAAGAGAGAAAAGTTGAATAAGCCATAATTTGAAAAAACTTTGAATGGTTTAAAAGAACGAGTTTGCTCATACACTAATGAATTGTATCATTCACGAATCAGTCGTTCAATTAACATGAAGGAACGAGAAAAGTTGAAAAAGTCATAATTCGAAAAAGGCTTGAATAATTCAAAGGAACGAGATTGCTTTAATGAATTTTATGGTTCACGAATCAGTCGTTCAATTTACATGAAATGATAAAAGAACAAAAAGCGTTGAAATAAGGAAATTACCATAATTTGAAACGTTTTCAAAAATTTCACCAATGGAAAACGATGTTGTACTAACGGTCGCGAATCATTCCAAAAAGAACGAGATTGCCCATATCTCAAAAATTTTATCGTTCACGAATCAGTTGCCCCAATGAAATGAATATTGAATATTGAGCATATTCCCAACAGTTTATACCCAAATCGTTCGCGAACGATTCACACAAAATACCGATTTGATCGTTCGTCAGAAAAACTAAACACCAAATTTTTAAAAAAAAATTTAATGAAGCGTTCTCGAGCAATTTACTTATTTTTAAAACAAAAACGTTGAAGAATCAACTGTAAAAGTTCGAGGTTCGTTTGCAAACGAGATCTTCCATGTAATTTCAAAACAGATTTATTCGATGAATCTGCAATGCAACTCATTTGCGAACAATCCATTCAGATTTCAAAAATTCGATTCCATAGTTCGCAAACGATTTATTCGCAAAGTGGGTTTCTTCGATCACAAACGAATTCAATTTTTTAAATAATTATTCAGCATAAACGATTCAAAAAATGATTCCTTCGCGAACGATTTGAATTTTTGAAACGTCATTCGCGAACAAACTCGGCATGCTGTACTGATATTATTCTAGATCATCTTTTTTTACTCCCCCCCACCTCCTTACCCTTCTTCATCATTTAATTTAAACCCTTGAAAAATCAATTCACTCGTTCTTCGACACCTACACCTGGTTCAAAATTCCAAAAATTCAATTCAACGAAATCTAATAGAACGATTCAATTATCTTTGATAAAGAATACCGGTATCCTTTGAGATTTTCCTTTCCCTTTCTATAGAATTATTCCTGTTCTCTTTCATGGCCCCCCTCCCGCCAAAAAGAAAGTCGCAAAAATAGATATATTTAATTTTTAAAACATGGAACTTTCGCATACTATTTTTCAAATAATTTTCAAAATACATTTCATTTGAACCTTTGAAGCTACCACCTCCCTCTCCCTCTTCCTTTCCCTTTCAAAAAATTCAACCTCCTCCCCAGCGAAAAAATTGAAATTCATAAACAAATTTTTACAAATATTCAAATTTAAAAAAAATTTAAGGAGCTCATTTCTTTATTTTTTCCACTTGAAGTAATAAAATTACAAAATTTTTAATAAAAAATGCAAAACTATTGAACCCATGAATGAAAAAATTTTCATTTCTGTTTTTCCAATGATGTCAGAATTCGACTAATTCAGAAAGTGTATTTTTTTCGACTTCACACCCGATGATTAATTACGAGTAAACTGAATCATAGTAGATAACAGGATTAGAGTCAATATGAACACAATAGAATTCATTACCTATACTAATTCGAATAACTGAAGGCAATCATAATCATAAAATCTCGCAGAAAACGATTCATAAATTGAAAGGAAATCCTCAAAATACTCGTATTTTTACGATTCAAAGCAAATGAGATTTTTTCCAATTTCAATCATAATTTCTGCCAAATTTTCTGTTCAAAAAAAAACAGGATATTCACATTTCAAAAACCAATTTCCCTTACTTTTTCAGGTTTTCCCCTTCAATTTTTCGAACTTTTCCAGACCTTTTACCTGATATTTATGATTATGAAGCACGGAGAAAAGGGCAAATATTTTGCAAAAAAATGACTCATGTAAATGCATAGTATCCAATGATTTTTTTCGTTTCAAAAATCATAACTTTTTCCAAGATTTCCAGATGTTTCTTTTCCGTTCATAGAAACGGTTCAACTTCAACTAAAAAATTTTAAACACCCCCCACCCGTACAAGAACTATAAAACTGAAATTTACTACAGAAAATTTTTTAATAAAAATAAAAAACTCAATTTTTAAGCGAAGTTGTGAAATTTTTTTTTGAAAAGTGGAAAAATCATGTCAAGGCGTTTACCAAATAATACGAATGGAAATTGACTTTTTCCTGTGCTGAAAATTAAAAATTTTCTTTATAATTAATATTTTTTCTCTACCCTCCCCCCCCCCCAAAAAAAAATATGAAAAAACACAATATTCTTCAATTTATAAATTTTACAAGAAGCCTCAGCAATATTTCCGGTTTGTTGCAGTGAATAAAAAATTGATGAAGGGGTGGCAGAAACTTTCATAAAAAAGGATCTTCAATTGTTGAAAATTCGTCAATTTTCTTACATTGAAATCTTCCGAAACGTGATCAATAATTTCAAATTCTTTTCCATCTCCTCCCCATTTTTGGTTTTCTCCTCATTGTAATCGAAGGAATATGGCACTCTTTTCTTATCAGAAAGTATTTAATTTTTTAGAAAAATGTATTCATCATTTCGCTATTACAATAGCGATTTATGAAACTTTCAACGATCTTTATCACAATCTTGATATAAAAAGTTTCCAAAAAATTTATTGATTTTGTAAAAAAAAAAAAAAAAGAAAGAAAGAAAGAAAGAAGCAAACAAAGAAAGAAACAAAGAAACAAAGAAAGAAAGTTTAAATCACTTCCGAGCATAGCGAGGAATTTTCAAAGATGATTTAATGGATAAAAGCATGCATTTAAAATCATTTTTTTGTACATTATGGCCAATAAAAATTATGAATTTATGAAATTTTTTGAAAAATATCATCATAAAATGAATAAAAATCATTTTCTTTTTTGAATTTTTAAAAAATTCAGGGAAAAATTCAAATTTTTAGACTTTTAAAATTCCTTATTTTTCCAGGATTTCCAAATAAAAATAAACACTGATCAGATTAAAACACAAAGACAAAGAATAGAATCCCAAAACCACTTAAAAATACCTCTCGCCTCGGGGGGAATTCCTTCCATGACTCATCCATCAGTCATCCTGCGAATAATTACACACGAACACAATAATTAAATGCAAATTTTTATCGAAACCGTGAGATTTTCGCGCAAAATGATGCACTTCCTATCCACTCGTCCAATTCTTCGAACCGCATGTGATAAATTACATCAATACATTACGAATGCATATTCATCGAGACGATATTTTTCGGGCGAGGTGCGAGGAAAGGGGCAAGTTGCAAAACCAACATGTTCCAACGTTCATTTAAAAAATCCAGATAATTTTCCACATGGCGAATCAGATGACGTTATAACCCGTCCAATACTTTGTATTAACCATTTACACATTTCTTACGTCTATTTTTACTCCATAGTTTCACACATTGTCCAAAATAATTAATGTTACTTTGTTCAAATACAAATAACTAATTTTTTCCATCCTTTTTCATCTCCTGCCAGCTCCAAGGTTCCACAATCCAAATTCGAATCAATAAATAAATCAATCCGAAAATATTAAATGCTCTGAAGATATAAATTAATAACTCGATGGTGTTTTACAAATATACATAAAACTCGAATAATCGACCGAGTTACCAAGTTACGTACGTATTTCGTGCCAAATTTTCTACCTTGATCTTGGACGGTTCGTCAAATATGTATATTTTTTTGGCACGATGGATTTACAAACGTAAGCTACAAATTAACAGACTAAGTAATTTGCTGAATTTCTATACGATTTTATGTGAAATAAAAGTCTTATTTTTTCCTCTCTCTTTTTCTAGACGAAACACATAGTCGTCGAAACGCTACACGATTCAGAATAGTTAGAGCATATCAACAGGTTTATCTCGACCATATAATCGTTCTGAACGTAAATTAAATAAACACACGAGCGACGATTCTCAAACCACTCTAATAAAAATAATAAAATATCTTGGAAAAAATTTAAAAACAACTCGACATATTCAATCGACAATAATCTGAGGATTACGAGAGATTTACAGAATCGAATTTGGTAGTGGTTCTCAAAATCGTTGTGAAATTCTCACCTCTGCGAACTCCACCGGAAGTCTTGAGCTCGACAGTAACCGTGTGATTGGTCTCGGTTGTCGTCTCGGTCCTCGATACCGCTGATTTACCCATTTTTAAAAATTCGATTTATAGAATGGAAACACTTGTCTAGGCACAGACACGGCGCGAAAAACCAAACACCAGCACGCGAGGAACCAAAGTCGCAAATACGAATAAACAGACCAGCAACAAATCGCAGCTCGAGCTCGCTAGATAGCGGAATGTTTTCGAATTATCACTAAAGAACGGTAACCATGACAAGTAAACGAACGTACGTACTAATACGAAATGTAAAACATAGAACGCAAGGTGTAGGAGGGTATTGGTTCCTGCGGAACGCGATCAAATCGGTTGGAAAAAATAGGTGGTTTTCGCGAGAGATCGAGATCTACTTGAAATTCGCACGATCGAACGCCAACGTCTGACAGATTCGCCATCCAGTCTTCTTCGACCGCGAACACGTTTAATTAATTTTTCTCTTTTACTGGTTCGCGATTAAAATATCTCGATCTGGCGAACGCTACGTCTGGATCAGAAAGGTGCAACGAGAGAGGTGGCGGGCGTCGGGTGGGAGTTCGGAGTATTTTCTGGTACGTAAACGACGTCTACAAAACAATCAATGACCTAGTAAGGTTACACTACGAATAGTGTTTTTAATTCTGCAAGACTTGCGACAATTTTCATGCTCCTGAGTGGAAATTTCTCTAGCGACAATGTGGAAAATCAGCCATTAAATGGGTATAAGAGGGGAGCCGGTTCGAGTATACGTAATACTGGTTTGAGTTTTTCGGCAAACCCGATGACTAATTTCGTAATCACGTTGCCTTGAATATGCAATAATGAAAAGGAAGAGACCTTCTTCATAGGTGTTGTCACGATCAACCATTTGATGTACGCCATACAAACTTGGAGAATGGATATGGTGAGTAAATCATTCAGAGACGTTCTGGGTGGCGTGGTAAGTCTCGTATATGCGGCAGGAGGGTGGAAGAAGGGGTTAAAAATAAAATTTTATTATAGATATGTACAGTGTGTGCCGAAAATCTTCAGATTCAGTAATTTTGAAGTGATTGAAATTGGAGAAATTATTCCAACGATGAGAGATATTTTGTAATGAATAATTCTAATCTAGATAATTGAACTTTTCAGCTACCTATCCTCAAAAAATGATGAAAAATTGTTTTTGAATGTCTCACTGGTATCATCTCCTCATCAGAAAAATCAGAAACATTGTTCGCGGTGATCTGATGAAAGCATTTTCACTTGATTTTTTTCCAAGATTGAATTATTTTCGAAAATTTTCGTCATCTCCAAATCTTCTCAATTTGTTTCAAAAATTTCATCACTTCAACATATTTTCAAAGCTTTTTCAACCACCCCCCTCCCCCCCACATTTTCCCAAACTTTTTTAGAAATTTGAATTTTTTTCTCTATTTTTTTCCAACTCTCAATTTTTTTAAAATTTTATCCAATCCAAAAAATTTAAAAAAACTTATCATTTTTTCAACCATATTTCTTCTGTTTCTAAATTGCTTCGAAAAACTCCAATTTTTTTCAAAATTCAACTCTAAAAAAAATTTTTTCAAGTTTTTTCTAACCTAAAAATTTGCCCCATAATTTTTTCATTTTTCCAGCTTCAAGATCCTTTTGGAAATCTTTGCTTGTTCATTTGAAGGACACAAAGTATCATCATCGAATGCAAACTTTGTTCACTCCAATTTGTGTTTAAGGAATTCAAATTTTAAAAAGATTTTTAAAAAATTTTAATCGGTCTTGGATGAAGTTTTTAGTAGGTAAGCTTGAAATAGAGGAAAAATTTTAATACAGAAAAATTAAAAAAAAAAGAATTTGAGAAAAATACAATAAAATTTTTTTTTGGTATGTTGAAAAAAAGTTTTGAGATCACAAAATGATATTCAATTGGAAAATATTGAAATTCCAAAAAAATCACTCGAATAAAATTTTGAGAAAGAGTTTGAAATTGTAAAAAAGTTGTAGAAAAATCTAGAATTAGACAAACAGGTCTGCATTATTTCTAATTCTTCAATTGCAAAAATTGACAAAGAGGAAATGTTTTTTGGGAGGAAAGGGGAATTTAAAGTTGAAAAAATACTACCCAAGTTCATAAAAAATTAGGTTAGAAAAAATTTGGAACAAATGTAAAGGTTCGGAAATTTTCACAGAAAGGTCCAAAATTTTTGCAAATTCCTGATTTTTGTATAATTTAGAATCATAAATAGAACGTTATTGCACAGCCACATTTATGATTCGGCACTCGAGTCCCGCAAAACCGATTTTTCAAAACTTGACCAATTTTTCAATTTTATAATTTGGTAATAAGTATTATATTCCAAAAGTTGTCCAAAAATGACCAAAATGGCCAAATTTTTTGAACAAATGCAACTAAAAACATGGACAAAATTTTTCCAAGTTGAAAAATCGGTCAAGTTCAGAAAAATTGGTCAAGTTGAAAATTTTTTGTAAATAGACGAATTTTTTTTGGAAGTCAGAAAACATGAAAAAAATACCTACATGCTGAATATCTTGAATGGGGAATTTTTTATTTTTCCACTCCTCATCTTGAGAACGCAATTTTAGAAATTTTAGAAATTTTATCAAACTTTATTAATTTTGTGACCTAATTAATTTTAACGAATTGTTACATGAATTAGCATAAATTTTTGATATCATCAACTTGAAGAATTTTCATCTAAATCGTAAAATTTACGATTTTATAAATTTTAACGAACTCTTACACATTACTTAATCATAAATTTTTCATATCATCTAGAGTAAGATTTTCGTCGAAATATTGAATAATTTTCAGTTTTTTCAAATAATTAGAATACCATCATTAGAATTATGATTTTTCTCAATTTCGATAAATTTTTATGAAAACTACAATCTTTTAATTTCGTCTAAATTCATAGCGAGAGCTGTTATCAGAGAAATTGAAACAAAATCTTCGACTCGGTTTTAATCGCTTTTTTCATGCCAATTTCCTACCAGAAAAAAATATAATAGTATTGCTCTTTCTATTTTTGTAAAATTTCTATATCTACTGAAAAAATGGAAATGATTTCGATTACTGAAAAATCAAAACGAGGTAAACAGTTAAGCAAGTAAGTACCTATTTCGAAAGAAATATCACTTCGTTCTTTTTTTTCGATAATTAGCACAAATATTTTGATAATTCACCAAGTTTTAGAAGTCAGATAACCTATTTCAAAAGAAATAGATAATCCTATGGCAAAAATATCAAATAATTAACAAGGTTTTAAAATAGAGATTTTTTCCTCTTCATCTTAGCTACGTACGAACCATCTTTACCCAATATAAATTATACAACAAGTAACTTAAGATAATTTTTTATTTTGCAATTTTTTTCCATCTACTTCGGAAGTTCATGATTTGTTGATCAATTATTCTGAAAATTCTTGAAACTACCTACGAGTACCTACCAATAAATACAAATAAAGAAATGAAAAAAAAAATAATAAATAGAACCAATTTTTAGCAAAAAGTAGGCGGTGTTCAACTTTGAACCTAAAAAATTGGTTTCAAAATCACTTCTTTAAAAATTTTTTGATCAAAATTGAAAGAAAGCCGTAGCAAGACCCATACAACTTCTTTTTACATACCGAAAGAATAAATTTGGCAGAAAAAAATTTTCAGACAATCAACTTTTTGAAATTTGTTTTCAAATATGAAATTATTTCTAAAATGCATTAAGTACTTATTCAAAAAGCAAAATTCACCAATTTTTTTCTCAAAAACAAAAAGGTCTCAATTTTACAAATTTATCGACTCGAATAATTTTTTTTTAAAACGAAAAAAGCAAATTTTATTTTTAAGAGGAAATTTGCCTTCTGGCCTTCTCTCTTATATGGTTCGATTCGATTCTGGTTTTTTGTACCCCTCAATTTGATAATTTTTTTTCATAAAAAGAAATTTTCGAGACACCATGTACAACTCAATTTGCACTAATACACGTATCATACGAAGAATTATTATTACAGGCTTAGTACGTCGCCGTCGCACCATCCAGCACATTATTTCGTACTCGTGCTCGAGGATTTCATCGTACGTAGGTATAGGTACATATTTTTATACCACAATTTATACGGTATACAGCTGGAATGAACCAGAAATTCAAACGAGCCAAGCCAAAGACCAAAGAGCATTACTCATACATCGTGTCAATTAAACGATAACTCGTTTTTCCGCACATTTTCGCTATGATTTGTAATTTTAATTTTATAGTAGGTAAGTCAAAGTACCAAGTGCTTGGGAGAATTACAAGAAAAAAAATAATAAATAAAAAAACGCCCATCATAATGAACCAGTGTCGTCATTAGGACCACACCACTGTCGTCTCTCCACAGCTGCGACTGCCAGTACCAGTAATGTACACGGGTACATAGTACGTACACCTTAATGACAAAAATTAGACTAATTTTTTTAAACGAGGTATACAAATATGTGAACAGGCACGTGCTGAATTTATATGTACACACGCATTAGTACATTTTTAAAACTCCTACGGTACGGCCGTTTTAAATGACCCAATTAAGAAGTATAGGTAATGAGGGAACGCATTAAAAGTATTGTGGGTATCTTGAATATATGGTCGATTGATGATCGAGATCAGATCGGATTTCAAATTGCCGTCCTTGAAGAACTAGAAATCGATATAAATGAAGATGCATATCGTTTTTTCATCAATATTCACTCCAATGATAAATTTTATAAGTTTATTACCTCCAATACTTTGTAGATGGTCAAACTAAGGTTAAAATTAATGTCAGATTCAGAATTACCACCTTCAAAAACGTAATAATCGATATGCATGAAGAGGTGTTATCATATTTCAGCAAACCCCTCCACCCTCCACCTATCAACTACTTCAAAAACGGTCCTTCGAAGTCTAAAATAAATGACAGATTTGGAATTCCTATCATCAAAAACCTAATAATCGATATGCATGAAGATATATTATCATTCTTAAGAATTAACCCCCTCTCCCCTCCTCTCACTGAAACTGTATCATATTTTCAATCCTGCTACTTCAAAAACGAGAAATGTAAGCTAAAAATGAATATCGGATTCAGAATCGCCACCCTCGAAAACTTAACTATCGATATACATGAAGATGTATTATCACTCTTTCACCCCTCCCCCCGAATTCGCCCCTCATTGGATATTTCTTACCCCACCAACAAAAAATTACATTTATTTGTAAAAACAGAAACAAAATAAACCTATTTCTTTCTTTTTCTTGCATACCTCAGAGTCAGACCTATCAATTTCGCAAAAAATGTTGATGTTTTAAAAAGTAGAATCAATCAAGGGGAGGAGTCAAGGGGAAGCAGGGGTGAGGAGGGGACTAAATAATTCAAAAAATGATAAAACCGCAACATGGGTGTCGATTTCTAGGTACTAAATAGCGCTGATTACAGATTCGAGGTTATTTTTCTCCAAAATTTTTAATTAAATCAGATTTGGGGATGGAGAAAGTATGGGATTGGAATATAAGTTTAGGAAAATTAATGAAGCATTCAATTTGTCCAAGTGGCCTGAAATTATTTGGTTTTCAGTCAATTTCCTGAATGCAATTTCCCAAACAGAAAAACTCCCAAAAAACGTTATCTTGAATTCATTTTCAAAAATTAAATTTTCTTCAACTTATTTTCGCAAACAAAATTAAAGGAAGTAGAATGAAATTATCTTGGAAATTAGAGTATAATCTCAGCTTTTCGGGTTTTGTGGTGATCCATTCAAGGGGCCAGAAAAAGGACATTTTTGTGCCCCTTTTAGTCATAAATTTGATTTTTGTACAGCTCTGATTATGGTTCTGGTCATAATTTTGAAAATTTTCAGTGGTACAGTTCCCATTCAAATCACATTTCTCCATTCTCGTTCCCACTCCAATCCTAAAGCTCAAAAATTAACAGGTTTGACAGTCACCATTCCTAATTTCACTTCATTTTGGACCATTACTTCGGTTTTTTTTTTTTTTAATAAGCCCGAAGTCATCTAAAAACCAGAGTTTAAAAAGGTAAATTGGAATATCGGTTTTTACCAGCTACCATTCTGAGTTCCGTTTCATTCCGGACCTCTCTAATTCCATTTCTCCGGGTTTTCAAATTGTAAAAGATTTTTCTCAATTTTTCGGTCCCAGGGGAAAGGGGGGATCAATTAATTTCAAATTGTTGTAAAGGAGGAGTCAATTGGAGCTCCAAACTACATAATTATATTCTATTGTTATTTTTACTTGAACATTTTAATTGACCTTCAAAATTGGGAGGTGGGCCCTAAATTGAAAAATTTTCAACAGTAGATATCAATCAACTATAAAGTGAGGTAACTTGATCTAGATTTTTCTGATTTTTACTCCCTCCCTCCCTCTCTCCCTCCCCTCCCTGATATTTACATTTTTCGATTTTTTTAGTCCCCGATGCAAATTTTTCAATTTTTTCAAGTGGAGGGCTGCAGGAACGAAGAAATTTTGGTTCTCGTTTGGTTCTGGTTCTCAAAAATTTTAGTTCTTTAGTTTTTCGCTCTTTTTTGTACTTCATTCCCATTTATTTATTTTTATTCTTCAAAAATCGTTCTCGTTCTCATTCTTGTTTTTTAAATTTTAGGTTTTTGGTTATTTCTTGTTTGTGCTTTGTTGTTCTCTCAGCACAAATTCGAATTTTTATGTAAAAATTTGAAAATTTTTCTCCCTTATGTACTAACTTGATAGCAAAATTTTTACTTTTTTCTCCAAGATTATAAGATATTTTTACTTTTGAGAGCAAATTTCATTCCAATGAGGTGTACTTAATAGGAAACAATAAAAATTTTTAAAATGAAAACCGAAAAAGAAGAAGAAAATTGCAGGTCTTGTTCTCGTTTTCGTTCTTGTTCTATCAATACTCTCAAAGTTTGTTCTCATTCTCCTGAATTTTTGGTTCTTTCGTTCTTCTGTATTTTTCGTTCATGCAGCCTCGATCAAGTTAAATATATAACCCCCCACCCTCCAGTGATAGCTCACAATCTATTTATAATAAATTGTAAAAATATACTCTACAATAAAAAAGTAATCAGTCAATTGTTTTTTTTGGAAAAATCAATTTGGAATTAATTTTTTTTGAGCTCTTTTGTACTAGAGAATTCTCGTTCGAGAAAATGGGAGAGAACTGGAAACCCATCATTTTGGGCCAAGTTTACCAAGTTTGGAATATTTGAGTTTTTGAGTGTTGAAAGAGACAATCTGAGTGAAAACTACAACGATTTTGGATATTTTTTCGACAAATCTTGAAAGCTTCTATATACTTTTAGATCAAAGACGTAACCAGAAAATAAAGAATGGGTGGGCCAAATAAGACCCCAACAATTTTAGGATAGACAAATAAAATTTCAATAAAAAAGTAAGTTACAATAACATAATTCTCCTTTTTGGAAAGGGGGGGAGGTACAGAACGGATTTTCAGTCTTGGAATACCTGAAGGGTCATTCCATGTCAGTTCAACCACGAAGTGGAAAGTGGGGTCTTCGATTTTTTTGATTTTTTGCATGTGTGTAGACCTCTATGAAAGATGACGAATGGCGCAAACCGGAGCTTCCAAAGTCTTTTTGGAGGGCAGCCATGAGCCCTCAAAGTTTTGAGCATAAGTTGGATATGGTAAATTTCGAGCGTGGATAACTCAGAATCGGTGCTTGGTAGAAAGTTGAAACTTTTTGTAATGTGTAAGGCCTTTGATTAGCTTTTTGGCGATTTTTTTGAAATCAGTGTTGCCACTTTTTTAATGCCAAAAATTAGCAGGAAAAATCAAAAAATGGTATTTTTGCATGAAGGACACCTTCAAAAATTCTGAAAAAAATATATATGATGCAACTTTTTGTGCTGAATAACATATAAAAAAATTGAGATGGCGTTATTTTTTAAACTCGTTTAAAAAAATTTCCAAGTTTATAAGAAAACATAATTTTGTATTCCAAGCAGTGAAAATTTTCTAAATTGGTTAAATTACATTATTTTTACCATATTTTCATCATATGTTGAAAAAAATTGACAAAAATATTTCTATTGAACCGATCTTGAATGATATACACTGTATAGGTATAGGCTTTTGTTACTTCCTCTGTTCAATATTGCAGTCCTGCATAAAAACATAAGTATTTTAAACTAACTACATATGGGAAAATTTCATCATAAAACGAAAATTACATTTAGAACTAAAAACTTGATTCGTTTACGAATATTCTGGTTCCAAAACATTCTCATGGTTGTGAAAACTGTGTTCACCCATAAATGCATTAAATGCATTATCGATACAAAAGGTGTTACTTGTACCTTAATGATGATAGATTTTCAAAAATGTCTTTTTTGTATTGAATAATAATTATTTTCACGTAAAATTTGTATAAAGATAATGTTTTTATGTTGGATTGCTATATTGAACAGGGGAAGTCACAAAAACCTACCTATACAGTACATATTATTCAACATCGGCTAAATAGAAATATTTTTGTCTACTTTTTTCCAATATATGATGAAAATATGGTAAAAATAATGTAATTTAACCAATTTAGAAAATTTTCACTGCTTGGAATACAAAATTATGTTTTCTTATAAACTTGGAAATTTTTTTAAACGAGTTTAAAAAATAACGCCATCTCAATTTTTTTATATGTTATTTAGCACAAAAAGTTGCATCATATATATTTTTTTCAGAATTTTTGAAGGTGTCCTTCATGCAAAAATACCATTTTTTGACTTTTCCTGCTAATTTTTGGCATTAAAAAAAGTGGCAACACTGATTTCAAAAAAATCGCCAAAAAGCTAATCAAAGGCCTTACACATTACAAAAAGTTTCAACTTTCTACCAAGCACCGATTCTGAGTTATCCACGCTCGAAATTTACCATATCCAACTTATGCTCAAAACTTTGAGGGCTCATGGCTGCCCTCCAAAAAGACTTTGGAAGCTCCGGTTTGCGCCATTCGTCATCTTTCATAGAGGTCTACACACATGCAAAAAATCAAAAAAATCGAAGACCCCACTTTCCACTTCGTGGTTGAACTGACATGGAATGACCCTGAAGGATTTTAAAGGGAGGGGGTAAAAGGGTGACTTTTTTCATTAAAAATAGATCTTTTTCCAACAAAAAATTGTTGTTTTAGGGAGATTTTTTCTGCTGATGATGTAGTAATTTTTTTTCATTTTTTGTTCGATAGGTTAGAGCCAGTGAAACCACGATTAAGCCTTGTTGAGACCCCAATCGATATCGATACCATCCTCTCAACTTCCATCTCATCTCAATAATTATCTCCTCTCTCAATTATAGGAATAATATTCACACATCATATATTTTCCATTTATTTGAAGCCTTTGAAGAAAATTTTGGTTTTTAGGCTTTCACGATGACGGAGAGAGGGGGGAGAGGGGGCTACATGAACTTGGCCCCATATCGTCATGTATGTCGATTTCACGGGTTTCAAGGGTGCTGAATCCAATTCCGGGATCAATTTTGAATCTGAGGCCAGCCACAGAGAAAGCGAAGACTTAGTATGAGGTAAAATTCAATCCCACGTCAAATATCTTCATCCATATCAGTTTCGCGATTTTTAACCACCCTGAATCCAATTCCGAGCTCATTTCTCGAATCCAAAAACCCCAATATTAGTAAAATCTACACTCATTGATCATTTCTATACCACAGATCGTCCACTTTCCCCAAAATTCAGCCATTTAACCCGCACCTGACACATTTAACACGCATTAACGTCATCTCATTTCCATCATCGTGCTCGTAATAATCACTTAGGTTCACGGTTCGTTCAAATATGAAAATTACTCATATTATCGAACAATACCGCCTCGCATTCCAATCACTCGCCACCTAACCCTAGTTTTTCACGGGTCGCCAAAAATGGGTAAAAAATTGGAAACTGCATCGGTTCTCGGCAGCTGTCATCAATCAGCGCTGTGATTAATCGCAGGCTAAACGTCATTTGTAGACAATTCGATTAATCGTATGACGAGGCGAGACAACTACGCTTCCAGTAAAAACTATATCTCGTTACACATACGATACGATATCAATACATATGTAACACTACACACACAGGTGGATGCTGTAACCTGTTCGAATTTACGACTGTCGAAGGGTACCCCCCGATACACACAAAGGGTGACTTTTAATATAAACTGTAGCATTGCTCGAATGGCAGATTACGTAAGGGACAAATGCGATTTAGGGTCGCGTCAAATACGATTAGCTCTGGTTGAAGCGCCTTCAAAACATCGCTTTGTGCTGATTCTTTTTTTTTCACCTCCCCTCGTCCCTTCTTCGAATATATTTAGGTAATAGGGGCTGGAATAGTTTTTCTAATAAACTCGACTTTTTTTTTCTTCGAAAAGAGCTATGAAGAGGGTCGGTCGCCGATACGTATTGTTTACGTCGTGTTAACCGCGGCCGAGCGTACGCCTTTTATAAATTGATATACATATTCACGGTCAATTAGCCAGACCGAGAGAGCGCAATTATATGTAAATGAGTAAACTATGATACAATATTTAAAACGTCGTTGATATTCGATACTTTGTGTGTGCGATGCGTAGGTCGAGACTGAGAAGCCGCCGGTTTGCTGCTGCTACCATAACTACCGCCACCGAGTATAACGAGATAGGACTTATTACATAACAAGGGCCTAATGTACTTATTGGGTCGATTTTAACGAGATTTCATGCTCGATTACATGCTCCGATAGATTTCTAAATTTTAATTTTAGTTTCAACGAGAGTGGATGGAAGTGAGGGATGATGTCGCGTGCCAAATGTACACGAAATGAGTCTGGAAAGCTGAATAGGCTGCTGGATTTTCAAATTATAGCTTTTGTGGGACGAGAATGGAACAGGTTCATAAGCAGGTGAATTTATTCAGAGAAATCTTCCTCTCAGTTGATGAAAAAAAAAATTATTACGATGAATTTGCTTCGTTCAGAAAATATTGAAATTTTTTTGATTTTTCAATAAACACGTAAGTAAGTATTTATAGTTGAAAAATTATGAATTTCAGATTTCGATGATTCGATCTGGCAAATTCTTTACCTTAAATGAAGCAATTTGAGCCAAAGAATCGTGATAAAGGTGGAATTCATCATTTTGATAAATGAAAATTCTCTCTCTTAAGAAACTATGTGAGTAGAACGTACCTACAATTTGAGGTTGAGGTGATCTCTGGGTTTTCTCCTGCATTTCTTTAGAAGTAGCATCTAATATAATTTTTTTCATTGGTGCAAAGGCTTCTTTTTTTTGATAATATTTTTACATGGACTTTAAGTAAGTACTTAATTCATAAAAATTAAACTCAGAAAATGAACTTCAAAAACGGAAAACATGACCAAAATAATCAAAGTAAAGTAAACACGTAAACACTACATACACACGACAGAGATAAAAATTTTATAAAGTTGAATTTGGTTGCCAATAATTAATATTGATACCTTAATTTTTCCTTCGATTCAAATTTTTTCAACATTTAACTTTTTTAGTTGCCAGTAATTAATTGATACCTTAATTTTTCCTTCAATTTAATTTTTTTTATTTTAATTTGAATTTCCTCGGCGTTTTTCCAAATATTTTGATTTTCCCATTTTTTCCAATTTTTTTTTCAAGTTTCTCCCAATTCGATATTAAGTTGGTAGAAAACTTTGAAAAATATTAAAGTTGAAAAAAAATTGAAAAAATCAAAATATTGCGAAAAAATAAATTTATAAATGGAAAAAATAATATGCGAGTATCATTAAAATTTTTCCAACTCTTCATATTTTTCAACTTCTTTCTCACTCGAAAATTAAGAAGTTGGAAATTTTTTGAAAAATTCAAAGTTGCGAATGCATATCAATCAGAAAAATTTTATGGCTGAAAAAAATCGAGGAGAAGTTCAAATTTATAAGAAACGATAATTTTCGATGGTGTAAAACGACAAATTTTCCTCGATTTTCCAATTGATACAATACTTTCTTGAATTTTTTTCCAACTTGAAATTTTTCAAAAATTTTCAACTTCACGTTTTTCAAAATTTCTTTCAACTGAATAATCAATTAAAAGCATTTTTGTAAAGTAATAACACTATGAAATTGCAAAAAATAATGAAAATTCAAGTTAAAAAAAAAAACAAACGAATTAATTTAAACTTTGACTTAGATTGCCGAAATCCTAACTTTCATTTTTCAGAATCACCGATCATATGCGACAAAAAATCCGAAACATCAGGATTTTTGGATTTTTTAATCTAGAGAAAAATATTGAATCGAGAAAATCGCGATTTCACAAAAAGATCTCTTTATTTCCGGATTCATGAAAAAATCTCAACTTTTTTTGAGATTTCGATTTTAAAAAAATTGCAATTTTTATTGAAGTCGTCTTAATTTTGGAAACTAATGATTTTTCTAAATTTATGGTAATCATTCAGTTGGGATCATCAAGATTTCCATGATTCTCACAGAGCACAATCTAGTTGAAAAATTCGAAATAAGTATTTTGATTTCCAAAAAAATTACTTTGATTTTACTACAAATTGAACGACGTAATCGAGAGAATCACAATTTTCATTTTGAGAAAAAAAAACACTAAAATGAGATCATCGAGAATTTTCCAATTTCAAAATGAAACTAACTGTTCATTGATTCTGGGAAAAATCTACTTTTCTACTGGCAAATAAAAATCACTTCAGTCAAAAACTTTGAATTTTTCCAATGTTGAGGAAAAATGTTCAACCGTGAAAAAATCGTAATTTTCCATAAAAAAATTTATGATTATCTGGTTTGGAAAAAACTGTACAAATTTCAAGTTTCTGATTTTCACGAGAATTTCTCAATTCAGAAAAAATCATAATTTTCTATTTTTAAGAACGATCACGATTTTTTCATTCTACTAAAAAGTCATAGAATTTTTGGGTAAATT
Organism: Pseudococcus jackbeardsleyi; assembly: GCA_038380155.1. NCBI lineage: Eukaryota > Metazoa > Arthropoda > Insecta > Hemiptera > Pseudococcidae > Pseudococcus > Pseudococcus jackbeardsleyi. Next base: position 6,217,129 of record CM076240.1, read on the forward strand.
GGCCCGATTAAGGGATGCAAGATTTTTTTCAAGTTGAAAGAAATTGTATTTTTATTTTTCTACTTTTGAAACGATTACAATAAATCTGCGATTCTAATGAAAAATAAACCTGGTAAAAAATTCAAAATTTTGATAAAAATCGGTGTTTTTTTTTCAATTTTAATTTTTACAAAAATTTCCAAGCAATTGAAAAAAGTAATTTTTTCAAAATTGAATAATTTTAGAAAAAATTAGCACAATTGAGGCACTCAAGCTTTCAATAAAAAAATCCTAAAGTCGTGATTTCATATACGTTTGATGAAAATCACGATTAATTTATCAATTGACAGAACTGTCAATGAAGTAAGAAAAAAAAACAGGTAAGAAAAATCACGATTTTTCGATTTTGTCGACACTATTCCTAAATCCGAATTATGTTTTCTTCTAATTTCAGTAAAAATCGTCGAGACAAAGTTTGCGAGATTTTTCGAATTTCGACGAATTCAGTTTTCCGATTGAAAAAGTCTAAAAAGTCCAATTTCAGAAAAAATTACGTTTCCATATTCAGTGCTAAAAAAAATTCAATATTTTTCTAGGTATCTAAATATAAATCATCCCAGTAAAAAATCGAGAATTTTTTCGATTGTGATAAAATCAATCTCTCTGGAAAAACCTCGACTTTTTCCTTCTTCCCATAAATCGTTTTTAAACCAATATTTTCTGATTTCAAACTGGACATCATTTCTCGTCAAATATTGAAAAATCGAAATATTTCAATTTAAATACTTCGAAGAAATATAAAAACTAGACACACTGTGTCAAAAGAGCGGACTTCCTAACATATACAAACTGGTGACTAATCGCAAGAATTCAAACTTTTAATTCATTTTTCTCCAACACTGTGAGCTTTTCAGACCAATTCTTTTCTCTTGGCATCCATCCTAACTATTCTTTTAATCTCTGTTTTTCCCTACAAAGCTCATGCGAAATACGTATTTTCAAAAACAGAAATGAATTTTGAACTCGAAAAGCTCAACTTTCAATGCATTTGGCCACTGTTTTTCTCTACGATGCACCATTCGCGAGATATTTTTGAAAAATTAGTTTAATTAAGAAGACACATTTAACTAGAATTGACCAATCACAAGCCTTCAAACTTTGAACTCGATCAATTTTCTCACAAATGGTGAGCTTTGAAGAAAAATGTAAGAGGACCAAAGTTGGAGAGCGTGAAATTCCTAACAATCCTTTTGGCCTCTGTTTTTCTCTATAATGCACCGTTCGCGAAATATTTATGAAAAATTAGTTTATTCAAGAAAACACATTATAACCAGAATTGACCAATCACAAGCCTTCAAACTTTGAACTCAGTTTTCTCATAAATGGTGAGCTTTTAAGAAAAGTTCATGAGAACAAAAGTTGTAGAGAGTGAAATTCTTGACCATCATTATGGCTTTCGTTTTTCTTTACGATGCACCGTTTGGGAGATATTTTCGAAAAACCAGTTCGATTAAGAAAACACATAATCACAGGAACTGACCAATCACAAGCCTTCAAACTTTGAACTCAATTTTTTCGAAAATGGTGAGCTTTTAAGAAAAATTTATGAGAACCAAAGTTGTAGAGCTTGAAATTCCTGACCATCCTTTTGGCCTCCGTTTTTCTCTACAATGCACCGTTCGTGAGATATTTTCGAAAAACTGACTGAACTTCGAACTCGAAAAGCTCAACTTTCAAAGCACGGATTGGCTTCAAAATTTAATCAGCTCTTCTCCTATACACCATCTAATCACCGTAAAAATTTCAAGCCGATTGGTCAATTCTAACGTGAGTTATCGCGTCAGAAAGAAATATCCCAAAAATGAGCTTAAAAGTTGAAAAGCTCAGCTTTCGCTGCACAGAATTCCACCAAAATTTAATCAGCTCTGCTTCTATATGATCTACACCTACTGTAAAAATTTCAGCCCGATCTGTTCAGTTTAACGAGAGAAATCGCGTCAGAACGAAAAGGCTTCAACAAACAAACAAATAAATAAATAAATAAATAAATAAAAAAAACCTTATGATTGCAATAGCGGATTCCCGCTAAAGCGGGAAGTCCGCTAATGAGCAATTTTGAGCCAATTCCAACTTCACAAAATATTAAAAATCACTTAGTTTTTTTTACGATTCGTAGCATGTATAAATAAAAAATAAAAACGTATGTGCCATTTTAAAATCGTGGATTTTTTTGACGACATGTTGCAAATATTTTCATAAAATTTATACCGAATGCATATTAAATATCTCGTATAAATTACGAGCAAAATTAAATTGAAACCTTGATCAACTCAACGTCACAGACAATAAAAAACTCAAACCAAAACAGCACGTAGGATTGTAATGAAAAAAAAAAATACCTACAAAAGAACACTCGGAAACCCCATTCAAAGCTGATTTTCGCACCACATGCAAAAAAAATTATGACACCTACAAAACTATTCCAATCCATTCAAATCTTTTGATCGGCTCGATCTATCGATTTATTCTAAACCGGTGTAATAATAACCTTGGCTGATGAACTTGATTTTCGATTTTCAACAAAGTGCAAAACACCAACAACGTAGTACCAATTTATCCCAAGAAAACTCTACATAATCGTTTGTTTAAAAATTAACAATAATACTGGTACGAAAACGCATAAAACCCACATTTTTTTCCAAACAGCCAAAAAGTAGGTTCGACCAAGTTTATTTTTTAATTATGAAAATACGCCGAGTACGTCGGCGACCTTCGAGACATCTGCTCGAATGCGTGCGAGAGACAAAGACGGCATCGGTATTTTATACATACATTCGCACCACATCAATTACCGACCGAAGAAATTCACATGTAACGAGTCAGAGAATTGCCAATAGCGGTGGGAAAACGACAACGTCGGCCAGAGTTTGTATCTTGGTACAAAGTGTTACTCGTGTATTTTGTAATACGCCGACGATAACAGAAGAGAAAGAAAACAATCGAAAATTACACTAACTCGGTGATTCTCGAAAGTATAAAGGAACGTCTCGTCGCCGACCGGATCATGGAAATTTCTCGCGAGCTTGCGGCGTGTGGCGCTAGGCAACGCTGTATCTTCGACTTTGGCGAGAAAGAGGCGTTACCCGGTGTGCAATATGTTACCAAGCTCGAGTAAAATTTTCAAAATAACGTTAAAGCCAACTGTTACCAAGTTTACCCCTGCCCTGCTTCTTCAACCTGAGCAATTGATTTTGCTCGGTGCGAAGCGCTAAAGCGCCAGAGATTATTAATATTTTGTTTTTGTATTATTTTTACCATCTTTATTGATGCTGATGGGTCTCGCTCGTGGATCCCCTTTGACCTGGCTGGGTATTTCATTTTCTCATCGCGTCTTTTTAGCGAGCTGAACGACGTCCAAGGGTTTAATATTAAAAGCAGACGTGATGACGTGATCAATAGAGTGAAAAAATAGAAGGGAGCAGGAAGGGAGGTGAGGATTGAAGAAACAGGAGCACACTCCGACTAAACAATATTAACCAGATTTTACAAAAATTAATTTCAAATAAAGCGTTGAAGTCTAAATTTTCCACTTGGGTTGATGGTTAAAGAGATTAGGTCGAGGGAAAGTAAATTGATACGAAAATTCAACAGATCAGACTTATTTATTATGTAAATTTAGAAAAGGAAAAAAAGGAAAAGGAGAATTCGCAGAAGATGGGCTAATATTTCGGGAAGTGAGCCCCCCTCCCAAAAAAAAAAATACCAATAAGTATAATTCAACAAAATCACAATGAGCTTTTAAATTTGTTTTTTTACGACAAAATCTAAACAAATATCGACCCACTAATTCTAAAAGTGTCTAAGTGCCAATTTGATTTTTTTACGGGAAAGCTAAAACACGTAAAATAATTTGCATTGCGTTTATGGAGTTTATAAATTTCAATTGAATTTTTTTCAGTTCTAAATTAATTAATTTGAGATTTTTTATATTTTAATTGATGTAGTTTGATTCAGAGAACTCAAAATTGTAAAAAAATTAATTTTGAAAAAAGTGGCACTTAGACACTTTTAGAATTAATGGGTCGAATAATTATAAAAATCTCCACGAACTTCTAAGTTGGAGGTTTTACAAATATTCTCATTTTTCAGTTAATATTTTTTTTTTTTTCAATTTAAATTATTTATCAAAATGGAAAATTTTCAATTTTTGAAAAAAACTTTACTTATCTTGACTTGGCTTGATCATTACTAACTAAACACCCTGTAAAAGGGTCTGGCCGAATAAGGGGTGAATTTGGCCCCAGGCTGGATTTTCGTTTTAATCCCCCCAAAAGGTACCCCTTGATGTAAAAAAAATCTGGAAAAATTTTTGACCCCCCACCCCCCTCCATTTCGGAGTTATGGCCATTTTATTACCCGATTTTCAAGAATTTTTAATTCCAACGGAAGTGAACGAAATTTTCTGTTCTTTGGCATAAAGTTACATCTCGTAGAGATGTATTTATGGAAATTTTTTCAAAAATTTTCATGCACATCTTCATGGTTTTTCGGCCATTTGAAGTTTTCAATCGCAAAAAACACCATGTAATCGAAGAGGTACCACTCTGGAAAAATTACTAAAAAACGTGTTTTTTAACGTAGATTCACGTCACGTATTCAGTTTTGGCGATATCGATGCAGCAAGGGCCGAAAATCGCGAAAAACTGTACAAAAATGTTGGGTTTTTAAGCACTTTTTTCAAATTTTGAGCATTTTGTGTGGAGAGAATTGACTAAACGAAAAAACTAACGCTGAATTCGTGTTCAGCGGATCAAAATACCCCCATAAACACCCTTTTCGCGATCGTTTCATTTGAAGTCTCGAAATTGTTTTTCTCCACCGATTTTTCATGACGAAATAATCTGAAAAAGTGAATTTCGAGACCTTGAGCAAAATAATCGCGAAAAGGGTGTTAATCGGGGTATTTTGACATGCTGAACACGAATATGAGATTGGTTTTTCCATCCGGTCATTTCTTTCTTGAGAATCCGCCATTTTCAAGTTTTAATCAAGTCTTTGAGCAAAAACCTGAAAATGGCGGATTCTTAGGAAAGAAATGATCCAATGGAAAAACCAATCTCATATTCGTGTTCAGCAGGTCAAAATACCCCGATTAACACCCTTTTCGCGATTATTTTGCTCAAGGTCTCGAAATTCACTTTTCAGATTATTTCGTCATGAAAAATCGGTGGAGAAAACAATTTCGAGACTTCAAATGAAACGATCGCGAAAAAGTGTTTATGGGGTATTTTGATCCGCTGAACACGAATTCAGCGTTAATTTTCGTTTAGTCAATTCTCTCCACACAAAATGCTCAAAATTTGAAAAAAGTGCTTAAAACCAACATTTTTGTACAGTTTTTCGCGATTTTCGGCCCTTGCTATCGATATCGCCAAAACTGAATACGTGACGTGAATCTACGTTAAAAAACACGTTTTTTAGTAATTTTTCCAGAGTGGTACTCTTCGATTACATGGTGTTTTTTGCGATTGAAACTTCAAATGGCCGAAAACCATGAAGATGTGCATGAAAATTTTTGAAGAAAATTTCCATAAATACATCTCTACGAGATGTAACTTTATGCCAAAGAACAGAAAATTTCGTTCACTTCCGTTGGAATTAAAAATTCTTGAAAATCGGGTAATAAAATGGCCATAACTCCGAAATGGAGGGGGGTGGAGGGTCAAAAATTTTTCCAGATTTTTTTTACATCAAAGGGTACCTTTTGGGGGGATTAAAACGAAAATCCAGCCTGGGGCCAAATTCACCCCTTATTCGGCCAGACCCTTTATCGAAAAATTCGATCAAAATTATTTAATGTCAAGACGTTAAAATGAGGGGGAAAATGCATAGAATCAAACACAGATTTACGAAGAAAACAGGAAACAGGGAGATCAACTGAAAATAGTTCGGAATTAGGGAAAGATTTGAAACAGGATTTTTCGAAAAAAATCATCCTTGTTTCAAGGAGAAAGTTGATTGGATTTTTCAAAAAATCGTTGTCCTTGCAATCAATCAATATTTTCAACTTCATTTGCCTAAAATTTCACAACGCTTGAATTTTTTTCAGAAATTATTTCATTTTTAGCTCTTATTAATTGCCCAAATCCAGTTCCCCTCCTCTCTGCTCCTTCCTTCTTTCCTCTACGAATCAAAAGTCCTCTGATTTGTCGAAGAATTTCTCGTGATTTTAACAAATGATTTGAAATATTGCAAAATAAGCAGAGGTGACTCAAAATTTCGAGTAAATTGTTCAAAAAAATAATTCAAAATATTGGAAAAAACGCGAAAATAATGAAAATTTTAATATTGCATTAAAACTACTCTAAGCGTTGTTCAAATGATCACAAAAGGTGTAAAAATGATGCAAAAATTACCCACCAAAATTTCACGAAAATTGCTTAAAGTTTTGCTACGAAATAAAATTAAAAATTGCTTGAAACGTTGCAAAGGCAGCAAAAAATATTTGTATTTCAAAATTTTCAGTCTCCCTGGCCCAACAATTGTTTTGGCTCGATCCTCCCACCCCAACCCAAGTAAAATGACCGAATATGTTCAAAATTCAAAAATTCGTATTTTTGGAGGGGATGATTCTAGTTTTTTCAGTGACCTTTCACTAGTTCAAAATAAGAAAAAATTATTATTCATCAATAAGGTCATTTTCCAAAATCTGAAAGTGAACTCTCAAAAAAAAGGTAAAACTGAAATTGAAAAATTTTCACCCGAATACTTTCTCATTTTAAATCAATAAAAAGTCACTGAAAAAAAATCAGAATTGCAGCACAGGAAAAATCAATAAAGTTCTTTGATTTTTAGCAGATTTTTACAAGTTTTTAAAAAATTTTATCGATTTTTCAAAGAGTTTCAGACATTTTATTGACTTTCCGTGAATTTTTTATGGTTTTCCAGCATTTTTTTTTTCACTGCCCACTTTCAATGAAATTTTTTCCAATAATCTATTACCTACTGTTCTGAAATTCTGACCATTTTATAGTGATTTTTGATAATTTTCATTGATTTAAGAATGAGAGAATATCTACTTGGTTTTCACTTTTCGTAATTTTGAACCCTTCTTACCATATAGAAAGTGGCGAACTCTTGATTTTAAAGAGGAAAAAATAACTTTAGAATTGGGTTCTGGAATTTGAAAAACATGAATTCAAAAATACCTCAATTAGTAAAATGAAATATTTTTCAATTTTGGTTCCAACTCTCTCCCTCGAGTCAAATTTATGTTTAGAAGTCATAATGATTCCAGTTGTTCGTCATTTTCTTAGACTCAATTTTTGAAGGGTGGGGAAAACTAGAAAAAAATCTTTTCTGGCTAAAAAAGCACCGACGAATCGATTGCTGAAAATTCAAACTATTTTTTTTTTTTGCTTCCAAATTCGGGTAACGCCATAAATGACCCATTTAATATAATTTTGACACCAATGCAAATTCGCTCAACTCAGTTTCAAAATTATTTCAAAGTGATTCCCTTTTTAAAAGTTTTTCAAAAACTATTTTTAATCTAATTTTCTACGAATTTCGATTATATCATCTGTAAGTCAGCTAACGTCGTGGCTCGGCGTCATTGAAAATTCGAAATATCAACATTTCCCGAAATTTTCAACTTATGATAAGCCATAAGTAAACGTCATGTGACGTAGGGCAACGATTCCAACGAGCTCGACATTATTTTTCAACCAGAATTGAACAAAATTTTCAATAAGTGTGGAGACAGTTGAAAATTTTTACAATATCTCGAATGATTTTAAGCGAATACGTTCAATTTTAATCAAAATCTTCTCGGAATTCCAATTTCTTATCAAATGTTTTTTTTTTGAATAGTCTTCAAAATATTTGAACCATATTTCAGATCTTCTCGAGTCAACTCAATGAGTCAATTATGACTCAGAATCATTCTAAATTCTTCTACTAGGGCATCAGATCGACTCGAACCTTTCAACCACCTCTTTCTTTCACCTAATTAATCTCAAGTACTTAATTATCTTCACAAGCACTTCCAAAACTCTTTTTTTTTACACGCAGTAGATACTCGAAATTCTCAACTTCTCGACACTTCCTCCTTGGCATCGCCTCTCTAATTCTTCGCCGAGTATTTTTACATCGTCCACGTATTATACGATTACCAAATAATATTTATGGTTTTCCCTATCCCGTTCCCATTAAAACTTGACTTGAAAACATAGAGAAATTACCAGGCGATAAATACGACCATTTCGTTATCACACTTTCGCGAGCTTAACTTAGTCACCTTCACCTTCGTAGCTGAAGCTCATATCGCACATACCTCGAAAATATTTCAACTTCAGCTACGTCGATTATCACCTAAATAAACAAAAATTTCGTCCAACTTACCCAAAGCGTCGTACGAAATATAATATTTGCTGGCTCTGCGGTTACTCCGACGCATCATTTCCATTCAGCAGAATTTGAGAAACCGATATGGAAATACAGACCTTGCAATAAAGCTAGTGATTTCGTACTACCACAATATAGGGCACCATACGTATCGTCGTGGTTCGAAGTCTGAAAAAAAAAATAATAACGAAATCGTACATCAGCAACTGTTAAAACATCATTAATTTCTCATGCAGGTATTGAAAAAATTCAATCGGAGAAGACAAAGATAGATAATCTAGGCAATGGGTAAAAATCGAGACCGAGGTAAATTTTTAGTCAAAATTTTCAACCCGATCGATTTGCAAAGACGGAAGTTCAAAATGGCCGCCACCCTTTGGATTGCTCCAGCGGAAGCCAATCAGAAAAGGGAAACGTGACGACTATGGAAACGGGGCAGTGCCAGGAGTTGCAAATGGGCCGGCAGGGGCATAAATTTCTACGCAATAAAGAAGGGTTGTTGCTGGCAGAATTACGAGATCGCAAGGAGACCGGGGGACGAAATATGTAATATAGATTAAGTGCGTGTGGAAACATATTGTCAGTTATTACGGTATTAGGTTAGCATTCGCACGAGGGCTGTAACCGGTGGCTTTTTTTTTCTCGGCCGCTGCGACCTTCCGAACATTTGGCTCGATGAGTAAAGCAATGAGTACCGGATTCGTAGCCGCTGGTACGCTTTGGGATTCGGCTTCAAATTCTGGTACCTCCGGCGCTTCTTCAGTACGTATTTAGATTGTAAAATTTACTAGGTACTGGTTCTCTTTCGCAATGTAGTAGTTTCGCGTTTTACGTATGTGTGATTGTATTTGTTTTGGTATTGCGGATGTGTTTGCCTATCTAATGACTTTGGTAATTAACCAGTGTACATGGCCATGCCCCCCTCCGCCCACAGTGCCATATTGTGCCCGGACCATAAGTTTATTTTAATCGAATTTTAACCGTGTGGATACGCGAGTTTCTCCGGTGACATTGATTTTAGTGGGTTGTTTTGAGAATTAGCCGGACTGCAGTGTATCTGGGTCGTTTTCGAGATGAAAAAAGTAATACGATATGCTTAGATTGCTTTTAAGCTGAAGTTTGGTAGATTGAGTAGATTAGAAGTTGTAATGCCGTTGCCTGATGTTTCCTTTTTCCTTTGAAGTTGATTTCCGGGATTATTGAAATTGAATGATCGATATTTTTCGAAAAAATTGATCAATTTTTAAGATGTTATTTTGAATGAATTTTCGGATCGAGATTTCAAGTCGTCTACGAATCTGGAAAATGAACATTTTGGTCATTTTTTGGATTTTTTGCCATTTTTTTCTATACCTTTTTCTTGCTTCAAAAGGTATGGCCGGTCAGGGATGAATTCGGCCCTGGGTGCTTTTGGGTTCGTATATATCTCAAGTGGTGTTTACTGAATGGAAAAATTTTTCACAAAATTTTGGACCCTCATCCCCTCCTTTTCGAAGAGACGACCATTTAATTGCGTTATTTTCAAGAATTTAAAAAAAATTTTCAATCTTTGACACAAAAGTACATCTCGTAAAGATATATTCATGACAATTTTTTCGAAAATTTTGGTGCATTTCATCGTGTTCTAATTTTATTGCTCAAAAGATCGGATTAAAATTTGAAAATGGCGAATTTTCAGGAAAGAAATTACCAAATTGAGAAACCAATCCGATATTCGCGTTCAGCAGGTCAAAATACCCCGATTAACACCCCTTTTGCGATTGTTTTACTCGAGGCCACGAAATTCACTTTTTTCAGTTTTTTTTTCGCCATGAAAAATTAATTAAAAATAGTAAATTTTGAAACTTCGAGCAAAATTATTGAAAAAAATGTGTTTATTGGAATATTTTGACCTGCTGAATACGAATTTGGGATTGGTTTTTTCATTTGGCCATTTTTTCTGTATAAAAAACTCAAAATTTGAAAAATCTGCTAAAATTGCAACATTTCTGTGAGGGTTTTTTTTGTTGCAATTTTTGGCCCTTAGTTCGAAGAAACAGCCAAAGTCGAATACTTACACAGCGAAATTCTACCTAAAAAACACGTTTTTTTAGTAATTTTTCCGAAGAAGTCGCTTTTTGCCTAAGTATGTGCTGTTTTTTACGATTAAAAACTTCAAATAGCAGAAAAAACACGACGAAGTGCTCCAAAAAAATTGAAAAAATGACCATAAATACTCCTTTACGAGATGTAACTTTGTGTCAAAGGACAAATTTTTAGATTTTGTTGGAATTGAAAATTCTTGAAAATAACGCAATAAAATGACCATAACTCCGAAAGGGAGGGGGTAGAAGTCCAAAATTTTGTGAACTACTTTTTCGAGTCAATATAATACCACTTGAGGTGTATAGGAACTCAAAAGAATCAAGGGCCAAATTCGCCCCTAATTCCGGCCATACCTTTTGCTCAAAAATACTTCATTTTTTTAGTTAAAAAATTCAAGATTAAGCAAAAAATGTTTTAAAAAACTTTGTTTTTCACATAACAGCCATCAATATTCTTGCTATTTTCTGAGTGTTTTTTTTTGTATAGGTGACGAAAGTAAAATTCTTGTTAACTTTTGGGTTTTCTTGCTTTGCTTGCAAGAAGATGCCATAAAATCGGATCACGAAATACAAAATAATTTTTTTTCATTAAATTTGCTGAAAGAAAACTGGTACTTATCCGTTTTTCAAGTTGGGAAAAATTTTATACACAATTTTGTCATAAGTTCTGAAAAAAAAATCAAAGCGTTCCCCTCTTCCCGATTCCATCCCAATTTTTCAAAAAATAAAATTTACAGAGAAACTTTCCCGAAAAATAAATGAAAAAATGGTAAAAAAAATTGTCAGTAACTCAAAGGAAAGGAAGTCGATACTTGAGACATTTTGTTCGATTTTTGAAAAAATTATCATCTATTGGTCATTCCCCAAGATTATCCAGGTACATATAAGATTCAATATAATAATATTGATTTGATTTGTTTCAATTTTTTGATGGTAAAAAACGACGAGAACTCTTCTTTACAAAAATTTTAAATAAAAAAATCGACTTTTCTGATTTTTTTAAAATTTGAAAATCGTGATTTTTGAAAATTGAGCTCATAATAGGTACCTGCGATATTCTTGAGAAAAGTTCAACGCTTGTCCAAAAAATGGGAGAAAAATTAAAGCAATATTTTTTCCACTTTCTTTTAAAAAAATCATTTTCACAGTTTGCTCGTTATTCAAAACTATGGCTCCAAAGTTCTGACATCCCAACAGGAATTTGTTAAGGTTAAAAAGTTTGAAAATGTGAAAATTCGAAAAAAAAAATATTGAAATGCGTTCCAAAATTTAAATAGTGAAACTACTTGCAGAACAATATTTCTATATTTAAAAAATCATATTTCCTTTTCTGATGGTCTCAGAATACAGCAATGAAAAATTTTGTCAGATCTACCACATCAAAAATTATGTTGATTGTTGGGAAAAACGTGAAAAAGTTTTAATGAAATTTTTAAAAATTCGTGCGACGAGTTCGTTTTTTTTCAGCTCTGCAGGAATTTGAAATTTCCATAGTTAAAGTTACGTTAGTTCCCTAAAAAATAAAGGTTAGGCAACAATTTATGCATGATTCGAGTTTAAGTGAAGATTTCGCATTGAAATTCTCAGTATCTTTCGTTCTGTGCCTACATGAATTTTTTTTTGTGGTCTTGTAAATTCTACTCAAGCAGTAAATTTTTTTGTTGCCTGAAAAAAGTCGAAACTAAAATTTCACTGAAAATAGCTTTTTTGCAATTTTAAAAATAGATATCAATCCCCTTAAAATTTTAAATAGGCAACATATTTGCATTTTCTGAAATGTCTTCTGCAATGAACTATTCTTCAAAAATTGTTGAAAAAAATGAACAAAAAATTTATTGTAAGAACATAAATTTAATAGGTAAAAAAAAATTCACCAAAAAAAAATGATTACCAAAAATTTAAATGAAATGATTGAAAAGAGCACGTATTAAAATTGGTTCATCTCTCATCTCTTCGTCTCTTGTTTTCTTTTCCCTTCCAAAATTTATAATGTGAAAATTGACAAAAAGAAAAGTTATTGATATTAAAATTTCTAAAAACCATTCAATATTATGCAAAAATGGCACAAAAATTCAACTTTCCTTCCATTTGGCTACTCCAATAAAATCACAACATTTTCATTTTCGGATTTTAGTAAATGTAAAATAAAACCCACAAAATTTCAAAAATTTGAGTTGAAAAGACCAAACGAGAGAAGAGGGCTACTCCTGAGAATGACAAAATTCGATGCCTAAATATTCAATCGAAAAAATACGTCGAGTTGAAAATTTGGCAGAGAAATTTTCTTCAAGATGTCTTTAAAATCGAAAAAATTGTATTTCAGAATAAAAAAATCAGAAAAAATTACATTCGTTTTGAAAAATTCTCAATTTTTAGCCCCTTCTCTTTCTCAATTCCAATGATGTCTATTTTTATTCTTCTTTCCTTCAATATCCAAATATTTGGAATATTTTTATTTAAAAATAATAAATTATTCTAAATGATAATTATGAAATAGAATAAAATTCAGTCTAAATCTTCGCAATTTTTCTCACGCAACTAAAAGTTTCGTCGAACTGTCAACATTGATTCGAACCAATTGAGAGCTCTCAATCCAGTTCTAGATCTGGTTGAGGTAGTAGAGCCGAGCCTTTTCAAAGTCCTCAACGTACCTAATTTCGCTTCCCTATGACCTGGCCCAGCATAGGTATAACGCAACCGACGATTTTTTCGATTCAGCGTTGTACTGGTGAAATTACCCGCCGTAGTTTTCTTAGTCTGCTCCACAATCCTCTTTTCTTTCTTTTTAACCCTTCCATCCGAGTTTTCTTCATATTCACTCTCTTCATCATCATCCGAATCGTAATCAAAACCACCTTCGCTGTATTCAGAAGATTCAGCCACAGATCTCCGATTCCTTTTCAAAACCGATGTCGCAGCAGTGAAAATTTTTTCATCTTGGAACCTCCATCTAAAATTTTGTTCCACCTCGTCATTGGGAAATTTGTAAATAAACTTTTCTTCAGCATGGCTGAGAAATCCAACTTCGAAAAAATACGCCAAAAATCCATTCACGTCGTCTTTCTGAATGGTACATTTGTAATACTCGTCTCTCAACTTGATAAATCTGTAGAACATCTTCGGAGGGTATTCTTTGATCGAAGTGGCCAATTTGAAAGTACTATTGTAAAGCAATCGCGTGATTTTACGTCGAAACAAGGCAGCTTTGGAGAATTTCATTACGAACCATGTTTTTTCGCCCTCGGCCCAATATCCTTTCAAGAGCTCGTTTTCGGAAACGTTTTGTTGCTTAGAGATGAAATATTGACTGACGGATAAAGAATTGTAAATTTTTCGATCCAAATTTAAGAATTTGTATCCGTCGTAATATTTTATCAATCGATCTCGTTCATCTTCGGTGCAATTGTACTTATTCATTAAGCTGGTGACTTCGCAATCGTCGAATCCAAAATGAAGACTGAAACGATGATCATTGAGGAAAGGATAATGCTCTATGATTTGATGACGGTACGCGGCAGATCTAAAATTCACGCTGGTCACTCCGGTGATGAAAGCATGTTTGGCGAAACTCGTGAAGTAGTGGGCTTTATCTAGAATCTCGTGTATCAGGAAATACAAAATCTTAACGTCCAATCCACGCGTCTCCATGGCCATTCTGGCAGCGCTATCGAAATCGTCGATCAACAGAATCACTTCTTTTTGAAAATAATCGTATAAAATCGAGGCCAAATCGTGAATACTTCTTCGTATTATATTCTTGCCATATTCGCCGTGCAATATTTTATGCATAATTGATCCCAACGTGAAATTACGAATGCAAGGTTTCAACCAATCATACTCCACGTAACATTGCTGAACTTTTTTGAATAAAGCCTCGATCGATGCTGTTTCATTTTTTAAATCCTCCTGGGCGAAATTTAAATCTAAATAAATTACCGGATATTCTGCCAGGTGATTTTCGATGGTTTCGGGAATTTTGGCAATTTTTAATTTTTTGAAGACCTGATATGCTGTTGTATTGTATTTAGGGACACGGTTACCCATTTTGTCTACTTCGATTTGGGCGAAATGCTGGATCATTCGAAGATTGGCGGTTTTGCCAAATCCTCGAGGATACGTGACGTAGTAAAAAAATTGACTTCCACATCTCAGCCAGTCTTCTCGTTCGTGAAAGAACGTATAAAGTAGTTCGGTCTTATCGACGTAGTAAGGTTTGGAAACTAATTGGTAGAAATCAAAAGGAAGCTTGGGTATTCCGTCAACTTTACCATTTAGGATGAAGAAAACCGCGAGAATAATTTTTCTGAAGAGCATTACACGAGTAACTGACAAAATCGATGATCATAGTAGGACGAAAATTTTTCGAAGGGCGAATTCAATTGAAGAACGAGCTGATAAAACCAGGAAAACGTAGTTTTTATCGGTTGTTTTACAAGTAGATAAAACACTCGGGTCAAATTATTTGATTATTTACTCTACGAAGTGCATCTTTAATTAGCGTTTCCTCTTTCGGTATTCGTTTTAGAAATGACAAGTGACTCATTTGGGTAAACATAAATGGTTTCGTCGTCGTATTAGAATTACTTATTTAAGATTGAAAAACACCCAATGATTCGGTTAGTTGTTTGGTTTTTCAAGTTCCTGTTTTCTCGAATAAAAATGGGTACCTAAAATTAATGGAAATCGATTTTGACCTCCTGCCTTTTCGTCTGATATTGAATAATTGATGGTTTAATCGAAAAAATCTAGATAATTTGTATTTAATCAATTGAAAAATTATTTACTGATAATATTTATACAGGGTGGAAACAAATTTTTCAAAAATATCTTGAGATTTCAACCTCTAGGTATTATAAGTAATTTTTGATATTACCTATCGAAAAAAAAATTAATGAATAAAAAGCTGGATCACAAAATAAAATTCAAATTAACATAGATAACTCAAGAATATTGAAAAATTTCAAAATTTACGGCAGAAGTGAAATTTTAAGAGACGAATTGAAAAAATAAAAATGATGTCAAAATTGGCAGAATCGTACAAATCTAAACCCCGAACAATCGATATAGATAAATGACGATTTTTCATTAAATTTTGAAAATCGCCTATTCTTTTCCTCCCCTCCCTAGTATTCATTCAGATAAAATAGCATAGTCGAGGAATAATGAATTGATTTTAATAAGAAAATTATGGAATTAATTGTCCGTTGCGTAAAAATGGCCAAAATAAGCATAGGAATTATTGGGAGTGAAAAGGGTGAAATGAAAAAGGGAGATTCGACATGGAAGAAGGGGATGACTTGAATGAAATGTTCTAAAGATGCATCTGGCACGAAAATGAAAATTGATGCGACCAGCTGAATCTTTACTATTCGACTCGAGCAACTTTTCAATTCTTTTTTCAAGTCCATGTTTTTAAACTTTTTTAAACTCCAATAAAAGTTTTCCTCTTCTTCCAGAGTTTTTTTCAATTCCGAGAACTTTTCTCAGTATGTAAGCCTAAGCTTAGATATAAGAACTTTTCTTCTGGGTCAAAAATTCATTTCTAAGTTGAGATTGCTTTTACCGACTTTTCCATTAGGAAAAGTCGAGTACTAAATTGTTCATCGTAGTTGAAGGGAGCGTCGGGAACAATTTTTTTTTACGTTTTCGGACATTCTGAACACGATAGGACGTGTGGTTGAGAACGAGGTTTCCTTATATATATATATATATATATATTTTTATATATTTATATGTTTATGTATAATTTTGTCCGCGATTAAACTCGGAAGCTGTGTAGCTCCAGAAGGGGACAACGATCCCAAAAGATAGCATTTTTTACGTAGTTTTGAGATTTTCAAACCGATTTAAAATCGGTTTAGCCGTTTTCGAGATATTGAACTTTTTGTGTTTTTTAGGGGTTGGGGGGTGGGACTTAGCCAAAATTTCAAACAACCAAGGTAAAAGTTACATTGCGCTTCAAATTTTGATTTCTCTAAAACTACTGAACCGATTGAGCTGAAATTTTCAGGATTGGCAAAGAAAGGTTTGAGGACCTTACAGAAAAATTTTCAGCCTGATCGGTTGAGGTACACCGTCTCTCGGTAGGCCTAAAATTTGTAAACAGCTTTTTTCAATAGCTTACTGAAACTTGAAGGTCGAATAATTTGAAAACTAGGCATTTTCAAAAAAATCTAATGACTCATTGTCGAAAGCAAATTTAATTCTCTACAACTTGCTAAACAGGCATTTTTCGGGAGGCCCCTCCTTTGGTCAAAAACGGTCCTCAAAGGACTCAAAGGAGGGTCCAATACTCGAAATTCGCATTAAACTCGAAAGCTGTGTAGCTCCACAAGGGGACAATGATCACAATAGATAGCATTTATTAAGTAGTTTTGAGATTTTCAAACCGATTTAAAATCGGTTCAGCCGTTTTCGAGATATTGAACTTTTTGTGTTTTTTAGGGGTTGAGAAAGGACGCAAAGGAGGGTCCAATGCTCGGAATTCGCATTCTGGCATTAAAAAGTTTGTAAAAAACTTTGTAAAAGGGCATAAACTGATGTTTTTTGGGTCGCTGATTCCGAATTAAGTCTTTGTTTTTCGATTTGAATCCTCTACATGTTCCTAAGTCGTCCCTCGGTAGCTTAAATTTGTGAACTGCCATTTTTAATTTCTTATACAAGCTTGAAACGTAAATACGTAATTTGAATAAAACTAGGGCTCTTCAAAAAAATCTAATGACACATTATAGAACACAAATTTAATTCTCTACAACTTCTTATACAGCCTTTTTTTGGAAGGCCCTTCCTTTGCTCAAAAACGGTCCTCAAAGGATGCAAAAGGAGATCTAAGAATCAAAATTTACAGTTTGGCATTAAAAAGTTTGTGATAAAGCGCAGTTTGATATTTTTTGGGTCACTGATTCCGAATTTGGTATTTGTTTTATTTCGATCTAAATCTTCTACATGTCCCTAAGAATATAAGAATGCCTGAGGGGATGGGGACAGTTGAGCTAAAATTTCAATTTCGAATAATAATAGTAACTTGAAATAAAAAATAAAAAAAATGGCATACTATTATTTCATTCAATATCAATTTATCAACTTTTTTGAATTTGTGCCCTCCCCCCCACCAGGTACCCCTATGGATATGGGAGCTTGAGGGCCCAAATTTTGAGCTTGAGTGCAAGACCAAAATTTCAAATTTCAGTCATTTTACTTGATAAATAGCGTGGGTACCAATTCTTTAACTTATGTATTACCGACTTTTTTATTTTGATTTGAGCCCCTTCCCTGGATACACTGGAGTCCAAAATTTCGAGTTTGGTACTTCTCACGTTCTCAGTAGGCTCAATATTTGTGAATAGTTGAACGAAAGTAAATTAAGTTTTCTACACCGACTTTTGTGGAAAAGTCGGTTACCTTACGCAGAATGCGTAAGGTTTTTTGATTCTACCCCTTCTGAAATTCTGAAAGGTCTAAATTGAACGTCAACCCAAAAACGAATTTTTGACACGTAAGGATGATTTCCAGGCTTGCATATATTTTTCAACTTCAATGAAACTTTTTCTCAATTCTGAAATTTTTTCTTAAAATAATTTACTCGAAATTTTTTCAATTCTGGGCTTTTGGTAATTTTTCTTATCATTTTTTCAAATCCAATAAAATTCATTCTTACCATCCTACCTCTAAAATTTTACTTTAATTTTTTTCAACGCTTAAATTTTCTAACTTTACTAAAAAATTTCATTTTAAAAGTATGTTAACTCTTGAAATTTTCTCTCAAAATTTTTTCGAACTTCAACTTTCATTTCGATTAAGAAGTTCTCAATATTGGACAATTTTTCATTTTTTTTTTTCAACATTGGTACTACATTTCTTAGGCTTTGCAATTTTTTCTCAAGAAATTTTTCAAAAATTTCCAAAAATTTTAAGAAAAAAATTGTATTGGAAATAAATCTGAAACATCACATATTAAAAAATTCCAAGAGAACCAGTTCAAAGTTTTGAAAGTTTTCAAAATCAATAGAAAAAATCTCACAAACAAAAAAAAATTGAGAAAAAATGTTAGACTCCTGAAAAAGTATTGAGGAAAAATTTTCAGAGTTGAAACATATCCACCTTGGGGGAAAATGCCAGAGTTGCAAAATTTTAGATCATTGGACTCGAGGAAAAAAATTCAAAATCGAGAAAAAATTTCAAAAAAGCAGAAAAATTATGAGAAAAAAGAAAAAAATTATCAGGGGTGAAAATTCTTTTAAAATTTTACCAACTCGAAGGGAGTGAGTGTGAGGGGGCAGAGAAGGAGGGGAGAACACGATAAATGATAAAATTGAATTTTAAGCTGATGATTTTCAATTCGGCAAAACTCCCGTCGCGTCGTTGATGATACTTCGAGGGTGATTGTATTCGGGGGGGGGGGGCGCCACAAAAAAATGATAAAAAATCATCATGCATATCGATTTCATAGGGCATCAAGTCGTAGATTCCAAATTTGGAGTCCAAAATCTAATTGAAGATGGAAAATTTAGGTAAAATAGAATTTTTATGTCAGAGTATTTATATTTTGGATCATTTTGAAATTCGATCCAGCGATTTTTAAGTAAAGAATTAATATTGACAGGAAATGCAAAATTGGTAAATTTTGGATGATTTCAAATAAAAAAAAAAAATGAAAACTCATATCAAGACTGACAAAACAATTATTATTTATCTTACTTCCAATACAAAATCTCACATATCTCATATTTTAATTTTTTTAGACAAATAAATGAAACTGATGAACTACTGATTTATTTGCTTTGAAAAAGCTTCAGCTCGAAATAACCCTTTTCTTCTGATTTCAGGACCCGAATGCTGGAGAATATGGCGACCTAGCCTCATCCTACAACGCAATTTGGGAACACCACCAACACCATCATCACCATCACCACCATCACAACGGTTCATCGGTACCCTACCATCCAGAATTCCTTCCAGGATTCGCTTGCTCTTCGGAATTTTGGGCATCGTCGCCTCAACTAAACGGTACTCCATCCGAATCAGCATTTCGTTCCCAAACCGTCATGCAACCCAGGTAAATTCCACTTTTCCTCCATTCAGCACTTTCTTTCTCCCAAAATTGACCCATCAACTTCGGGACTCTTTGCAGATCCAGCCATAAATCGTCCTCAGCCTCGAGTACTCCGTCGCAGAAAAAAACACGTCGTCGAGTTGCCACATTGGCCCAACGAAGAGCAGCAAATATTCGCGAACGCAGGAGAATGTTCAATTTAAACGAAGCCTTTGACAAATTGCGCCGTAAAGTGCCCACATTCGCTTATGAAAAACGTCTCTCTCGCATCGAAACGCTTCGATTGGCCATTACCTACATCTCGTTCATGAACGAGCTACTCAACAGCAACGGACTCAAACACGACGCCTCAAATTCCATTTATCATTTGCAGAATCAACGCGATTACGCATCGTATTCGCTAATACCTACTTAGAATCGTATACGCGGCAACGTTGCTGTTTTCAAGGACGTTCCCTCTTTCCGTCGCTTCCTCCGCCAGCCCAACTACATCCAGTCGTCATGGTTACGCTTCGTGAAATAGGTGGATTAGATTACAGAACGAAGCTGCGTCAGCAGTCCGATGCAGCTTCGGGCGATTATGGAGTATGCGCTGTTGCCAAATGTACGCGCTTATTTTTGTTTTGTTGTTTTTTCTGTTTGTTTTTCTCCCTCCCCCCTTTTTTTGAGTTCGTGTACCTATGTTTTTCTATTATTTTTATTTTGTAAAAATGTGTGTATTTGAATAAAAAATTTTCCCTTAGGATTTGGATTTTTTAAGGGGATAGTTGGAGCTTGGAGGAAGATGGAAGACACTTTGAAATACTCGCTCATCTAACTTTTACGAGTATTTGTTTCAATGTTTCGGCAATTTCGGTATTTGGTAATTTGTAAACATTGGAATCTTTCGAATCTTTGCCTTTTTTGTCATCTGCGCTGACGAATCCGCATTCGTGCAAGAATATAAATAAATCTCCGACATCGTCTTCGTGTAAATTTTGGTAATTTCGTTCGGGCGATTCGAGAAATCTGATGAATATGGAGGGAAGATGATATCTGATGTACGAATCGTATTTCATCGAACCTCTAATTATGAAGGTTTTTAGTTTTTCTCCAAATATGGGAGCTTTGGCAAAATCGGCGAAAAAATCGATGGACTGATTTCGTCCCCAATACGGTTCGAAGTTCCCGGTACCGTTATTTTTCGACTGCAGGTAACCTACGGTCGAGACAGGGTTGTAGATACTGCAGGTACCATGGGCTGTTTTTAACGGTTTGTAGTATTTTTCAAACCTCACCTTTTCCTTTTCAGTGCAGTTGTAATTTTGAAGCAGGGAGTAGCATTCGAAAGGAGTAAATCCGAAAAAGTTTTGGAATCTACCATTGTTCAGGAACGAATAATACAAGAAATGGCGAGTTCTGGCATCTTGAGGGTCGTAAAAGTTGAAATTGGTGACACCGAAGAAAATGCTCTGTTTGACTCGCATCCTTCGATATGTCAGTTCTAAGATCATTTCTTTGATGAGCTCGTCCAACCATTTGAAATAATATTTCGGATTTTTGATCAAATACCAAATCAACGAATCGAAATTATCCACCAGGAAGACTACTTCCCTTATGCCCACATCACGCCTCAAAGCATAGACCAAGTTTATTATGCTATCTTTGATTTCATATTTTTCTAAATTTCCATACAAAGTCTTGTTGAAAAGTTCAGGAGTCAGTTCTGTATCGTTATTGCGAAGACGAGGTCTGATGAATTCGTATTCTTGATAAAGTTTTCTAATTTTATTACGTAATGTGTCCAAAGCAACGGTTTCATCGGCCAACTCCTCAGGACTAAATTCCAAATCGATAGATAATACGTAAAACTCATTCATTGCAATATCCATGGCTTGTTCAACAGCAGCGATTCTCAAGGACTTGAATATCTCATAAGCTTTGGTTTGGTTCTTAGGTTTAGGACGGAACTGATGATCTAATTCGACCTGGGCAAAAGCTTTGACCATTTTCAAATTAGTAGTTTTACCAAAGCCAGAAGGTACAGTGATGATGTGTTGGAAAAAGAGGGCGTCCAGTCTCCGCATGTTTGTTTTATGAGCTTCTATTTTTTCTCTGAACATGGTAGAAAGCATGGTTGTTTTATCGACGAAATAAGGTAGCTGGGTGAAAGCTGCATATTCGTCGCAGGCTTTCAGAATCAAATCGAAGCTGTGGGCTGATTTTAAGGCGAAAATTAGCGCGAAAAATAGAATCATGGTTGACCTTTGAGAGTTATTTTTTATGCACGAATGACGAAATTGATGTGTGATTGCAAACGAAGGTAAGTATATAAAACTGCCCGAAATGGGGAATGGTTTATCTTTTTTGATACTGAGATTAGATGCAGTGATTTATCTGGTGGTCGAATCAGGTTGAGAGATCTGAGCGGTATCTGTGATTGCCCAAGGTGGTTTATTTCAGTGTTGAAATTTTGCTTCAAAAGATTGATAATTTTAATAAATCTTTACAAAATTTCTTGCTACGTTTTTTGGGGATATTTTGACGAGTAAAATACTACTGAATCATTCGAATAATTCATAAACGATTTAAAATCAATATTCCAACTTCAATTTCAAGATTAAGAAATCGAAAATTATTCAAAAAAAATGAATACCCATGTAGATGTACATATGGGATCTGTACAATTGATTTTTTCGTTCACACAATTTATATCCAATCCCTAAAATCTCAATTTTTTTTAAAAAAAATTAATTGTTTGAATTCGACAAAATTATGGAAAACGAAAAATAACACAAAAATAAATCTATTCAAACGAACCTTTCGAGAACGATCAATTTTAAACAAAATTACATTCATTTGATTGTTTCAATTTATTTGAATCGTTTCTGAACAACTTTTTTTGAACGACGAAGGATTTTCAAAAAAAAGTTTTCATTTTTTCAATCAATGAATGAAAAAATCTGAATATTTTTAAAACAATCAGATGAATCGTTCACGAATGACGCGAGAATGAATCGATGAATCGGATTCTTGGTCGAGTTCTTCAAATTTTGCAAGAAAATATAGTAAAATGTCTTCGAAACCGTTTTCGAACGACTACTCAACTCGGATCATTCATTTGAATCGTTCGCGAACGTCTCGGCATTTAATGCAAATCTCACTGAAAAATCATTGGAAAAAGATTTCGGAAGCTCGAAAGGAATGCAAAGAATCATCAACGAAATTGTTCGTGACGATTCATCATTTCCGAAAGAATCGTTCACGAACGACTTTTTCCATAAGTTTTTTTTTCACAAAAATGTAATTTTTATGATTATTTTTTTCATAAAATAAAGTCCAATATTTGAGAAATCGTTCGGGAACAATTCATCATTTTCGAAAGAATCGTTCACGAACGTCTTTTCCCATGAATTTCCATTTTTTACAAAAATATAATTTTATGATTCTTATTTTCAAAAAATCGAGTCCAATATTTGAAAAATCGTTCGGGAACGATTCGACATTTCCGAAAAAATCGTTCACGAACGACTTTTTCTATACTTTTTTTTCACAAATATGTGATTTTTATGATTATTTTTTTCACAAAATGAAGTCCAATATTTGAGAAATCGTTCGGGAACGATTCATCATTTTGAAAAAATCGTTCACGAACGACTTTTTTCATACTTTTTTTTTTTTACAAAAATAAAACTTTATGATTTTTTTTTTCACAAAATGAAGTCACGACTCAGAATACCGAATGAATCATTTATGTTCAGGAAAATTTACAAAACCGTTCACAAACGATTCATCATTTTTGAGCAAATGTCGACAGTTGATTTTTCCTTTCGTTTTATGAATTTTACTGAAAAAAATAAAGATTGACTCTTTTTTTGCTGTAGAAAAAAGTGAACCCAATGCTCAGAAAATCGTTCAAGAACGAATTAAGGTCCCTAATCACTGGATTAGATCGTTCGCAAACGACAAACGACTTTTCCCTTCGTTTCACAATTTTTACGAGAAATAAAATTCCATGATTTTTTTTCAGATACGTGAAATAAGTCCGATCGAAGTTTAAAAAATTATTTGTAAACGACTCAAGATACCTATTCTTTTTTTTCTTTCTAAACGAAAAAAAAATCAATGAAATTAATTTCTAATATTTTAATGAGATCTGGTTGTGTTTATTGACTAGCAAAACATTATAATGGTCTGAAAAAATTGACCACTGATTTAATGAAAACATTCAAAACACGAAACCCTCTATTTTGAACCTCTTTACCATCTCATTTTGCACCTCTTTATTGGCGAATTCGAAAGCACACCAAGGATTCTCATCTTTATGCCTGAGAAATCCATGTTCGTAAAAATAATACAACAAAAGAGGTCCGTCTTCATCAGCAATATTCTCATAATTACGTTGGCTCCAGTCCAAAAAGCTCAACAAAAAAGTCGAATCTTGCAGAAAAATCGGCGACGTGGTTCTTATTTCGTTCTTGTAAACCAGCTCTTCCAATTTTTTACCAAACCAGGGAGCTTTGGCGAATTCGCTGATAAAATCTATAGATTCATTTTGAGCCCAATACGGTTCCAATTTGCCAACACCCTCAGCCAATTCTTTCGACTTCAAGTACTCGATAATAGAGATAGCATTGTACAAATGTAATTTATTCGGATCAGTTTTGTAACCTTTGTAATACTCCTCCATGTTGGATTTCTCTTCTTTGGAGCAATTGTACCGATCCATCAAGTAATCAATTTCTGGCTGAAGGAATCCGAAATAAGGCGAAAAAATATCATCTTTGAGGAATAAACTCCGTCTGTATATTCGGCCAGTTTCGAATTCATCGGCTTTAAATCGCATCTCCGAAATACCAGTGATCAAGCTCATGGTTCTCCTGTGATCTGCGTTCTCAGATTTTACGAAATGGGCAAATTCACACAACGTTTTATGTAACAAAGTGTACAAAAACGTGACTCCTCTTAGGTTACGTTTCAATACAGAACTTCTGGCAGCACTGTCGAAATTATCCACCAAGAATATCGTTCCTTTGCCACCAACTCGACTCAGTGTCTTACCGAGGTAGAAAGCAGCACGATGAATCCATTTGGTTTCAACTTTTCCTTCGAGTAAATTGACCAAAAACCTATGAGCTCCTTGTTGAGTAACGTTCTTCGTATACCACTCGTAAGGTTTATAAATATCAGCGAGTTTTTTGGCGTAGGCGATTGCAGCTGTGGCTTCGTTGATTAAATCCGCAGGTTGGAAAGTCAAGTCCAAATAAAGGACGGAATATTGAGCTAAATTTTCGCGAATGGTTTCTTCGCATTTTGATACTCTCAATTTGCTAAATATTTTATAAGCTTTGGTTTCAATGTAGGATTTGGTAGTGTTATCAGGGCCCAATTCGTATTGAGCGAAACTCTGGATCATTTTGAGATTAGTTGTTTTACCGAATCCTCGAGGACGAGTTATGAAGAAGTAATTTAAGCTTGAGAAATTCATACGTGTGCCGGGTTTGGGTATTTTGGATGTATTGTTGAACAGCTCCAACAGAAGTTCAGATTTATCGATGAAATATGGTTTGCTGGTTAATTCGAAGTAATCGTTGCACGTCACGAACGAAATTGCGCGTAATTTCAACCATAATAAGAATGCCAGAAATTTAAACGAGCCTAAAATCATCTCGAAGAAAATAGCATAACAAAACTAACGAAATCATAAAATATAAGGCAGGAAATTAATCACGGGAAAATCATATTGACAATTTTCTAATCATATGATTTAAAAAGTTATGATTAGGTATTACAAATTTTATCTCTTTTCGAGTAATTATTTCCTCTTTTTTTTTTCGATAGTAAAATCTTTCAAATGTTTCATTCAATGATACAAAAATGAAACGAGGAAGCAATCATTAAAAAAATCGTTGAAATCCAGTCCACTTGAACTCAAAATTCAGAGAAATACTTGATATTTCACGAAAATGAATGTTGGTTCGAATAGATGACCAACAAATATTTGAAAAAATGAAAATTTTTAGAAATCTGAAGTTTCAAGATATTGAAACTTTCAAGATTGTTGACTTCGGAAGTTTTTATAAAGTTGGCAAAAATTTGAAAAATGAACCGAACGAACACAAAGTTATTTAGAGGAGGGGCGCAAAATATGGAATTTTCAATTGAAATGGGACCTTTATTAATTTATTCATCTAAAAATACATTTTTTCCACTGAACAGGTACGTACAAAAGTTTTCTTGAAAAAAAGTAAGTACACTCATTTTCAAATGATTTTCGGCTCAAACTAAATTTCTCCAACTAGCTCCAAAATAATTTGGATGCAAAAAGGATTTCAACAATTCAAGTCAAAATTTATTTCAAGTTCAAATTTTTTAATTTTTTAATTCTATTTTTTTCAATGCTGTATCCATATTTTGAAATTTTTCTATCATTAAAATCATTCAAAGTAAAAAAGTATTACTTTCAGTTATTCATTGAAGGGAAGAAATTTACAAAAACATAACATTTGAAAATTTTGGTGAAAAATTCAAATCGGTAAACAAGTTTGATTAATTTTAATTAGAAAATTCTACACTTGAAAAAAATTGATTCATTGGAAACAATTTTACTCGGAGTTGGAAGAAATTATTCAAAAATATAAACGCATAAAAATTCCAAGAAATCATAAAGTTGAAAAATTTCATATGTAGGTATTTTTAGAAATTTCCAATGATAACGCCGATGATTTTCGTGTTCAAAAACGCAGTCGGTTGGACTTGGAGGGCCAGTCTTCAATTTTATAAATTTCAGTATTTCTTTGCATTTTTTTTTTTTTTTTTTTTTTCATTAATCCAATGAATATTGTTTACTTTTTACACAAGTTATTTTACTTATACGAATTCGATGAATTTCATCAATTTCATTCAAGTATTTGTGAACTTCCATCCTTTTTCTCATGAAAGTTCGATTTATTTCCTGAATTTCAGTAGCAATTTCTATGTTTTACATTATTTTAAGTGAATATTTTTTTTAAAAAAATAAAGTCCAATGAATTTCATCCATTTTTTTTTTACAAAAGTTGAATTACCGCATCAATTTTTTTCAAAAATTCGATAGATTTCTTTTTTTTTTCATTGTTCACACAAGTTTGATGAAATTCATCAATTTATTAACCCTGTGCTTATGCCTTCTCTCTAAATTTGAATCAGTTAAAATTGATTGATTAAAAAGCCAAAAGTGTACAATGGTAGAAATCAGTGAAAATTTCACTGATTCAATCAGTGAATTTTCATCTTTGAATCAGTAATTTATGAATTGATAAAAATTTTAATTTACTGAATGAATTAGTGATTAATCACTGATTGAATTAGTAAAGTGATATTTTTACTGATTCATTTCAGTAGTTAAAAAAAGATTACAGATTCAAAAATGAAAATTCACTAATTGAATCATTAATTTTTCACTGATTTTTACAGTTGCACACTTTTGGCTATTTAATCAGTGAATTTCAATTGATTCAAATTTAAAGAGTGTGTACTCCACTCTCTCATATCAGTGAAAAGTCACAGATGAACAGTCGAAATTGCAGCACAGGAAAAATCAGAAAAATTTACTGATTTTTCAAAGATTTTCACTGATTTTTCAGCAAAATTCAAAAATCTTACTGATTTTTTTAGAGAATTTTCATTGATTTTTCAGTAATTTTTCTCACTGATTTTCTCCTGTGCTGCAATTCTGACTGTTTTTCAGTGATATTCGATAATTTTCACTGATTTACAAATGAGAAAGCATTAACTACCTTAACTTAATTTAGCTGTTATCTCGGCAAATAACATCAGCAATTATTAAAACATACCAACGTATCATTATTAATATCTCTCGGATGAAGATTTTTGAAAACGATAATTCAAAAAGAAAATCACATAACTCTATATTTTCAGTCACGTAGCAACTTTTAACGAAAACTTTACATTTTTTATATTTGTGACGACTGCGTGATAAACGAAGCCAAAAATGTATCTTTTAGGTAAACATGCTGTGATAATTTTATTTTTTATAATTTGGTGGGTAAATATTTCTGCTGAGCAAGATGGTGCTATCATTAAAGCTAATGAAGACTTCTGTGAAAAAAGTGACAATTCTGCTGACAAGGATGATAATAATTCCGATTCTGAAACTTCCAAAACTAAAATTATTGAAACCAATCCTGCTGAATTTTGGAGACGGCATTATTTAAGGGCCAAGTCGAATGAAAGGAAGGCCAAGTCGAATGAAAGGAAGGCCAAGTCGAATGAAAGGAAGGCCAAGTCGAATGAAAGGAAAGCAAAACAGGAAGCACACTGCATAAAAATGGGAGATTATTGTAAAGTCACGGTACGGGAAGTTGTATCCTTTTATAATAAGAGATTTATTCAAAGTCATCCCATGACCCTTGTAAATCGTAGACACACCCAATGTAACGAAGTGACATGTGGCTGGTACCTCGAAAAATGGTTAGAATTTAATAAAACCGCTGCCCAGTGTGTTCAAGATATGCTATACGGCGAATGGAATTTGGCATATGATTTTCAAGCTCGGACTTTAGTAGAGGTAGCGTCAACTGCTGCACTCCGGTCCATTCCAGTTCCAACTTATTCAATGCAAAATCTACAGAGACAACTGAAATGGATATGGTTTCTCAATACCATTAAGCGTTACCGTCAAACAGCTGGACCATATTCTCATCCTGGGTTCGAAGGCTGGTATCATATTGTGTTATATTATGAAGAGGAACACAATCTTCCGGTTTATACATTAGCTGCACTACTGCAGACTATTTCTCCAAATCTTAATAAGGGGTTTCGTAGAATCAACAGTAACAGAAGCACCACTATATTAAATAGAGATACAAAAATTTTGGCAACTTGTATATCCTGTGTAGTAAAACAAGTTAATTTTGTTACTCCGAAATATGTAACAGACGCCCCGGTATTAACTTATAAACCAATGTACTCAAATTGGACTGGACTAAACGCTCCTCATATTATCCGTGATAACTGGGACAAATATTATGATGAATTATTTAAATTTACATAATCATACTGTACTTTTCCTATTTATAAGTTTTGTCAGTTCTTTGAATAATTATAATTTTTAATTACATTCTTCGTTAAATTTTTATAATCACCATAAAAAATTTTAATCCGCGTTCACCCCAGTTAGAAGAGTTGTCATTTTATTCCTTCCATTGATGCAGGGAAAAAGTAATGGAAATTGAATCATTTGTGAGATGTGTAGTAAGAACTTGACTCAGATTTCATATTTCAGTTTCACAAAATATTCGAAACATCTCACAAAAATTTAAAAAATAAATCAGTAGACAAATGAAAATTATACCTACATAAGGTAACACAAGTCAACAAACATTTTTTTATTCGTTTGGCCGTAAAATTTTCTACAAAACTAGACCAAAAAAAGTTTCAATTTTTTTCATAAGCCTGCGTTTATTGTTCTTGAAAAACAATCCCCAACTCCAAAAGCAAATTTTGGTCAAAAAAAACCAATTTTTTCCCTTCATTAGTGCTACATTAAAGCAACAAAAATTTGGCAGTTGGAAAACAAACACAAAAATCGCGTCGACTTGTGTAATATTCATTACCTAATTCATGAAATTGACAACTTTTTTGGCCTACTCTCCAAATTTGAATCAGTCAAAATTGACTGATTAAAATCGACAAAATTAAGTCACTGTAGGAATCGGTGAAAACAAATAACTAAAATTTCACTGATTCAATCAGTAAAATTTTTTTACTAATTTAATAATGAAAATTCACTGATTTCAATCAGTCAAACTGATTTTCACTGATTCAACAATCAAAATTCACTATTTAAATCAGTACTTTTTCACTGATTGATTGGCAGTAAAATGAAGCTGATTAACTGGGGAATCAGTGAAATTTGACTGTCAATCAATGATAAATTACCGATTCAATTAGTAAATTTTCATTTTTGAATCCGTAATTTTTGCTCAACTACTGAAATGAATTAGTAAAAATTTTAATTCACTGGTTGAATCAGTAATTTTTACGACTGAATCAGTAATTAACTACTGATTGAATCGAGCAACACATCGTTGAAAATTTTTTCAGGGGGCATTTTAAATTACCAAAAATGAAAAATTGGTTTAAAAAATAAATAAAATTTCCAATTTTTGGAAAAACAAATTAAAATAATGATGAAACTTGAAAAAATGTCATCAAAAAAGACCCCTTCCCCTTCTCTTAATCTGAATCAGTCAAAATTGGCTGATTCAAATCGACAAATTTAAGTCACTGTAGAAATCAGTGAAAAAATTCACTGATTCAATCGGTGAATTTTCATTGCTAATTTAACAAAAATGAAATTTCACTGATTCAATTGGTAATTGATTACTGATTCAATCAGTGATTTTTTTTTACTGATTCAATAATGAAAATTCACCGATTTGAATCAATAATTTTTACTGATTCAACTCTCTCATTTATAAATCAGTGAAAATTACCGAATATCACTGAAAAACAGTCAGAATTGCAGCACAAGCGAAAATAAGCGAAGAAATGTTCACTGAAAACGAATCAGTGAGAAAAATCACTGAAAAATCAGTAAAATTTTTGAATTTTGCTGAAAAATTAGTGAAAATCTTTGAAAAATTAGTGAATTTCGCTGATTTTTGCTGTGCTGCAATTTCGACAGTTCATCAGTGACTTTTCACTGATTCAGAATGAGAGAGCTCTCTCATTTATAAATTAGTGAAAATTTTCGAATATCACTGAAAAACAGTCAGAATTGCAGCACAGGGGAAAATCAGTGAAAAAAATTTTACTGAAAACGAATCTGTGAGAAAAATCACTGAAAATTTACTGAAAAATCAGTGAAAATTTCTGAAACATCAGTGAAAACCGTTAGAAAATCAGTGAAAATCGTTGAAAAATCAGTGAATTTCGCTGATTTTTTCCTGTGTTGCAATTTCGACTGTTCATCAGTGACTTTTCACTGATTCAGAATGAGAGAGTTTTTTCGTGGGGAGAGAAAGGTACTTGGAAATTTTTTCAGGGGGCAAGCTTGGCCAATTTGGGGGCACACGTCGTTGACTCAGGGGGTTCGCCGCATCCCTGCATGATTCCGTCGATTTCATCAGTCATTTTTGACTTTGACTGATTCAGATTAAGAGAGTAATGTGTGAAATCGACAACGGGCTATTTTTAGATTTAAAATAAATTTTACCGTTTTTAGAGATTAATCTGCCCCTGCTGCCCTCTTGATTCGTATCAACTTATTCAGTTCTTTTATATTTTTTTAAAATCTAAAACAAGTTCAGAGGTAACCACGAAACAAAATATCCATCCAAACAAATTCAATTCCCTAATTTTCAGATTACACATCAAATAACATTGAAAATTTTGTTCTTTATTATCAGACTAGAATTACAACGAAATACTGAAACACCTCCCTCTTCTAATAAAATATACAATTATGGCTAAAATTTCAACCCTTTCTCCTCCAGCTTCCTCTTAACCTCATTCTTAACTTCAAAATTAGCAAACGCAAAAGATCTCCATACTAATTTGCTGCCATGTTTCAAAAACCCATGTTCGTAAAAATAATGCAACAAGGCTGGCACATCTTCATCCAACATCTCCTCATACCTACGATCGGCCGACTCCAAAAAACTAATGAACATACCAAGATCGATATTTCTAAACGGCGATGCAACTTTGAACGAATTCGAGGTGCATAAATCCTTTAGCTTGGCTCGAAACAGCGGAGCTTTGGCAAACTCGACGATAAAATCGATAGATTCGTTGGCAGCCCAGAACGGATTAAATTTCCTAATACTAGAGATTTCCGAGGCCTTTACATATTCAATAATGGAGATCGGATTGTATAAAAATAGTTCGTTGTTATCGAACGTGTATCCTTTGTAGAAATTGGCGACTTCTTTTTTCTCGTATTCCGAACCGTGGTATTTGGCCAATAAACCATCGACGTCTTCCTGGGTGAATCCGAAAAACGGCGAGAAAAATCCATACTCGAGAAAAGGAGCTGATCTGAAATAACCGTGATTTTTGAAATCGATCGATTCGAAATATAATCTCGTAATTCCGGTGATCAAGCAGGAGCATCTTTTTTGAAACTCACTCCCCGTAGGTGTATTGATTGACAGCATCTTATCGATGGTTTTGTATATCAATTTGTATAAAAATCTGACAGCTAAATTTGGCCGCTGAACTGAAGCTCTGGCAGCACTATCGAAATTATCCACGAGTAAGAGAAATGCCTTGGGGTTGTACTTGTCGAGAAATTTGGCCATATAGTATAATCCTCGGTACACGTGTATTGAGCTTATATTTCCGACGATCATATCCTGAACGGTATGCATTGCTCTGGAATTAGGTCTGAGATTTCGTAGCCACGTAAACGACTTGAAAGATTCGCCAATTTTGGCCACAAGAGCTTTCTCGGCCATCGTTTCATTGACCAAATCGTCCGGATCGAAGCTCAAGTCCAAGTAAATCACGCCGTATCGATTCATATGCTTGTAAAGTGTCTTACCATGATTGTATATTTTTAATTTTTTGAATACGCTGTGAGCTTCCGTCTGTTGATAAGGTTTCATGGTGAAATTTATTCCGGGCTCGAATTCGGCGAAACTACGAATCATCTTGAGATTGGTTGTTTTGCCGAATCCTCGAGGGCAATTTATGAAATAATAGTTGAGATTGGCGACATCTTTTTTCTGCTTGTCGGCGGCCACCGATTCGGATTCTTTGACGAAGTATTTTTCCAGCAGTAAGGATTTGTCCACGAAGTAAGGTTGTTTGGTGAGTTGGCAGAATTCGTCGCATTGTGATCCGAATGCTGAATTTTTCAGAAGTAAGATGATGAGGTTTGAGGTGTAGAGCAGAAGTTTGGATGAGCTGGAGACCATGATGATTGATGATCAAAAAATGAAAAATGGATTTTGTCCACGAGAATACTTTCAATGGTCAAATTTCGTCGAATTTTATTTCGATTATCGATAAATCAATCGAAATGCGTAATAATTCGATTAATAAATGGAAACGTTTTAAATATTGAATGGAAATTTTTACAAAATTCGAATTGGCGTTTGATGAGGGAAGGGCAGGGAGGAGGATTGAGAATGAAATGATGAAAAATTGAATTAAAAAATCAATAATTTCAATCTCTATTCGGATACGAGAAAAATAACGAAGGGCAGTTGATGAAGTTGCCTAACCCTGCCTTGGGTAAGGAAAAATACAAACTGTTCTGACAGTATTGAAAGTGTCGAGAAAATGTTTCAATACTGCTGAGCTTTCGTGTTCCATTTCTTCCAATTCTAATAAAATTATTTTAAAAATTTGTAATTTTTTTCTTTAAGACTTCAAACTGACCATGCTAATCAATCATCATTACTTGATCAAATTTTCGTAGGGAGTTGGAGAAGAAAAAAATATTTGAAAATACGCGATAAGAAAATAAAATTAATACTCGAATTGAAAAATTTTCAAATCTTCGATGGTATCTTAAATTTCGAAGTACAGAATATTGATTTTGGTACTTTTCCTACTCCTTATCAACATGATAAGATATAATTTAATGAAAATATTTTAAGATATTGGAATTTCATGATCGAAAATAACGAAATTATTATTCAATTTTCAATTTGATATATGAATCAAGCAATGGTTTTTTCTAAATGGAGTGAAAAGATCATTCAACCGATTGAAATAATTTTCATCTTTTGATAAGATCTTTATAAAGAAATTTAAAAAGTAGATATTTTGTAAGGAAGTATTTTTTCTGTTCATTAGATTTCTCTTCTTCGACTTCAATTTATGGATTTTTTCGTCCTTCATGTTGAAGGATGAAAAACTCC
This sequence comes from Pseudococcus jackbeardsleyi, assembly GCA_038380155.1. Taxonomy (NCBI): domain Eukaryota; kingdom Metazoa; phylum Arthropoda; class Insecta; order Hemiptera; family Pseudococcidae; genus Pseudococcus; species Pseudococcus jackbeardsleyi. The sequence goes on from CM076240.1 coordinate 6,250,506, forward strand.
ATCAATCTAAAGTACAATTATCTATAGAAAGTGAAACACCGTAAGAATTTTCAAACCCCAGATCATATCACACAAAAAAGGAGTAAGTAAATCTATATACTTTTCCGAAACAATAATTAATTAACATAAAAATTTAAAATGTGCTTTTTTCAGTGAAGAAATAAATATCAAATTAGATTCCATAGAGAAATGATCTAGTAATTCTGAACGTACGTACCTAGAAACATTCCATCTAGAGTTTTTTTTTTTTCAATCAGAATCTTAATTTAAAAAGAACCATTAGTGAAGATTACAGTTACGAAAATCCTGGAGAAGAAATGTCGAATTATTTTTCTGAAAAAAGGCCAGAATACGATCACTTCATATCAAGGTTAGACTATAAACCTTTGCTTTTATTTTTAAGTCGATTAAAATTAGTATTTTCTCGCCCATTTCAAAAAAGCTCATTATTTCACATCAAATGTGTTTTTTTTTATTGGGTTCAGACTACTGGGTTTATCAGAAACACCAATTAAATTAAAGTTTTTCAAGCAGATACGATAAAAACGATTAAAATTCTCATTGATCTGAATTTTTTTCACTGTTGAGAAAATCGTGCGAAAAAATTTAGGTCCAGGGAGTAAAAAGTATAGGTAATAACCAAAAAAAAAAAGATCTTTCGAACATCGATACGACAAGATTAAGCCATTTTTTTAATGGCCACTGCAGTGAAACTCCAAAATGAGCTCTTTAATCTTCCCGTATAGAAACCTGGAAGTACAAAAAGAGAATTCTACACTTATGCAACTAACGATTTCACTAAACCATTCTAATTTTTATTCGTTTGCTTTGAAACAGAATTAATAACAATTGCGGACAAAAAATTCACAAGAAACCTGAGAAAATCTGTAAAAACTAAAGCATTATAGGTGTATGCGATTCATTGAAAATGCATTGTAGACTGATTGGAGATAGAAAAAAAAATACTACTCAACCCTGCAGAAAGTACAGTTGAAGAGGTAATAAATACATATGTACCTACTTATTTTAAAAAGTTGATTGCGAAACGTAAAAATGAATTTTTTCTTCTCCTTTTTTTGGCTCCCTTCCTATTACTAGCCCTGATTTCAACAAAAAAATGTAGATTTAACTCAATACTAAGGTATTTAAAATCTCAAGATCTTCAAAAATGATAAAAATGATGAAAATTAAATAATTTTGTACAGTTCCATTTCGATAAATTCATTACAACCTCCTCCATAAATTTTCAAACAACTTTTTCCCAAATTCCTCGAGATATATGTACATATCACATTTTGAGAATGAATGTGTAAATAGGTATCTATTTGAAGAACGAAAAATTTATTGAATATGATTAATGGTTTCCGACAGAGTCGAAAAACTGAGAACGTAACAGAATTTCAATTTCAGTGAGTTGGTATGAAGTTTTTTTGAAATTGAAAAAGATTTCAAAAAGAAGTAAAATTTATTTAGGTCATTTGAAAAAAATTTTTTTGGATGGTTTAAATGATTAAGAATTAAAAATACTTAATGTGTTTTTTTGAAAGAATTTTCTGAAATCAAGATTCATAATCTATTCATCGGTAAAAATATCACTGAAAAAAGTCAGAATTTCAGCACAGAAAAAATCAGTAAAATTTTTAGATTTTCAGAAAATTTTTGTAGATTTTTCAAAAAACTTTATCATTTTTTTTAGAAAATTTCAGTTAAAATAACTTTTAAGTCTTGAGGGAATGGAAAATTGTAACAATAATGTATAATTTTTTAAAAATCTACTTTGAAACATTTTCAAAGATTTTTGAACGAATTTTATGTGAGATTTTTTATCGTAAAAAAAATCAGGAATTGAATATTTAATGCCTGCTCACTCATTTATACTTAAATCAGTGAAAATTATCGAAAATCACTGAGAAACAGCCAGAATTGCAGCGCAAAAGAGAATTAGTGAAAAAATTTTATTGAAAACAAATGAGTAAAAAATTTTTACCGATAACAAATCAGTGAAAATTTTTTACTAAAAACAGATCAGTGAAAAAAATGTTACTGAAAAATCAGTGAAATTTTTTTTTTACTAAAAACAAATCAAATCAGTAAAAAAATTTCACTGACAAAAAATCTATGAAAATTTTATCGGTAAAAATTGTTTACTGATAACAAATCACTAAAAAAATTTTACTAAAAACAAATCAGTAAAAAAATTCCACTGAAAAATCAGTGAAAATTTTTTCCTGAAAAATAAATGAAAAAATTTCACTGAAAACAGATCAATGAAAACATTCACTAAAAACAAATTAGTGAAAAAATCGTTGGAAAATCAGTGAAAACTCACTGAATGAATTTGGCTGAAAAATCAGTGAAAATCTTTTTAAAAATCAGTATAATTCGCTGAAAAATCAGTGAATTCTGTTGGTTTTTTTCTGCGCTGCAATCCAAATTGTTCATCAGCGACTTTTCACTGATTTAGAATGAGAGAGTGAATAAAACAAGAGTGATTTTTTTCAAAACGTTACTCAAAAAAAAACAAGTGGTCCTATCCATTTGTTTAGAAAATCTTTATTTTTTTGTTGCCCAGTGTAGCCAAAAAATGTCGAATAAAAAATCATGGAAAAATTTGCGAGGGTAAAAATTTTTAAATAAAACGAGAAAAGAAACCTTTTCCAAATGATTTATCCTCCTTCTGGATTTTTACACAGTTACAAAGAAGATATCAAGGTTCTCCGTGAATTTCCTAGATTTTCCCAAATTTTATGACCTTAAGGTAGGTAGACTTTTGAAATTCTTCGACTTTTCCAGGTTTTCCAGAAAGTAAGACACTTTGGTCCATCTACATAATTATGAATACCCCATAATCCGAGTTCATCAAACGAATTGAAGCGGAAAATTCAAAAAATTAAGAATTTTATCCATAGGTTTCTGACTGAACTAGTGAAGAGAAAGCAAATTTTTTATAGGTACCTATTTTATATTGAAAGACTAATTTGTCAACTGTAATGTGATAATGATGTCTCATTTCAGGGAGCACAATAAAGAGCAAGCGATTTGGCACCCATTATCTCTGGTGCCACTGAATTTGTTAATCAACAAAACCATTACAAAAATTATATTGATAAAGAAACCCTTGAAGCAGCTCCCAGGGGTCATCTATTTCACGCAGTGTATACGATGTCTCGCCGACAAAATTGGATTTACTACAACATCAGAATATCTACAGAGACAAAGAGTATATTAAGAAAATGAAACACCTAAAAGAATCACTCCTGTGACCGTTCAAACGAAAGCAACATTTACCCAGGATAATCAGTACGAACAGTCTTACGATTTTAATCACACTGAAGAATACCTGAGATATGCCAGTAGCTCAGAATTAAGCGAACATCTGACAAAACTGAATAGATGCGTGCAGCTCATCACTTCATCGGGAATGTGTAAAAAAAATTGGATATCCCTGCGTCGTGGTGGAATTAATTCAATTGCTATGCACGGATATGCATTTTTTTTTACACATCCCCAATGAAGTGATGATCCACTTACGTCAGAATCATAACGAACAAAGTTTGGTTTTTTGATTTGGGTATTCGGGACGATTAATAAACTGCCTTCCGCAAGTGAATTTGATCGAAAATTGTCAAATGGTAGCATTTTACAGGAACACTTCATGACTGAAATTTTGGGTTTCATTTCTATAGATACGGTCTGTCTAGTAAATGAATTCTTTGTATGAATGTTCTGACTCAAAAAAAAAACAGCTAGGTACACGATTAGATTTATCCGGTTTTTCTTTGCTCAGTTTTCATTCTTGAATTTTTACAGAGTGAGCCTATCTTAGAACTAAGGTTGAGTTACTCGGTGAAAATTCAAAATTGAGAATTGACCAAAAAATCATTGGAAAAAAAATTCGATATCGCGAGTGGAAACATAAAATAATTCGAGTTCTCGCAGAGGAATTTGAACTGAAAACTGGTAGCAAAATTTAGCTATCACTGAGATCATTTTTGATCAAAATCTCTACGAAAAACACTTTACAAGTTCTCTATTAGGTTTAGGTAAAGTTGTCTGTGAAATTTTGTATCATGTTTTTTGTGCTACGTATTATATTCAAAAATTAAAAATAAGCAAATTAAAAATGTTGTCGAGATATGTAGTTTATTATAATTTTTTATTTCTTTTCTGATAAAATATTGATATGAATGGTTCAAGAAATACCCTTCTTTTGAATACGTATACCTAACTCGATAGAAAATCGCCTGGAGATTATTTTCCAACGAAAAAAACACGATACCAAAAATTAATCATGAAATGATGAATATTTTTCAATCAGTAGTGTGACGAAGCTATATGCTGAGGGGAGGGGAGGAGGGTACATCGAATTTTCCCAACTCAATTTTCTGAAAAATTCCCAATATTTTTCATATTGTCCTAAAAAACAGCTAATTTTCATAAAATTTTCCAGCTTCATTTTACAAATTTCCCAACTTTTCAAAAATTTTTCAATTTTAAATTGCTTCTGACTGATGAAAATCTTTCCAATTTACAACTTTTTAAAAAATTCCATTAATAAATTTGAATTTTTTTAAAATTATTTTCCAAGAAATTTTTCAATACGTGGAAATTATTTTTTTATTCAATGCAAAACAAAAAGATTTTAGAGTAAAATTGAGTTCAAAAGATTGAATTTTGAAAAATTTTGAAAAAAAAATTGAGTAGAGAAACGTTAAGAAAAACACTTTGCGTTGAAAAAATTTTGAAGAAACAACTGAGCTAAACAATACTTTAGGGACGAAACTTGGTTGAAAATTTTATGAGGTGAAAATAAAAAAAAATACGGAAAAATTTGCTAACTCATATTTATTTTAAAAAAAAAATATTTTTCGACCAGTCTTGTTAAAAATTAAAAGCAAAAATTCGGGCTTTTTGAACTACTTTTTCGACTTCTAAGAAAGCTGATCCTTTAATAACCATCAATCTTTTTTTCAAAAAGAAAAAAACAATAATTTTTGAAAATTCCATTCGAGATTTCCACCAAGTTTCAAAGAAAAGGGACAATTTTTTTCAGTTTCAACATATTTTATTATTTGGCATGGAAAGATGTCATTTTGAAAATTTGTGAAAATTATCGAGTCCGAGTGAATCAAGGACGAACATTTTTGAGGAAAAAAGTATCCAAAAGCTGAAATTTCGTTATTAAAATTCGGGATTTTTTGCTCCACTTTTTGACTTTCAAAAAAAAAAACGACGTTCTTTGATGAGCATAAGCTCCTCTTATTTCGAAAAAAACGAAGAACTTGGGTATGAAAATTCCATTCAAGATTGTTGCGAAGTCCCTTGATAAATGAAAAAGGGCATTTCATTTCATTGGAAAATATTCAATTGTCTGGGTTAGAAGGGAAGCAGATTCACATGACCATTTTAAAAATAAATTGAGGTAAGTTACTGAACACAAGCAAAATGAGGGCGAAAACTTTTTGTGATATTTTCAAATTTTCTCGATTTTTTTCAACTTTTCCAAATTCAAACTTGGGAAAATTTAGGACAAATTGGGAAACAATTGGGTAGTCCCACTTACCCACCTTTTTACAACTTTGGATGGTCTGGGGGAAGTAATCACCCCCCACCCACTAGAGGAATGCTTCTGATTTCAATCAATTTTTATGATTTTCTTTCAGATCTTCGTCTTCAATAATTTGCTTCATTCGTAAAAATGAAAAATTATTCAGACCCATACTTTCTTTTTAAAAATTTCTGGAAACCACGAGCAATCTAAAATGCTGTTCCAGGCAAAAGGACATTTTTTCAATTTTCTGAGCCTTAAGAATCATAATTTCAAATCCACTATCCCTCCATGACCACCCATCAAACACCTTCGGCCAACTTCTGTATCAATTTCTTCCTCCTCTGGAATTTTTCACCGTATTTGTTATCAATTCATCGCCCAATTTTCCACCATTCAAAAATCACATCAAAACTCCAATCTCCCTGTACTTTAATTTTTTGATAATCTCTTTACGTATTTCTTGGCTGGCCCATTCATACGTATACATGGCCGGAGTATGCCTCAGCAATCCACGTTCAAACACAAAAGCGAACAATTCAGGCACATCATCGTCATGCAAATTGGCATAATCTCGATTTGGCATCTCCAGAAAGCTTTGAAACATCCCAGGATTATGATCTTTGATGCAAGGCTCGAATATAAACAATCCTCTGCGTAAAAGCTCCAATAGCTTTTCTCTGAACAAAGGCACCCTGATGAACTCCTTTATATAATACACCTGCTCTTTTTTAGCCCAGTGGGCTTTGGGGGATCGAAGACCAGTCGCCGAGAGTCGTTTTGAAAGCATGAATCTGGTAATCGAGTATGGATTGTATAAAAAGGTCAAGCATTTGTGGACGATATTGTATCCTTTGTAATTGGACCATACCATGAATTGCTCTTCTTTGGTGCATTGGTATTTTTTCATCAAATCCAACACTTCTTGTTCTTCGAATCCGAAATATTTCGTGAATCTGGTATTCTCCAAGAATGGGTAATGTTGGATATTGGTCAAACGCTCCAAAACCGGTGATTTGAAGTATAGATTCGTGATACCGGTCATGAAAAGGTACTTGACTCTGGTATTCTTGGTGCTGGTAACTTTGTAGAGCATTTCGTGGATCATGATGTAGAGCTGGTTGATTCGAAGACCTTTGGTGAATACAGCATTTGAAGCAGCCGTATCAAAATTATCCACTAATAAAATCACACCCAAAGGTTTGAAATGTCTCATTAAAATATTATTCAAATCGAGCAAACTTCTTATAATCTCGACTCGAGTTAAATTTCCACTGGATACTTTCCTCATCATGGCACGTTCCAATTCCATCGTGTAATTTTCCCTCATCCAATCGTATTCTTTATAACAACGTTGGATTTTTTTGATCAAAGCAGCTCGAGCCGATTGGTCGGAATTTAATTCAGCGGTGGTAAACTCTAAATCTAAAAATATCACAGCGTATTGCCCCAAATGGTACTTGATTAAAGCGTAATTGGTGGGAAGTCCAATTTTAAGCTTTTTGAAAGCTCGATAAGCGTAGGTCTGGTTGAGAGGTTTGGCAACGTGTCGATCGTCTAGCTCGATCTGGGTGAAACTGCGGATCAGCTTTAGATTTGTAGTTTTACCGAAATCTCGAGGGCACGTGATGTAGTAATAGAAACAGGTCCAGGTGCTGTGAGGTCTGTGCTCCCTTGATTCGGTCATATCTTCGCGTAGAAATTCCAACATCAGTTCTGATTTATCGACGAAATGATCGCGTTGGCTGAACCAGTAGAATTCTTCGTTGCAATAGACCGAAATTTTGCAAATTGCATTAAAAACGAATAAAAAGAATAACCGAGCGAGAATCATTTTCCCGGAAATTATTGTTAAAAATTTGAATTTGATGCTGATTTTTTTCTTTAGCAGAGAGCTTGAATAAAACTGAATTCTAAAATGGAATGTTGGAAAAAATTAACGTTGAAAATAAAATTGGGGAAAAATACAATCATATTGACCTAGTGATCTAATCACGAATCTAGATCGATTATATTCATCGAGATTTACTAGATATCAGATGGGGTGCGAAGAAAATTATTGAGAATAAATTTCACGAATTCCAAAAATATAGGAGTAGGCATTTTCCTTATTCACTTTAAGATGGCTTTTTCCTCCTGATACATCCAAAATTATCGAAAAAAATTATTGAGAGGGCGAATATTTCACGGTTAAATCAGGATTGAACGAATGTCTGAATTTGTATGACAATAAAAAAATCTTACGCTCAGAAAGAATTAGAAAAAGAGAGGGTAAGAAAAAATAGCACGAGTTACCTACCAAAGTTTGAAAAAAAGCAAAAAGACGAACTTCCAGAGGATATAAAATTATAAATACACTTAGAAGTTTGAGAAGCCATGACCTCTCTGCGAAATTTTCACTTCACAGAATGAATTTTTCCAAGTCAGAAGACTTAGGTGGCATTTTTTAAAATAAAAATCTATTTTAAAAAGCAGCCGAAATTCACCATACCCAAAGTTAAATTGTAAGTAAAAATAATGGATTTTTAAAAAAGCCAAAAAGTATAAAAATGTGTTTGGATGATATGGGGGGGGGGGTAGTATTTTAGTAAGAGAGGAAAAAATCTAGAGGCAAATTTTCTTAAATAATTTTTTTTTTGAGAATTTCAAGGAATAAATTAAAAATGGGTAGGTGGGGGGAGAGGAAATTCAGTTTTCAAAACAATAAATTTCGATTTTTATTCGTGCAAGAAACTTTTCAAAAAAACTCAAATTTTTAAGGAAATTGTATGACTAATTTTTGCAAGGTCCACTAAAAAATACATCTACTTCTCCATTCCCATTCTTCCTCATCAGAAAATAATTTTGATGATTTTTAAGGTCCATCGCAAAATTACAAATTGAAAAATGGTATCCACAATTTTTGTACCAGCTTTCTATCAATTTTTGGTGCTTATATATTTTTGAAGTTGATAATTTCTTTTCGATTATGAATGAACCGACAGCATTAAAATCATTTAAAAAGTTCGTCAATAAGTAAATATGTATAATAGAAAAAATTAATCAAGTTTTCATTTCCATTAATTCAAGGTGGGTACTTTGGTAAATCACAAAAAAAATCAGAACTTCTGAGTCAAATTCAAACCATTCCCTTTACTTCATTTCAATTCGAAGCACCACTCTGCCAATTTTAAGAGAAAGTATCTAGGACACTTCTATAACACAGATCTGCACTTTTCCAGTTTTTTCCCTAAAAAATCGATTTTGATTGGATGATTTTGACTTACTTTTTAGTGCTGAGTTCGTTTTTCTCCAACAAGTCAGGATTTCTTTCAAATTGAATTTTTTGCTGAAATTATTTTATATGTAGCTTCAAGTCGAATTTATGAACACATGAAGTCTCACGAAAAAAATGTGTGGAATATAAATTTCAGAGCGTGAAATTTCTTATCAAAATGAAGTTGAATTAGTTTTTTTTTTCTACGAAGCTTAATTTTTTTTTAGAAATTTATAGTAAGAGATAAAAGTTGAACGTTGAACTTTTGACTGAAATATCTTGAAAGCTCACCTTTCCAGAAAAAAATAATTACACTTCACAAAATGGAAATTTTACGTTCCACATTTTATGATTTACCTAATCTTTTTTTCTTTTTGTAGTGCCCTTCCTTTGCTCAGAAAATCGACTACAAGTGTCAAAAATTATCGAAAAATATAATAAAATTTTTCAACGAACAATTCGAATTGTGAAAAATTCTCAAGTTCAGGAGAATTTTCACTGAATTTTTCAGAATCAAATATTAGATAGAAATTTACACGTTGATCCGTGTACTTAATTCATAATTTTTTTCATTTTTATTCCAACCATTTTCAAAAATTTCAGAAAAATTACTCATTTTTTTCACTCTATTTCAAACATATCGTTTTGTGTGATGACTTTCCATAAGAATTTTCAAATGTCTAGGTAGTTCTTAGGCAAATATTCTTTTTTTTTTCAATTGTTTTTTGTAATTTTGAAGGAAGCAAGAAAAAAACACAATCAAATTCGCCATTCTATTAGGTTTTTTTTCAATTTCCAATACCTACCTAATTTCCCATTGAAAATTTTTTTAAATTTCTTGATCCAATACTCGATATTTTTTTTAAAACTAAATTATAAAAATTGATTTTATTTTTTGAAAAAAATGATTCATGTTTTCTGCAATTTCAACACGTTGAAAAATATCACTACAAACTTGAAAAGTCGGTAAAAATATTAAGAACGATAAAATAAATATGAATGGAATTGGCAATGATACCTACATATTAATGAATAATAAATTTACGTTTTAATACACCCCTGAGAATATAGATAATAGTGGATTGAAAAAAAATCACTGAGACGTGAGATGGAATTTAAAAATTATGAATGGTTCATTTTGCTGGTGTGATTATCTTCTATTACAGATTATCGAAATTATCACGAAGGAGGTCACCGAACTGCCTCCTCAAAATACGTATAAATGAAAGATGAGTGCAGTTTGTCGCCTGCGACACGAAATCAAAATTTCGGATCGCTGAGAGCCAGTTTTGAAAATTGATCTAGGCCTGTACGATGAAAATTTCAATTTTGTATGAATTTTTGCGTGTTTTAAATGGAGATAATTATTTTTTTAGAAAATAGTCATTTGATGAGGCCAATTTACAGTTCATGTCGAGAGAAACAAAAAATATGAGTATTTTTGGCCTAATTAAAATATTGCAGAGACTATTGAATTTTATAAAATCGGTATTTTGTAATTTTTAATATGTATCAGTTTTTCTTTTGTTTCTCTTGACAAAGATATCAATTGGTCACATCAAACGATTATTTTTTAGAAAAAATTTTTCTTCATTTAAAACACAAATAAAAATCAATGAAAAATCAAAATTTTGTTCTCATAGGCTTAAACCATTTTTCAAAAGGGGCATCCAGCGATCAGAAAATTTTGATCATTAGACCACCTTTCATTCATATTTTGAGAAGACAGTTTTGTGGCTTCCTTCGTAAGACGAAATTAAATAGCAGTGAGGAGATGAGGGGAAAGGATGAAGGATGAAGGTCTAGCTTAACAATATTCTGGAAACTCCGAATAGCGAATGAAAAGACGATGGATGAGAATGACTCATGAATTCTAAGAAAGCAGTGAAAGGTGCAATAATTTGAAAACAAATACCTAAGAACTAAATCATAATTGAAAATTCAAAAATTGCTCATTCAGAGATTAACTAAAATTAAAAATCCAAAGAATTTCTCTTATAACTTCAATTGAAGCGTCTGTTTAAAAAACAACCATAGTCCAAAAACTGTATATTAAAAATAGGACCCAGGTTTACTTTTTTTTACAGTACACTTATGTCCTTTTTCTCATGTACAAATTTTGGACTATGGTTGTTTTTTAAACGGACGCTTCAATTATGTACCATATTCAATGAAAATTGTCTCAATTAAACTCCCATTTATTTCAAAAATTATCTCAAACAAAACCATTCTCAAAATTAAAAAAAAAAACTCAACCTACTAAACATCCTACATTTCCCCTTCCAGACCCATTACGTCACGCAGACCTCACGTTTCGACCAATAGCACCTCTCCTCACACTCCCGCCACCGACCGCTCATTCATGACCCGCGAGTTCGACACACCTGGCTCAGACCACACAACCACACACACACAACACACAGGTAAATTCACACCTCCGCGATGGGCACCGGGGTAGCGGGACGGAATACGTAAATCAACTTTCTGGGAATTTACCTCTACATACGTCCGACAATATCGTACGTTTTTCGCTCAGCGATTTCAACTTGGACAACAACTTGAGAACAACTTTATACGAGTGGAATGCCAAGTTGATGTTAACGATTCATGGTTCTTCCGTCATGCTTATTTATGTTTTCGCGATTTTCGCAGCAAAATAGTAACGCCAAGTTATGTTATTAACAGCCAAGCTCGAAAGTTCCATCGGAGTTTAGTGTACGAGTTCTAATCTCTCGACGCGATAAATGTCATCGTAGTGTTATCTGTTTTACAACAGACAATTAATCGTATTCGAATTGTCGTCAACGTCGCACTCAAATCTTACAATTTTTGTGGTTTTTCTTCCCCTTAAACGATACAGTGGTATAGTTTTCAGACCTAGTTCTTAGATTGGGGCAGAAAATAATGGTTCTATTTCAGAATCATTCCGATCCCAAGTACCAACTACTCGAAGCACCCAAGTACGTAAAATACACAAACACTTTAGATAAATTGAACAATAAATCACTCACCTTTTGATAATTATCGTTGCGTAGGAAAAAATGCAGCTGCGTAGCTCATTCTTGGGCAATATTCGGACTAATCGTGTTATCAATCACGATCACTTTGATATCACTGGTTATGATATGGGATCAAATCAAACAAATGCAACGTAAAACGGAAACTCTCGATATCGTTCTGTTCGGACCCAAACGAGAAAACTCTGGTAAATATTTTTCAACCTAGAACATCACAAAATAAACATTACGTAAGATTAATTTCATAATTTTGGTTTCGTTTATTCTCAGATGTGGTACGATTTTCGGAGTATCGAGTGTTATCCTACGCTTTGGCAAATGGCAGTTATAATCCGGCTATGAATCGATTCAACGCACCACCTCGAAATTTACTCAACTCAGATGTTGAAACTTATCAACACGTAGAGAAACCTTATGCTTTGGTTTGCTACTACGTCTTACCCAGCAGATCATCTTCGGTTGATCGTCTTTACCCAGCTGATATCGATCCCAATCTATGCACCCATATTATCATTTCGTTTGCTACTGTACACAACAACAGTATTCATTTCCCTGATACAGACGTAAGCGTAGGTTTTTCCAATCTAGAGCAATTTTGATAAATTTTGTAAAAATATCGAATAAATATTTGCAGATCGCCGATCAATTGATAGCTTTGAAGAAAAATAATACTAATTTGAAGCTACTTCTATCAGTGGTATCGTTTTCGACATCGAATGACGCATTTGCCAGCATGGTTTCGAGCGAAACCAGTCGTAAAATGTAAGTACGTCAGTCAATAAACCCACCGAAAATGTATCTTATCTACCTGAACTATCTCGAAGGTGAATTTCAACGCTAAAATTTGCTCTAATTCGGTTACAGGTTCATCGACAGCGTTACCAGAGTTCTGGAGGTATACTCGCTCGATGGCATCGATCTCGACTGGGAATTCCCAGCCTGGCCCGAGACACGTAATGTTAGTCAAAGAGATCAATTTACCGATTTATTGAAAGAAATGAGAGCCTGTTTTGGTGATAAGTTCTTAATCAGTGCGGCCGTTGCTGCTCCTTATGTGATATCCGATCGAGCCTATGATATTCCGAAAATGGCGTTGTAAGTAAACTATTTCTTATTTGAGGTGTCGCATTATTAGACGATAAAATAAATATGGGCGGTGGGTAAATCGAGTCTAGCTCTATTGTAACGAGTGTAAATTAGAGCTAGGGAAGATAAACAAACTCGAGGTTTGTGATTTTAGTTGCTGATTTGTCAATATTTTCGGTTCGTTTGAGAAAATTATCGGAGTTGATTCGAAAGCAAAATACAAAGAAGTTAGTCGTAAGCGAAACGATAAAAATAAATCGAGTTTTAGAATTTCTGGGAAACTGAAATAATAAACGATTATGATCGTATTATGACATTGAAAATTATAGAAAAATGGATCCTATTGTTAGGTTCGTAAATTTTTGAAAAAACAAGAAAGAATATAGTTTCGTTGAAAATCGATGAAATTCGAAGAACTGCCATTTATCGAATGTTAAAATTAAAATAATAAAACCAAGTACATTACGAGCCAAATCATTTCTTATGATCATGATTGGAAAATCGATAATAAGAAACTATCATTTGAAAAATTTCCCAATGAAATAAAATGCTAATTATTGGAAAATGAGAATCATAACAATGAATCATAATGCCTCTTTCGGTTTTCAGTCTTCTGTTGAACCAATCCATCCCATAATCTTGTTCAATTCAACCTCAGGCTTATTTCCGAGACATTAGAATCAATCTCTAATTTTTCCATTGGGCTCGCACTTGAGTTTCTAATTCTGGATGGGGGGAGGGGGTCAAATTACATTTTTGGCCAAAAAAATTGAGTTCAAATTGAACATTCAGTGAAAATGATGACTTTTAAAATGAAATTTGAAAAAAAAAACTTTTAGACTCGGAAAAATTGAATTTTAAGCAGAAAATTTATACCCCTTCCCTCCATCAACCTCACACTTCCTTCGAATTTGAATATTCTAATGAACCAATCATTTCCATAATCTTATCCAACTCAATCTTGGGCTTCTATACGAAACATCTAAATTCAATTTCTGACTTTCTTGCTTTTTCTTCCAGATACATCGACTTTGTCAACATTATGTGCTACGATTACCACGCTTACGTTTGGTACCTACCTTTCACCGGAGCCAATGCGCCTCTGTACGCGAGCAACATCGACGTCGACTACGGAGCCACCCTCAACACCAATTACACCGTTAATTACTGGATCGATCGTGGAATGCCCAAAAACAAAATCGTAGTCGGAATGCCAACCTATGGCCACTCTTGGACGTGAGTCTTTCCTCCATATCTGTCAATCAGAAAAAAATCCATACTGATGATACTTTATCAATTACTCAGGTTGAAATACCCGAATATGCACGAATATGGAGCCCTAGCAGAAGGATACGGTTCAATAGGAGAGAAAGGATTCGTATCTTATAGAAAAATCTGCGATTTTCTCAATCTTAAGAATACAAAAACCGTATTTGATGGCAGTACTCGAGTTCCTTACGCTTACAATGATAAAGAATGGTTCTCTTTCGATGATCGAGAGAGTATCTCTTATAAGGTAATTATTACTTGATATTTTTAAAATTTTTCAATTTCATAAAAAAATTGACGTAAAAATTTTGATTGTTATTTTCTCAGGCCAATTACATCGCCGAAAAAGGCCTAGGAGGCGCTATGATATTCTCTCTAAATCAAGACGACTTCGAAGGCACCGTCTGCCCAGAACGTATCGCTTTCCCGTTGGTCAAACGGGTCAAAATGGTGATATTGGACGACTTACTGTAATCTTGGAAGTCAAACACGACGATAGCTCATCGATTCCAACATAGTTCAATTTTTTACCCCCTCTTGCCTCGACTTTCTCTCCTTGCCCCAGCCCTTCCCCTTCGTTTGGAACCTTAGGCAATCACATCTGAGTGTAATATGTCGACACTCGACGAAATTCGACCATTTTTTTTCTCTAGTTACCTACCTACCATCGTATGAAATATTACGAGGAAAATTTTCAGTAGCTTTAAATATCACCGGCCTTCGAGTCGTTCAAGGTGATTCCCCCTTCCTTCCTCGTGCCAGCGACGCAGGTGACCGACCACCGCGGGGGCCGGACCAGACCGGCGCAAACACGATACTCAATTAGTACATTCTTTCGAGAGTATTGTTTTTTTCTTTTATTTTTTTCGTATTAATTTTATTTGGCGCGTTAGTAGAATAATGCGAAAAAATCACGGTGTTAAATTAAGTTGATGATTGACTACGAAGACGACGATAGTGAAACATGATGAGAGAGCAATCCAATTTCAATGTGTATTTCGTTACCAAGTTATCTAATATTTATATTTTGTACCAATAATTTGTGGCTCGGACAATCATCAATTTAATTTTTATTCAAATTTTTTTTATCTTTATTTCGATAAGCCAAATAGTACACTGTCGTGTAGTACTCGAGTACTCATTTAAGCGCAGAAATTCCTCCCCTTCCCCTCAACCCAGCTCCTTAATTATTATTTTCCTTCTTATACACTACAAATCGTTCATATACTTCGCATGTAGTAAGTATTCTTTTTATTTTTAATTATGTAATTAGCAGGACTATTCGATATCATTTTTTACTGTCTTTTGGGCCACGATTTCACCGTATCTTGGTGCAGGAAAATTGGACCCTTTTTTCGAAATAAAGAGTCAATTTGCTGGGAAAATCTATGATTGGAATGGCTCAGTGAATCCATGTTGGATAATCGTTCATCGTATTCGAGAGGGGTAAAGTACATTATTGACCTTGAAATTTCCGATGAAAAATTCGCAGAAAATAATTAGTAAATTTTCCATCAAATTAATTTCTTTTCTCGATCGAGTAATTTGTTTTCGAGTCTTTACTTCAATTTGAAGCATTCGGTGGAGGAAGGAGGGGTTATGCAATTTCAAGAAGATCAATTTCTATGGTTTTTTTTCACGACTAAATTTACACGAAAAATGTATTTGGTTATGAAAAAAAAAGCAAATGACATGATATTTTTTGTTCGATTTATGCGAATTTTCAACCACCATACAACTCGATTTTTTCCAAGTTCATAATTTTCAAAAATTTTCAACTCCAAAGCCAAACATCTTTTCAACTCTAATGAATTTTTGTAGGTAGTTGGGAAATATTTCGAGAAAAAATTCCAGTGTGGAAAAAAATTGAGAAATTTTTCTGAAGAGAAAATTTCAGATTCGAATAAATGTTGAGAAAAATTTTAAGAAAATTTGCATATAAATTTTAAGATAAATACATCAAGAGTGAGAAATTTTTTATGAAAAAATACAGGGAATTGAAAATTATAAAACTGGTAGACCCGGAAAAACGTTTTAAGAAAAAATTTAGAAGAAAAAAAAAATGAAAATAATGAAACAGAGAAAATTCAATCGTTCTCACCATTTTTCATTTTCGTGATTTTAGTCGTGGCTATTTTTTTCGTTTCTTTCGAAACCTCGATCCTTCCTTCGTGAAAAATTTTAAAAAATTCAATGAGCCTTCCGTGAGACTTTCTCAGCTCACAAAACCCTGGTTAATTTTCCCGAATAATTTTGCTGCGGATGATAATTACTTTTTATTGTTTAGAGGCTGTGAAAAAATTTTATTTAAAATTAGGTTATTTTATAATACGTAATATAAATATTTATGTACTCGCGTATATTTTCTTGTGTTTTAATTACAATGACAAATTTTGCACCCTCCATAACCGTTAATTTCCCACACGACCACACGTCTCCCAACCCTCAACTGCGTAAATCACCTACCGACTCATCTACACCAGATTTACCTAGGTACCTACCTACCAATTTTTATATTATACCAGCACGACTTTTTTTTTGTAAATGCATTTTTTTGAAAATAATTGTATTTGTAATATTTTTGTACACGAATTCTTTTCCCATGACCCTGTAGATTACTTTTTCAAGCATCGCCGTGGTATATTGTAAATTATTTATAGAAATGTGTGTGTGTGTGTGTGTGTGCGTGTGAATTAGAATGGATTGCTCAAAATTATACGATCAGAAGTTGATATTATTATTGTAATCGTTCAAAATATAAGACGTGACTTTTTAGAAGATTTAATCAAAATTATTTTATTGTATTTCTACGTAATATTTTGTGTATGTGTGTGTATTTTTTTAAAAATACGATTAAGCTCGCGTATAAAAATTACGAACCGTTATATCTCGATAATGAGAAATTTTATTTTAGTGTTTTATGCTCTGTGCTGAAGGTGCGATTGTGTATACTACATACCTATATTTTTGTCACAATTATCGTATAAAAAATGAAAATTGGTGTGAACATGAATAATTATATATTGTGAAAATTCAATGAATGTTGATTTATTTTATGGTATTTTTTCTATTTTCCTACGAAGAGTTCTTCCAAAAAAGATCAGAATCCATTTTTTAGTGAATGAGATTTCTGCTTTGGTGGAGCCTCTTTTTTTTCGAAGATCAACAACGTATAGACTTTTAATATTCAGAATTGAGTCTGTTTTTAAAAATGTTTGAATTTTTATGCAATTTTTTAAAAGTTCAAATTATGTTCAAAATTTTTTTCTCAACTTCCAAGTCCAATATTCAAATAGCTCTCCTAAGTTTAAAATCCGGAAATTTTGCAAATTTAAATTTCTTTCAATATTATTCTCCAATCATCCAAGTTGAAAATCTTTTTGCATCATATTTTCTGAGTTCAACTGAAATTTTTTTCTCCACTTTCGGATCCCAAACTTGAAATTTTTCCTATTTTCATGTAGTTTTCCAACAGTGTAGTTGCCTTTCTCAAAACATGACAAATTCTACACCAAAGTTTTCCACACCTAACACTTCAGACAGTTTTTTGGAAATTTAATTTCTTGGTGTGAATAATAAAATTGAACCTGGAAAAAAACTAAAATTGGAATTTTAAAAAATCATGAGAAAAATTTTTATTCGTAAAACTGTTGAATTTTGACCTTGGAAGTTGAAAAAGTTGACTTTTTAGAAAACCTAACAGACTTTCAACTGTGTTCAGAATTCATAATTTTTTCTCCAAGTGATCGTTTTTTTTGCTTCTTTCGTGGCTGAAGAAATAATACGATTTGTTGTGGTCAGAGGTCTCTAAAGGAATGGTTTCGGTAGATCGATCCCTCAAAATCCTTATCTAAAGTATGTGTCTGATTTTCAGAATTACTGATAAAAAAAACATACATTTCACTATTTCGTTTTGATTTAAAAAATTAAAAAAAAAGATCCAAAATGGACTGAAAAGAAATCTTGGGACCTCGTCTTGAATTTTGTCACTTTTTGGTGAAAATAATAACTTGAGAATTGAAAAAGTTACAAAAAATAATCTTATTCAACTCTCAAGTAAAAATAATTAGAGATAATTTACAATTAAAAATAAATAATATATCGAAGCCTGCATACCGAAAATAATCCATTTTAAATACTCGACCCAAATATCTGTACGATAGCTCAATTTTAATCAATAAGCTATCGAATACACATCTGCAGATAAAACAGATAATAATCTGAACTAGATATTAGTCTCATCCATTTTTATCAAATTCGACGCACAAAAATATTCAGATGCCTAAACTTTTTCCTCATTGAAATTTGGTTCGAGAAAATCATTACTTCACTTCGAGAGGCGGTCAAAGATAATTCATACTTTGTGTTTATCCCAAAGCCAAGGTACGTAAATAATTTATTTCATTTTATAGATTTTTACCACAAGTACTCTACTTTTATCAAACATTGACTTTTTCATTGAAAAATTTCATCTCCCGATAAAAATATTTCACTTTTTCCAATTTTCAAATTAGAATTACCTCGATCCCTGCTTATCGAACATTCATTATTATGTTCCAAATCTTTTTTCAAAATTTCGTTTGTTTCATTTTTTGGGTCGCACATCATCGACAACACTAAAAATGTTTGACATCTATAGAAAATTTAATCAGAATGAAAAATATTTTCAACATTCATCTTTAAAATCAAATACATGGATAATTTTAGAAAAAATCTAAAGTAATGATTCAGTGAGAAGAAAAACGCAACATCAAAATTTAGAAATTGAATAGTTGAATTCCTCACGAATTGAGAAGACCTATCATCAAAACTGAGAAATTTCAGACGAAAGAAGTAAAGTGCAGGGCTAAAATTGATCTAAATTTTAACATTTTTTCAAGTTGATGAGTACCCGCACAAAGTTACATCGATCGCAAATAATTCATCAAGCGTCGCTGCTGATACGAGAAACTCGATATCTGTGATTTATCTCGATTATAAATAAATAATACGCAAAGCCATGTAGATAAATCGTTGAATAAAAATAAACGTTTGTAAAAATTATTACGAATTATCGATATTTTTTTTTCAATCGTGTGAGCTTCCTCGTCATCATTCGATAAAAATGACATTTTCAGGAAATCGAACAATCAAATGAAAAAAATATATCGAATTGTCATAAATTTACGTCGCGTCGTATGCATCCAAGTACGAACAAAGTACAAGGTTGAATCAATATGAAAAATTCTTGACATTGTTTGCACTTTCAGATTAGCACAATACGTTGAAGAGAATATTTCACCGAATTAACGTATGAATATAAACAAGTGTCGCGACATAATTTGACGTCAACAATTTTAAAAAACTTCGGATTAAGGAGATAGATAACATAATTTTCGAGCTAGGCACAGATCACACCTAAATTATGAAAAGGTAGAGGGGCAACTTCAAGTACATTTTTAAGCCCTCGACAACACGACAAAAAAATTAAGTTCAACTGCATCCTCATCGAAAAATCCCAAATATATTTAAATATTTGAAGGTTGATTTCACATATTGAAAAAATATACAAAAATGTACAAACACAAGGTATTTCTAATTAAAATTCATTAAAAAAATAAACTTTTTACTTCTAAATATCTTATTTCGATTGAACATTCGCACTCTTATTCGTCAATTAGTCAAATCATCATAGACGTCCGGGTCTTCAAACAAATCGTCACTCCTCAGTTCAGAATAGTTCAATAAAATAAAAAACCTGAAGACCTGACAGCAAACGAGCCAAAACGAATCTTTCCAACACATCACAGAACCTTATATCTGGCCTTGTTTCCAACATGATGAGAGGCTGTGGTCAATTTCAGAAGTTCTTCTTTGATCAACCTGGTAATCTCGACTTTGGCCTTAGAAACGGATAATTCGTTGACACTTTCGATAGCCAAGTATAATTTACGATCTCCTTCGGGAGGAGTTTTACCAGTGGGATAGTACGTGCCTCGGACGGTGATACCAGCCTCCGAGTATTCGGCGATTTGAGCCAAAGCTTCCTGAAAATTTTCATAAATAGAAAAAAAATCGGATTAATAAATTGGCAATTTGAATCATTGAAAAGTGGGCAAAAATAGATAACAAACCTTGGACGTGACTCTCCATCTGGCCTGTTGTGGAAAATCGTTGATTTCCAATTCTTCTTCGTATTTGTGAAACGTCTCAACTTCTTCCTCTTCTTCCTTATCTTCTTCTTCCTTCGGCTGGTAATTCAATCTGTTGTTTAATTTGGCCGCTAATTGTTCGGCGACGGTCTTGGCCTGAAAGAAAAAACAAACGGAATAGAAATCACGTAAAAACTCGACCCGTAAAAAAGGAAGAAGAATTAAACGCAGACAGAAGATAGTTGATGAAAAAATTCGAAATATTTACAACTTACGAATACTAATTACACTTACCGGGTACTGCTATCAATATAACATCAACCTAACAAGAAAACTACCCGTAATTTACGAAATCTAAGACAAAATAAGGGTCACTATCGGAATTTAGTCACCGTACCGTCGCCACCATCACGCGAAATTACCGATAAAATTCGAAACTAGAGCGTAAAATTAACGTACCGTAATTGTAGATCGAAAATAGTTCCACGCCAGCTAGTAATAGCCCATCTAATACACGATATTTCAACAAAATCGTTGAAATTATCCGCGAAATACCAAAATTACCAAATTGGTACGTAATTACCCGAAAATTTACCGTAATTACCAACGAGCTGAATTTTTTTACCGTCAATTACCATTCAACAAATGCCCAATACCATCATAGATATCATCATTACCGTCGTTTACCAAATGTTTACCGTAATTACCGGTAATTTGTTTCAATTACTCGATAATTACCACAAATACGAGTAATTTACCGTAATTACCGAATTTCTACTTTCGCTTTTCATTATTCTATACGATTTCAGGCAAACTATTAGAATTATTCATCGACTATTAAGACTAATATTTCAATTTATTCGGGTAATTTACCGTAATTACCCATCGCTCGTTCGATTACCATGTCCAATAATCGATTATTCATCGAACATAGAAATACAACAATGTCTGCGGTAAATCGTAATTTTTTCCCAAATTGAGTGGTCTACATCCCCATCCGAATGTATCAGTTTCTACTCCAATCACCACCAATCCAATTAGCTACAAACCTCCACCGGAAAATATGACCTATTTCGAGGTCTGATAAAACTCACCGTTATCAACGGTTGTGATCCGCCACCTTTCATAATCGCTTCGGCAGTTTGCTGCGTTGCAGCTTTGGCATCCGGTCCCAAATTCTTCTGTATATTAATCTTGGAAGCTAATCGTTTGGCCAAATCCAATTTCTCCGTATTCATCGTTGCTCCATTGGTAGGTTGAGCAGTAGCAGTGACTCCAGTGACAGCAGCGGCGGCCGTGGCAGATCCGTCGATAGGTGCCTTGATCTCCTTAACTATTCTCTTCGGAGCCAGCATGCTTTCGATTTGCTGATCAATATCGCCTTCGATATCTTCGTCGTCGGAGTCTTGCAACCCAAGGGCGACCTTTTGAACTTTCTTCTTTTCGTTTGCTAAGGCAGCTTCGGTTTCGTCGAATTTGAATCCTTTTCCGCTGAATCCGCCTCCGGTGTGGACTTTCTTTCCTTCCTATTGGCATAAAAAACGATTAGAGTAAATTTACAGCTAGTGAAAATTTCAAGAAAAACTAAAGATAAACGTACAGCAGCCTGTTTTGCTCGGTACCGGACCCACATAGTGTCCAATTCCGGTGGCACTGGAACATTGGATAACTCTAGAGCACGTACAACGTCGCCGGAAAAACGTTCTTGTTCTTTGGTGATGAACGTGTACGCGAATCCTTTGTTGCCAGCTCGTCCGGTACGTCCGCATCGATGCACGTAATCCTCGTAGTGATTCGGACAGTCGTAGTTTACAACCAGGATCATATGCTTGACGTCTAATCCACGGGCCGCCACCGATGTCGCGATCTAATAAAAAAACCAAAAATATTTTGGTGAGAAAATTTACTTTTCGCATAGAAAAAAATTGATTCATATTTTAAAATCTTACCAAAATCTTGATTTTTCCATTCTTAAAATCGACGATATTGCTATCTCTGTCGTACTGATCGATACCTCCGTGTAAAGCCATACAGCTGTACGAAGCTTTCATCAGATCTTTCAGTAAAGTATCAGCATTCTCTTGTTTATCGACAAATATGATGGTACTGCCTTGATCGTAATAGTGACCTAGGACTTCTAATAATTTTAAAAATTTTGCATCTTCTTCTAAAACGATAACATGTTGCTCGACATCTTTGCAGACTACACTACGACCACCGACCTAAACAATCATAATCGGTCATAAATATAAGACAGAAATTTGAAATTAGAAGTAGAAAAATACGAATAGAAAGAAAAAATCAATTACTTGAATTTCGATAGGTTTATTAAGAATACGTCTTGCTAAAGCTTCCATTTGTCGAGGAAACGTTGCACTAAACATGACTACTTGCCTATCTGGACGAATATTATCGATAATTTTCATAACCTGAAAATTCAACCCATTTAAATAACAGTGATAATAAAAACTATAATAATTAAATTGATTAACGTACCTGTGGTTCAAATCCCATGTCGAACATTCTATCAGCTTCATCAAGAACAACATACGTGACTCTTCTTAAATTGGTAACTCGACCTAAAGATCAATCAAAGACAATAAATCAAGTTTGCATTATCTTCATTTCAGGAATATTAAAAATAATTTGAAAAAACTCACCATTATTGGCAGTCAACATATCGATCATTCGACCAGGAGTACAAACGATTATTTCGGCGCCTCTTTTCAACTCTGCGATCTGTTCTGAGATACCAGTACCTCCATAAACGCATACCACGCGTAACCCCAAAGATTTAGTAAACTTTCTAGTTTCTTTACCAATTTGCATAACTAATTCTCTCGTCGGACCCATAATCACAGCTACAACATTAAGGTATTAGATTAATGAACCGTAACTCGGGGCTAGGATGTCTAGATTGGCGTATTCTGCATTACCTTTTGGATAAATTCGCCCACATGGCGATTATATTTTCGCAGATTAAAACATCCCAATGGAGACGAATCGCAAACGGTAATTACCTAAATTATATCGATCCCGTATTAGTACCATACGGGGCACTCTTACCGCGATTCGACTTTATTGAATTTATAAAAAAGAAAAAATTGTGCGGCGACTTGAATAAGATAATGAAATAGCGAGGTACTTACCAATAGGACCATCTGCATCGGAAAGTTCAGGTTGATCCAGAATATGTCGCAACATAGGTAAAACAAAAGCCAATGTTTTTCCACTTCCGGTTTTCGCGATGCCAATGGTATCTCGACCTGTTGAAAAAAAAAACCAATCAGATCGTTGATGAAAATTGAAGAAAAAGAATCGATTCCATAAATCATTTACATACCAGACATAATTGCAGGAATTGCTTGAGATTGGATAGGAGTAGGTTTTTCGAAACCGTGTTTCTTTAATGCTTCAAAAACTTTTTTACTAACGCCACAATGGGCCCAGGTTTTAATAGGTTTGGGGCAATTTTTACCACGAACTCGAATACCTTCTAGATCCTGCATGCATAAAATATCAGCATAATCAAACAATACGATCAAATTGAATATAACAGAAGGAAAAAAAATTAACGAACCTCTCTATACTTGGCAACTTCTTCATTAGTCATTTTTGCTATTTCAGGAACTTCAACATAGAATGCTTTTCTAAATGGCATATATTCGACACCGGAATGATCAACTTTTGCCAAATCTTTTTTTTGTTTATTGGCCAAGTTGGCTGCAGCTGAATTCAAATCTTCTTCTTCCTCTTCGGAGGAATACTGTAATGAGGCAGGAAAGAATAAAATTTCAGGACAAATGAAGAGTAAAACCAAACAATATCAATATTACCTCTAAGCCATCTTGATTCTGTTCGATCAATTCGCCTTTTCGTTTCTGCTCAATTTTCTTCTTAGCGACACCGGTCATAATGACAACTCCGCTAGGAGTCTGGTTGACTGCTTTATTTTCATCCAATTTATTGACCTTTTTCACTTCTTCATTGACTTCCTAAAAACACAAACAAAATATGAGACACGTTTTTCGACGAATGTTCAAAAATAAACTTAGAGAACGAACCATCATAAATGCGTCAAGTGGATCAATTTCTTCTAATTCTTCTTCGACAACAGGAACGGCTTCGGTGGGGGTTTCTTTCTCTTTCTCCTTTTCTTTTTCCTTATCTTTGTCTTTGGTTTCTTCTTCTTCGTCACTGTCATCTTCCAAGTTCCATTTTTTACTCGGTATTTGAATATTTGCTGCGTAAATAGAAAAAATTCATCGTGAAGATATTCGAAAAAATGATTGTTAAAATACAAACGATACGAGTAACTTACAGATGGAGGATTTCAAATCTTTTCTGACAGCTTCTAATTCTTTCTTTTTCCTTTCGGCTCGCCACCTTTCAATTCTTTCACGACGCTTTTTCATTTCTTCTTCTAATTTTTTCGCTTCAACTTCCTAAAAATTTGATGAAAATTAAAAATAGTATCATTCATACATATACATATTTTAATTTTGCTCCATACACAAAAACTCGACTTACTTTATCTCGATTACTAGGATCAAACAAATCTTCCTCATTCTTTACTTCCTTCTTCTCTTCTTCTTTCGGTGGTACTACTTTCTCTTTAGGATGATCTTTCGAGTGTGTTTTAGAATTCTTGGATGAGCGATCCTTCGAACGCGATCTAGACCGCCGTTTAGACCGAGACGATTCATATTTCCGGTCTTTCCGGCTACAAAAAAATATTCCATTATATCAAAGAACAAAACGCAAATCAGCGCAAAGATTTACAACCTACCTGCGATCTCTATCCCTTTCTTTATCACGACTGCGAGATCTCCGGTTATAACTCCTTTCCGGAGTTCTGCTACGATCTTTAGATTTGCTACGTTCACGGGAACGACTCCGGCGCCGCTTTTCACGTCTTCTATCACGGTCTCGACTGTTTGATCTGCTACGTGATCGTTTCTTGTGATAGCTACGAGTAATTAAACAGAATTGAACTTATAATTCATGTCAATATTCGAGTTTTAATTGTCGATAGTTTGGTCGATCGTTACCTGCTGTTGCGCGTCATGATGAAGCACCGAAAAGCCGATTAACGTATAAATTTAATGGATTGAACTTATCAGCGCATGGAAACGAAGATGTATGGGACAAGTCTGAAATAAATTAAACTTCTAATTACACATTATAACATCAAAATTCGACAAAATTGTCAAACGAAAATTGAAGAACAGAGAACAGTGAACACGAAGGAAGAGGAATTTTGTGGGTAATGGCGGAGGCGAAAATATATACAAGATGGGGGGGAAAAGGAAAATGCCTCGTTTTATTTATTCGCGTGTTTTTCTAAAGCCTACGTAATATTCAAATACCATGTTTTCAATTTACAGAAATTTGATAATTACCGGTAATTACTTGATCGATTACTAAAATTCAGTGTTGCAAAAACCAAAAAATTTATGAAGTTAGTGTAGCTGCAGTGTTGAAGTAAGTTCGTACAAAAAATATTGATAAAAATTTTTAATTTTGACATTTTTATCACTTTTTCTTATGAGAAGTGATAAAGAGGAAACGAGAAGAAAGAAAATACTGAAAATTTAATTTATGGAAACCTGCGGAGACCTTTTTTCATAATTCATCATCCTGAACAATTTTCATAGTTCTCTATTACGTTAAAATTGAAAAATTCCATTTCGTTCGGAAGCAAATAATGTATTCAAAACACGTTCATTGCCTTCAATTTCCGTGTTCTCATTTTTGTCGACCCTAAACGAGAACCGAGAATCAAGATCTAGTTATAGGTACGTATTAAGTAAAGGGAAATCCCCATACAACGGCATGAATCACTCGAATTCTGTATCCGTTTCGTCAATTCCAACTACCTGGATACCTGGAATCGCAATCCGCGAAGGACGCAGATTTCTTTTCTCTCCCTTCCCATATCCCGACCCTACTCCTAAAAAAAATGCAATAGCCCAAACAGCCACAGCTCGACTGATAAAACTACCATGCAATTGTCGGCATGACTGATTGCATTGCACTCACTCTTACATTACCAGCTAACTACACAATTAACGTTTCTCTATGGTCTTTTTACAATTGATTGCGTTCCACAGGGAGGTGAACATTTTCGCGAGATAACCGCGCACCGGCGTACTTTCATCAACGACGGCGGTGGAGACGGGGTGCCGATTCGCAGAATAATAAACGACGGTGATGATGTCACAATCCGAGTATGAATTATCACTTTTATAAAGTTCACCGATATGTGCGAGCAGTTTGATGTATAGCTCGAACTATGAGATGCCGCGCAGGGCTTTTAAAGCAGGATTAAATTGTCCTTGAAAATACAGCTTTTCGAGTCGTATTATTCACGTAAGTTTCGCAATTTGGTGTCAATTTTCGAGTTTGTTTCGAGTTACCGAATTCGTCGTGTTTTCACTTTGCATATGTTTAGTGCGAATTAAAAATAACGCGATTAAATTCGCGTACCGTTGAAATGTGAGTCGAATTAGTGATTGAATAATTTTACAGGCTGCAAATATGGACGGAATATCGAACCCAGTCGATTCATCCAAAGACGATACCAATTTAGATAATTTGTATTTAGCTTTAACGCAATGTTTCGCTGTAATTATTTGTGGGTGAGTAGATACAAGCTTAATAATTATTTTGTTTTCGATTTTATACAATTCTGTATTGATTGCGTTCCTTATTATGTTTGTAGGTATTTGGCAGGTCGAACTCATATGATCACCCAAAGGGAGACATCGGGACTGAACACATTCGTAGGAAAATTCTCGCTTCCTTCTTTGATATTTATCTCGCTGTGCCAGATTGATCTATCATCAGTTAACTGGATGTTTATATTTGCTATATTTGTATCCAAAACCATAATATTTTTCTTAGTACTTATTATAACGGTGGTAGTTACCAGACCAACGAATACAGCACGAGCTGGTTTATTAGCCATATTTTGTACACAAACCAATGATTTCGCTATTGGAGTTCCTATAGGTAACTTCAAACGTGCCTTTTACCGAATACTTCTCAAGGACTTATTCTAACTCGTCGATTATTTATATTTTTCAAGTTCAAGCCTTATACAACAACACGCATCCGGATTACGTCGCCTATCTGTATTTATTGGCTCCGATCTCGTTAACGATTCTGAATCCGTTCGGTTTTGTGATGATGGAAATTGGAAAACAGCCCGCGATTACAACGAATTCTCAAAATACCAATGAAAACACGAGATGGCAAATGATACGAAATGTTATTCGTAACATTATCAGCAACCCTATTGTTTTTATGACTGCTTTGGGTATAATTGGTAATCAAATATTCAATCATCAGCCTCCGGAAGTGCTCAAGAGTGTTTTAAACGTAAGTTGGAATTTTATTGTCATTGAGAAATGAGAAATTAAATCAATATCGAAGTACGTAGAATACTGATGGTAACTCGAGTTTTTTTTACTATTTTAGGTGTTCGGTAATGCCTTCACTGGAACTGCTCTCATGTTATTAGGATTACGAATGGTCGGACGAGTCCATACTCTTCAAGGCACAGCTCTACTTACACCTTCATTATTAATAATTACCAAATTGTAAGATCTTAATTCCGAATTTAGTCCAGATTGCATTTCTAATTGGGTTCTTCCTTCGATAGATTGTTGACTCCGTTAGTGATGAGAGAAATCGTAGCATTATGTTTGAACCAAGGTTCTCCCACTGAAGATAATTTAGATTTGACAACGTTTGCTTTTCTATACGGTACATTACCATCGGCTCCAGGAGTGTTCGTATATGCAAATGCCTACGGCTTAGATATTGACCTGGTAATTAACTCAATTCTGGAAGATCATCTCCATCGTAATATTTCTAATTTCTCGATTGGTTGCAGGTTGCAGCTTCTATGGTATCGTGTACCTTTTTATCGGCCCCTTTGATGTTCGTATCGGCGAAAATGATCGCAGCAGCATCGATGGCCAAAGATGAATATATTAAACTTTTGGAAGCTTTTGAATTTGACACCAGTATACTGAGTTTAATAGGAGGGGTAAGATAATTACGAACGAATGATTCATACCAATTAATCTTATCTTTTGTTCGACTTGTTACCGAAACGAAAAATAGATAAAGAAAATATGTATTTTTAAAGATGATAATTCGAGTATTACGTTTCAGCTGCTCGTATTCATTGTACTGGTTACAAAACGCAGATTCAGATTCCCTCACAGACTAACGTTTTTCTTAATCGCCGCACAAGTAATTAACCTACCGATAACATTCGCGTAATTTATAAATGAGAACGAAGGTATTTAACCTTTTATTTTTTTTTTTTTGCGCAGATCATAGGATGTGTTAGTTCACTTTTGCAATTCTATGGGCTTGATTCGGTCCCTAAATTGTTGGGTATTGCCAGCGATATGTGCGCAGCTCTGTGCTCGGCTTCGTTGGCCATTGCTTTGCTGTTCATTCACGCAAGAGCCGAACAAACGTTGAGTAGTGTCCAACCGGCTTTGATTGTGCTGCCTTGGGGGTCAGTATGAAAAATGTTCGATGAAGTTGAAAGTATTGAATGAATTATTCTATGTTGAATCATCCAGATTGGCTCGAAGTCTTTCAATTCAAAATTTTTTATGGATTTTTTTGATAGTCTGAGGAAGAAATCAACGTCATTTCGATCCTAATCCTTCATAAGGATGGTCCTCGTAATTTTCGTAAAATTGGAATTTTCTGCGAAGCTGTATGGTCGATTTAACGTCGAATGAGTCCAATAGGAAAGTTTCGAATGAGAAAATAAACTTTTCCGGAAAATTTATTACAAATTTGAAAATAATTTCTCGTTCGAAATGCCAACTTCGTGCCTCAAATAGCATTACTAATTACTGATTACTTCTATTAAACTAATCGACCTTGAACGAAATATTCAATCGAATAAGTTTATCGATTTCAATCTGCGAGTATTTAATATTCGATATAATTTCTTTTTCAGGATACCTTTATGCTTGACGACAATTTTGATTTCTCTCTACCATCCTGCAACCTCATCAGACTCAAATATCCCTGAACCATTTGGAATGGTCTCAAATGGATTATCCATTTCAGTTTTCATGTTCTCGTTGATCGGTAATGAAAAAATATCGAAATGAAAATCATGTGCATTGGCAATTTACTCAATATTGACTCATTATCATTCCAGTCACGGTTGTATGTTTGGTGCTGGCTGAAAGGAACCGCCGTCAAAATGCTCGTTACTCTTCGGTCACCGAAGATGATCTTCCTGCGAGTATTTCGAGCGCTGTTATGTCCAGTTCTAGTCGAGATAAGTTGCTGAGCAAGTACGATACGATGTTAGTATTAATCCTTCGTTCTTTTTTTAATTTTGATCACGCGTGAGATTGATTTTTAATCTCTGGTAATTCTCTCAGGTTCGACGATCAAGCAAATGGTGACGCCGGAAGTGAACTCAACAGATATTATAGAATGGAATCGGCAAATGCTGGGTATGCTGACGAAGATGACATGCAACTCGTACGCCATTTCGTATTTTTAATGATTATTGTGTGCTCTTTCATTGTGGTAAGTTTTACCCCACGTTCGCCGTATTTTTCATGTACATTTTGGTCACTTTTGACTTGCCTTGTGCTCTATTTTTTTTTCGCAGAGTTTAGCGTTAAAATTGTGGCAACTAGTCAGTGATTCACCGCCGACAGGCTTGTATGTTGAGATGCAATTCATCGAGATAACTTTCAGAAGAGGTCAAGCTCTCTTTGGCTTCTGTATATTTGGCATAGATTACAGAGGTGTTGTTAAACCAATGATTAAATGGTTCGTATCTAGATTTACGTCGGACAGATTTTTAAATCAGAGGATGTTTTTGTGCTCCTTTCTCCGGAATTTTTTTTTTGAATGGCTCGTATCACTTTTACAAGCCCTAGTTTTGAAAATTAACGATTAGTTTTCCCAAAACATCAAAAGAAAGGAGGGTTCATCGAATTTCATACAAGTTGATACCTATGAAAATTTTCATGACCCAAAATTAGCGTAAAATAATTTTTTGGTCTCTGATTGGGATCATTTTTTTCGCAGTCCACTTTGAATACCCCTGAAAATAGTTCAATAATGTTCATTTAATCGAATTATGAAGTGAAAGTGAATACCGTTCTACATATTATCAGAGATTTCCTTTTTTTCATGTTATTCCACATTCATATCTGCAATGACTCATGGTGATGAAAGATTAATCTAAATTCTGTAAATTGGAAAAAACGTCCCTTTACATTTTTACGATTTTTTATCTAAAAAATGTAATCAGAAATATAAGTAAATACGAAAAAATTTCACGGTTTTGGAATTCAAGAATGAACCGATGAAAAACTTGCACGATAATGAACTTCCTGGTGGAGAGAGGGGTAAAATTGAACAAAAAATGGATTTTTCATTCTTAAATTTTTTGATGAAATACAAGGTCAAGGTGTTCAATGAGTACGATAAGTTGTCAGATGAAAAATCTGAAATTAAAGGGACAAATAGACATTGAGAAAAAATAGTTGAAAAGATACTAAAATCGCAGGAATGGATTACCCCTCGAAAAATTGAGAAACTGACCCAGGCTCATAATGAAAATTTGAAAAAAAGCTTAAAAAAATAGAAAGAAAAAAATTGACCAAGAAAATGGTTTGTATTTATTTTGGAAACAAAAGAAATGAAATTCTGTCCCGGTGATTTTTTATTCAACATCAAAATTGAAGAGAAAAATAAAGGATTTTCAAAAAAAATCAACACTGAATTATTCCTGTTTCATTCGATCCTAAAATGAAACGAAAAATCTTTAGAACGAAATTTGTTCAGTTTTCAAATTACTATTAATTTCTTTGATAATATTTTTCAGATTTTTTTTTTTTGAATAAATTTAGCCATCGCCGATTCCTGTTTTACTAGGTTTTGTTTCTTCAAAAAACTATTAAATTTTTATTTTGAAGATCACAGCCACGTTCACCCAGAACTGGTTTTAATGGTGAACTAATGATGACATTTTTTTAGATGAATCTACGATACAAACAAGTCTTAAATTTCCAGCATTTTTTTCATGTAAATCAAAAATCGGTGCAGGGGCCAAATTCACCTCTTGCTCGGTACACCTTTTAATTCCAACCATGAATACTTTCACATAAAATTTTCGGCGGATCATCAAGAATTTTCAAAAATTGAAAATTTTTTCCCTCTGACCTCAAATAAGTTCAAAAATCCAAAATTTATGCTAAATTATATTTCAAAAAAGAATTTTGTTTTTTTACGATGACTTCAAAAATCGCCCAAGTTTTTTTCTTCTTCTGAAGACCCCATGTCATAGTCACCCTCCTAATGAGATTTTGGGAACACTGATCATAAATTTTTCAACCTGGGACTTAATAATTATTTTAGACCTTTCAATTAAAAATTTCCGGCGAAGGGTCACAAAAACACCCATACCACTTCACCTTTCACCATTCTAACTCTCGTTTTTTTTTTCAGGGCTGTTAAAACATGGTACGGAGGTGAACCGATCACTCTACCAAAATGGGACACGTTACCATTCGAAACTCGTCTACTCTGCGACCAGTTCGTTTCGCAGCATTTGCAGAAATGTAAAATCGACATCGAGAAAACAAAGTACGAAAATCCACCTTCCATTGGCCATTTTTCTCACGAACTCCCACCTTAATAATTATTCTATGCTTCCAGATGGTCTTCCTTGTTATACGGAATCTGCTTCAGTGGCTCATCACTGGTCGACTGGCTGGTCCACAATGGTATCTGTAAAGATAGCGAAGAAGCCGGTGTCTACGCCAGTAAACTGCTCAGTGGCCGGGTCATAAGGCATATTTACAACACCGAATATTTCTACAACAGTCCATCGATGTTATACACCTTTATCGTTGGCAGTTAATCGGATGCCAAGTCGTCGATTCTACTTGATCGTTGAAATTTTACCCATTAAGTAATCGTACTTATTGTAAGGTAATTTTAACCGTTGTAAACTTTCTCGTTTTTTTTTTGTTTCTGCCAGTTTTTTGTTTATTTGTACATCGCTTCGAGCCTCGGGCAGCTTTTTTGCATATCGCGCCGGTTGTGACCCTTTTTTTCGGCGAGACTACGACGATGATACGGAGATACTGCGGACGAAGGCGTCTCGTACCTTGGTGTTATTGAGTGCGTTTTGATTGATCTGTACTATAGCACAAGGTTTAGTATGAGACGCCGATATGACAATCTCTCCTTCCAAATTTCCTGACTGGCTGATTTTTGTACGCCTATGTAAACGCGACGCACAACAAAATGTAACAAATGTATCGAGCAACATTCCTATTATAATTGTAACTTTTATACGTAGACCTGGGGTTATTAATTTGTAATGTGCATGTTTTAAGTTCGTGTTTTGATTTCTTACGGTCGTCTTTTGTAATCGGCGCGGCGTACCTATTTTTGTAATCTAGGTACTCATTCCGTTTGTAATCTAGGTACTCATTCCGGTGATGAAAATTGGTACTCGTACGATTTTTTTTTAATTTATTGCGTTGTGATTGTTAAATGGCGCGTATTTATTTGATAAATGAGCCGGATTGTATTCCATAGACGAATGAATACGCGCGATTCGAGTTTTTATCGATATCCTTGTTCTTTTTTTTTTCTTTTTTAAAACTATTACTAAGTCTTTGTTTTCGTTTGAACGCGCTTTTTAAAGAAAAATATTATTTTTTGTGTTGTACGTCTTTCATACTTAATATTATACATTGCATTGAATACATGAATTATTATTAGATTGTGATTTTTTTTCTGTAGTCGTGTGCTCGTCGAAGAAGTAACAATTTTGCAACTATGCTGATAATCGAAGAACTTCGGTGTGGAATTTTTTTTCTATTACTGGGTGAAAAATACGGTGGTGCGAGGATACATATTTATGAGGTGTGTTTGTTTTGCGTGCCTACTGCGTAGGTATTTGCTGAGTAAACCTGAGTTAACGAGCCGAATTATGTTCAACAGATGGTATGTCGATGCGTAGAGACGTAGAGAGTAGAGACGAACCAGATATACTTATTGCGTAGAATTGGAAATACGGCGATGTGGGATTTGGGTTGGAGTTCGGTCGAGTTTTAGAAAGAAAAAAAAAACTTGATACTTGGGAAAATTTTGGATAAAATATCACTTTTTTGATCCAGCCAAGAATGCAGGATGAGCAAAGAACCAAGTAATTACCTACTGAATAAATTGGACCGGAAAGAAATTCTTGGATCTTTTTGACGTACAATTTTTAAAAAACCATATTAGCCGTCGTTTCCTGAATGGAAAAGCGGAAAACGTAATTTTTTATAATAATTCATTCTCACAAAACTCATTTGTTGAAAAACGATAAAATCATAAGCTGACTTCCAATCTTACCAGTTACAGCACTTCATATTTCTTTCGTTTTCTGTGGGATAAAAGTGTTGAAATTTCGCTCCTATCGCTCAATCTCTCGTTCTTAGCGTGCCCAAAACGCCCGTGCGATTGTGTCCTTGTACTTCTACAATCCCTTACAGACATAAAAGACAGCCGTTGTTACTCAAAAAACATTATTCGGGTACAATCTCACAGTAATCACATCGTATCTGAGATTTTCAAAATTTTGAAATTTTGAACCCCCCCTTAGGGCTTTTGTTTTACGTGAAAGGGGTCATGTTGGGTATCATCTGATCGGCAATTTGACGCAGATTCCGAATTTGCTATTATTTTTTACTTAAAATAATTTTTTCCACTTTTTTTTAAAAATGACTGGACTAATGTTTTTTTTTTTTGAAATTTGCATTCAATTTAGTTTGAGGGATGAGCGGTCCTGAGCGGAATGAGCGTCGAAACTCATGTTGCGTTCATATGAATTTTGCGCCCCGCTCACGCTCACTCAAAAATCCTTGAGCGTTCAAGAGCGCGCGCTCATGAGCGCTGAGCGGCCCATCTTACTGCTCATCATACCGTATAAATATTTCAACATACGTATGTTGAAATATTTATACGAAGAGCTATGGTACCATAGCTCTTTGATTTCTGAGATTTAATGAAGATTGCCGGAAATGATACTTTGTAATCGTAGATAAGGTATACGATCCTAAAGTTCGGACTCAAATAATAATTATCATTTTTCAATTAGGAAACATTTTCGAGAAAAAAAAAATCGATAAAAAAATTCATAAAAACATGATAAAAGTCACGTAGGTACTCAGTAATCAATGATTAGGTATAGCCTTCGACCATATAGCTGTACAGTCAAAGGGTATAGCAGTCCATTGCAATTTTTTTTGGACATACTTAAACAGCAAATTACAGTCGACAAAAAATATTTTCAACTCTATAAATCAGTTCTACTAGGTACTGCAAAAATTCTGATTCTTGTCATCAAAATCCAATGAACTTTGAAACAAAGAACACAGAATACGAGTAAAAACTAGAAAATACCCGCTTTCAGTCTTCAGACTACCTTTTGTGCTATTACTCGTATTTGTCGAATTTAAGTTTTTATTTTTTCATAGAAAATTTTGAAAAATTTCAAAACACCACAGTAAAAATGAATATGTACTATTTTAATACCTACATAGCAAAAACATTAGTAACAAATTTTTTAAAAACAGCAATAACAAACTTAACAAACATTAACAACAAACAGCAACAACAATATGTCATTGTACTAGTACTAAAAAATTAATTAAGGTACCTTTGGTATTTCCTTAGTGGATGATGAAATTTCGGTGTTTCTTTTAATGTACTGATTACATTTTGTGGAGTCGTCATAGGGTATTAATGTATCTTTACTACATTTTAAATTAGGATTCGATATGGTGAAATTTTTGATAGGGGGCATTGTCGGATAAAGTGTTGTATGTACGACATTGAAAAACAACAATTGTTCTGGTGTAATCATCCAATACGGTACGAAATAAAATAATATATCCGTAAACTGCACAGTTTTGTTATTGTGCGCCGTTTCTGAGATGTATTTTAGCAATCTATGGTGGACAGTACAGAACATTTTATATGTTCTTCCACAGTGTGCGGCGAATCTAACAAATACGTCATGTTCCGAAGGATATTTAGCAGAGTTTTCACTTTGAATGTCTCTTAATTTTAATTTTAAATCACGCAAAAAATATGTGAATGCGGGTGGCGTTGTTTTCGATGATCTGACTATTGCATTTGGGGCGGTATAATTAACAATACAGTACCAGTGTTTAAACTGTTTGTAAATATCAAACAAAACCGGAATTATGCAACTCTCAAATGGATTCTCAACAGGCCCGTTCGGTGTGGTAAAATATCCGTTTGAAATTCGCCTACCTTCATATATTGCGATCCAGTGGTCGTTATTTTCAATCAAATTCAAAATGTCATCGGGTAGTTTGAGCTTTGATATGACATCTTTATGTTGTTCACATCTTGAATATATGTTTTGGTAGTCTTTATAGACTTCCAATGTGGTCTTTCCGTGTTGGATTGCGCATTCGAACATTGCAAGAAACTGCAACAATGAAAAGCAGAAAAGATGCATTAACCAGGTCCAATAAATTTTTCGTGATTATTTTCACTCATTTGTATTGTACTTACATATTCCGAGGATCGATTTTCATAGCCAGTTTCGAAGCCGGTATCGAAGCCGGTATCGAAGATGGATTTGAGAGATTTCCGTAGCTCTGGATCTGTTTGGCGCAACACAATCGCCCTATCTTTCTCAGATAATTTTTTCATCCCTAGAACACAAAATAAAATTCAACACATAAGTTAACCAAATACGTAGGTAATAAAAGGTATTAAGTAATTAGGTATTAACAAAATGGTTGAGGAATTTAAGGAACTTAAATTACCTATAGTAGGTATATGAAAGGTATCCGGTCATCGGATAACAGGCCTGTAGTCAGAATATCGATGTTATCGATAT
Organism: Pseudococcus jackbeardsleyi; assembly: GCA_038380155.1. Classification (NCBI taxonomy): domain Eukaryota; kingdom Metazoa; phylum Arthropoda; class Insecta; order Hemiptera; family Pseudococcidae; genus Pseudococcus; species Pseudococcus jackbeardsleyi. The sequence goes on from CM076240.1 coordinate 6,286,759, forward strand.
ATATCGGAAGTTATATACTTATCGATACTTACTTATTTCAAAAAAATTTCGTCCTCACTTCGCTCGGGCAATAATTTAATTATTATATTTTTAAAATTTGATATGTTTTCAAGCCAAAAATTACCGATTCCTCCGATTCCTCAATAAATTCCCCATTTGTCAAGAAAAATTTGATGATTTTTGACAGGACAAAAAGATCAGTGGAAAAAACTAATTTGAATTCGACCCCCTCCCCCTATTTTTTCCAAGCTCTCAGCCCCTCCCTTAATTAATTTCTGGGTGTGCCTATGGAATTAGCGGTGAAATTTTATTAATTTTATGAAATTGGCGCTATTTTACCTAACATGTGATGCGAAGACTTAGCTGTTCTAAATTATAATAGGTACTTGATTCAATTCTTTTCCGTTTAAATTTCATTACTCTCAAGATGGCATTACTATCAAGAAAGGACGATGAAAATGAAAATGGAAAACTTTATCAGTTTACTGGGATTTAAACGTTTGAATTGAACAGCTCGTTTTGCAGCCGAAAGGCTCAATTTTTTTGAATTTTGATATATCGACTATATCGAAACGCCATATCGATAACTTTGCACCACTATCAAAAAGTACTGCCCCACCTAATACTTCATTTGCCCCCAGGGACGGTTTCAGCATAATTTTTTTTTGGGGGGGGGGTGAGAAGGGAAAATTTTCCAACTAACTACTGTACAACAAGATGTACCTCAAAATTTGAATTATGCTGAAAAGATATTTGGAAACTGGGAACGAGGGATTTTCTCATTTTTCGGATAGAATTAAAATTGAATGAAAGAGTTTTCAAAATATGAAATTTATTATAGCCCAAGCGAGGCGAGGGCGAAAATTATTGATAAAAATTTTATTAAAAACCTGAAAAATTGTGGCTTCAATATGTGAATTTTCTGCTCATCTTTTACGTCATTTCAAAGCAGTGATTTTTCATAAATCTTTCAGTCAAAATTACTTACTGATTTTTTTTTTATAAATTGGGAATGGATTCAAAATTGATAATTTTTGATTGAAAGATCAATGAAAAATTAATAAGTTTTGAAATAAAATTATTAAAACACTGCCCGAGCGAAGCGAGGGCGAAAATTTTTCAAAAAAATACTGCCGAAAGACCAAAAAAAGAAATGCACTTTTCACATTTTTGTAATAAAAAAAATCCCCTTTAGGGACCCGCATGCAGGGTCTTCCTGATATTGAAAAAATCGAACCCGGTACAAAATGCATCATCATTTGTACCATCTCTCGTCGAACTTGAATAAAAGTAAAAAAAAATGTAGGAATTTTTAAGCGAGTTTGACTAATCTTCCACTTCAAGGTCAATTTTCAAACTTCAAATTTTACCATCTCGAGTTGGCAAAATAATCATTTCAGTCGGGAAAAAAAATCTCGCTTTTGTGGCAAGCGGCAAGGTGCTTTCCGGCTGAACCCAGAATTTTCAGACATTATAATTTTTGAAACAGTCCCTTTCGTGCATTTCGAGTTATCTGCAAAAGAAAGGTAACAAAAAAGCGAAAACTTGATTTTAAAAATGAATTTGTTTTGTAGAACTAAATTCCCGTTTTTAATTTTTAGAAAATAAAAATATTTGTCACTTCGATTTTGCCGACTGGACATAATTTTCACGTATTTTCCGACCATTTTCCAACTATTTGCCAACTGAAAACTGCCTGGGGGGTGTAACACCCCCCTACACCTCCTTCTCGAACCGTGCCTGTTTGCCCCAGCTAAAGAAAATTTCTGGCTACGGGCCTGCCGGATGATGACTACAGAGAGTGATACAATGAAGTAAGAGAAGTAACGTGATCTGTTCAAAAGCCGGAAACTACGGCATGACAACGCTGCAGTAGGGGTTCTATTTTTTAAACATACTATTTTTACTATTTTTAGGGTTCCCGGCCTCCGGAGGCCGTGGAACCCTATCAAAATCACTTTTTGTTCATTTCCGTCTTTGGAGATTTTTATTAGTAGATCATTATTGGCTTACGTTTTGATGACATCAAGCTGCATCGTGTCAATAAACCAATATTGGAAGAAAGAAAAAAAATATCAAAGTTTGAAGTCTAATTGTTTTGTGTGGAGCATTTACTTACGTACTTCTTTAATTCAAAATTTCTTCTCTCAAAATTTTCAGATCTGCTTTTGAATTTTTAACAAGAAATCGTTTTCGTAAGCTTTAAGACCGACTGAAGATTGAAGCATGCTTCAATTTTCAATAATTGTTCTATGGGTAATTCTCTGAAAATTTACATTTTTCGAAAGCATTAAAAAAAAAAAATTTGGAAGGAATTTTTTGATAAAAATTGTAAGCATATTTGTCCCTGATATCATTTATGGTATTTGGCTGAAGTCATGTCCCCCGGGGGGGCAGGAGAGTTGTTCGAAATTTGAGTAATGTATCCACGACCTAAGAAGTTCTTAGGTCGTGGTTTATAAAAACGAGCCTCTCAGGTGGTGGGGCAAAAAAAATGAACCAAAACGTCAGAACTGTAACCTACAACTCAAGATAAAGCTGCAATAGAAAAGAACTACTATTGAAGATAAGTTTGAAGTAAAATATTTTCAGCCATAAATTTCAATGAAAAACAGATGAGTTCTTAGGCCGTGGCCATGAAAAATTGACTTTGCCACCGCCTAAAAAAAATTGAGTAACTAGATGATAAAAGGGTCTAACTCGAATCAGGCCCTTTTGTCATCCACCGTGAAAATGGATACTAGAATGGATATACTACTTATCAAAATTGGTCCCATAGGGCTACCTATCGTACATTGTCTGTAATCAACCATCAAAGTTTCCTACCTGTGTTAAAAACCTGCAGGAAGTAGGCCCTTTTGTCATCCGACGATTTTGACACGAAATCATGAAAATAACTCTCATTTTTGATGTTATTCGATTTCATTAAACAATTTTCAACTTTTCAAAATTTATTTTCATAATTTCGTACTGTTAAAACCGATGTTAAAGTCGTTGGATGACAAAAGGGCCTAACTCCCCCTTCCACCGTTTCATTAATAACTCAATCATATATGGCTACTAAAACAGAATTCAAATGAATATTTCTTGAAAGGGATGTTTGGGCATCACAATATTTAAAAAACCAGATCATTTCATCGAAACATTTAAACGATATCAGCTTGCGAAAACTTGAAATGCGTTTTTCTCTAACAGCGGTTTCAGAATTAGACCCTTTTGTCATCCAGTCATTCAATTGTCAATAATTGACTTGGGAGGTTTTAACAATTAATTTCAGCGAATTTTGAATATGTGAATATTGTAAGTATGTACAAATTTTTAAATTCCTTTTTTTCCAAGATGTCAACAATGTGAAGCAGTCTTGCCATTCAGTTAAATAAAATAGAAAATTTTTAGAGAGTCGTGAGAAGCAAAAAGCAAATGAAAAATCACCACGGCCTATAGGAGCATTATTTTGTAACACGATTTTGAACCCCCCCCCCCCCCCCCCGGGACATAGGAAGGCTCTTTTGAGCATCTCTCTACGCGTTTATCTATGGACTCGACTACTCTGATCAACTTTTCATAAATCCTTTCCTCCTCCCCCCCCCCCCCAAAAAAACCACTTCTTGTATCATTTTTGAGACATTGAAATTTCAAAACATGAGTCATAACAGGCCACGGCCTTGGAATTTTTTAGCTTTGAGTGGAGCAAAAACTCACCTGAGGGAGGTGGGGCCCATTTTTAAACATAGGGAAATGTAGAGAAGGTCCTACTCCTAATCTAAGACATTAAAAATAAATAAATAAAAAAAATTAATTGGTATTTGAAAAAAATATCGATAACTGAAAAATGTAAATTTTCAGAGAATTAACCCTATGTTTATCAAGTTTTAGCCGTATAAAGCAGTAGAATTTTGCAACGTTGCGCTCTTTTGGATATACTTTTACTTTCCAACAGTACCAATAAATGGATTTGAAGTAATGTGAGATTAAGATTCCATTGTTCGATTTTTTCATACGAAACGCCTTAGATTTGCACTAATGCATAATGCCTAAATCAAAAAAAAAATCCACAATCTCGTTATTATTAAAAATTAATGCTCACATGGTTCAACTTTATCGGGTGGAGATTGTGACAGATCACTAGAAGGGTCGGCTAGTGGTAGTATCACGTGAAATACAAGTAACAAAATCGGGAAATAAAGTATTGCTGGTGGCATATTCACTTCAAATTTTGTGTACCGTTGCGTAATTCTGAAACAATATCGCCGCAAATCAAAAATAAAATATAAATACGGTGCACCTATTTAAGAAAAAATAGCAATATTTACTCACGAATCGATTTGAAAATTCGAAATGAAAAGTATACTGCGTCCTGAACCTTTAACGTACCTACATTTTGAAATAAATTTCAAGAGCAGCACTGGCTGACTGGCGACGAAAGGTTTAATGCTGATTAATTTAAAGCGAACCTTAGTACGACGAGTAAGTAGGTACTTACTACTTACATCTACATATCTGCGAAAAAACGCTATTACTATAGATAACCTTTCTCAGAGATAGAGAGAGGTCGAAAATAATATTTTATGGCGATTTTTAATCAATTGCAACATACAGGGTGTGACCCCCTATGATATCACGCTTTACGCGTTTTCAACTTCGAATCCTTCTGGATCTGAAACTAGGTATCCTAGATTTCAAGTTTAAATCTAAAATTTCCGCAAATCGCATCTCGATATGAATTTTTATATTTCAATTTTGATTTTTTTAGCCAACCAAAGACATAATATTTAGATGGGAAGAAGGGGGAGGTTAATTATATTGAGTAGATTCAATTTAAACTCTGCATCTAGAATGTCTCGTTTTGGCTTCAGTAGGTAGTAGGTACTTCCAGAATGATTTAAAGATGTAAATGCGTATGCGTGACAAAATCATAGTCAAACACCTTGTATACTTATTTCATTAAGTATAGAAATTACTAGATACCTAGATAGTAACTGGCTGAAACTTTATCAGCTGAACTTTTCAATTCTATCAGTCGATAAAAATTTCAAGCAAAAAATAGATAAGTAAGTGTATATATATTTATGGAAATGGATATAGTACTTATACCCTGATATACATTTTTGAAATTCCTTTTTAGACATTATCGGCTCCGAAGCTTTGATAAAATTGGATTTTTTAATGTCTAAAAAATGGATTCTTTTCTCAAATGACGATTGACGATCGTAAAAATGTGTTACTCATACCTATGTAATTTTTTGACCGACTGATTTGTCTCCTCATACGTATCATCATTGTTTTGTACCTTCTGGCTGCAATCCTTTGCTGCCTTTCTTTTGCTCGCCCATCGAAAATATGCCATGTATCATTATTCATCCTTTTCCTCCCACCCCTGATGATTCAAGTTTCGACTTTCAATTCGTAGAAAATTATTTCAATTAATATTTTCGTCGACTCAGTTCAAGTATCGAGATGAAAAGTTTTTTCACAATTAATACTTTCTGCCGAAAAACATGGATTTGAATTTAAAAGTTACAGATTTTTTGAAAGCGGATAGGTCACTAATATGGATAATCCGCTATTATACGTAGGTGCTGATGTTCATATGCATAGCCCTGTCAATAGAGAAATTGAGAAACCGGTTCAGCAATTTCGAATCAAGTTGTTAATATCCAAAAAAGTGGAGATATGAAAAAAAATTGAAACAAAAGTTACAGAAAATTAAAAAAACAATTTTTTGTCCTCGCATGGAGTACCACTCCAAAAGGAGGTGGTTCGAACTCGAGATCAGGAGAAAATTTTTTCAACATAATGAAGTTGATTATTTTTTAAATCAATTTTTTTTGAAAGATTTAGTACAGTTTTCTTTTGAAAGAAAAGCTTTTTCCAAGATGAAAACACTTCTTTTTAAAATTGATGAATTTTTTTCAAAACAATTTTTCTTGGTAAAACTAATCTGTTTTTAACATGAAATGAATTTATTAAAAAATTGAACAATTTAAATTGAAAATTCAATGGGAGGGGTATTCTAAATGACTGAGTAAATTGATTGGAGTTTTTTTCTCCCATTTTGAGGGGTATTCAAAATGACTAGGTGAAATTGATGGGAGGATTTTTTTTCTTCAAAGAATACATTTGAAAAAATTAAACAATTTTCCCAAAAAATGATTTTTAAAAAAACTTGAACAAATTTTCAACAGTTCGAACAATTTTTCAATGATTTGAACAATTTTTTTTTGTTGCAATTATTTTTTCATTTCTAAAAAGTTGAAAATTTTCTGAATCACAGGGTGAATCAATTTTTTCATTTTTAAACATTCAAAAGATGTGAAAAAATAATTTAGTCAGGTGATCTAAATTGATGAATGGAATATCTACCGAGGTAAAATTCGATCAAATAAATTAATTTCATAGTCCAGGCATTTTTAAAAAAAGTGGAAAAAATTTAGATCAGCGATTTTTTTGCAAGAATGTGTTCAAAAAGGTCCCAGTAGTTACCAAAAAAAAAACCAAAAGCCCCAAGTCTGAGGGAAAATTTTTAGGGGGTGAAACATCCCCCAAAAATGAGTTTTTTTCCATTATTTCGTAAAATATCAATTTTAAGTAAAAAATAATAAGTTCGGAATCTGCGTCAAATTTCCGATCAAATGATACCCAACATGACCCCTTTCACGTTTAATAATGTTAATCACCTAATATATAAAAACACGAAGAAAATCTCGGAACAGAGGATTTTGGTGAAGAAATCCAACTTTTTTGGTGCGAATTTACGTTTTTTTCGATGCTTGGTAAATGAGACTCAAAATTCGCAAAACGGGTTGATCACGCGAAAAATGTGTCGACAGTACTTCCCTGAACATGAAATAATCACACGGAAAAAAATAAAAATAAAAACTATCCATTAATTAGTAATAAATATCAAGCAAAATATAAAATTTATTCAAATTTTAGAAAAATTTTATCTTGTGATGTTAAAATTTATCAAAAAAACCTGATAAAACTTACAATATGCAAAAAGTATTATATTAATAGACATTTTTTATCATAAATTTTTATATAATTTTTATTCTTCACTAACCAGATATTTTTTATTATTTCGTTGGATAAAAATTTTATTATTCTTCACTATCAAGTTATTTTTTATCATTTTGCTTGGATAAAAATTTTATCATGAATTTTTATATAATTTTTATCCTTCACTAAAAATATATTTTTTATTATTTTGCTTGGATAAAAAGTGTCAGTGGCGTAGCCAGAAGCGTCCAAAAGGGGGGAGGGGTTGGGTCGAAAGCTTTTTTTGGGTGGCTGCAAAATGAGTACAGAGACTTGAAAAACGAGAAATTCTTTGGGGTGAGGAAGAGGGAGGGGTTAAAAATGAGCTTTTTTTGCATTCTAGTCTTGATGAGTCCACTCAGAGGTGACCAGAGTCCGTTCTGAAAAGGACTCGAAGTTGGACTCGTGGTCTCAGAGTCCGAGTCCGATTCCGAGTCCATTTTGCATGGACTCGTACATAATGGACTCGCGAGTCCAATTTCAACAATTTTAGAAACGAGTCCGTTCAAGAGTCCGAGTCAAGTCAACTATAGAGTCCATTGAATTTTGTAATGCCGTCGAAGTTGCCGCAGTTAAAAATTCCCAGGAAAAATAAATTTGTGATATTTTGATTTGTTTGGTAGTTTTATAGGCGATCATTTTTGTTTTGTTTTCTTTTTCAAATATATTTGAAATTTCCGCCCGAGCGTAGTGAGAGCGAAGCTTTGATAGAATTTGATTTTTTTAATGTCTAAAAAAGGCATTTTTCACAAAAATTCTTGATCTCAGGGGGGAGGGGGTCCAGACCCCCCCTGGCTACGCCTCTGAAAAGTGTGTGTGTTATGGTTTAAATTGTACTTGAAATTTTGTAATACTTTTTAGTTTAAACTCAATTTTTCTTTATTTTTTGATAGCTTCTTCTCGTCACTCTTCCAAATTTCAACTTCAATATTGATAAAAAATTATCATTTCTTGATTTTTGTTATTAAAAGATATATATTACCCAGGGTGAAGAAAATTTTTGTTAATATAAAAGTTGAAAAATTGAAAAACTGTTGAGAATAAGCTATGTAAAAAAGTAAAAACTAAGATGTGGTTTTACAGTACAGTGGAAAAATATTTTAAGGAAAATTTTTAGTGTAGAGAAAAATTTGGAGGTGAAAAAAATGTTAAAAGAAAAAAATTTGGAGGTGAAAAAAATTTTAAGAAACATTAAATGAAATTTCCAGACATGCAAATATTTAAAAATATTAGAGTTTGAAAATGTTTGGAGAAAAAATTTTGAATTATTTGATTTGAAAAATTACTTTGAAAAAAAGGGCAAATTATTTACATGGAAACGATTTCAGAGTTTAAAAAATTTTAAGAAAAAAATTTCTTGCTAAACTGTACTTTGGTGTTCTTTTAAAAAAGTCACCATGGATTGCAAGTCCATAAAACAGAGTCAGATGAAGAAATATATTTGGAATTGTGAGAATTGATATAATTGAGTTTAAGTATAGTTTGTTAATTTTTATTATGAAACCATGATAAAAATTATTCAAAATATTTAAAGAAAATTAATAATGGAATGAATAAAATTTATCCAACTTTTTTGTCACATTTTATTATTTTTCAGAATGGGGACGCGTTATTATTTTTTCATGATAAAAATTACCTATGAATATTTTTTTCCGTGCAGTAACCGCATCAAAAACTAAATATCAATAACATTACTTACACTTTTTAATAATCGCCATTGCAAAAAATACGAAATTTTAATTAAAAATGTGACTCACTTTTTTCAAATGAATCTACAAGCGGTTTGATAACACGAAAAATGCAAAGTTTACATATTTTCTGAAAGGTAAGACTTTCGATTTTTTTTCCAAAAAACAGAGAAGGGGTTAGTTCATGCTTTTTTTCGATTTTTGATGATTTTCAAAAATTTCGAGATAGCAGTGGTACAAGATTAGGTTGGTATCAATCCTAGGTGACCATTTTGGAACGACGTAGAGCGCCTCAAAAAAAATGATCCGTAATTGGTAGCCTGATCCATAACTGGTATGTTACCTTATAAAATTATTGCTACAATGCAATGATGATAATGAAAACGACAATTGAAAATTGAGCAAAAAAAAATTTTGATGCTCCAATTTGGTTTTTTATTTTTAACCCCGCGAATTTTGGCTTTTGGGTTCTGATTTTGGTTTCATTGTGTTTCTCGATGAAAAATACATTCGGCACAATTTTTTTTCCGGTAGATTGCATCATGAGAAGACCGAAAACGGCCGGTGGTCCGAATATGGCATGGCACCCTTATCCTTACTTAATTGAAAACTTCGAGTGTATAAAGGGTAAAAATTATTTCTGATTACACAAGAATTAAAAACCGAATAATGCCACCACAAAAATTGTCCTAGTTTTCTTTAATTAAACTTGATATGCTAGAGAAAATTGCAAATTTAAAGAAATGAGTAAAACGGAGTTTTTTTTAGAAAAAAGATGATAAGTTTCGAGCCGGAACTACGGAGAGGGTGGGGTAATGAGGGAATCTACGTAGCTTTTATCGGAAAACGTGGAATTAAGCCGAAAAATATTTGAACCAAATGACTCGATCCTTTTCTCCAGGGAACCGTTCAGTTTCAGTTTAAAATAGGTAAAAATTGTACTTCGAATGGGAAAAGTCGAATTAAGCTGGGAAATATTTGAACCAGACGACTTGCTCGTTTTCTCCTGGGAACCTTTCAGTTTGAGTTTGCAATAGGTAAAAATCGTACTTCGACTCGGCAAAGGAAGTTCAATTTGAGCGGTTGTCTTGCCGAAATCAAAATATTTGTCCATTTCTTCTTCAATTATACTTATAATTTCACGATTAGGGTATTTCAAATCAACTTTTGTATCTCGTCCATTTTCACGGATGTCTGAAATTGTAAGATATCCATGCAGGAGCATATAAATTTCTAGTGGAATATCACGTTCGATCCCATCATATCTATGTGGCTTCAAAAGTTTCCACTTGTCTATTGTATATTTTTCTTCAAACATACCAGGCTGATATTTATAGCCTTTTGAAAGAAACCGAAGAGGGATTAATTTCGATGAGTTCGTTGAACACCAATGTCTCCCCAATTTGGCTTCCTTGAGTGAAATAATTGTTGAAACTGGGTTGAGCACTGTTTGGTTCGTATTGTTTCCGATTAACGCGAATCTGTAGCCGCCGTACCAATTTATTAAATCTTGTAAAGTCAATTTTCCTTTTTGGCCGGATTCGTCTAAATATGGTTTGAAGTAATCGTTCATTTCTTTTGTGGTAAAACCAAACGCGTGGGCTATTATTGGGTTGAAAGAAAAATCGTTGAAATTACTGTTCAATATTTCCATAGATAACTTGGTTATTCCAGTCAAAATGGCGAAACTAATTTGAGGAGAAAAATCTTTAATTTGGTCCAAGAATCGATTAATGAATGCTCTTATACGAGTGGCTAATATAAAATCATCGAGGTGTAACAAAGCGTTTTGGACAGGAGCATCATACTCGTCTATTAAAACAATGATGGGTTTATCGATAGATTCGTTTTTGAACAAACAGCCTACAAGAGATGAAAATCTCAAACTCGTGGTATTACACCCGTATCTTTCAAATAATGGTTTCAGCAGAATTTCAAAGGATTTTTCAAAATTTTCAAACGTATCGTAAGGAGCAAGGGTATCAAAATTCAGACGTATCACTGGATACTCAATCCAGCGAGGTTCCAATTTCATTTCTGAATTTAATAATCGCATTCTAGAATCATAAAAGTCGGAATTTCCAGATTGACTTAGATTCAAGTTCGCGAACAAATGTCCTTCTCCTCTGAAAAAACATTCCGTCATATCGAGAAACGTGGTCTTTCCAAAACCGCTTGGTCGACTGATTAAAAAGAATGTCTCATTACTTTGCAAGAGGGCCATCAGGTATGAAGTTTTATCAACATATAAATAATTTTTATTTCGTATTTCGGAAAAATTTAAGCTTAATTCTGGTAGCGGTAAAGGTTTGATTTCCGAATCCGCGTATGAAAACGACGTCAACGAAAATGAAACTAAAATTAGAATACAAAACGAAGACATTTTCAACACATCAAAAGTTCGGAATCGTGTCAATAAAATCAGCTACGGTTAGGAGCAGTCGTGATAGATATCTACTTGTTCAGAAAAGTATCTGAATAGATCGAAAGTTGAGAAAAACTGGCAAACGTTCGATAATATTTATAGCTAAGATCGGTACGTGAAATACTTAGGTCGTATCAGGGGGTCATTGAGATGAACGAAACAGATAAATTTATTATTTAGAAAGACTTTATCTATTCCTGTAAATCCAATATCATAATCTAACTAATGAAATTTTTGCTACTTTTTTATTTTACTCGCTTTGGTTGCTTGCAAACCCGTGCAAAGAAAATCAAGGCCCCAAGGGAAAATTTAAGAGCAAAAAAGATCTTACACAATATTTTTCCAAAATCAAATTTTTTTCTCAAATTTTTTTCAATAGGAATTTTTCTGACGCAATTTTCCACTGTAATTTTTTTTGAAGAATTTTTCCGTTGTTGAACTCGCATCTTTTCCAAAAAGAGTAATTTCTGTTTGATTGACGTCATTAAAAAAATATTTTCCGCAAAATTTTCACATCAGAAATTTTTTCTGAAGAATTTTTCCACGTCTAAAATTTTTTTCTCTGTATTTTTTCAACTCGATTCTTTTCCTTCAAAATTTTTATAACGTCAATCAAACAGAAATAATTTTTTCAAAAAAAAATATAAGTTCAACACTGAAAAAATTCTTCAGGAAAAATTTCAGTGGAGAACAATTACGTCAGAAAAATTTCAGGTGGAAAAATCATGAGAAAAAAAATTGATCGTGGAAGAATAACATCAGAAAAAATTCAGTTAAGGAAATTACAAGGAAAAAAATTAAAAAACTTCTTCAGAAAATTCTTAAAAATGACGTAAATATTCTAGATTGGGGGTGGGGGGAGTCGAAACGACATTCAGTGACATAGGCGCACCCAGAAATTAATTAAGGGAGAGGCGGAGAATTTGAGAAAAAATGGGGAGGGGGTCAAATTTCAAATTGAGTCATTTTTCACTGATATTTCGATCAAAAACCCTCAATTTTTCTGACAAGCCGAGAATTTATTGAGAATTTGGTGATTTTTGACTGAAAAATCAATTAAAAATTGTTAAGTTTTGAAATGAAAATATTAAAATACTGCCCGAGCGAAGCGAGGACGAAAAATTTTTGAAAAAATATACTTTGAAGAGCAAAAAAATTGACTTTTTTCTCATTTTTGAAGCAAAACATCATTTTTTCCGGGCTTAAAGAGGGGCTCGAGCCCCCCTCCTTGGGTGCGTCTATGTTTAGTGATATGAGTAGTGACGTGACATCATGAAAGTATTCGAGTTCACATAACGTTGAACATTGGGACATTTCGTTCACTAAAATTAACCTCGACTCTGGTTAGATTTTCGGTTACTATCGGGCCTATTTTTCACCTGTCAATAAACAGCAGGGGGTCATGTCTGGTCAGATTTTCAGAAACGCTGAAAAATACCTACTGCATTTTCCACCCAAATGGTATATTGTAGTTTTTGATTTTTCCATTTTCTAGGCAAAATTTAATATTTTTTGACCAAAAATTCAAATTTTATTTAAAAAAAGTCCCCAATTTTCTGACTCGAATTGTTTTTTTTTTGATCGAAAACACAATTCTGTGATTATAGGAGAGAGAAAAAAAGAATAAGCATGTTGCTCCCCTCCCCCCTCCCCACAAATCATTCAATTCAGCTCAATAAACTGATTGTCAGTTTTCCAATTTCTACACCAATTTCAGATAATTTTCATTAAAATTCAACAAATATATTTCGCATTTTTTTTGTCATTTTTGTACAATATTTACAACAATTTTTCAAATAAAAATTTTCTAAAATACATTCGAAATTTTCAACGATATTTCATTTACTTTCTTGACCACTTTTCACCAGATGGCAAAGCATCCCATACATACTGATACGGATAAAAAATATGAATAATCTTATCTGGAAGTTTTCTCAGCTTTTTAATTCTTTTCGATCTGAACTTCCTAATTGCAACTTTATCGCCATAAAAACACCAGTTCAGCAGAATCTGCAAAGAATGCTCGTCAGGTTCCCTCGAAAGCACCCTAAAGGGATTTAAATCACGATCCGGTCTCTTCATCCTACGTATCTTGTATTCTCTCACATTCTCTTCGGTCTCCAAACACCACATTAAATATTTATCCAAACGATCCAGCAGAATCTTCACGAAAGCTGCTCTAACCTTTGAATCATCTCTCAGCAGTCCATCCAAAATCCTATCGTAAATAATCGTAAGGGCTGTGTTTCGTTTATACTCGAAAACGTCTTCCTCGTCATTGTTCAAACACCAGTTGACAAATTTTTCAATGAATTTCTCATCGCATTCGTACTCGTACTTCCAATACGCCGGAAACCTGATCTTTTTATTAAATGAACGGAAAAAGGAAGCTTTGATGTGGTCCAGGTCTTCTTTGGCGAAAGCTTTGTTTATAATTTTAATCATTTTATCGAAGTTGTTTTTGAATTGGAGATCGTATTCGCAGTCGAGACCAATCCATGAGACGAATTTCAATTTCATATTGTAGGCCAACGATGAATTTTCCGGATGAACGAGATCGAATAATTCACACAATTTTTTCCATTTACGGACATCGTTAACTAAGCACGTTTTTCGCCAAAATCTTCTAGGACACTCGCCTAATAATTTTTTATAGAATGATTGAGTTTTGCGTGAGTCGCCTCCTGTGAACCATTCGACGGTAAAATGAAGATCTTCGAAATTACCTTCATTCAGTAAAGACGCACAGTGGTCTTTCAATTTAAGCTTGATGCTTTTTCGAAACTCTAATCGTTCGGTCGAGTTAGGATGGTACGTTTCAAAAATGTCGATCAACGAATTCACGTCGGAGATTTTTTTTACTTGTGATATTGCTATTTCGTACGATCCACGGGGGCTGCTAAACCAACAACCATTTTCGTCTTGCCATCGACACATCTTATAAAAAAATTCGAAAACTGATATGCATGAAGGTGAATGATACAACCAACTTGAGTTTATTTCAAAGTATCGTCTAAATGAGTCCACAACATGTCGACGATTTTTAAGGTATTCCGGAGTCGTATCCCATATTTCAATAACTATTCGCATTTTTTGATCATCGGCATGCGCGAGCTGCAATAATTTATCAAACATACTTTCGAACTTCTCCATTGTGAAAGTATGTTTAGTAATATTCCACGCCCAGAGAGCAATTCTCGGAGAATTCCCCTCGATTCCCAGCTTTATGATGATTTCTTCCGGTATAGCGGACAACAAGATGGCCTGCTGCAACAAAGGCATCGTACCAAGTAATCGTTGCAGAGTATACGGTCTGAATCGTTGATCGAATCGAGTCAACCAGGACATCATGACCAACGGTTGATCATCCGGGGTCATACGATTCCAGAAATATTCCAGCACCGCGGGTTCTCCGCTATAAAAGTCCTCATTACCAACTACAGCGCCATAAATCGAATGAAAATTTCCCAAAGGTATTTTGTGCAATTCGTTTCTCATGAAACAGATCCAATAATTCAGTAAAGGATCGCCGATTTCTAAACCGTGGAAATGATCATAATATTCTAAAATCGAATCGCTCAACTCAATTTTAGAAATTTTATCCTCCATGCAAAATCCATACGTGGTTAAAAAAATTTCAATTTCGTTTAACTCGTTGCTATTCAACGCATTTATGGCAGTTTTATAATAATCAATTTCGCCATTTGGCAACCAAACGCACCAGTCAGGATTATAATCATAGAGGCAGTCCTGCTCAGAATAAAGTCGTTTTCTCCGTTTCAACCTTTCATCGAGAATTTTCTCCAGACATTTCTCCACCAGTTTTTCAATACGTTTGGGAATTTTTAGGAAGTATATCAATTTATCGATATTACCCGCGTGCCAATTATTGTACCGCAGCGATAGAGCTATTCGATATGAGGCGAGGAATTGCAAGGTTGGCAATTCTACGTAGTATAGGAATCGGCCATCGGACGATTTTTTTGCTTCGAATGTACTAGTTTTGAGCTCCATACTCGAGCAAGTCTTCACATTCGATCTGAAATCGAAATTTTCTAGATAATTTCAAGTCAACAACAGCACGATGTTCTAGGTTTAAAAATGCAAGCGAATTTTTAACCCTTTGGGCCTTTGGTGCCCGGCGAAAAACTGAAGGATGAAATTGAAAAATTTTCACCATGATGAAATACACCAAAGACCAATAGTAGAAATCCAAAAAAATATTTGCTTCGGATGAATTGATTTATCTGAAAATGGAATAATTTTTAAAAATCTTTTAAATTTGGCAAAGTATATTCGTGTTTCGTTTCCAAATCTATAGAAGCTCCAACTGAAGTGAAAATTGCGCCAAAATGTGAAGGACTGAAAATTTAATTAAATAATGTGAAAATAATACGTATTTGTTCAAAAATCGAACCACTAGAGAAAAAATTTAAAATTTTTTCAAAAATAAGTGGAACCTATTCCGCCGGAAATATCAAAACTTGATCTTGCTGGAAGCAAAATTTTCCGATAGAAAAATATTTTGTGGGAAAACCGAGACATTTACAGAAGGAAATTCGTATAAGTATTTAATAATTTTTGGAATTCAGATTTCAAGATCGCAATGAGGCTCATTTAAATGCATAGAAAAATTTATCGAAAATATGAGACATTTTTTTTCGTTGAACATTTTCACTTTTTTTTAATTAATGAAGATTTAATTTCGGTAAGGAATGAAATTTTTTTCCCAAATTATAAGTACCTACATAATTTAGAATAGGTATCAAAAACAATTTTTTTGGATTTTCTTTTTTTGAAAATAATTTTTCAATTTTTTGTCAAATGTAGCCTTGAACCTCAATTTCCAAATATCATCAATACTTACACTAATTTCCTTCTGTAAATATCTCGAATTTTCCTTAAAATATTTTTCCATCGGAAAATTCTGCTTCCAGCATGATCAAATTTTTATATTCCCAGCGGAAAAAGGTTCCACTTTTTTTGAAAAAATTTTCCATTTCTTTTCTGGTGATTCGACCTTTGAACTAATACGTATTATTTTCACGTTATCATACAAAATTTTCAGTCCTTTACATTTTGGTGCAATTTTCACTTCAGTTGGAGCTTCTATAGATTTGGAAACGAATACTTATAACCAAATTTCAAAGATTTTTAAAAATTATTCATTTCCAAATAAATCAATTCATCCGAAGCAAATATTTTTTTTAGCTTTCAGCTATTGGTCTTTGGTGTATTTTAGCAGCGTAAAAATTTTTCAATTTCATCTGTCAGTTTTTCGCCGGGCACCAAAGGGTTAAAGGCCATGACAGAGGACAAATGGTAAAATTTTGGAAAATGCTATTTTAATATTCTTGTTAAAATACTCAGACCTAGTGAGGTCAGAAAACACTCTTGAAATTGGAAAAACTTTAGTTTTAAAAATTTTCTCTACTTTGATTCCTTCTTTTTTTTTTTGATTTCATAATTAGTTTTTGAAATTTCTTCACCTATAAAATTTTTTCTACTGATTTTAACATCTTTTTCAATTCTCTTCACATGTTAAATTTTTCCAATCAATTAGGAGTTTATTAAAAATTTTTCCAAATTGAAATTTTTTTAAAAAATATTACCTTCATGCATTTCAGAAGTTTGACTAAAATGACGACAAATCGAGGTTTTCAAAACATAAAACTGCCTTTAAATAATTTTAATTTTGAAAGATTTGAACAACAGTTAACGGACTGGTCGGATTCTTTTGGAATGTGTACAAAAACGTTCAAATTTTTCAAAATTAAAATTCTAGGGCAGTTTTATAATTGAAAACCTCGATTTGTCGTCATTTTAGCCAAAAATGTCCACCGTTTGAAAGCGATTGCTCAGTAGGTTGAAGTGAAAAAAAAACATTCTTGGATTTCGACCAAATGTTGTGGGGTCGTTTACTTTGAATGGGAAACCTCCCAAAAAAATTTCGATCCCCCAAGAGCAAAATGGAGGGGAGCGAGGGGTGCTCAAAGTGCAACCCCTTTTGAAAAAACGCTATTTTTTGTGTTTTTTTAATCAAAAAAATTATGTTGGAAGACTTTTCAAATCACGAAGCAGGATAATAATCGTTTTACGAAATCAACGGGTTTTTTGCTTTCAAATAATTCACGACATTGAAACAATTTTTACGTACCCCTGTAAATATTTTGAGGTACTATGCTGGTAAATTCTTCTAAAGACTAAAGTTTTCTAACGTATGAACAAATACTGTAATGGCGGCTGCTGACGATGATTCAAAGAATGTGAATCATGAACAGATTTTCTGCCGCGCAGTTGCCTGCAGTTTGTATAACACACGTCAGTCAAAATATGTTCGAAATCTATGCCTAGAAAAATTCTCAAACTTGGAAGATGAGAGTGGATGTCTTCTATGAGTATTGCTAATGTGGCCTTCAGCTCGTATGAATCAACAAAAAATTAAAAAACTCAAAATAATTAATGAATATATCCTCAAGTAAAAAAATTTTTTCCTCTGAATCAATTCTTAGAAAATTTCTCAAATTTTTTCACGAGTCAAGGGTGAGGGTCCTGACGAAGCAGTATTGATATTGTGACAATAGTCGACATCACTCAGCAAATATGCACCGAAAAACTCAAAGAAAACTCATATCTTTGCTTTGAATTTTTTTTTTCTCGAAATCCGTGCGTAGAAAAATTCTGAAATTTCTTGCAGTGGCGGGGTTGAGTATCTTCTATGAGGTGGCAGTTTTTGTTTTGCAGGACTCCGCCTGTAAGACTCAGCAGGGCTATTCCATACTAAAACAGGACAAAAATGAAGTGGGGTCTTCCGATTTCGCTCAATTTCTTTTTACAAGTTCCCCTTGGTGATCTATTTACAAAACCACGATCATTTTTCTCCTAACCCTCAAGGGAGCGGGGGAACGAGCCTCGAAATTTTTATGCAATTACGATTGGAAAAAAATGATTGTGGTTTTGTGAATAGACCACCAAGGCGAACTCGTAAAAAAAAATTGAGCGAAATCGGAAGACCCCACTTCATTTGTCTCGTTTTTAGTATGGAATAGCCCAGCAGAAATTAATTCCATTCGGAGAATTTTTTACAATATTTTTCAATTTTTTTGCGTTAAATCATTTTGATATGTCACGCGATATTTTTGCAAAATCTCACTTTTGATCCCTTCCCATCCCTCCCCTTTCACCCAAAACATTTTTTTAGTGCGAAATTTGTAATCTACGACCTCGAAAACATACATTTTGATATGTCACAAGATATTTTTGCCAAATCTCACTTTTCACCCCTCCCCCACCCCTCAATTTGGGGCCCAGAATGAGTTAAAATTGCTAAAATTGAATTTTCATCAATAATTTCGTTCTGCTCGTGAAATTTTGACTCATTTTGATAGGTCGCAACCCATGTTTCAGATTTTTTTTCGATACATAATTTATTTTTCCTTATAGCGGGAGCAAAGTGCTACTTTTCCTCCCTCTCGCGAAACGCTCGAGTAATTAAATTCGCACTTATCTCCCGCAAGAAAAAAAATATTGTTCGGAACTCGGAGAAAAACAAATTTTTGCTTCCTCGTTGTGAAATATACTATTTCAATGAAAAGGGAAGGAAATCGTGCGTTTTTCAAACTTTGAAACTCCACCGCGACCTATTGTTCCAACCGTTTTCCTCAAACTTTGGCACATTAGACCCAAAATAAACCCAAGAATACAAAGCGCTCGATTTTTTTGTCCAGCATACCGCATGACCCCTACAGAGGCATTATTGTGCCAAAAATGACCAAATTTGGCGAAAAATCGCACATTGACGGGCCTAGCACCCCATTGTGCTTGTGACCCAAGGGATGAGACATATTGAAGTCGGGAGAGTGTCCGCTACCAGAATATGGACATTTTTTTGTCCAAAATCAAATTTAAAAATTAGGAAAAAATGGGTATTTTTAGGGCTCAGCTTCTTATTGAGCCCGGGTAAAAATCCAAAATACGTTTTTTTGGGGTTACCGGACCAATACCTAAAATAAACCTACTGATTTTTTGAAATTCAAGGGCTGAAACTTTTTATACGACGTTTTGGACTTGAAAGTAATAGAATTCACAGTAAATTTTCTACAAATTATCTACTACCCGTTCATCGCTCACATCATTTGTAATATACAACATTTTCGTTCCATATTTCAAAATTAGATGAGCCAACGAGGGGTTCGAAATTCATGAGTTCGCCGATTTCACGTACTATATGAACAGAAACTGAAGTTTTAAGCATAAAAATCAGTCATTCTATGAAGATTTGTTCGGTAGAAAGATCGTTTTACGAATCACAATTTTTTGAAAAAAAATTTACGCATCCCTTACATATGCCTTCAGATACCATCCTAGTAATTTTTCCTCTCAAGTTTTCTAACATCTGAACAAAAACTTCAATGGCGGCGTTTCTGTGTATGAACAGATTGTCTGCGGAGCGCTGCCTGCATCATTAGTCAAAATGTAATTTGATAGAGTCGAATTACAGTATGACGGTAGAAGATGAAATATTCAAAGTATCTTACATCTTGTGTTGACAGATGTTCAAGAACTAGTAATTCATCTATCACGTAGAAACTGTCAAAGTCTAAGTGACTCGTGATCGTAGCATTTTTCGACTATAAAACAACCATACTCGCGATCATTTCTTTCATAGTTATTCGATCGAGAAGTACCTTCGTAAGAATTTTCGTAACGATATTTCCCAGTAAATTCGTGCCAACTAGAGCCATGTTCGTTCGCGTTTCTGTAGTAATTCTCTTTGCTTTCGGATTCATCTTCCACGTTAATTCATTGAATGTGTCTCTTAGCCAGTTTGAAGAAAACGGAGGGTAAGTTATTCCGCAGGAAAAACTTCTCTGCAGAGAACCAGCATTCTGTACCAAGTCATCTGTTTCTAAAGCAATTTTCAAAATTCTCCAATTTTTAGAAAATTGTATGCGCTATTGTTATAAAATATCAAAAAAAAAGGCAAGTTTTGAAAAAGTCTCGAATGTTTGAAATATTCAGCTTTTTTTCAAAATCCATTCAGTTTTTAAAAAATTGTTCGAGTTTAGAAAAAAACGTGCAATTTTTAGAAATCCTAATGATTAAATTTCAACGTTGAAGTGAGCATTGAAATCAGAGAAAACCTGAAATAAGTAAATATTACTTCAGAGCCAAAATTTTAATAAATCATTGTTCGACTATTGGAAAAATCTAGATACATCGAAAATTTCAAAAAGAAAAACACGAAAAAAAAGAGATCTGCTAGCTGTAAGGGAAAGGTAGCCAATTATCGACCAGTGCCCACTGCCCAATGTCAATCACCTTGCATTATCTCCTATGCTATGGGTGATAACCAGCCGATTTTTTTTTTTTTCATAATCCTCTTCCAGAAACGAAAAAAAAAATGAGATCAACCTGACATCCTGCAAGTCAAAACTCCCGAAGAAAAAGGAAAAAAATTCCAAGTGCAAACAATTTTTTCACGGTTGTCTTGCAAAAAATGAAATTTTTTGATAACATTATTCGATTTAAGCTGATTACTGTTTTTGTGAATAAAAAAATATGAATTTTCATTACACAGGCCGACAAAAAAATTGTTCGCTCTGTTTCTGATGGGATTCTCATGCCAAAATTCTGATTCTAGACATCATAATACATCACCTTGTTCAATCCTGGCTTCCAAAATTTGCTTTGAGGGTGGAGCTGGAGGGGGCCAAAAAACTGATTTTTCGAGGGCAAGAAGCCTGCGCATTAGGAAAAAAATTGTAAAACTTTTTTTTCTTTACTTATTTTATAGAAAATTTCACGGCGAATCCAGTGCCGCAAATCGCGGACCTCCATCTCTTTTAGAAAAAAAGGTTACACTTCATTCTTTCCAAAATTCTGTGAAAAAATCGCATTTTTCACAGAATTTTGGAACGATCTCACTTTTTAACATCTTGAAATTTTTAGATGATCCCGAGGCTTTTCACATTTGTAGAAGGATGTATAGGTCTAGGTATCCATTAAGTCATTAATGACATTTCTGGCCCTTATAGTTTTAAAATGGCGAGACTTCAAAAAAAAGGTGAACGATAATAGGCTACCTTACCCTTATTAGCGTACAAGTTTATTTTTTCGTTTTGAATCCAATGAAGCCTCCGTCTAAAAGCAACCGTAGTCCAAAATGGAATTTTACAGGAGAGTGAAACAATGCTCAAAACGTTAGGTACTACGAGTAAAAATTAGATTCGACGAATGTTAGAATTTCAAAATGTGGATTACGGGCTAACAGGGCAGGTTTGACCGTTCAAATTTTCCTCCAGTTTTCAAAAATGGAAACTGAAAATTTTCCCACGTGTTTCTGAATCACAGGCTCATCAACGATTTTCATCGATTCAGAATTAGTCTCTTTGAAAAACCTACGACGTTCGTTGTTCACTCCGCCAGTTTTTTCGATAAAAATGGTATTCCGCATTGAATAAAATTCTTTCGATAAAAATTCTGAATTTTTGATACAAATTAAAGTCCAAAAGAACGAAAATGTTCAATGATTAAGAAATTACTTAAAAGTAATTAATTTTCTTCGACTTCCAACAGGAATTTGATCTTTGGATTTAATTTTGGTGCGAAAAACTAAATAATACCAATGATTGTGTGTGTATTCTACAGATTAAGAATCTGCTACGGAGATTTCAATCGTTTGTTTAAAACGATTTGTAAATCGTTAAATCAATTATCGTCGGGAGGTCAGTGTGAAAATTTAAACGTACGATTCAGCGACCAAACTACCGGTACAAAGGTTCTAGTTTGCAGAGGTGCGGAAAATCGAATAATCGGATGCGGTTACGCGACCAGTCCAATTTCAGGCAATCTAGATTATTCAACTATGACTTTCAATCCAGCAATGGCCGCGAAATACTGCGAGTAGAATGAATAATCGGTTCAATCGCCGATTGGAGATTTCTTATTTTTAATTTAGTTTTAAACATGTTAGGTGTAGGTATGAAATTTTAAATTATTTTATTTAATGTTCATGATCAATAGATTTATGGACCAGGATGAGATATCCATATCTTATCCAATATTTTTAATTGTATGCTGATTCGAAGGAGAAAAAATTCGAAGTTTACATCTCAGATTTTCTCGAAATCCAAGTCGGAAATTAATTTTTTGGATCTCACAACTCAGTCTCATTTCGATTTAATTGGCGGAAATTTTTTTGGGAAAAAGAAAAAAAAAAGAAAAAAGATAGAATGAAAGTTTCTTATGAGATGGTATTTCAAGTTTTATTTGCATACCTATTTAAATTTTAAATTCGAAACATCGATTTCAAATTTTACTCAGTTGCGACTTGAAAAATGAGGAGGGGGTGAGTTGCTCACCCAGCGGACAATTTTGAGTCTTGTTTATGGGTGCAAAATATTGAAAACTTTTGCATCATTCGTGGATAAATTCTTGTTGGATGCGATTGCTATTCTATTTTTTTATATTTTGAATTTGAATTTTGAGTGGCTTAAAATGATCAAACTTTTTAAAATCTCAAGTAAAATACAAGAAATCCTAGTTACAGCGAGGCTTCGGCTCGTTTTACAATTTTAGACAACCTCAATACCGAAATTTTGTAATTTCAAGTCGCGAATGTCCAGTAACACCGAAACATTTCAATTTTGTTCTTGTTGAAATCATTTTTTGATAATTGAAAAATTAAAAGCAGGAAATTCCTGAACAAATTATATGTCACTCTTCTCCTCCTCCGCTGAAAGCTAAAAAGACCAGCCAAATTTCATTGAATATGACTCGGGGCCCAATTGGAAGATATTGAAGTTCATACGACTCACCCAGCGAATATTTTCTAGTTATTCCACTGATTTTACTTCACTATTTCATTTTCGTTTTTTTTTTTTTTACAATGAAAATGAAATATCTACTTCAAAGATATTTTACTGTTTGAAATTTCAGATGTTTAAGGTTTAAGGGCAGCAGAATGCAGAAGAGCAAAATCCAAGGCTGTAATAGAATATCCAGATGAGCTCAGTTGAATTATCATCTTCACGCAATCCAACGATTCGAGTTTTCCCCCTTCGAAAAATTATTAAATTTTTAGATTTTATGGTTAATTTACTATTAGAAATTCTTGTATTTAATTGTACAAAAAAAATAAATATTAAGAGCATTCCAAACGCTGCTTTGGTCATTTTTCATTAATTCGTCAACAGCTGTTTTCACCACGAGGTTTTCAGATCGTGTTTCTAGATAACCCTCAAGGAGGTGGGGGCGGTTCCCAAAATTTTTATCAAATTACGATTTTTAGCGAAATTGTTCAACTTTGAACTTGAAGGCTCATATCTCGAGATAGGTTGTACTCGGAGTAAAACTTTAAAGTTGAACTGAGGTGGCAAAATCTCATCTTTCATGATAATCGAGCCCCCTTTCCCCCGAAAAAATCATATATTTTATTTGGTTAAAGCACGGGGAGGAGATAAAATTCAAAAGTAAGTCAATATTCGAATTCTACGCCCTAAAAATTAGTGAAAATCGATTGTACCACACGCCATTTTAATTTCTAAACATTCTCTTCCCAAAATTGGGAGGCTACGGGGGCACTGAAAGGTCGACTCCAAAAAATTCCTCACTGAAATTGAACTTTTTTCGTTTCATCCAACTCGATGCAAACCGTTCACAATTTTTTTCGATTGGAAATTAAAATAGGAAAATATCAGTTTCGAAAGCTTTTCCATTGGACTCTAATTTATTAAACTTGAAAGATAATTTAATCACCACTGGAAATTATAAGCTACTTCCTCTACTGCCTATTCGGTCAACTATCAGATTCTCCTCGACTTTATTTTTCTGACCAAAAATTTAAATTTTGTGGAAAAAAAAGAAAATCACGTTTTTCAATTTTCCAGCTTATAATCTGATTTCTTTTCATCGAAAAAAATTCTTGTGATTTTGGAGGAAGGAAAGAATGAAAAAGAAGCCAGCTGCTCTCATTGGTACCTCCATCCATTCAATCCAGCTCCGTAGCCTGATTATAATTTTTCCAATTTCTATACAAATTTCTGAAATTTCAGGTAGTTTTCATTAAAATTCAACGATATATTTACAATAATCATGTATTTCTCATGTTTTTGTCATTTTTGTACAATATTTACAAAAATTTTTCAAATAAAAATTTTCTAAAATACATTCGAAATTTTCAAAAATTTTAACTATAATCATTTCATTTACCTACATGACCACTTTTCACCAGATGGCGGAGCATCCCATACATATCGATACGGATAAAAAATATGAATAATCTTATCCGGAATTTTTTTCAACTTTTTTATTCTTCTTGATCTAAACTTCCTAATGGCCGCTTTATCGCCATCAAAACACCAGTTCAACAGAATCTGCAAAGTACGCTCATCGGGTTCCCTCGAAAGCACCCTAAAGGGATTTAAATCACGATCAGGTTTCTTCATTCTACGTATCTTGTATTCTCTCACATTCTCCTCAGTCTCCAAACACCACATCAAATATTTATCCAAACGATCCAGAAGAATCTTCACGTACGCTCCTCGAACCTTTGAATTATCTCTCAGCAGTTCATCCAAAATCCTATCGTAAATAATCGTAAGGGCTGTGTTTCGTTTATACTCGAAAACGTCTTCCTCATCATCGTTCAAACACCAGTTGACAAATTTTTCAATGAATTTCTCATCGCATTCGTACTCATACTGCCAATACGCCGGAAATCTGATCCTTCTATTAAATGATTGGAAAAGGCAAGCTTTAACATGGTTCAGGTCTCTTTTGGCAAATGTTTTGTTGAAAATTTCTATCATTTTATCGAAGTTATTCCTTAATTGGAGGTCGTATCTGCAATGTAGCCCTCTTTTCGATGCGTATTTCAACTTCATATTGTACGCCAGCGATGGATTTTCCGAATAAAGGTAGTCGAAAGATTTCAGAATTTCTTCCATTTTTATTTTCCGTATTCTGGTGTCCGTCTTGAAATCGTATAATGGCGATCTGTAATCGATATTTCCACCAATTACGAAATGAAATAAAAATCGGGCAAATGGTAAATAAATGTGACGGTGAATACAAAAAGGGTGTATCGACCTAAAACGTAGGTTTTGAGAAACTTCATTTTCAAAGTTGTTATGGCATAAAATCATGTACTTAGGAACTCGCATGCATTGGAACTAATTGCGAAAATTTTGTTTACCCCAATTTTCCCACATGGGGGTCGGGGTGTGTCTGGTGTAATTTTCATATAATTTCACCTTGTTGAACTTGAATCTGCAATTAACAGAACCCCATTCTGAGAAGCCATGTTTTAGCTTCCTGGAGCAGCAAGAAGCTTAAAATCTTTTGAGACACTTTCTATTTCATTAAAAAGTTTGAATTAGCTGAAAAAGTAATTTCATACAATTGGTAAGACGCAAACGTACCTATAGGGTTTGGGGTCACTTTTGACAAAAATTGGGCGGTTTACGTCACATCAATTTTTACGATTGAGAGAATTCTCTGCTTTCAAAATGTAAATTATCCGAAATTTCTTTCCAAAAAATCCAAATTATGACTATAAATGGTTTCGTACCAGGTTAGGTTAGAAGTATTTCATTAATAAAAATAGTGAATTGCGAATTCGAGTCGATTTTATTGATAATCTGCTGTTTTTCGCCATCAAAAACCGACAACGCATGAAGTTATTTCACTTTTTACCAACATTTCTCCTACTTGTCTTAAGATGGAAAAAATCCTATTTACTTTTTCATTCTCAAAATCGACCACCTCTCGCGAAACAAATTATACGATTGTGTGAGTTCTTAACTTCTAATTGGAAAATTAATTGCAGAATCGAGTTCAAGAAGGTCGAATTATATGAAAATAACACCCAACATACATCGATCCCTTCAAGTGGGAAAATTTGGATAACTCCTTTCTAAAACTTCCCCTCGCCCACTCTCCAAGAGAAATTTTTGATTCTATCACTTTGAAAAAAAATTGCCTTACGAGTCATACTAAAATTAAACCACATTTCAACTTGTATTCAAAAGGTGCAGTACGCCTGAGTTAACTGCAGAGACTACATTGGACTATTGGTATGGTGCGATGTAAGTAGAAAATTCGCTCAAAATGCCATAATCGTAAGAGATTAATAAATAATGGTCGAAATAGGTCACGGAGAGTGAATAATACTATTTTTTTAGCGAGAAACTAAAAATTGGTGAAAAGCAATGATTTTAAGGTACAATAATGATGAATTAAACAGGTTTTTCGCATATTTGACCAATACTTATCTGAAAAAATTCTAAGAGGTGTAAAATACATTCAGAAAATATGTAAAAAAAATTTTTTGCCCATCTCAAAAAAAACTTTCTAGGACAATTTGATGATTTCAAAGTCAAATTCAAGGTGATTTTAGTGGTCGAAAAAATCTGAAAGAATTTCAGGGTACTCCCCCTCAGTACCTGTACCTTCATGCCAAATTTCAAAAAAATCTGTTGAAAACTCTCAGAGATGGAATTTTTTGAAATGTTCAGCTCGGAAATCACACATTTTGGGGACCTTTAAGGCCGCGTGATAGGGGTATCAGGGGTTATAATACCCCCCCCCCCCCCGTCGATTCTCAGTCGGCAAAATTTCGAAGATATGAGAAGATGAGTCGGAAAAATCTCAGAAATGTCAGAAAATTGAAATTTTTCTAGAAATTTTGCAGCATAACTAATAAAAAACTGAGCCTTTCTAAATTTCAAGTTTACTGTCCTCTTTCAGAAAAAAAGATACTCTCAAAAGTTGAAATTTCTTCAGACACCCTGTATCACCTCTCATGCAACTTTTGACTTTTAATGCCGATATCCTATGCAAAGGAAGCCTCCTAGAGAAAACACGAATGAAACAAAAATTGTAGAACGTCAAATTTTCTACCAGCAGATTCCGATTAGTTTGTTCTCAGGAGACTTAGTTTTCGAGATATTTTCAATTTTTTCAAAAAAAATTTAATTTTTGAACTCGGAACCAAAATATCTCGAACGCTAAGCCTCCCGATAAAAAACTAATCGGACTCTACTCAAGAATTTTGTTTCATTCATTTTTCTCTAGGAGGCTTCCTTTGCCCAGAAAATCAACTTTTCAGGTTAAAAGTTAGGTAAGTATCAAAAAATGCAAAAAAATTGAAATTGCGAAAAATTCTTGGGCGACGAATTTTTTTCACTATTAATTTCATGATCAGCGCGAAAAATGCTATAAAAATCAGAATTTCAAAATTGATTATTAAAACGTCGACCTGTATTATTTAAATCGCCCAAGTTTATCATAAAATCAGCTCAACATTCAGTACAAAAAAAAACACAATATTTTTGGAAATTCATTTTCTAAAATAGGTAAATACATTTGAAATTTTTAAAAATAATTGACAATATTTATACTTTTAAATCTCATTTATACGAATATTTTTCACCCGATGGCAGAGCATCCCAAACATATCGGTATGGTCTAAAAATATGAATAACCTTATCTGGAATATTTCTCAACTTTTTAATTCTTCTCGATCTGAACTTCCTAATTGCCGTTTTATCACCATCAAAACACCAGTTCAGCAGAATCTGCAAAGTATGCTCATCGGGTTCCCTCGACAGCACCCTAAAGGGATTTAATTCACGATCAGGTCTCTTCATTCTACGTCTCTTGTATACTCTCACATTCTCTTCAGTCTCCAAACACCACATCAAATATTTATCCAAACGGTCCAGCAGAATCTTCACGAATGCACCTCGAACCTGCAAATCATCTCTCAACAGGCCATCCAAAATCCTATCATAAATAATCGTTAGGGCTGTGTTTTGTTTATACTCAAAAACGTCTTCCTCGTCATCGTTCAAACACCAGCTGACAAACTTTTCAATGAATTTCTCATCGCATTCGTACTCATACTGCCAATACGCCGGAAATCTGATCCTTCTATTAAATGATTGGAAAAAGCAAGCTTTAACACGGTTTAGGTCTTTTTTGGCGAACGTTTTGTTCAAAATTTCAATCATTTTATCGACGTTGTTCCTAAATTGGAGCTCGTATTTGCATTGTAAGCCCATCCTCGATATGAATTTCAACTTCATATTATACGCCAGCGATGGATTTTCCGAATAAACCAAGTCGAATAATTTACACAATTTTTTCCATTTATCGAAATCGTTGACCAGGCATGTTTTTTGCCACAAACTGTGAAGAATTCCACGAGTAATATAACGTAACATTTCATGGTAGAAAGCTCGAGTCTTATATATGTCATCTCCTGTGAACCATTTAACGGTTGCATGAAGATCTTCGAAATTACCTAAATTCAGCAGAAGCACGCAATGGTCTCTCATTTTATTTCGGAAGATTTCATCAGATCGAAATTGTTCGGTTAGGACAGGTGGATCATTTTCAAATATATCGATCAATGAACTCAGATCGTGCATTTCTTTTATTAATGATATTGCCAAATCGTACGATCCACAGATGCAGCCAAGCGAACTACAACTATCGTTTTTCGATCGGCACATCTTATAAAAAAATTCAAAAAATTTAAGACATGGAATTGGCTCACCGTAAGACCGATACATGTAATTTTTTTTTTCTTCAAAGTATCGTTTCCACGTATTCACAACGTGCTTTCGATTTTTGAGATGTTTGGCAGCCGTATTCCATATTTCAATAGCTATGAGCATTTTTTCATCATTTCTACTCGCATGTTCCAATATTTCATCAAACATAACGCTGAATCGGATCCGAGTAAAGGCATGTTTACAATGATTCCACGCCCAGAGTGCAATTCTCGGTAAATTCTTCCAGATCCCAATCTTTATTATGATTAATTCCGGTATCGTGGACAATAATATGGCCTGCTGCGACCAAGGCATCGTACCAATCAATCGTACCAGAGAATCCGTTCTAAATTGGTGAATTCGAGAAATCCACGACATCATGACCAACGGTTGATCATCCGGGCTCATACGATTCCAGAAATATTCCAATGCCGCTAGTTCCTTGCTATCAAAATTTTCATTTCCAACCACAGAGCCGTAAATCGAAGTATAATTTCCCAAAGGTATTTTATGCAATTCGTTTTTCATGAAACAGATCCAGTAAAACAGTAAAGGACCGCGTTCGAAATTCAGATATTCTGAACAATAAACATCGGAAATCGCTTCGCTCAATTCAATTTTAGCAATTTTATCCTCCATACAATATTTATACATAATTGAAAATTTGCCTGGTTCATCTAGCTCATCGCTATTCAACGCGTTTATGGCTGATTTACGATAATCAATGTTACCATTTTGTGTCCAAACGCACCATTCGGGATGAAAATAAATGATGGAATGGTAAGTAGAAAGATACCGCCTCCAGGTCAAAATTTCATCGTGAACCTTTTTCAAACTTTCCTGCAGTATTTTTTCAATACGTTTGGGAGTTTTTAAGAAGTATATAAATTTATCGATATTACGCAAGTACCAATTGTAGAACTCATTTTTGCCAATGTCGGGTTCCCAAAATATATTATTTTTATTTGATTGAGCTCGGTTGTGGTTCCATCGTGACAGATGACTGCAGCATATGGATATAGCTATTCGATACGAGGCAATGGACTGCAGTGTTGGCAGTTCCTCGTGGTATATGAAACAGCCACCGGACGATTCTTTCACTTCAAATTTGTCATGTCGGTTTCCCGTACCCTGGTATTCGTCTTGAAAGCGTATAATTGCGATCTGTAATCGATATTTCCACCAATTACGAAATGAAGTGAAAATCGGGCAAGTGGTGAATTAATGTGTTTTTGGGGTGAAATTGCAAGAAAAAGCTCTGGACTGGTAAGAGGGTAATTTGACCTCAGTTTTAACTGGGTCAAAATTTTTAGACCATTAAATTCGTCTTAGTATTTTACGATAATTTTAGAGCACTTGAGCGAATTTTCATCTCACCCCTGACGAATTTAATGGTCTAAAAATTTTTTATACTGACTTTGAATTTAATTTGGAGAATTTCCAATTGCCTTAGAAAACACTATTTTAAGATGGGCAGAAAACATTTTTAAAAATATTTTAAAATATATTTTACACCTGGAATTTTTTTTGCAAATTTTTTCAAGTGAAAAAAATTGGTCAAATATTCAAAACCCCGGTTCAATTCATCAATTTTATCCTGGGGGGGGGGGCTTTTCTAAATTTTTGAGTTGAATTGTACACAGTAGGAAAAAGGTCAATTTTAAATAATGGAAAATAAGAGAAAATTTGGTAATTGTATTAAATGTACTTTAATTTTCAAGAAATTGGAAAATTGATATTTTGAATTGAATAATGCACACAGTTCATAAATAAAAAAAGATATTACAAAATTTTTAATTTTGTGGAAATATTTTAGAACTGCAATGAAATAATTTAGGAAAATAGAAAAAGGGTACCAATTTTTTAAATGGAAAATCCAGTTTTCACTTCTTGCCTCATGATACATTTTTTTTAGAACCTGTAATCACATCTTGTTCAAAAATTGCAAGAGGATTGGAGATAGAAAAATAAAAAGGAAACAACAAACTGAAAATCGATTTGAGGAATTTCAAGAATCTTCCTTGAAGAACTAATCTGAATTTTGAAAAAAAAAATCGTTTTCCCCTTTTTTTGTTAAAAACTTACCAATTGTCAACATATTGTAAGATATTTAGAAAAATCGAAAAATAATTTTTGTCACTTGATCAGCTGGAAAATTGAAAAAATATACTTCTAGAATGGAACACTTTGAGCCAGTTTAAAAAAAAAAATCAAATTTTTCAAACGCTCGAATCAAAATTTCAATCAGTTATGAAAAAAACAGAGGTTTCCATCCTTTACAGTTTTGAGGGGGGAGGGAGGAACTCAAAATCCCTTTCTATAATGGAATCAACTCGAAATAAAATTATGAAAATTCACTCGAAAAAATCATCAATTTCGAGAGATTTTCACCTCGATCTATAATTTTGAACTTCAAATACAGTTTTACTAATTTGGAGGATAGAAGCTACACCTGTTTTCTGTTCGGTTCGACTCTGAAAATTTCAATATTTTTCACCTACCTAAAACATAGATCAACACAGAAAATGCAGTCTGAAACTTAGTTAGGTAATTTCAAATCGAATTTTCCGTGTTGATCATGCAAAAATTCAGCACTTCGGGACTTTTCACATTTATAATATTTTGTCGAAAATTTATTGTACACTTTTTGATAACTTTTGGGCATTAAAACAGGATTTTTTGGGCAAAGGAAGAGTTTACAAACAAAAAAAAAAAGAATGGAACATAGATTGTCGACTTCAAAATTTCAATACTCACAGTTTAGTTTTTGAGATATTTCAATCAAAAGTTTGAAATTCAGCTTCATTTTAAATTGAAGCGTCCGTTTAAAAAACAACCATAGTCCAAAAACTGTATATTAGAAAAAGGACCCAGGTTTATTTTTTTTTACAGTACACTTATATCCTTTTTCTCATATACAAATTTTGGACTATGGTTGTTTTTTAAACGGACGCTTCAATTAAAAATACCTCAAAAACTACGATTTCTATTGAAAAAAAAAACCACAGAACTAAATCGACTTCAAGGAGTAAAAAAATTTCCAATAAAAAATAAAATTACACAACTAAAATCATATTCGAACTAGGAACTAAAAATTAGATCCATATATCACTTAAGCATCAGAATTGATTATGCAATCAGAATTTATAAAATTACCACCCCTTGATAATTCAGATGTGACAAAATACGAAATGTTGGAAATGTGATTCGTTCTTAAAATATCAATATTTTCAAAAAATCAATCCTCCACAAAAAAAAACACAACAGATTATGAATTGCAGAAGGTGAAATTTCATTCTGAAAAAGTCAAATAATTTTTTTTCAAGAAAGCTGAGGAGATATTTTCATTATAAGATGAAAGCTGAATTACGAACACACAGAGGAAATAATTTGAAAACTAAACATCGCTTCCTAAGAAAAAACAGACTTCACAAAAAATTAATTCTAATAATTCAAACTCCTTTTTTTTCGAAGACCTTTTTTTGTCCAGAAAATCAATTTTAAACTTCAAAACGCCTCAAGAATTGCGAAACTAATAATGAAAATTCAAACAATGAAAATCACCAAGCGAGACGTCACGTCGTAATGAAAAAAACCTAAAATCGAATTAAAATTCTGCACTAAAATGCTAATCAGAATAACCTCTTAGGGTTGGTTAAGCGAGAAAATGTTGAAAAATTGCAGCCCTTTGGTATTTTTTTCAATATTATGACAAGATTTTCGTGAACTCAGCTCAAATTTTAAATGAAAAAAAAAAACATTTTCCATAAAAAAAATTTTATGAACATTACACAAGCATAGGTACACACAATTGTAAAAAAAAAAAAATAAAAAAAAAAAAATCAGACTTCAAACACACTAAAATCAGGTATTTTATATTCCTCCTAGGGCAGTGAATATATCCTAATGAAAAATATAGCCCTGCAATAAAAATAAATCACAGAACAGCAACATCAGAATAATAATTCCATCCATAACTTTACAGCATACGAATACTTCGTCTGAGAATTTTCCTCAATTTTTTATCGTTGAACGATTTCCATGCCTCAATCGCAACTTTATCACTATTAAAGCACCATTTCAGCAAAATCTGCTTAGTATTCTCATCAGAATTTATCAACAGATTGCGAACAGACCACCCACTAGATATGGGTCTTAGTATTTGACGCATCTTGAACTTTTTCACATTCTCCTCAGTCTCCAAACACCACATCAAATATTTATCCAAACGACCCAGCCTAACCTCGACGAACGCTGACCGAACCCGTAAACCATCTCTCCTCAATCCATCCAGAATTCCATCGTATATAATCGTAGCGCCAGCATTTCGTTTAAACTCGAGAATATCATCGTAATCATCGTTCAAACACCAACAGACAAATTTTTCGATGAATTTCTCACTGCATTCGTACTCGTACTGCCAATACGCAGGGAACCTGAACAATTTTTTAAATGACCAGAAAAAGCAAGATTTAATGCGGTTCAGGTCTTCTTTGGCAAACGATTTGTTCATAATTTTAATCATTTTATCAAAGTTGTTCCTGAATTGGAGATCGTATCTGCATTGTAGGCCCATCCATGAGACGAATGTCACCCTCATATTGTATGCCAGCGATGAATTTCCCGAATAAATGAAGTCGAATAATTTACATAATTTTTTCCATTTGGAAAGATCGTTGACTAGGCATGTTCTTGGCCATGATCCGCTCCAAGAATCGTTTTGAATCTTCATAAACGATGATAATAATTTTTGGTAGAAGGTCTGAGCCTCAGGTAGGTCGCCATTCGTCAACCATTCCAAGGTGGAATTCAGACCGTCGAAATTACCCACGTTCAGTAAAGCCACACAATGGGTGTTCACTCTGAGGAGGAGTTTTTCGTCAAATTGTGATTGTTCGATTGGGTCAAGTAGGTAATCTTCATTTACGATCAACGAACCCACGTCAGAGATTTCTTTTAATACGGATATTGCTAAATCGTACGATCCGCAGAGGCAGACGAACGAATTACAGGTTTCGTTTTGCGATCGGCACATATTATAAAAAAATTCAAAAACTTTAGGGCATGGAAATGGCTTACGATAAAACCAAAACGTGTACTTTTTTTCTCCTTCAAAGTATCGTTTCCAAGTATCCACAACGTGTCGACGATTTTTAAGATATTCAGGAGCCATTTTCCATATTTCAATAACTATGAGCATTTTTTCATCATCGTAACTCGCGCATCTCAACGATATATCAAACATATTTAGGAATTGCTGTATTGTGAAGGTATTTTTACAATGGTTCCAGGCCCAGAGAGCAATCTGCGGCGAATCCTCATCTATTCCGAATCGAATAATTTTCTCTGGTATCGTTGACAACAAAATTACCTGCTGGGACCAAGACATCGTACTAATTAATCGTTCCAGTGTACCCTTTCTGAATCGATAGGCTTCAGAAATCCAAGACATTATGATCAATCGTTGATCATCTGGGGTCATACGATTCCAGAAATATTCCAACGTTGCTAGTTCCTTGCTATCAAAATTTTCATTGCCAGCCACCGAGCCATAAATCGAATTGAAATTTCTCAAAGGTATTTCGTGCAATTGGTTTTTCAAGAAACAGATCCAATAAAACAGTAAAGGATCGTCATCGAAAGTCGTACTTTCGAAGTCAAAATATTTGCAAATCGTATCGTTCAATTCAACTTTAGCAATTTTATCCTCCATACAATATTGATACATGATTGAAAATTCGTCTATTTCACATAAATAATCGCTATTCAATGCTTCTATGGCAGATTTACGGTAGTCAATTTCACCATTATTTGGCGTCCAAACGCACCATTTGGCATAACACACATCGAGGAAAAGTTTACGACGACAATGCAACGACCATTTCTCCACTTCATCGTGAATTTTACTCAAAGATTCTTCTAGCATTTCTTCAATACTTCTGGGAAGTTTTAAGAAGTATATCAATTTTTCGATATTACTGGCACACCAATAATTATTAAATATGGATAGAGCTATTCGATACGAGGCGATGGTTTGTAGGGTTGGCAGTTCGACCTGGCACACGAACCGGCTATCGAAAGATTCTTTCGCTCCGAATTTGTCACTTCTGTGTTCCATTATTGAGTTTGTCTTCAATTTCAATCTGAAATTGAAAATTTCACGGTAATTTCATGTCAATGACAGCAATATACACGCAAATTTTCCAATTTTATTGTAATATACCTAGTCCAGGGTTATACAAAATGTGTTTTTTTGTCTGATTTTTTTTTTTTCAAACGCAGATTTGTATGAGTTGGAAACTCAACATTACATATCTAGTTCACATAACATTTGGGCAAAAAACTCGGAGAAGGAGAAAGAAAATGAAAAATTCGTCGACTTATATTCTTTAAAAACAGAGAGAAATTTGTCTACCAGTGATATTGAAAATAAAAAAATGAAATTTGTGTTTTTTCGTGCTATTTTTCTGACTTCTGAAAAAATGTAATGTTTTCTTACTCGATTTGAAGTTTTTAAATGCGAATATTGGCTAGAAAACAATCACCAAAAAATTTTTTTCAACCCGCCCACTAATACCTCTCAATATAGTGTTTAACTCACGTAAATTTGAAAAAAATTTGATAGAACTCGCAAAAATAAAAATGTTTAATGGAAAGGCTGAAGAAAGCAACGTTTTGCCTAATAATTAGGGTTAGGAGAAAGGTAGGAAGTCAAAAATTTTACCACGTGATTTTCAGACCCTTGGAACCAAATTCCATCGGTTTATTTTGAATTTTAGCTCTGGGGCAGATTCGTCTACCACACTTAGGATAATTTTCATTAAAATTCAACAACACGTTTAGAATAATTATGTACTCATTTCTCACTTTCTTGTCATTTTTGTATAATATTTACAACAATTTTACAGCTGAACATTTTCTAAAACCTATGACTAAATTTACACGAAAGAGGCTTCAAACACGAAATTAAAAATACCCTGCGAACGACTGAATCGTTTCAAGTTCGAAATTTTTTCGATTTTTTTTCCAAGTTTAAATTTTTTTCCGAGTTTGAAATTTTTTTTTTTCAGAGCTCATATTTTTTCTTGACTACTTTTTTTTTTTACAATTAAAATTTTTTTCATAGTTAGAATTTTTTCTCGATTTTTCTCGAGTTTGAATTTTTTCTCGACTACTTTTTTTCAAAATTAAAATTTTTTTCACAGTTCGAATTTTTTCTCAATCATTGTTTTCCAAATTAAATTTTTTTTCAGAGTTTGAATTTTTTCTCGACTACTTTTTCTCAAAATTAAAATTCAAACTCCGAAAAAATTTCAATAAATGATGGAGAAACAATTCAAACTCTGGAAAAACATTTTAATTTTGAGAAAAAGTAGTCGAGAAAAAATTCGAACTCTGAAAAAAAATTCAATTTGGAAAAAAATAATCGAAAAAAAATTCGAACTCTGAAAAGAAAAGAAATAAAAAATTTCGAACGTAGAAAAAAGCAAGTGGACCACTTGAATCATACAGTTGAAAAAAAAACCGATTCAGTCGTTCGCAGGGTATTTTTAATTTCGTGCCTGAAGCCTCTTTCGTGTAGATTTAGTCATAAGTTTTTCTAAAATATATGTATTATTCAGAATATTTAAAAATATCGGCCATATTTCGATCTTTTATTCCCTTTAAATGAATATTTTTCACCTGATGGCAAAGCATCCCATACATACTGATACGGATAAAAAATATGAATAATTTTATCTGGAAGTTTTCTCAGCTTTTTAATTCTTCTCGATCTGAACTCCCTAATTGCAACTTTATCACCATCAAAACACCAGTTCAGCAGAATCTGCAAAGTATGCTCATCAGGTTCTCTCGAAAGCACCCTAAAGGGCTGTAAATCTCGATCAGGTCTCTTCATTCTACGTATCTTGTACATTCTCACATTATTTTCAGTTTCTAAACACCACATCAAATATTTATCCAAACGATCCAGCAAAATCTTCACGAAGGCAGCTCTAACCTGTGAATTATCTCTCAACAGTCCATCCAAAATCCTATCATAAATAATCGTTAGGGCTGTGTTTCGTTTGTATTCGAAAACATCTTCTTCATCATTGTTCAAACACCAGCTGACAAATTTTTCAAAGAATTTTTCATCGCATTCGTACTCATACTTCCAATACGCTGGAAACCTGATACTTCTATTAAATGACCAGAAAAAGGAAGCTTTGATGCTGGCCAGATCTTTTTTCACGAACGTTTTGTCCATAATTTCAATCATTTTATCGACGTTGTTTCTGAATTGAAGCACGTATCCGCATTGTAGGCCTATCCACGAGGCGAATTGAAGCTTCGAGTTATACACTTTCGATGAATTTTTCGGATAAACGAAGTCTAATAATTTACTCAATTTTTCCCATTTATCGATATCACTGACTAGACAAGTACTTCGCCCTAATTTTCGAGGATAATAACAAAACACTTCTTGGTAGAATTTTCGAGACTTATCAACGTCACCTCGTGTGAACCATTCCACGACGGAATGAAGAACTTCGAAATTACCTTCGTTCAATAAAGACACACAATAATTTTCCGATAAACGCAGAATTTTTTCTTGAAACTGCAATCGTTCGGTTGGGTTAGGTAGGTATGCTTCAAATATATCGATCAGCGAACTCACGTCACATTCTCTTGCTATCGATATTGCCGAATCGAACGATCCACAGGGGTATCCAAGCAAACTACATTTTTGGCTTCGCATTCGGCACATTTTATAAAAAAATTCAAAAACTGTTGAGCACGGTCTGGACGTTCTATCGGTGCTATTCCAAGTATCCACAACGTGTCTGTGATTTTTCAGATATTCGGCGGCTGTATCCCAAATCTCCATCACCAGACACATTTTTTGATCATTGTCCCTCGCCAGCTGCAGTAACTTATCAAACATATTTTGGAATTGCTGCATTGTGAAGGTATCTTTACAATGGTTCCAGGCCCAGAGAGCAACCCTCGAATCCTCCTCGATCCCAAATTGAATAATTTCCTCTGGTATCGTGGACAACAAAATCGCCTGCTGTGACCAAGACATCGTAGCAAATAATCGTTCCAGAGTAACTGTGTCGAATCGGCTGGCTCGAGAAATCCAGGACACCATGGCTGATCGTTGCTCATCCGGATTCATACGGTTCCAGAAATATTCCAACACCGCAGATTCCATGCTTTCGAATCTTTCATTTCCAGCCACAGAGCCATAAATCGAAGTGAAATTCCCCAAAGGAATTTTGGGCAATTCGTTTTTCACGAAACAGATCCAATAAAACAGAAAAGGACTGCGTTCGAAATTTTCACAATAGAAGGAATAATGTTCGAAAATCGAATCGCTCCAAACAATTTTGGAAATTTCATCCTCCATACAATATTTATACATGATTGAAAATTTGCCTGCCTCATTTAGCTCGTCGCTATTCAACACGTTTATGGCAGATTTACGATAATCAATTTCACCTATTGGTGTCCAAACGCACCAGTCAGGGTTATAATTATCGATGGGGAGATGTTTCATCCATTTCATCATTTCATCGCGAACCGCCTCCAAACATTCCTCCAGTATAGTTTCAATACGTTTAGGAGTTTTTAAGAAGTGTATTAATTTATAGATGATACCGTCTGTCCAATAATCGTTGTATAAGCGCCATTTTTCATTTTTACAAGCTTTGCTGTCCCAGAATATATTTTTTTTATTGGTTTGAGCTCGGTTGTGATTCCGTCGTAAAAGATGACTGTGCCATATGGATATGGATATTTGATACGAGGCAATGGTCTGCAGCGTTGGCAGTTCTACGTGGTATACGAATCGGCCATCGGACGATTCTTTCGTTCCAAATGTGCCATTTTCGTGCTCCATCCTTGAGCTCGGCTTCGATTTCGGTCTGAAATCGAAATTTTCGTTGTAATTGCACGACAATAACAGCACCATGTTGTATGAATATTGAATATAGGTATAGGCGAATTATCTATGGTGATAGAGTGAACAATTTGTATACGTTTTTTGAAGATTGCATTTTGTATTTCAATCAAAATTTCAAAGTAGTTCCAGCCATAAAACAGGAAAATCAAATAGAAAAAATAAACTATGAAAATCGATTTGAGAAAAGTTGAGAATCTTCCACAGAGATTAATGTGGTTTTATTCACAGGAAGCAGAAGAGTTCGGCGAGTCTTGAGACCTGAATTTATCATAGTTCCAACTATCGAAAGGAGGGGGGGGAGAGAAAGATCCAAAATGAATGGATTTCACACGTTAAAAAAGTAGGTATAAATTTTTGTAATTGAAAATTTTCCATTTAAAAAAAATTACACAAAGTTTCAACTTTTTAAATTAAATTTTCAAGTAAATTTTTGAACTTGAACAAGTGATCGCAAAATGGGACTCGAATCTTTCGACCCAAAATTAGTCCGAAATCGTAATTTTTCAGATTTCAATGGTGATTCCACATTTTTTAAGGTTACAAAAAGACAAAAAAATGAAGACAAATCGAAAATACAAAGCTCAAAAATACAGAATGATACTTGAACAAAATAAAGAAATGCTTTCAAATTGAAGGAGTTGTTTCACAGTGATGAAAAAAAGTGAAAATGAAACAGAAAACAACTGGAACTAAAAGTGAAAAACTGAAACTGAAATGAAATTGTGACCCTATTTTAATTCCAACAGCTGTAGTTTTTATTTACTGTTTTAAAGTAGAAACCGAAAAAATTTTGCAACATTAAAATTTTTACAAAGAAGAAAATTAAAATTCCTAGAAATTTTTCAATAATTTGACTTGAAAAAGTTGAAATCAACAGTGAAAATTTCCAGCGAAAAATTCCAAATCCTAAAAAATTTGTAGAAGTATAAATTAACATGAAACATCAAATGAATCGTCACGAATTCAAAAATTTTACCCAATTAAAAATATCCCCATTTTCATTATTCTACAACCACGAAGAATTGAACTATAAATCTAATATTTCGCTCTAGAAGTCTCAAGCTAAGAGAAATGTAAAAATATTCATTTAAAAAACTGAAAAATACAGTTTTTGAGAGAAAAAATAGTAATGTTCAATTCATTTTCATCCAAAGTTATTTTCAACACTAAAAATTCACAAATTTGAAAAATTTTGATTGAAAATGATTTACACAAATAGGTAAATTGAAAAATGCAACCTCAACAACATTTTTATCGATACCAATTCGGCTTCCAATTGTGACGTCACATTTACTACCAGAAATGCAAATTATCAGTTTGTGGAACTATTTTAGATTTACAATGAAACAGTTCAGGAAAATAGAAAAGAGTTCTATTTTTTTTCATAGAAAACCCTATTTTCATTTCTTGACCCTTTTTCTCTGGAACTATTCGACCGATTTTCTTCATTTTTGTTTTCATTACGTTCAGAAATGCTTCATTTTTAATTCCACAATAATATATTTTTTCCGATTCCTATTTTTTATTCATTTTTTTTTTTTGTTCAATTTACTTTTGTAATCAAACTTTGATTTGAATAACTTTATTGTGATAAAGTTAGTACGTATTTTCGCAAACCCTCTCGTTGAAATATTGGGATACCCTTCAATGATGGGGCTTTGAGGTTCAAGTAGTTTCTAAGAAAACGGGTTATCAAGTAAAAACTGATTTTTCCATGAAAAAAATAGCACCTTTTCTCTATTTTCCTAAACTATTTCATTGCAAATCTAAAATATTTCGACAAAATTCAATTTCTTACTCATGAACTGTACGATTTTCAAACCAAAATATTAATTTGCCAATTTTTTGAAAATTGAAGTGAATTCAATCCATTTCCAGAATTTCTCGAAATCATGTTGGACCAAAATTTTTTTTCTTATTTTTCCATTAGATAATGTTTAAAATTGACTTTTTTCCTACTGTAATTAAGCATTTATTCAACCCAAAAATTTTGACAAGACGAAGATTTTTGTTGAAAAATCAAGAATTGAGCCGGAAAATTTACGAAACAAATGACATGAAAAATGATAATCTTTTTTCAAGGGTAATTTTTGGTTGAGCTTGCAGTAAGAAAAAATTCAAATCGAAAAAAGAAAATAAATAAGTTCAATTTTAGTCGAAAATGTTGAATTTCTTGTCCCTCAAAATTGAAAAAAAAAACTTAGATCTGAAACCAAAACTGAAATTGAAAAATTCGACAATTGAGATTTTCTCACATTGAACTCAGAGCTCAGACAATATAGCAATATCATTCAACAGGATGTCTTAACAAAATTTGTTGAACAAAAACTGACTTATACTGACCTTTTAAAATGATTTTTTCGAGTCTACTACGCCCCCCCCCAAAAAAAAATTGGTACATCAAGCAAAGGCGAAAATTTTTGGTAAAAATTGGAATAAGATGAAATTTTGGCGTTAATAGGTGAATTTTTTGTGAATTTTTCATGATATTTCAAATCAGTGACTTTTTATTGATCTTTAGTCAAAATTATTGATTTCTTTGAACAATTAGAAATTGATTTAAAATCAGTGATATTCAATTGAAATACTGCCCGAACCAAAGCGAGGGCGAAAATTTTTCAAAAAATACTGTTTGAGAAAGTCAAAAAAATACACATTTTCAAATTTTTGTTGTAAAAAATTCTGCTTTTTTCGGGGTTTGTGGAGCCCATATTCGATTACCATTTCTCCTCAATCCATCTACACATCTCAATTAGCATATTAGGTTCCAAGGTCGACCACGTAAAAATTCCCAAGTCGTTGGAAATTAAATACCATACAAAGTCATTGCCTAGATAGATATTATAGGTACTGCTTCAGCTTATATTTTCTTCTCCACCGTTTAAGCTTCGGTCTGCACAAAGCTGTGGCGGTGATTTGATAATAATTCACCGTGTTTCGACGATTTGCACACTTATATACACAACTTCGTTTCGGTTCGGGTTTGAAAATAGTAATAAAGTGTAAATTACGAATACGAACGCACTCGTAGCACATCGCAATCATAAGTTTTTCGGTATTCGTAGTGTGCAATACGAAGAATGGTTACACATAGTTCGCGTTCGACCAGGGCACAATCATGATCGTATTCAAACGTACCGGCGATATTTCATATTTATTCGAGCCATCCCAGCCGATGGTTAGCTCTTGATTTTTTCCGTCGTATAAAATATCGAATTATATTTAAATTATGGATGATTTTTTTTTTCGCGAGATGTGGCCGTAAGTGTAATAATAAGTGGAAAATAGAAGTATAAGAATAGAATGATATTCAGATAACGGGCAGGACGATCAGCAGCAAAGATGACCGTCAGTTATCAGTACAAAGTAGCTTCGTCGACCAGCGGCGGTTTTACCAGGCTACTGTTTATGTGGAGAGGCAGCCTGTATAAATTGATATATCGCGAATTGCTGATATTTTTGTTGGCCTTTGACATACTCAGCGTCCTGTATCGGAATTTATTTACACTCGAGCAAAAAAAGTAAGTTTTGGTCAAATTTTTCATCCTTCTGAAGCCAATTTACTCGAATCTCTGGTTAGATCTTTGGAATAGGCGACTTTTTTCGGTCGCCAAATAGGTAATTATTTTGTGCTAGTTGTAAAATGGCGAAGTTTAGGGGCTACAGAAACAACTACGGTGTATTTTATAAAATGATTTAATCGCATCGAACATATGGTTTAATGGGTGACGAAACCAACTGAATAAATACGCATTGCCTCTATGAAATGGGTGCGATAATGCAATGCAAAAGTCGCATCTTGTAATATACGAGCACGTTTGGTAATTTGAAAATTTCTATCCCAATCAAACGGTTATTTAGTGTAATACTGGCCATGGTTTTTACAAGGTGAGGCGAGGAGGGAATCAAATAAGCAATATGTGTCCTATTTTCATAAGTTTAAAGTACCTGCAGTGCCTACGTTGGCATAAAAAACACGGATCTGATGAAGGTGATTTCTATAGAGAAATTGGGAAGGGGGGATAAGAGACTTTTCAATTTTTCCATTTCAAAATTCAGTCATTATCACTACCTAAACTACCTTTATCATTTGCAAAAGAAGAATAAAACCTGGGTATCTATGGAAAAAAAACCTAGAAGTTATAAAAAGTGAATTGAAAATTGAAATCATCTTTTTTTTTACACAAAGCCAAGCCCGCAGCATTATTCTGAAGAAATATTACGTGAAACTGTTCAAACACACTTATAATTTTTCTTCCAACTGTTTAATGGTTGGAAAAATTTTCTAATTTGCCTAAAATGAATCAGTCGTTTTTGGAAAATCGATCTACGTCTGAAAAATTGTTCACCAATGAAGAATGACTCATCAATGACGGTCAATTTTGATAGAATCATCTGAACGTGATTAATTTACGATCAAATCGTTCGTAAATAATTCAATTACAAAAAATTCATTGGATTAAATCACCTGAATTAAGATCAGATTATTTCGCAAGTAAATTAATCCATTCAAGTTGAAATTTCCAATTGACTCTCCCCCACACTCGAATTGTCTTACAATCGATTTTGAGTCATCTGGATACTTTCATACCTATCAACCAAAGTTTCTCGAAAAAATAATCTTTTGAAAATATTATCATTTCAATTAAAATGTGAATTTCCACGTAATAAGATAAAAGAGGAAAGTAAACGGAAAAATAATTTTCCAGGGAAGTTTTCATAAGCTCAGTTTTTTGAATTCTAATTTCCATGCACAAATAAAAAAAAAAACGCTGACGATTTTTCAAAAGATAAGAAGTTTTCAGAAAGCCATCAAAACGGAGAAAAAGAAAAATCATTTTCATTCTGGAAATATCAATTCGAAGTAATGAAAAATGAAAAAAAAAAAAGAGTTCAAATACAGATTTATGAAAGACTATACCATATCTATTTCAGCATTTTTGCAAGACCTTTAAAAAAATGTTTCTCAAATCCTTTCTCTGCCAAAAAAAATATATCTACTCGAAAAAAATTGGAATTTCAAAAATAAATCAGACGGTAAAAAATTGACCAAAAAAATAATAATTTAATTTTAAAAAATATAAAAATGAAAGATGAAGCTTTATTTTCACTTTAGGTGATAAATTTAGAAGGTAACCAACTTTTAAAAGAAGAGCACCAACTTATTTTTGAATTGTGATGAGAGCCTTAATTACCATTTTCAGCATCATTTTATAAAAAACACCGAATTTCAACATTTGGCATAGTGTTGACTGAATTTGAAAAATGGAAATTAATGCTTATTTTCTGGATTTGCTGCTTTGTTTCTTGCTTTAAATTCACTCAAAAAAGGATGTCATTTTCATCTTTTAATTTAAAAAAAAAGTAAAAAAAATTGATGAAAATTATTGCTCTTTTTGCAGTAAAATCATCACAATTCTTGCTATTTTGTAGTTTTTTGTGTTTTTCTTGTCAGTAGACAAAGTAGACATCATAATATTTCAATACTACAAAGACCTTTTAAACATCAAAATAACTCACTT
Organism: Pseudococcus jackbeardsleyi; assembly: GCA_038380155.1. NCBI lineage: Eukaryota > Metazoa > Arthropoda > Insecta > Hemiptera > Pseudococcidae > Pseudococcus > Pseudococcus jackbeardsleyi. The sequence goes on from CM076240.1 coordinate 6,330,942, forward strand.
ACCGTTTTTTTAAAAGTTGAATAGGGGAGAAAGTAATCAAGAAGTTGTTTGACCCTAAAAAAAATCTAGTTCAGATTTTTACCTCCCCCCCCTTCCCTCACACTTTCTCAAGTCCAACTCCAGCAATCTCTTAATTTGAATCAGTCAAAAATTTACTGATTCAATCGATAAATTCATTACTGAATCAGTAAAAATAATGAAAATTCACTGATTCAATCAATACATTTTGACTAATTTCAATTAGTCGATTAATTTTTAGTTACTAATTCAATATAATCAAAATATTTGAATCAGTAATTGCTCACTGAATGGCAGTAAAATGTCATTGATTAACAGGAGAATCAATGGAATTCGACTGATTATCGATTTCCTCTACTTCATCAGTCAATTTTGGCATTTTTGACTGATTCAAATTTAGAGAGCACAATTGCTATTAAAATCTGACTACATTTCAAAAAATTAAAAAAAAAACTTATTGAAAAACCGAGTAAATTTCTCAAAAAAAAAAATTAAAACTAAATAGGTAACTTTTTCAAAAAGTTGAAAGAAATTGAACGAATTCTGAAAAATTGAAGAAAAATCTCAAAAATTATACCAATCAATGGATATTTTTTTTCAAAAAATGTCAATGAAGTCTACTTTTCAGCCCTATCTTATTTTCCAAAGCTACTTGAAAAATTTAAAAAACGTTATTCAGTTGTCCTACGAAAAGACGAGACAAAAAATTAATTTTTCTTTGAAATCAACTCACTCAAAAAAAAATTAACCCAAAAAATCATGATGCTAAATTTTCCACTTTTTTTTCATCATTGAAAATGGCTTAAAAAGAAAAAAAAGGTGATTTAAAAATTCATCATTGATGATTCTTTTTAAGAGTATCGAAATTCATGTTGAGACCATCTCAAGGAAATTTTTCTCAATTTTTTGGGAACAGGTAGTTCAAAAACGTGAAAAATTGATTTTTTCGAGCTCCAAAAAAATTGAACAGAGATGAAAAGTGAGCATTGTATTCCAATAATTTGTATTTTAGGATAAAACATCTTAAAATTAATACCATATTTGGTAACAAATTCTCAATTTTTAAAAATTATTTTCAAATTTTGAAAACAAATGGAAAGGAAAAGAGCACATTGCGAAAGGTAAACAAAAATTATTTCACTTTTATCGTATTTCTGAAGACTGTATGGAAGGTGGTGGGGAGGGGAGGAGGAATACATAGGCTCGTACAGAGAAAATCCAAGCCCCTGGGAGAAAATTTAAGAGCAAAAAAGGTTTTACACAATGGGAAGGGGGTCAAAAATTAAAAATTTTGATTTTTGAGTCAACTCAATTTTTGATATCAAGGATTTACCTAGTGACCTAAGTAGACCAAAAAGTACAATTTTTTGCAAAATCAATATTTCATAGTTTTTCGATTTTCTTCATTCTCTAAACTTGATTTTCACAACTTTCGAATTTTTTGAAAATATGTATTAGATTTTTACAACTTTCAAGGAACCGATGTTTTTGAAGACAGAAAAGCCCCTCAAAAATCTCAGGCCCAAGGGGAATCACCCCTTTCCCCCTTTCTGCACAGACCTGACAATACACGAAAAATACATAACTTAATCTCTACATTCGAGCCACGAATCATCCTCCCGCAGCAAAAATCACAGACCTAGTGATGCAACGAGATACGATTCCCCCCTCCACTTCCATTCACCACTTGAAACCAGTTCGCTTACATAATTACGGTTGAACCGACTAAATTCTGAGTCATTTTTAATTTTCCGAGAAAATTTTACGACATCGCGTACTAAGTACTTCGAGATGAATTCGTTATTAATTTTCGTCGAGATGGGAATACGCGAACAGAAATTTCAAGGAAGCGATAGATATTCACTAATATGCAGATTACCAGATGATTAGTATTTTTCGACAAATTATTTTTTTCTCGGCAACTTCTTTCGATGATTTTTTTTCAAATATCTACATCTAATGCGTGTTTTTTTTTAAAACCACAAAAATATGAAAAATATACTTAATGAGGTAATGGGAGATGGACCAATCATTAATGGTTCTATCCCCAAAAAATACTCGTATATGAACTAAAGATCAGCAAAATTCAAACTCTCCAAATCCAAGACTGAAATCCTTGAACCAAAGTCATTCTACATCAACCATCGAACCTAATGAGCTGGAAAATAATGGCCTTTGACCATGTACCATATTCCACACATATTTATCCAATATTTCAATCTCGGATCGAGGGGGAATCGATAGGACGAATTTTCCATACGCTACGCTCGATCAAGCACACGACTAACCTTCCACATCGGCGAAGAGTCGACCAAACGACAAGAGCAAGGAGGTATCTACCGCTTTGATGAACCGTGATAAGAAAAATTTCGTAATACGATTATTAAAAAGCTATAAAAAAATTTCCAAGCTCACGAACAAAAAATCCGAATCGAAGTAATTATCGATTTCAGTATCAGCTTCGTTTTTTCTAAATTTTTTCACCAGCTGCAACGCAATTCGGCGAAAAATTCGATTCGTTGTTTTATCAAGTGACGTGTGGCAGCTTTCACGCGCAGATTTTTTTTCCAATATGTAAATTTCGATCTACATTGGCATAGGGCTTCGGCATCGGCTACGAGGGGTGGGAGAAAAGGGCCAGAGGGGAACGCGAATCTGTACCTGTTCGAATTTCAATATCTCAGGTACAGATACATGCTAAGAGTGTGAACAAGCGAACGCATTAATCACGCTTAATTAGTATGAATATAAGCCATAATGAACTTAACGCGAAAAGGAAACATAACCGAGCTTGAATTGGTTAGTTTGTATGGGAAAAAATAAATAAATTTTTGTCGTGTTAACAATTAATACATTATGCGCATTTAAATCATTGTTTTACGGGTTTACCCCTTAATCAGTTGAACTGGCGCGGCGACGCCGACGGGCTATACACTTGAACTGAATTTTTCGCTTTTTTATACGCGACCGAGACCGATTACCATTAGAATAACGTGTATCCGTGAATTGAATAGGGTCTTTTTTTATGCATGAGCTTTATCAAGACTTATTTTATTGACGGTCGGATGCCCACGCCGCGCCCCGGCTCGGTGCATATCTTGGGAGTTGTTTAAGAAATGGTGTCGAACCTCTCGACTTGATTAATGGCACCTCGATTTAGACGTGTGCAAGTTGAACTTTTCGCCACTGGATTAGCATACGTGAGAGATAGACGAGTGCCCTTGAAAGGGGAAATTGGTCGAAATCGTATGATCGAAGGGAAATTCGGATTGAGGTCTTTTTCGATCGAGTTCGTTCGAAAAATAAATAATGAAATTGGTTTCGAAAATCATCGATCGTTTGACATTCTGGGTAAATAATTCGATAGCAACAGTTTCGATGAATTTTGGTGTCATATTTTGATTGGATATGCAACTCATTTGACGTCGATGTCAAAATTGTAAATTGCTAGTATGTTTGCCCTGAACATGAGGAAAGAGAAAATGGTATGGCTGAAGTCATCAAACAGCTCCCCATGTCCAAAGCTGAAGAATAAAGTAAAATTTTTCCAAAAATTTCACAAAAAAATCATTCAAGTGGGAGGGAGGAGGGGTGTACAGTACTTCGAAAACATTACCAATTTTTTTCTTATTATTTTTTGCCTAATTTCAAAATTGAAAAATCGCACAGAAATTTGTTCAAAAACAATCCTAAAAAAATAAACTGATCAAAAGAATAGAGAGTAGATTGAAAACTGAACAAACTCAATTTTAAAGACTTTTTGCCTAATATCGAAAATGAAGGGACTATGAGACTTTTAAAATAAATAGACTTTGAAAAAGTTTTAAATTTTCTCAATTTTTCATGATTCGCAGCCTTTTATTTTAATTGTACGGTGCGGGAGGGCGAAGAAAAATAATTTTTTCAAGCAAAAAAAATCATTCTTTTCATCTATGAAAATCGAAAGACCTGATGACAAGCTAAAATTAAATTTTCTTTTTTTGGAAGGAGATGAACTCATTCAATTGTTTTTTTATTAGAAATCAAAAAATAATAAATTTTTGTTTTTTATTTTCAATGCATCCACAACAATATTAGTCGCCAAATTTTCAAAATTCACCCCGAGATTTTTATTCGTGTTTTGAGAGGAACTTTAAGGCAACAAATTCGCCAAATTTGAAGGTTACGAGTCAGCAAATTTCTGAATTTCACCCTCCCCCCTTTCCTAAACCCAAAGTGAAGATTCGTCTCTGAATTTTCTGGATAATTAAGATTATTTTTTTAGATTTTTTTTTGAATACCTAGATTTTTTTGTAGCACCTTCGACATTAAAAATTAGGCAAAAAAATCGGAATTGTATAAACAGAAAAGTAATAAAAAGACAAGGTGTTCAACAAAATCCAACAGCTGAAAAGTACAATTTGCTTGAGTGATTTTCCTTTTTTATTTTGAATTTTTTGAAATAACAGCGACATCTGTGGATCCATAAATCGTTCAGAGAGGGAGGAGGAGGTGAAATTTTCAATCAAATCGTGTGATGAAAAATCAAAAAGACGTTTTTGAAAGAATTTTCCAAAATTGAAATTCATTCATGCAGAAGTCAAAAATCGAAAAATTCACATAAATCTTGATCCTTTGATAAATTTTTCCGACCTATTAGACCAACTTTATTGAATTTTTGGCCAGACCAACAATTTCCTGCCTCAAAACATGAAGATTTTGGAAAAATTTATAAATTTATTCATACTACCCCAGTCAAGTAAAGATGAAAATTTCTCAAAAAAATCTCGTAGTAACCCCCCCCCCTCACCACCACCCCTAAAATAACCTCCGCAGCTTCTCCAACGAAAAAATTCAACTCTGAGAAAAACCCTAGAAAAGGGGTTGCTAGAAAAAATAATTATGTAACTTTTCCATAATATACGATTTCTCTACTTTTTTCTCACTCGTCAAGGAAAACAAATTCCATCAAAAAATCACAATTTCGGTATCTTGAGAAAACAGCCTCAGTAAGATCAATTCGATGAGAGCCCCCCTCCCCCGTCTACAAAAGGTTTGGTCGTTTAGTTCTGAATTTCCAGTGCTATTCTCAATTTAAATCTTTACAAAGTTTTCTCATCGAGCATGTTAGCAAATAAAATTGAGAATATTTCATCCATTTGTTTCACGCAAAATGTCATAAAAACAATCTTTTTTTTCAATTTGGATTTATCTTCTGAAAATTGATTTCATGGATCTGAATTATTTTTTCAAATTTAAAAAATTTATCAAAATTTTGTTTTCAAAAAATGAACTAATTAGCTTTTCACCTTTCAAGGAATGATTTTGGTTAATTTTTCCTTCCCTCGTGAAAACCTAACAAGCACTTTGTGTGCTAATGAAGAACACCGTACTCTTCAGAATTGCAAATTGAGCAAAAAACATGACCTATTTCAAAGAAAATTAGATACTGAGTGCTTTCGTGATGCAACTGCATTTCTTGACATTTAATCTATTTTTCAAGAAATCGTAATTAACGATTAAAAATCCACTGATGTAAATAATTTCAAAATTTACAATCATTTCGTAAAATTTTTTAAAATCCTATAATTTCAATACAAAAGTATTTTTAAAAAAAAAAACATGTTTGAAAATCGAATCAGTAGGAATTTTTCAATTTTATTGTGAAAGGAGAAAAAAGGGTGAAACAGATCTGCAAGTTTTCATTTCAAAATTACAAATCATTCTAGGTTCATAAATAGAGGAGCTGACTGATTCTCTACCAAAACTCTAAAAAAAATTTAGGTTCAAAAAATCCTCTTCGGGATCAAAAATTTATCAATTTTTCCACCTCATTCAGAAACTCAAGCAATAAGACGACAAGTAACCCACAGATACAGAAGATTTTACCAATTTCAATAAAAAAAAATGGGTCCATTGTCCAGTATACTTTTGACCAAATAAATGCTATTTATGGACTATACCATCGTAACAAAACTACACTCACCAATAAATCTTCTAAAGTTGCCTCCGCCAGCTTCTCGCCGAATTAATTCCACAGCCAACAACAATTACGTTAATTTGATCCTACAAACAAACCAAAATATAAATGAATTAGTTACACAATAAAGATAAATTTAAAACTACTTGAATAATTTAAGCTCTACTATAAGATTTTATCAGTATTTGTGCTACCTCGTTTAGGAGGACAATCGAACGGAAATCATTATTAAATAATATTTACACCTCGACCTCGTCCCTGCAGTCTCTTTTATTTATCTAACATACGAAAAAATACAAATAATATTTTATTTATATTTGCAGATTTTTCGAACGATTGGTAAAATACTGTGATACATTCATAAGTCTGATCCCGCTCACGTTTATATTAGGATTTTACGTATCATACGTGGCTAACAGATGGTGGCAACAATACGAAGCCATTCCGTGGCCCGATCGGTTAGTATTATTTACTGCCTTCTACCCGGTGATGACTTTGCTATTTCATCGATACCCCCGGCAAACTTAACCATAAAGTAATAAACATGACTGAATTATTTCACGCAAATTACAGAACCATGCACGCTTTAGCATTATACATTCCTGGAGCAAACGAATACGAGAGGATTGTAAGACGAACGTTAATGAGGTACCTAAACTTGACATTGGTTTTAATATTACGCTCAATAAGCTCGGCGGTTAAGAGAAGATTCCCAACGGTGGATCATTTAACCGAAGTAGGTGTGTAGACAAGATTTATACCTACGTCACGAATTTTTTTTCGAAATTTAACTTGGCTTAGATCACGTATTGACTAATTATTCGAACCGTTTAGGATTTATGACCGAAAGCGAAAAAGAGATGTTTTCGTCGGTTTCGACTCAAGAGTTTAATACGTATTGGATACCTTGCGCTTGGTTTATACATCTTTTGCGAGATTATAAGGATTCGCATCCGGATATGGATGAGACGGGATTGAAATTGATTATGGAGGTAAGTTGATATTTTCAGGGCGAAAAAATTCGTAAAAGTATGCTTTGCTTGAAAAAAGAAAAATCAGTTGGATTATCAAACGTAAATTTTCAAAAAATCCTTATAAAAATTTTTAAATTCTCAAATTTTTCTAGATTTTTCAGAAAATGGGAAAGATGCCCTCTCTTTTTAAAACAACCAAAATTTTTTGAAAATTCCAATACATTTTCTCTGTTTTAAAACATCCAATTGTCTGAAATGAAAAGGGAAAAAAGTTTATGATTTAAGAATATGTCTATTTATGAGCTCGAGCAAAGCGAGAAGAGGCGTAAATTTTCAGAAAGTGTTCAAAAAGCTGACATTTTAAATACTTACTTAATTTCTTTGAACAAAGCGAAAAAAATTCAAATAATTTGGAAAAAATTCACGGCTTTTAAATGAATTTAACGACCTAAATCCAATTTCGCGACCTAGAAGCTGTAGACACCCTGTTGAAGTGTAATTTAAATTGAAACATTTATACTTTTCAAAGCTAAGTTATTCTGCTGAAAGAACCTAGTCCTTGTAAGGTGCATTCCTAGTTCTACCATGACAATCACAACTTGAAAAAAAACCACAATTTTTAGGAAATTTGTTAATCATTTTTTCAATTTAAAATTTTCAAAACTAGTAAAATTTACAACGAAAAATCGTTCAATTTTTCAGAAGTTGGTTCAACTTTTTCAAATTCAATTTGTTTTATATTTTTGTTTTTCAAAATAATTAGGTGCTTTGTTTCAGTTTCATTAATAAAAATATTATCCAATTTTTAACAATATGATCCATGCTTTGGAGAGTTACCCAAATTTCAAAAATCGTCTACTTTTTTGAAAAACTGTTCAAGTTTAGAGAAATCCTTCGATTTTTTGAACTGCTCAATTTTTAGAAAATCATTAAGTTTTGGAAAAATTATCAGATTTTTAAAAAATGGTATTTACATACCTACGATTAATAAAAAATTCAGAAACTTTTATTGTAAGTATAAACTGCCCAAAATTTTGGGAAATGCTTCATTTTTGAAAAACCGACCATGGTGAAAAAAATCGTCCGGTTTCCCAGGTTTTGAAACATTCTAAAATTTTTGAGAAAATGCTCCAAGTTTTTAATGAATACCTACTTGATTTTTGAGAAATTGATACAAAATTTCGAAAATTATTGCTCTATAGAAAATCATGCATTTTGTAAAAATCGCCCATTTTTTGAGAAATTCTCCAATAATTTTTGAAAAATTGACCAAATTGGGACATTTGGTACAAGCTTAGAGCAATTCTTCGATTTCTTAAAATTGCTTAATTTTTACGAAATCGTCCAAAAGTTTTTAAAATCATTCGAGTTTTGAAAAATGATTAAAGTGAGTTTTTTTTAGACAATTCTCAATTTTTAATAGATGGCCCCAAAATTTGTAAAATATCTCATTTTTAAAGAAAATCGTTGCAAGTTTTCGAAACTTTCGCAATAGAAAGTTCCAAGGGAATCAATTTTTGAAAAATTCTTTGATTTATTTTTAGAAAATTGCTAAATTTTAAAATAGCGTTTTACACAGCTACAGAATGACACCCCCCCCCCCCCCAAAAAAAAAAGCTTAGACTTGGGACGATTTCATTTTAAAATATGGAAAAAAATCATCAACAATAATCGCAAAAAATGTTTTTCTACCCCCCCCCTTCCCTTCCCTAAGCATTATGTCATTCAAAATGATTCAAAATTGGCGTTCCTTTGAACTCTCCAGTAATTTACACCCCCCCCCCCCATAAATTTCTCCAGATTTTTTTTATCAGTTCAATGTCATTACAGGAATTCAACAGTTTTCGAGCAAAATGTGGATTATTATGGAGTTATGATTGGATTAGCATACCTTTAGTTTACACCCAGGTAAAAAAAATTCTAAAATATCTCATAAAAATATAAAATGATAATTTTAAGTAACTTAAATTTTCTTCTCTTTTTTCATCAATTTTATAGGTAGTCACTTTAGCCACGTATTCATTTTTTATTGCAGCCGTAGTAGGTAGGCAATACGTTGAGCATTCCAATCAACCTATGCAAATGGAAATTGACACTTATCTGCCTATATTCACGGTGTTACAATTTCTTTTCTACATGGGTCTGCTCAAGGTAAAAAAAATCTCACAACATAGATTCAGACATTTTGGAGGACACTGATTTAAAAAATTCAATATTTATGTAGGTAGCTGAGCAGTTGATAAATCCTTTTGGAGACGACGATGAAGATTTCGAATTGAATTGGCTCATTGATCGACATATAAAGGTAAACTGATTCATTGGTCCTTTCAATTCGATAAATTTGCTCAAATTGGGTCTTTTTCCAGGTATCTTATTTAGGAGTAGATACTTTGATGTTACACAATCCACCATTACAAAAAGATAAATATTTCGATGATGACCATTACGTGCTTCCTTACACCGCAGCATCGATAATGCACAAAAAGAGAACATACCGAGGTTCTGTGGCCAATATGCAGTAAGTACAGAAACAAAAAAAAATCTTGAAAAATCTCCAAATTGTTTCTAATCCTTTCATATTTCAAACAGAGTACCAGAAGAACAACAAAACCTCTACTTGCCAGAAATAATCGAAGAAGAAGGTAACGACGAATCGTACATAACGAAATTCACATCAACCAACGACGAAGACCGAGAATACTGGCGGTAAGCAACCAAAATCTCAATATCTCTTCTTTCACTCACTTCGTCAATCTCATATCATTGTATTTTGTGTAGTCAGAATGTTGACAGCGTTAGACAACACCGCGACAAACCTTCACAGATCGACATCGAAGAGGAAACAATCGTAAACGATAACATTCGATTCAAACGAATCAGTCCATCGATCAGCCGGAGCAACACGTTGAAAAGGAATAACTCCGGCAGCACCCTGAGCGCCAACTCGCCTCGAGAAAGTAATGCAGAGCCACTGAGACGGAATCGACTCACGAAACACAACTCCTTACTCTACCATTCCGGCAGAAGACCATCATCGGTGAAACGATTCGCAGAAAAGGATGCATTCCGTAGAAAAAGCGTGGCAGCTTCGGCCCGAGACAGCACGTTAAACAGGTCGCAGTCGAAATGGTCGTTGCATAGAGATAGCGCTATCGACGCTCAATGGAAAGGTATCAGGTGGAAGCCGTTCAAAACCGAAGACATATATACCATAAATACCCCAGAGACGCCGGCCAACAGGGAATCTCTGCCTAGATCTGGGCAGATTGCCAGCTTTCCCGATGATTACGCTACGTACGTTAATCAAATGTTCAGCGCGTCTGTAGAAGAACTATCGCCGTCCAATTTGATCCATTCCGATGCCAAAAAAGATAGAAAAAGTAGACCCGAATCGATGGAATGTGATAAGGTTAATAAAAATGCCAGGAAATCTTCGTTGAATATATCTCTGCAAGATTCTCTAGTTTGAATGCAGCGTGATACTGGATGGCATCGTCGAAGACGAAGACGATCGTCGTTTTACCACTGGCAAGAGAAAGTAGATCAGTTGGCAGCTGCAGCGCCTCAGGATCTTGAGAAAAGACGAATCATAAACCGCTCGATCTCTTCTTATACATCTACAATGTGGTGTTCAAAAACAAACTTAACGTTTTATAATTAAAATTTCAAGACCTGTGGTTTTTGAACTGCGTTTGTATTTTTTTCTATGTACTTTGGTACTAAAATTTCTTATCATTTTCAACGTTGAAAAAAATCAGTGTGATTTTTCAATCTGTAATATTTTGTTTTTTAAAAAAGACCAATTTTGAAAATTTATCATTAATTGTTTCATTTTTTAAGCGTGAATTTATTTTATAGATACTTATTTCATTATGTTATCGTGAAACCAAATTGTTATTGTTTCTCAAATTCTTCATTATAAAATATGTGAATTATTGCCATCGTTTGTGATTTTTTGTGTTTATCGAAAATATTTGAAAAGAAAACAACATTGCACAACTTATTTCAAAATGATAGTTCGAATGTCTCTCCAGTAAAACTCAATTTTATGATTACGGTTATTTTACGAATTCTCCCAAAGTTCAAATCTTGAAAACAATTGATCAGTCAGTGTCCTTAATACAATTTCTCATCTTTCTTTTCATAGTAACCCTCCGAAGTTGCACATGCTGTCGCAACTAAGACTGATCCTCGTGTTTCATTCCTATGACACAAACTGAATTGAAAAAAAATTAAATTTAAATTTAAATTTATAGACATTTATCAATCGTTGGAAACCATTCCGAGCTCATTTCGTTGAAATCTCTCGACTTCGGACACCCTCCCCCTCCTCACTCCGTGAAAAAAAATCACTAGAGAAATTTGAAAATCCTTAAAATTTACCATTAAAATGAAAATGAAAATAAGAAAGACTGGATTTGTTATCCTTCCAGTACGTCGCCAACAAAACACATTTTTTGATTTTAAAAAATCATACCTGAAGCCTGAAGCAGATGATACTGATAACAAAAACCGTAAAAAAACCGAAGACGAAAATTAAAAAAAAAAAAAATAGTCTTATAAACAACAGAAGCAAACTTTTCACAATTCCAAATTAGAAATTACTTACGATATCGTTACTTACTAGTAACTATCTCCTTCCAGCAATTCTCCGCGGTGAATTGCGTCCAGTGATGAAATGGAATTCGATTTCACAATGTTACGACAACTGAACCTTTGGGTCTTTCTTAAACTATAGTTTTTCCTGATGAAAAACGGTGCGGAGTCGCCTGAAAATGAAAAAGAATATACAAAATGAAAGATTTTTTATGCAAAAAAATATGTGAGAAGATTGATAATTGAAAGAATATCTCTATTATAGATTTGTACGACTTCAAGATAATATAAGACCCAAAATTATAAGAGGCAACTTCACAACTTCCAGATCACAGCAGATAGCACATGATCTTACAGTATGAGGTGATTTTCGGCGTAAGATTTAGTACGACTAATGGCTGTACTTACCAGATGAAGCTAATTAAACGTAAAAATGATGAAAATTTGTCTAGTAAAGTCCAATTCAAATGCTTCGAATAACACACAATCACAAATCTAAAAGTAGTGAAAAACGAGTCCAGAATGAGATTTCAAACTATTTGTTAGAAGCAGAGTAACGTAATTATCAATCTACAATACCTTGACGACACAAAAACGCGTAAATAATACAATAAATTAAAATAATTATTAATTTTTTAAAGAGATCAAAATGTGAAAGACGAAACACAAATTGCACAAGTTGCAGGAAAAAAACTGAAAAAGCGAGCGAATGAGTAATGTTTGTTTACGTTCTGCCGGAGTGCCGGGTCAAAAACCTAAAACAAAATGGCGTCCTTTTCACTAGAGCGCGCTGTATTACAAAAAATTTTACAATGCTGCCAAAAACGTAACCATAATAAAGCCAAAAAGAAAACATTGTAAAATTTCAAAACTTGATAAACTGATAAGCCGAAAGGTTTTTTAAAATCGTGAAAAATTCAATGAAATTATTAAATTTTCCGAATAAAAATATGTTATTTAAGTAAAACACGAGTTAATATCGTTTATATAACTCTACCGGTTTCATAACACTGCTTAAAATGTTAACTTCTCGTCTGCTCGGTTCGCGATTCCCTTTCAAAGAAATCACCCGGAGCTTCAATTTTTTCCGATCTAAAAGTAATTTATTACGAATTCTATTAAAAATAAACCTTTCAATAACACAATTCTATATTAAAATGATCCAATTATAGATCTTGGAACCGAAGAAGTGGTGCCGGTAGCCGAAAACACGCCAGTGGAGTCGACCGAAGAACCTGTGAAAATCGAAATCCCCAAACGACAGCTGCCCTATCTAAATCCGCATATACCAATTCGGCAAGCATGGGTAGAGAATCTAGATACCAAAGGAAAAAACCTTCTCGGAATAATTGACTTACATCCGGAAATATTCGGTACCATGCCTCGAGTTGATCTAATACACGAAAATGTCGAATGGCAGAAGAAATACAAATATGTTGTACGTTTATTTATTTTAATCATCTACAGTAGAATTCTCTGTAAGTAATGGTTATTGATTTAGAACTGGAAATGGGCTCCCACGAGACTCGAAATCCAGAGAAGTAATCGAAGACCATGGCCTAGGAAAGGTACCGGTAGAGCTCGGCATGGGTCTAGGTTGTCTCATATATTCAAAGGTGGTGCCGTTTGTAAAGGTCCTCGAGGTCCAAAGTCCGAATTTTACATGTTACCTTTTCCTAAACGTATACAAGGATTGTGCAGTACTCTTTCTGTTAAATTAGCTCAAGTATGAATTTTATATCGATTATTATTCCAACGTACGGTTTTTTTTATCGAGTATATTTTACAGGACGATATACATATCATTGATCGTCTAGAAATACCCAACGAAGATCCCAATTTCTTGCTGGAATTAGCCGAAGAACGAAAATGGGGTGCTTCTGTGCTATTCGTCGATGAGTACGTTATCGTTGATCTATTTTATTTATTTGATGATTAACTATTGACGATTTATTTCTGTTCTGTCGCAGCTCTGACGTTTTAACTTATAACATGGCTTGGGCTTTGGATAGCATTCCCCAATTTATGGCTATGCCCGTATACGGTTCGTATTCCAGATTATATCCAAATTTTAGCAATTCAGATACAGATTTATCAATATTTTGATACTTGTACAGGTTTAAACTGCTACAGTATGCTGAAATATGAAACTCTGGTGTTGTCTTTGGGTGCAGTGGAGCAACTCGAATCGAGATTATTATGGCATTTGCATAATCCTCAAAGCAAACCTGCTAAGTTCAATAAAGCATCGATTAGACTTTAAGCTGAATTCGTTGGATACGTAATAATAAAATATTTTTATTTGTTGTACTTACTACTTGTTTTTTGTACAACCCTAGGAAAATCCATGAAAAATATTTGTCATGAGAGCAATTACCAAATTTTTGAACCTCTTGCATAGCAACTCGTAAAAAAATTCGATAATTTTTCAAATATTTATTTACGATTTACAATTAATGACTTTAACGCGAAAAGAAAAAAAAACAGATATTAGCGAACATCCGTTCCTAATTATAAAGGTACATTGTCCTGAATGTATTGAAAAAAATATATACATATTAAAATAATAATAAATATAGAAAGAAAAAGCGATAACATTCAACGCTGTACAAAATTTAAAAAATTACAAAGTACTCATCGATAAGGGATAACAAATTTTAGTAAGTGATGAAAAAAAATAACGTATTAAAAATACAAAAAAAAAGAAGAAGAAATAATTATCACAAAAATAATCATATATCATACGATGTGCTGTTAAAATACTGAAAATCTCGCATCGAGATGAGAAAAAGAATGTCTGTCAATTGGAAGGGAGCGTTGAAAGACACTTCGTTAAATAGATTTTCAGCTACGTACAAGACGATTCGAAAAAAAAAACAACAACAAAATACACAACTAACGCAAAATGCAATATGCGGTGAGTATATAAGCATTTTCCAACGATTTTTCTACACTATCGCGACCAATTTCATTCGGTATGAGTATTAAAATCTTGAATGTGATAACGCACATGAACACAAGAAAAAACAAAGATAAAAATCTGCGCCCAGATTCGTATTATAATATTATAAGACACGTAGAAAAAAAAAACAAAAGGAATGGATAATGTAGATTTTTCACTAATTCTAATCGAGTAGCGTCGGAAATTATACACGATGAAAAATCAACGTCAACCACAATTGAATTTTGGTAACTTGTTCGTGTCTGTGTTATTTGGCACGAGCCACCGCCGATAAAGCTAATAACGATATTTATCTTATTAATACACGTTGGTGATTGAAATAGAAGAAAAAAAAAAGAGAAAAAAATAAAAGGAAGACAAGACACACGCTGCACAGAATAGAATAGGTATTGATATATCAATTACTAGAATTTTTTCTCAATTTAAAATCCGTTATCGCTTAAGAGATAGGAAGAATTAAAAAGTATACAAATAAAACAATGATAGAAAATATCACTTCGAAAGGAACACATAATAACAAACATTAACGAACGAACATTACTCACAAAAAAATCAATAAAATTGCAAAATAAAGTTATCGATTAAAATTACAAAAAAAAAAAAGAGATAAAATAATAATAAAAAATACCAAAAATATGTGTATGTGCGTGGGAGCTCAGCCCTATAAATGAACATTTTTATCGAGAAGGGAAATAAATTAAGGAAGAAATTCCGACGCTACGGTGCAAAGTAAATAGCGGAAGAGGACTACAGAGATAGAGAGAGAGGGTAGGGTCAAAATGATATATTATACACTATACAAGAAAAAAAATTACGCACTTGTCCTCGATCAAAGACATATAAAGAGAAAAAAAAATCATGTAAGAGAAAATACGCTAAAAAGTAAAAACAGGGGCACAGCCGATAATTCGAATAAATTAGCCGATTGTTACACAAATACCTAAAATAAACAATAAGAAAGAAAAAAAATAAGAGAAAGAAAGAGATAGAGAAAAAAATGATAAAAATGAAAGGTTAAATTCTCACAGCCGAACTAATCAAAGTATTATTTAGGCCTTCGGAAGTAACGTAACACGACGTAGCCCAAAATTCTAAACACTAACAGGAAGACAAGCAAAATTAATGTATTTAACCATAGAGGCAATGCGGATCCTTCAATCGCTAGTATGTCTGAAACCGGAATGTGTGTCGAGGTTTTACAAACGTCGAACTTCGACTGAGCTGCGCATCTGCAAGAAGAAAAACCAATCAGTAAAAATTGAAAAAAAAATCGAATCGAGTAATTTCAAAAGTTGATAAATTCGCTCATTCAAAATTGTCTTTGAATACCTAATGAATAATCAAGTAATTTATCTATTAAAGAATCATCCTACTAATGTTTTGAGGAAAAATATCACCATTTTTGAATTCAGCGCGAAAAAGACATTTGAATTGATACCATACACAACACCTTTTGGAACAGATTGATTTTTTACTTCAAATTTGAGCCATCCTCAAAATGGCATACTCAAATTCATCTCAATTCTAAAAACCTCAAATGACATGAGACATATCAAAATCTGAATTTTCGGAATCACTGAACACAAATTTTCATCACCCATTCCTCTACCTCAAATCTGAGCAATACTCAAATGACATACTCAAATTCATCTTTATTCTCCATACTTGGCATATTGAAATTCACGTTTTTGAGGTCTCAAAGCACAAATTGTCATCGCCGGTCTTTGATTAGCTCAATTTTCCTTTACCGACACAAATTTGAGCCAACCTCAAAACGGCACTCAAATTTATCTCAATTTTTGGAACCTCAAAGTCCTCAAATGACAAGAAACTTGTCAAAATCTACGTTCTCGAAGTCACTGAACACAAATATTGCTTCATCATTCTTTGATCAGTTCTTCCCATTCACCTTAAATTTGAGTAATATTCAAAATGGCACACTCAAATTCATTTCAATTTTCAAAACCAACGTAATGTCATGTGATATGTCAAAATCTACATTTTCAAGGTCGCTGAACACAAATTTGGCAATATTGTCCTCCAATACTTCAATTTAATATGTGAAATTTGAGCAATACTCAAAATGAGATACTCAAACAGACCTCAAAACCAACATATAGGAACAAATTCATGTTCACAGTGCCACTGAATACAAATTTTGCACCGTCATCCTTCGATCAGCTCATCCTCTTACCCCAAATTTGAGCAGTACTCAAAGTAGCCTCCTCAAATACATCTCAACTTTCAAAACACACATTCTGTCATGTGATATGTCAAAATCTACATTTTCAAGGTCGCTGAACACAATTTTGGCATTGTTTTCCTCCAATACTTCAATTTAATGCCTCAAATTAGTGCAATTTCTAAACTGGGGCACTCAAACTGACCTCAAATCTTACATTCTGTATGTGGCAATTCAAAATCTAGGATTCTAATTCGCTGATCACGAATTTCACATTATTTCATCTTTCCCACACATTACAAAACCACTTCCAAGAATAAAATTGCAATAAGCGAATTGATCATCTCCATCTGAGACACCTCAAGTACTTACGCAATAGGCGATCCTTCGCTAAATTCGACAATCTGCATATTTTGATAGGCGTAATGAACCATACTGAGACGCTGCATCCACGTAAACCAAGGTGGTATATTGGTAGCCAAGTATCCTCCGAATAATTGCGTAGCCAACGTATAAATAGCACTTATGGTGACCGATACTTGCATATCCATACAGCAGGCTCCAATGAAGAACCCAACGCTCTAAGAAATTTCATCGAAACGTCAATTAGATGGATTCATCTTTCCTTCATCAGGTTTACTGATGCTGGCACTTACCTGGGCGACGATGGTATTGAGTAATAAAAATGCGAGCAGCAGGAAGAACACTTTGGAGCTATGTACACCGAGCATAGGATAGGAAATAAGATGATAGATAGCGGGCAGTGTAATTGTTAAGGGTAATTCGCCGACCATTTTAGCGAGGTAATAGGCGGATAAACGGTATGCGCCACTTTGACGTTCTTTGTTAATGACTTCGCGTTCCGATGGGACTGAAAAAATTCATCGATAATTAATTAAAAAAAAAAATCATATTTGAAAAGTACACGACTCATGACGTCATGACATTAGGAAATTACTTACAAGAGTAAAGAGCACCAAAATGAGCGAATAGCATCCAGTACGTGGTCGAGAAGAACATCCATCCTTGTATGTCATGTATGGCTTGTTCGGTTCGAGGTAATTGGAACCATAATAAGCCGGCCATAATACCTAAGGCTATCGTCTGCACCCAGTTCAATGTCGATAACATACGGGGTCTGGCTTCTTGAAAGTTACGTTGACTTAAAACCTGAAGTCGCAATATTAGATTAAAATCTGGTTCATTTTAGATCATCAGAAACAAAAGCAAGGGCAAGCCGGGCACATTTTTAAAAAAATCTGGAAATTTTTTTTTCAATTTTAATTTTTTTTTTTAAATATAAAAATTCAAAAAACATGAAGTTGAAATTTTCAAAATAAAATGCAAAGTTGGAAAATTTTTTCCATTCTTTTTAGAGATAAGATATGCATCCGAAAAATATTTTTCTTCCTGATAAATTGCCTCTCTCCCCTCCATATGCTTAAAAAATTGAATAGGTTTGGCACTCCAAACCACACAGCTCCTCAGGTACGAAAATGACAAAATCAACACCTCTCAATTGATCTCATGGGTCATCACGTGAAAATGCCATTCTGCGCCAGGAGGAGCTAATTTCATCCACTGATCCACTTTTTCCTCTCATTATCGCGAAAAATGGCAGCCTTACCTTAAACTGAGTCCAAAAACAAGTCGGCCATTGCCATGAGAAATCATAATCGGAACTACTAACTGAGGATGAAGCATGACTTTGGCTATCCAACCAAAACGTTTTACCTTCTTCTTCTTTCACTGCAATATCACCAAAAAAATTAATTACCTATTCTCGAAATAAATTTATAGATTTCTCATCACGACGAAAAAAAAACTTACTAGCTAATGCGGTATAAACGCATGTGTTATTATCGGGCGAATGATTTTGGCAAATTGAAACGCAGAGATCGTTTGGTGAATGTATCGAGGTACCGGATAAATGTGAATGCGAATTCGAGTGTATGACGTTATCACACCACAAATCCGGAGCATTTATAGTCTGTACGTGACCTGGTGCGTAAAAAAATTGATGTAAATTAATGTACGTATAATTTTCACGCAAAACACCCACAACCAGCACGTCGTACAATCACGTATCGTTCGGATGGCTTCATGGCACATCCTTCTGATAAGTGATTCCACTCTGGAATATTCCGTTGCAACGATTAAAAGCGCTAAGTGCCAATTGAGTGAATTACAATCACGTCTTTGATAGAATTTTTACGTATATTCGCAGCCTCATTTTTTTCCCCTGTACAACTGACTCTTTACCTAAGTTGGACCTTATTATCGATAATTATCATTGTATTGATAACCAGGTCGTGGCACTCAGATTCACGTTTTATTTTTCGTTGGCACTATCGATAAAAAACACTTGGCGATTGGAAATTCAATAAAATTAATATTTTATTCGTACTTCAGGTACCGATCAAATTCGTTAAAATTTTCGATACTACTTTGCAAACAATGAAAAAATGAAGTTGAGAAAACAGTGAAGACGACTTGTTCCCAGTAATGAGAAAATTGCATTTCAATTCAAGTCATAAAAATCATATCTCAATCAGAATATTATTTTATGAATGATGACTCTTTTCTGAGAAAAATATTTTTGTAATGAGTACAAAAAATGAGAAAAAAAACTACATCTTGAGTAGAAAATAATTTAAACTCGGTCGAAAATTTTCGACCCCCCTCCCCTTATCTTCCCCATCATTCAATCATTTCAACTCCGGTTCGGTTCAGAAAAAATGAGGATTGAGAAGAGGGGTAGGAGAATAATTTTTTGAATCGTGAAAAAAAATTTTTGGAGAATTTTTCTTCAAATTTTTACACAGAATTGAAAATAAATTCGTTCCTTTAATTCGCTGAATAAGCAATATTTTGATAAAACTTCATCAAAAATCGATAGGTACATACTAAAGATTGTCCAAAAATTATCTCATTGCTGTATTAATTTTTAATTTGAAATGAAATAAGTATCGGAAAAATTGGTACATTAACTGAAATCATAAGCACAACCCGAAATTAGTTAAGGGTGGGGCTGAGAAATCACGAAAAAATAAGGGAGTTCAAATTTTAAATACATAAGTCATTTTTCACCAATATTTCAGTCAAAATTATAGGTAGTTTTCTGACAAATTGGAAATTCATTGGGAAATTGGTGATTTTTGACTGAAAGGTCAGTGAAAAATCATTAATTTTCAAAATAAAATTATTGAAAAATTGCTTGAAAGGTAAAAATATGCATTTTTTTTACATTTTATCAAAAAAAAAACTTTTCCTAGCGGGGTGGGGGGAAGGGGTAGATCTTTTAGATCCCCTCCCAAGGGTGCGTTTTTGCCTGAAATAATCTTCATTAGGCAAAAATATTTACAGCAAAATTTTCTCCATTTTTTTTGATTTCCAAAAAAAATTTCCTAATTCAGACCTAATTCATCAAACTAGAAATGTATAATTTCGTCATTGAGAAGGGAAAGAGTCACACAGAGTACTCTGCATAATTTCCATTTGATCACCAAAAAATAAATCCAAATTTAATCTATTGCAACGGAATTGGAAAATCAATTAAAATGTCTTCAATTACCATTAACTCGAATGCGATTGTGTTCGTAATTGTTTAAATATTGATGGCATAATGTGTTCCCATAGAGATCTACTTGTAATTCGTGAGGATAATCTGGATGCATTCGAGCTTCTTTGGATGCTTTTAATATTTTCTCTTTCATTTCTTCTGTTCCTTTGACTTGTTCTACTGCTCAACACAAAAAACAAAAAAAAAAAAACACGAATTAGCACAGAAAAATTACAAATCAAATCTGAAATAATTTTCTATCCATTTTGGCAAGCTTCTCAAAAGTCTAAGGAGAAAGAGGAGGAATGGGAAGATTGAGTGGGGCTCAAACTGACGATCTGATTTATCCAAATTTTCCATCGATTTTGACCCATTTCATCAAGCGGGGGGGCTCCAACTGTCGATTTAATTTCTTCAGATTTTTCATCAATTTTGACAAAATTCATTAAATTTGAGGGGAGGGGGAGACACCTGTCGATCTTTCTAATTCCTTCAGATTTTCTATCAATTTTGATAAATTTCATCTAATTTGAGGGGGGGGAGGCTCAAACTGTCCATCCAATTTCTTCAGAGATAAAAATCCAAAAAAAAGGGGATTTCACTAACGACGAGAGAAATAAAGTTCTGAGTTTTTTTTTTCAAAAATAACATTCTTAATGAAGATTTTTGAATTGAAAGGGAGATAGGGTTATATGTTCAAAATGAAAAAAATAATGAAAAATTCAAAAACCCATTATTTCTATTCCAATTCCCAATTATGGTATTAAATTTTGGAAAAAATTTTCCACTAATTCGCCATAAATTTCCCATCCCTCGCAACCTTCCGAACCTTTTCCATCTCCACCATCAAAAAAATCATACTCACATATAAAATCAGCCGGATTATAATGTGGCTTAACGACGAGTCCGATATTGCTGAAAAAATCCACTACTTTATTAACATCTCCAAAATAAGCAGTCTGCAACAAAGTAATAAAAAAACCCGAATTAATTCATCATCCAAAAAAAATCTCCATATCCAGCTGCCTTCGCTTACCTGGCCATTACACAACAGCAGCAATTTATCGAACATGTGAAAAATCTGCGAAGACGGCTGGTGCACAGTGACGACAACAGTTTTATTCTCATTTTCCGCGTATTTCTTCAAGGAAGACATCAAATGATATGCGGCGTGCGAATCCAAACCCGAAGTCGGTTCCTGGGAACAGGTGATCCGATCAGTACATCATTGCATAAAAAAATCACACACTCCGGAAACCATCTCTAGGTGAATTTTTTTCCTCCACCACGTGTAATTTTTTGCTCTCTCGTCCTTGAAACCGGTTTTCTCGCGTTGGGAAAATTTATCAAATTCGATACTTACATCGAGCAGCATCAGTGCCGGGTTCGTTAATAGTTCGCAGGCGATATTGGCTCGTTTCTTTTCACCTCCTGATAAGCCTCTTTTCATGTAGTCGCCCATGACTGTAAAACAAACAAAAAAACAGGCCATAAGTTTATGTTCGGGTCATTAAAGCTCCGCAATGAAATATTAATTTATCAAACGAGCGTATTCTGATATAACAATGTTGTCAATTAAATGACAATCGCTGTCTTTTTTCTTTTTTTAAAGGCATCGGCGTAAAAATTTCGCCCAATTTGTTCGGGGTCGTCAAAGGGTAATTTTTTCGGCAACCAATTGAACGTAATTGAAAAAGCCTCACTCACGAAACCGGAAAACGCTTCTAGGCGGCGAAAAAATACGCCAAATTTGACCTAAATATTAGTAAAATTTGTTGTTCGCAATCGATGACCTAAAATATGCGTAAAAAATTTCACTCTATAGAAAATTTTACCGCCGAGGTTAACGCAATTGAACTTTTGTACTGTCGATGTCAACCACCGTAATTGACGAGCGAAAAAAAAAATGTTGACATGTCGAAACGTCCATCATCGTCGGCCTAGTTCTGCCTCATCTCTTTTCGCAACAATGTCTCGTATACGAAGCGACAAAGTATAAAATCAAATCAAGAAAATTCCTATTCCCCGGGTCAAACCAGTAAAAAATTCAGAAAAGAGGATTCGTAAAATCTTCGAATTACACCGCAACTTGGAAATTTTCAAACAGAAAGTAACCCAGAGCTTTCAAAAATTGACGAACGCCCAGTAAAAACGAAGATTTCTTTACCAAACCTAGTTTTGCCAACGACATCAAATTTCCCAATTCCCAAATGCCTCTAGATTCGTCGCATCGCTAAAATAATACTCGTTTGGGTCGAAAAATGGTAGATTTTTATTTTCTCAAACGAGAAAAGCCTCTCGTCCTTTACATTCAACCATTTCAAATTTCACCGCTTAGGTCAAATCTCAGTTGCAAGCTGAAAAAAAAAGAGGAAAACCAGAACAGCTGGAAAAACTTACTCGTATGTTGGCAGCTGATCAAATCCAACACGTCGATGATATGATCAACATATTGCATTTTTTGCTGATACGTCAAGGAATCCGGTAATCTCAATAAAGCGGCGTACTACACGACAGAAAAGAAAAAAACATACGAATATGAGAAAAAATAATACACATACGAATAGAGCTGAAAATAACAACCTCATAGTACCCTGGAGACTGATACAGCGTTTAAAATTCACTATACAATCGGTCTCCCAAAGGTGTCGTTGTTCGTTTCGCGTACATTCGCGATAAGTTTTTGTATAATGGTCGAATGCATGAAAACGTTCAACTTACTTGTAAAGTCTGCCTTAGCGTCAGATCGGGAAAAAAGATATCTTGCTGCAGAACGTAACATATTTTCCTTTTGTAGCGTTTGTTTAAACGTTCCCGATTTAGGCGTATCGTGCCTGCGTCCAATTTCGTTCGTCCGGCTAAACAGTTTAATAGGGTGGTTTTTCCGCAACCTGAAATTACATAATTTCAAATTTGTTATGGTCATTCAATTTTGACATTGAGGGACGTATAGTATCGATAAACCAAATTGATTTAATGTTGAGTCGAAATTACCAAAATTTTCGAAAATTATCCTCAATAATTCTTTATTACCATAAAAAAAAGTGCAACTGAATTAAAATTATCGTAATTTTTCAAGATTACCATAAATACCAGAAATTACCCTCAGAGATTACCCAATAATACCGATATTAAAACCAAAACTAACTGAAATCAGAAAATACTCGAATTCGTTCGAATTACCAAAATTACGGTAAAACATGTAAAAATTACAAAAAATTCATAAAAATTACCGTAAATACCAAAAATTATCTGAATTTTTTAACATTCCTGAAAATGATACTATTAATATTGCCAAAAATTAACGGAATCGAAAAACACGAAATTTCATTTGAATTACCGAAATTACGGTGAAATGAGCGAAAATTACCATAATTACTCAAAATTACTCAAAATTACGGTAATTACCAAAAATCCAAAAAATTTTAAAAAATTTTAATGAATCAGAAAAATGACTCAAAAAAACTAAGTAGAAAATATTCAATGTTCGATTTTCAAATTTAAAGGAAAAAGTGTAAAAATTACCATGTTTACACAAATTTACGGTAAATACAAAAAATTACCGTAATTAGCAAAAAATCCCCAGAATATTATAAATTCATAATGAAGCAATATAATAATTACAAATACCAGAAAATTCTCGATGCCTCAGAATTACCAAAATTACTGTATGTATTTTCATGTAACCAATACTACTGAAAAAATCCAAAATAATCCATTCATTTTGAGATTACCAAAACGAGCTCAGATGCTTCCAATTTTCCAAAATTCAAAAATTACCGGTAATGACCAGTAACGAAATCGAAAAATTACCATAATTATTGAAAATTACGATAAAATGCAAAATTACAAAAATTACTTGATAGCAAAGAAAAATTTTTTCCATTAAATATTCATTGCTTTCTAGATACATTCAATTTACACAGACATTGAGAAAATTTCACGTCGCATGTTCGAGGACACGTGACTCGTGCAATTTACTTACACATTTCAGATGAAGAATATAAATTGGAAAATGATGTTTACAAACGATTTCCTACATACCTAAATCAGTCTTCGGAATTCTACTCTGATGAAAAACATTACCAACGTTTACTTAAAAATTAGATTAGGTACCAACGTGACGAACGAAGGCCATCAATTTTTTTTTGCTCGATTCAGGCATAAGTATTATTTGTATAATTGAACCCTTCTCAAAGCAATTTGAAGTACACAGGTAAGACGATTTTGAGGTATTGCAATACATATGTACTTTCAATTGTAAATGCACAAAATAATAGAGATATTCATTTTGAAGTGCTTTCTATACCAATTTCCATCTTTTTCAGGATGGCTCCAAATTTGATACTGAAGAAAAAATTGGAAATATTCATTGTAAAAAGAGTTGGACCATAAATTTTTATTTCAGAATGGTGATGCAAAATTTTTGGTTTCTTAGTTCCATTTGGAAAAATTGAATACATATAATTTTCACTTAAAAATAGTGATTTTAAAAAAACTAGCAGGAATTTCAAGAGAATTATCAATTATTTCACGTAAATTGCCGGTAATTTCAAAAAAATTACTAGTAACTTCAACACTATTTAATGTAATTTCAAGGTAATTACGAGTAATTCCGGAGTAATTACGAAAAATTTCAAGATATCCATGAGAAATCCTAAGGTAATTACGAGTAATTCGTGGTAATCACGAGTAATTTCAAGGTAATTGTAATTACGAGGAGTTTCAAAGTAATTACAGGTAACTTTCAGGAAAAATGACGGTTATTACAGATTATTTTAGGGGGGAAGGGGGTGGTGGGGAAACAGAATGTCAATTTGCCTTTTTCCATTCAGAAACATACTATTTTCAAGAGGTGTTTCAGTTTCCAGATTTCCAGGTATCGATGAGTCAAGATATCAAGGATTCGCGTTCCAGTTCCAAATTCAAATCAAGAAATTCTTCAAAAAGGTCAACAAAATCAACAATTATTGTTCTGCTCTGTTCCACCAGCCCAGGTTATTTTGAGACAACAATCGGTAATTTTCAGTAAATTTATGGTTTATGGTTATTACGATCATTTTAAAATAATTACCAGTAATTTTAGTAATTGTCAGTAATTTTGAGGTAATTACCAGTAATTATGAAGTAATTACCCGTAATTACCCGTAATTTTGAAGTAATTACCAGTAATTACCCGTAATTTTGAAGTAATTACCAGTAATTTTGGAGGTAATTACCAGTAATTTTGGAGGTAATTACCAGTAATTTCAAGGTAATTACCAGTAACTTTGAAGTAATTACCCGTAATTTTGAAGCGATTACCAGTAATTTTGAGGTAATTACCAGTAATTTTGAAGTAATTACCCGTAATTTTGAAGTAATTACCCGTAATTTTGAATTTTTGAAGCGATTACCAGTAATTTTGATTTTGAGGTAATTATCGGTAATGTTGAGGTAATTATCATTAATTTTGAGGTAATTACCGGTAATGTTGAGGTAATTATCAGTAATTTTGAGGTAATTACCGGTAATGTTGAGGTAATTACCAGTAATTTTGGTAAAACTCGATCAGTTCAAGTAATTACCGGTAATTCTCCGTAGTAATCGGTATTTTCCGCTCAGAACAAGCCAACTGATGACCAAAATTCTAAGCCTAGGTACATATTAATTTCTCACCTGACGGTCCCATGACAGCCAGTAACTGTCCAGGCTTGACGATACCGCTGACATCGCGTAATATATATCGTTTCTGAATGGTGACCGTAACGCCTGTGAAAATCAACTCGAGCGGTTTGTGTGGCAGGTGCTGCCGTTGTTCGGCTGACAGACATGGTACATGTACACTATCTCCTCTGTAATCAAACAAAAAAACCATCTCTAATTAGATTTACGGCTGGAAAAAATATTATTCACTTATCCATCACCCTATACATCTAAAAATCACTCCTTGCCATTAGAAAATCACTCTAACCGCATTGCTTTCAAAATTCGCGAACGATAACGGTACCTGGACCATATAAAATCGCGTTCTCGGTCAAGGTAATGAAGGAAACAAAGAATAAAAAGAAAACCGAATTCGCGCGACGAAACCTTTTAAATTCGCCATAACCCAAGGTTCGTTTCCGATTTCTAATTTTTTGTTGGGTTAAAAAAATTCGCCATTTGGTTGAATAGGTAATAAAAACCACGACAACCGAGGCTCGTAAACGATTCGCATTGTTGCGAAAGGCCCACACGAATAAAGAGAAACACCGAATCGCCGAATACTTTTTTTTATTGCTCGACCCGATAGATCGCCGAGAGCTCGCGCCAAGTTTTCCGAAACGCCGAGGGTGGTTTGCAGAACACCGTGCTCGGTTCAATTCCAGTTCGCAACGTCGCTGTTTTTAAATAAGTAACTTGGGTTTTTGAGAGATTTATTGCTAAGTGATTAGCAAAGCAACGGATGCCACGACCTCATCTTCGAATATAGAGCACGAGTTCGTTGGACTTTTCACCGTAACCCTTTCCCCCATCGTTCTGCGTCTTGGGACCCCCATGACATGGCACGGGTCTCAGCTAGAAATTTTCATTTAAAAAAACCGTAGGTACTGTGTGCACATCCCGAACAACTGAAATAATCGCTTTTGCCAGCTCGGCGAGTGCAAACAACCGGTAAGTATTCATTAAGTTTACCCTTTCTCGACTTCGCAGCTACACAAATTCAGGTAAAAAATTACCTCGAGTGTTTGAAAATGTCGTTTCAGCTATTTCTCGCGAGGTTAATTCGCCTTCACAAGTACAACGTGTATTACCCTCTTCTTCTCGGTTTACTTACCCACGACCAAGGTGGTATATATCAAACCTCTCAACCTACGATGCAATTTTCAGCTCGGGGTCGATGATACGTTGAAATACTAGAAGGGGTAGGGATCGAGGATCGACCACGGGTAGGG
The DNA here is from genome assembly GCA_038380155.1 of Pseudococcus jackbeardsleyi. NCBI lineage: Eukaryota > Metazoa > Arthropoda > Insecta > Hemiptera > Pseudococcidae > Pseudococcus > Pseudococcus jackbeardsleyi. Next base: position 6,358,112 of record CM076240.1, read on the forward strand.
CAACGACGATGGTTAATTTCTGTTTTCTCATCAAGTAGAAAGTTAATCGTCGTTTGTCTTCGAAATTAAGCTAATAGGTTTATACTACGTCGTATAATTAATAAACACCGAATACTTTTCGTTAATACCTTTCACGAACAAGTGGTTCCTAATTGTATTTCGCGTAGATACGTATTTTACCATAATACTCGAAACAATTTCGTTTTGTCGAGATTTCATTTCACTGCTGTGTGCTTTCTGTAAGTTTTAAATCTTGAGGGTAAATAGAATTATTCGATTGTCTCGACGGCAGTAAGCAATGTCGTAAAAAATATTCAATTAAAAAGGGTAAAGTAAAAAAATATCAAATAAAAATTATCAGCGAAAATTACTCGAAACAGATATTTTTTGTAAAAATATCAATTTTTTTCGATAAATTTTTCCAACTTTTTTATCGAAAAAATAATCATAAATAGGGTAGTTCCAATTATTCGCCAGTTTCTGTCCAAAATGTAATTTTTTCAACATTAAATCGGAAGTTAATTTTTATTATAAATGAGACCAAAAATGAGATTATTAATTTTTGAGGAAATCAATGATGACTTCAGTTTCACCGCCGTCCAAAATCACGGTTTATTCATTTCATTCGATACAAAATCGTCATTTTGGGAGATCAGAACTTTTTCAAAGGCACCAAAAAATAAAATTAAAAATTCACACAAATCTTCAATTTTTTATCAAAATCAATTGTGACATTGAAGAATTATTTTTCGAACAAAATAAACGAATTTTTGTAACCGTTTACGTTTTTTAATATAGATTTTTACTCTTGTCGTTCTCTATCTCTGATTAATTGAGGAGGCAAAATTTCCTCTTCTGGAATTTCTCAATAAAAATATTTTGTTTTTTTGACTCTCTCGTCGAAAATATTATGGATTTTTGACATTTTATCAACAAAATTATAACGTTCAAAGTTTTCTTTTTTGTAAAAAAAAAATTAGACTTTTTGGCTCCTTTGCTAAAATAATGAATTTTTTCTTGCCAAAATTATGATTGTTTCACTCTTCGGTCGAAACTATATCATCAATTTTTGACATATATAGGAAAAATTAGGACTTTAAATTTTTCTTTATGAAAAATTATGACTTTTTGATTTGATTTCTACCTGCTGAATTTAATTTCATGGAATAAAATCAGAATTTTCTTCACGACTTTTTGAAAAAAATAGTGACCTCTTTCAATACCTTTATGATCCTTTGTTAAATTCATGACTCATATCCTAAAATGCTCATTTTTTGAACCTAATTTAATATTTTTGCTGAAAAACTTTTTATTTGAAACGAAACAAGGATTTTCTGACTGGCCAAATCAAACTTTTTTTTTACAGGGTGACTCAAAAATTTCCGAATCCAATTTTTTTTTTTGTAATTTCAAAAAGAATTGTTCCACATCACCCTACGTTGATCTGAACGAAGGATTGCCTACATGTAGGTCGGCAAGGGACAACGCTAACACTGTACTCACAATATCTAGAAAAGACTAAGTGGTGAGGAGGGGAGGAGAGTGTGGCCAATTTAACCAGATAATTTTCAGGCCAAATAACTTTAATTATTGTTTACTCAAAAGATTATTCGATCACGACTTTCAACCGAAATCGTGACTTTCTCATGATTTTTAAACACCAGGTACTCTCTCATTCTGAAATTCTGAATCAGTGGAAGGGAAAAGTCACTTATCGAAAATCATTTTAAAAAAAGTCAGACTTGCAGCACATGGAAAAACCACTGAAATTCACTGATTTTCAGCCAATTTTTACCCGATTCTTCAAATATTTTCACTAATTTTTCAGCTAAATTCATAAATTTCATTGACTTTTCGGTGAATTTTTACTGATTTTTCCGTGATTTTTCTCTGTGATTTTTTCCTGTGTTGCAATTATGACTGGTTTTTTAAAATTGATTTTCAATAATTTCCACTATATCTATCAAATGTACCCACTTAAATTGTAAAAATTAATTTTTTATGGAACAAAATAAAGATTTTTTCATTTATCTTTAAAATTGCAACAAATCAAAAATTTATCTATGATTTTCAATTGAAATGGTAATTTTTTTCTAGCAAAAGATATTTCAATGGGCTAAAATCCAATTTTTCAAAATTTTTTGTCGAATTAGATTTCTATGAATTTTTGATCAAAATTATTTCCACTGGACACTCAATTAACGATTATTCAGAAATTCAATTTTTTTGAATGAAATACATATTTTTGCAACGTTATAAAATCATATTTGGATTTTCATGATTTTCCGATGATAATTTTTGGGCCAAAAAACATATTTTACCCAATTTCTAATTCGATTTCAAAAATGAATATTCTGAGACCAAATCAGAATCTATTTTGATCTTTTTGATCAAAATCTCAATTTTTTCGTGATTTCTGTGCAAAAAGTGTAATTTACCCATTATCTGCGATGTAATGATGTTTTTTCCTCAATTATTGTTAAATACTGAACAAAACAGAGCTTTTTCATGATTTTTGTACCAGGAGCGTAATTCCTTTCTTCCTCACCCTTCAATAAAAATTCGCTTGCCCTCATTTTTTTCCAATTTCAGCCAAAAAAATCATACATAGTCCCGAAATCAACCCATAAAAACCGAAAGGAAATCTGGCAACCAGTTCGAAACCTCGAGAAGATCCATCCGTTGTAGAAAACCATCCCTTCCGAGAATTCTACCACCTTCGAATCTGTCACCATGGCACCTAGATCTCCATCCCAGATAACTCGAACCCGTACAGTGGCACATTCAACAATCCAACCCCACGGTCTACCGGATCGACTACCGTATCACCACGACCAATTTCCGGAAATCCACCATACATCCAACTTTTTCAAACCAAATTCCATTATCATCTTCGATCATCTCACCGGGGACTCCAAAAATCAGGCGCCATCTGGTCGATTTTCTGCATTCGACAATCGATCGCACACCGCAGAGCTTCTCGTCTCATCGTCCGGGGATATCGTCGCCCATCGACCAGACAGCCGAACACGTGTTCTTGGGTATTTTCTATGTAACTCGATCCGCTCACACGCACGTCGCGTCTTTTACATAAACAATTCGCCATAATATGCTTACGCCAAAAAGAATGGAAAAAATAACATCGAGCGAAAAAAAAAATCAGTTGTTTTTATTCGTCGTACGTTGAACTCTGCGGCGGTTCAAATCATCGCGTAAACTGTAATCATTTAACGCCACGCCGATGTCATATCTAACGACGGATACGCGATTTCGTTCTAAAAAAAATTCTCAACGTACCGGATCGGCCGTGCGAAGCGCCCGACACATTAATAACCGATATTCGCTTATCGGTTCCGAATTGCTGAAAAAGGGAAAGGTCATATTGAGTGAAAATCCGCACACACTTTTCGTAATATTTTCAAACACCGCCGGTATCGTACGGTTCGGCCATTGACCGAGAATGCGGCCAGACCGGTAATTAATACGCCATGTAGGTTGCCGCAGCGTACGGGTCTGGTATGGAGAGAAAAAAAAATTCAATTTACGGTTATTGAACTGTACCCGATAGGAAAATTTTTTTCTACCGAAATGTGCCTCGCGTATGATACGAATAGATTGCGAAATTCGGCCTTATCGTCGAACCTATCGCGGACAGAGAGATTCACTCGGCGGCAGATGTGTCACATATACCTCGTATCAGTACTAAAACCGTGGCCTCCTCGTCTCCTGGCCCTCAGCTCTTCTCTTCTTGTTTATCATATCTCAATTTCCTCAATTATCTGATAAGACGGGTCAACGTTTTCGAATATAGTCGGAGATAGAGAGAGTGTGTTAATTACTGCACAGAATTAAATTTTATACTGTAATAATACCATATATTCGATGTACTGTGTACGTTCTATACGAGATAACGTTATAACGCTAGTAAATCTCGCCGAATAAAATTCTAAATATAGACAGATGCCAACTAGAAGCTTACTCGTTTTCGCGCCGTATTGTCGCTCGCAATGCTACAAAATACTCGTATCAGGCGAATAAAATACCACCGTGGACGCAATTAAACCTCCATAAACCGGAACAATCGGCCGGTTTTGTAAATCTTTCGCGATTGTGGAGCGCCTGACAATTCGCAGATAGGCAAATTTTCATACAAATTACGACCTTTTACGCGAAATGTCGAATAATTTCGACTCCGAGGGAGAATTCGGTATAAAAGGGTTTTATTTCGAGTTCAAAAGCATCTGCAAATTAATGGACGAATTTTTCCCTCGATTCTTAAACGGAAGAACTAAGAGCTTTCAAGAGGGTTCAGTGACTCGGACTTACGAAATGGGCCAAATATTCATTAATTCTTTTTTGTAACACTCGATTAAATCTGAAAAAAAATCGTGAGCATGATTCAATGATGCAAGATCTCGCTGGGATCAATCCATTTTTGAGATCAAAAAGTCATGTTTCTCAAAGCAAAATTAAAGATAAGATGAAAGGAGGGGAGGGGTGAGAAACAATTAGCTCCTAAGTACTTCCAAAAAATTCATCTCTGCAAAATTGACATTATCGAGATGTTTTGGAAGTTTGGCATAGTATCTCCAAGATCTATGAGGTTTGGTTACTTTATCGAAAAAAATTTCATCAAAATAATGAAAAATTAAAAAAAAAATGATTCAAAAATTTTAATGATATTTATTGAAAAAAAAAGAAAGAAATTTCAATGAAAAGTGCTGAATTTTCGACCAGCTTCTAATCACCCGATTTCAAAATGTTTTCAAACAAAAATTGTTTAAACTTGAATTTTCTCAAAATTTTAATTTTTTGAAATTTTTCTCCAATTATTGAGATGTAAAAGTTTTAAAAAAATTTTTAGATTGAAAATTTTGAAAAAATTTATACATGTGAAAATTTTTCTAACCTGAATGCTTGATGTAATTTTAAAATATTTTTCCAACTTTGATTTCTTCCAATTTTTTCCATTTCATATTTTTAAAGACTTCCTCTAACACGAAAATTGTTTCCAATTTAGATCGTCGAAATTCCATTCAAAAAAAAAAATTATTTAATGCAGAATTTTTATAGCATTTTGCTTCTTTTTTAGCAACTCTGGTCTTTTTTCAACATAATTATCATTTGCAGAATTAGGCAACTTGCTGAATTTCAACTTAAATTTGGAAAATTAGGATTAGAGACCGAAGATTTTCAAAAATGACGAGCTTTTTATGGAGAAAATTGTACTTTAAGGTTTCAAGTTGATTACTCTCTCTTTACCAAAAATATCGCGACAGATCTTACCGGAGCAAACGATTTTCTCTATTTTTTAATGTGAATTTATGATGAGTTAGGCGAAAAATGAATCAGTAAAAAAGCAAAATTTTCAAAATTCAACAAAACATCATCAAATGATCTGTTTTCAAAAAAAAAATTATCATTTCACCCCACCCCACCCCCCCCCCCACATTTCATACATATCCAAATTCCTCAAATAAAAGTGATGGAGCATAAAAATGATTACTTACAATTAGTTTTTTTATAATTTAAAAATTGTTCAAATAGGACTCAATCAAACGAACAGATAGAATGGGTAAAGAAACAATATTTTGCAAAAAATTACTAAAAAGAAAATTCTATGTGAGTTATCTCTACTTCCTCAACAATGTTGCCACTTCATTTTCCTCCGTAGAGAAACTCAAACAAATTCAAGTTTCAAAAAATCGTTCACCATTTGTAAACGTGTCATAACCTTATTGAAATTTCAATTTCCTTTAAAAAAGGAATTTGACAAAATTGCCATTATTTTTCGAAAATGAATTTTCCTACTTTGCGTAGATTTTTAGACCAAATTTTTGTCAACTTTTTTAGAACTTGTAACAAAAATAATTCTTGTAGAGAAAAATTGGACTTTAATTTTAAATGGGATCGATTTTTTGTAAAATGGAAGGGAGAGGGGGTCCTATTTTTTTCTGCTTAAACATTCAAAATTTTTTGAAACGGAATATGGAGGGTTGATAAAATTATTCTAAAAAATAGGGGTTTGGTCTCAAATTTTTATAAAATGAAAATATTGAATCGAAACGAAAAAAGGGAGAAAATATTTGAAGAAAAATATGTTAAAAATCTGAAATTTTACCATCTTCAAAATTGCAACCTGGACTGTCTGATGTGATATTTGGCAGCGAAAGCTTTTTAAAAAAATTTTGAAAAAAAATTATGACTTTTTTAGGTTTTTTAGTGAATGGCTTTGAATCGAGCACAAGATGAATTGCCAACATTTTTCTGAAAAATCCTATTTCATTTCAATTCTTTTTTTTGAAGGTTTAAAAAAATGAAATTCGAGAAAAATCTTCAATAACGTGAATTTTTTAAAAATTTTCTCACTCTTTGAAAAATTCCAAAAATGCACCTATCCCTATTTTTTCAAAATGAATAAATTTCAAGTGCAGATTTTTAAAAAGCTACTACGTGCTACCTTTGAAATTAAAAATCTTCAAAGTATTCATAAAACCATGAAATTTCGAAAAAAAAACCACATACCTTCAACCTTTTGAAAAACTCTACAAAAAAGACTGCACATAAATTCACTTTCTTTTCGATACAAAACGAACAACATTGGTTTAAAATATCATCAACTCCCTAAACCCAAAATCCACACATCTCGTCCATCTTTCCCAACCACTCAACAACTCGACAATAGCATGCATTACTACACCGGCACCACAATTGAGAATGCACCCCTCCCCACCCTTTCCACCACGACACAATCCACCAGCCAGACGACATCCCATGCATCAACGAAACCACTACCGATAAATGCAAATTTGACAAATGACCCGGTAATGGCACCGGAGCAGGGTAAGGGGATACCATCGAGACGAGGGAGGTTTTTATTTTCAAAACAGATGCATCGCGGTGGTAAAGGTAAAGGGTTGAATGACATTGCACACGTTTTCAATACTTCCTGCATTTGCAAGTACGCGACGTACACAGGAAGCCGGTCAGATTAACCGTTCGTTGCACCGAGACTCTTCAAGAGCATCTGTGTCGGGGGGTAGGTAATTACCCGCGCCTGCCATCCAGAGATACCACAGCATAGAATTGCTCGACTGGCGACCAAGACTCAGCAGACTGCTGCGTTATGCCTTTTCACAGGTGTTTCGTCGTCTGCATAATAATAAATTCTGCTGATACGATCGTACCGAGCGGATTCTCGCGTCGTCCTTCTTCACAGGACGCAGGACACAGCCCACCCACATATCCACTCTTTTCGATCGGTTTCTAATTCTATTTCTACATTCCGATGCGCGAATTACCAACGTGTAAATATCTCAGCGCGGTCTTCCTGAACAATTCAAAGCCCTGGCGGAGATCTCATCAAAAAAGATCTAATTTAAAACTGCAACATCGAAATGTACATCTCAGTTGAAAATAAAAAGGCCTTTCCGCCCTAATCGACGGGAATCCTCGAAACAAGATTGTATTAACTTGATTGAACAATAAAACAAGTGTTAGAAAGAGGTACAAGGATAAAAAGATCACGTCTCGGGAGATTATTGCGAGAAATTCGAATAGATCGGACAATAGATTTTGACAGCTTGAAAATGGTCCAAGGGATCAGAAGAGAGGAGAAGGATTCGACGAAACAAAACCAGATTAGAAAATTGGATCTTTTTGTGGTCGAATTGCATCCTTTGCCAAGCGTATCCAACGCATTTTTGCACAATTTCGTAAGATTTTTTACGTACGAGCAAACCAGGTGAATTTTCTGGAATTTTTTTCAATTTTAAGGATTTTTTCTGTCCACAAAATAAAGCTTTTAATTTTAGAAAAATAAATCTCAGATGATTAATAATTCAAAATTCTAATTCAATTTTTTTTGTAATTTTTTTTTAAAATATAAGATCAATTATTTGTAACTTTTTCTTACACGTTCAAGACCTTATGAATAAAATGATCTCTTAATAACGAAAATATAATCTCAAAAAAGTGTAAAACAGAAAATTTTCAGAAAATGACAACGATTTATTCTTAGATCTGACCACTCTCAAATCTAATACCTTCCAAGATCATACTTTCACTTTCTTCTCGAAAAATCTATTTTTTCTATGTACGTATCAAATTCTGTACAAATAATGAATTAGAGTAAATAACAATGACGAAAAACTAACAATAATTTCAGGAAATAGGCTTGCGATTCATTTTAATGCTGAACTCAATCGATAATTTATGATGAAATATATAAAACAGATGACGAAGCGAGAAAATAAATAAAAAATTATGTATACCTAAAACGAGAAAAAAAATCGGACCTTGAGAAAACCTTAAACTTTCATCGAATCAACAAAAAATTTACTAATTATTGACCAACAAACAAGAAATACGAAAAAAGAGATAAAAATACGATAAAAATGTAGTGAAAAAAAGATAAGAAATCATGATTTTGGATAAATCATCGTCTCAGGGCCCTCGGCAGTCGATTCCATCCTTATTTTCGAGAAAGTAAATGAACGATTTGAAAATTCGTACAAGAAAAAATTAGACGCTTCAAGAAAGACAGTAATTTTTTTCAAGATTTCCCTCCTTCTCCCTTCTCAAGACAAATCAAACTTTAAAAAAATTAAGAAAAGTATTTTTAAATAATCAAATTGAAAATATGAATTTGTATCATTTTTTCTTCGAAAGAAGCCTCAAAAAAATGGAAAAATTGATCAAAAAAATGAAGTAATTCAGTTTTTTAATTACCTCACTACCTCTTCTCCTCAAAAAAAGAGATTAAACTTTTCCATTTATTCCAAGAAAAAATGGGAAAAATTTAATTCTTTAGACATGAGATTAAAGTGGTACAATTTTTTTCTCAAAACGAGTTCCAGAAAAAAAGAAGAATAAATTAAAAAATGAAAAATAGGTAAACGCATTTTGGTTTTTTTCCTTCTCACTGCTTCAAATGATAATTCAATTTTATTTATAAGACTTTTAAAACCAAAAAAATGCAATAAAATTTCAAACATGAAGGTGAAATGATACGGTTCGAAAAAATGTAAAAATTGATTCATGAATCGAATCCCTCCCCTCTTTTCCTCTCCTCTTCACTCTCAATACAAAAGGAAATATCTAATATTGAACTTTTCGACTTTTGAAAATGCAAAAAAATTAAAATATTGTAATGAAATGGTACAATTTCTTTTCAAACAAGTTCTAAAAAAATTGAAAAATTAAATTGAAAAAATAGTAGAATTTCAGTTTTGAAATCACTCTCTACCCTCTTCCCCCCCCCACGACAGAATCAAATAAAAATTAAAGTTTTCGTCTTCTAAAATAAAAAATAGCTCAATTCGAAATCAAAGCATGTGAATTAGATGACACTTTTTTTTTTTCAAACAAGTTCTAAAAAAATAGAAAAATTTTAGTTTTGAAATCGCTCTCTCCCCTCTCTCCCCTAAGACAGAACTAGATAAAAATTCACGTTTTAGTCTCCTAAAATAATATTTAAAAAAAAAACAGCTCTATTCGAAATCGAAACATTTGAATCAGATTGTACGATTTTTTTTTTCAAAACGAGTTCTAAAAATTTTTAAAACAAAAGTATCCATTCCAAATCTACAATTTTGATTGTTTTTATCGTAAATTATAAACATGTTCAAAGACGAAATTGAAAAAAAAAACACCACTGATTAGGCAAAAATTAACAACTTTCAACTCACCGTTTTTCAATCTCCATATTTTTCAATTCTCGCGTCAATTCACACGCATGGAGTATCTCATCGACTGACTAAAACTAACTAAGGGTATTCAAAAGCTTCTACACTAATCGACTCATTTCCAGGCATAAAACAATAAAAGTGCTCATTTACAAAGACCACCATTTCCAAGAACCATTACCCAGTCGAAATCAAAAAAATCCAAAATCGAAAGACTTCTCGCCAGGCACCAGTCTCCAGTCTCTAATCATCCTCTCCAACCTTAAACCGGTATCCCATCAAACCACCCTCCTCGATTTCTCAATTAAATACTTGGAATTCCACATCCTGTTACAGACTCATTTCCAACTCTTCCCCTTTCTCTAATAATGAAAGCATTTCCTTAATATCGCAAATATACACGTACCCAAAATAATCCCAATAACCTTGACTTGTGGTAACAAAAAGATTATCTTCCAGAAATGATATTTTTCTGCATTGTTTGAATCTTCAGTTAAAAGGGACACCACCGGAAGACACACAACAGACAGATAAAAAGACGACATATCACAAACCGCAAAAATAACAATTCGCTAAACACGTCGCAGGTCGCAGAATCATCAATCAAGCTGGCAAAAAAAAAAAATCTAAAAAGTCGAAACCACATCACGAATTACTGGACATTGGACAAAAGCTGACCAAAATGTAACAGTCCAAGTCAAAACTATATGAAAATCGTATTCATACAATTTTTAAAAAAATTAAAAACCTTTTTTTCTTTTTAAAAAAAAGCACAATACTGACCAAACATGGCTAAAATTTTTCGTAATAATCTCAAAATATTTCTCAGTTTCTCAACTACTCTGAAAATCAATTTCAGTCCAAAAAACACCTTACAAAAAACAGTAAAAAAATTTAAAAAATTATCAAAAATTTACGTACTTTTTCGGAGTCGATCCGCACAACAAATCAGGCATACTTTTAATAAACTCCATCCACCGTCACAATCAAAAACCTGGCGAGAATATTTCTCGCAAAATACACCACATCCGCTGCACCAGCATACACCTCACAGAAAGCTCGATAACACAATCAAATGTTTACCAAAAAATATTCTCAACTCGATTTATTCTTTTCCAATCGAAAAATTTTCTTTCTAAATTTACCAACAGTCGCGATCGAATTAAAGAAGAAAAAAAAAGGAAAAAACATCAATACCAATATCGTCGCGCGAACGTAAACGTATGTAAATTTAAACACATCGTAATCGACGCGAATTAACACGCGAGCCAATTAATTAGCAGCCCGGTTCAACTTGTTGCTCGTACGAACATCACCGTTACAGTAACTACCGAGAGTACACAGCACGTCCAGATGCGTAAAAATGAAAGCAAAAGAGTAAAAAAAAAAGGTTGGCTGGTAAAGGCCAAAGGTATATGGTACACATTATGTATACATAATGTCCAAAACACGTACAAAAGGGGTGGGTAGCAAGAGAACCAACTAGCCAAGGACTGGTTGGTCGTTATAGGCAGGGTTACCACCGAACAGCGAAAATTACCTTTCGACTGCGATACCGGACTGCCAAAAAAAATCAAGCTTTCGCTGACTTTTCTCCTTCTCTTCCTCTTTCTCTCTCGATAATACTGTGTACCTTTTTTAATGGATTTACACGTAGGTATAATATTTGACTACCGAGTCTATCTTATCGAAACGAACTTTACATCGAGTTAGCAGTTTGCACATGTCAGATAACACCTCACCGCCGGTTGTACAGCTACAGAATGAAACGAAAAACGCCATAAAGATCGCGAATTTAATACAGTTTCGTTTCGCCAGCCACCTCGAACCAAAGCTGCACAGGCCCAACGGTAGGTAAAGTTAATTGAAAAATCAGCCCGTCGATAAAATTTAATTATTCGATAACAACGTGCGAAATGCAGAAAGGTAGAGAGGAAAAAAGGCAACCTACTAATAAATATCAGACGAAAGTACCAATTTTTATGGACGGAAACGAAAATCCCCATATATACGAAATTATATTACGGTTTTGGGTCGTTAACACCTTTGAAATTACTTTTTCAGATATTCCTGCCGATTGCAGTCTAGCTGCTGATTCGAGTGTGGTCTTTGCAGAGACCATTATAGTGAAAATTGGTACTAAATTTTTGAGAGCTCCTGGATCCAGGTGGAAAAATTGAAAATTGAGGGGAAAGGAGGTGACCTGCTGGAAAAAAATTCATGGTTGAAGGAATTGTTGGAGCTTGAAATTCAAGTAAAATCATAATTTAAAAATGGAAGTCAAGTTACTTCGTTTATTCTTCAACTTTATCTCATGCACCTCAATCAATTTCTGAAACTCATAAAATGCTTCCTCGATTCAAAGGTTAAAAAATTTGAAAAAATTGTATTTTTTGACCAATTTTCTACTGGGGGTTGCTCGCCCTCCTCTTGGAAAATCCTCAACATAATATAAAGAATTTCAAGTTCGATTCATAATATAGAATTTCTTTTGAAAAAAGTACCTACATATTAGACCCATTGATTATTTTCGTCGATTAATTTCTATCAAAATATTGCATTCTTTCTGATTTTTTTCCTGCAAAATTTGAATATCGATAATTAATTTTTTGTGCCTGATTTTAATGAATTCGTTCACTCCTTTCTTCTTCAATCCCTTGCAGGGCTCCCTCCAGAGAGCTCGAGCAACGAGCAATTTTATTCAAATTGGATGCAATAAAGGAATTAATTTCATGAAATAAGACGAATCTAAAAATTGTCTTCTTTTGAAAAAAAAATAATAAATGCCTATCTACTTATTCCCCTAATGATATTTTTCTCCTAAATCTAATCTCTAGACAAGTTTTCTTGTTACCTTCTCCCTCCCCACCAAAAAAAAATCCAAGTATTATTCTAAACCTTATGTATTTTTGTATTTTCTTCAATCATGTTGAATTTTTTTGGATGTAATTTTAATGCTCATTATGAGAATTCCTTTTTTTTTTGTAAAAAATTTCACTTTTCTTAAATATCAAATTCAAAGTACCAATTGAATTGACATTTTTTTTGGGACTTTTCATGATTTTCAAAACACCATAAATTTGAATTGGTAATTATTATTTTATTTTCTCAAAAATTTGAAGAAAAAATATCAATTCATGCAATTTCTGTCTACGATTCTTTGCAATTTTTGACCGTTATACATATGAGAATAAACATGAACCTATTCTTGAAAAGAAAAAAAATTATGAAGTACAAAACTAATATTCATGGTTGGTACTTTTTAATGAGATCTCATTTTTTAAAAAATTATCAAGTCATTTGAGGAGATTGCATTATCAATATTGAGAAATTTTTGACAGAGATGACCTTTTTTGAGTAATTTTTGTTTTTAGCCGGGAAAAATGAGACATTGAATTGAAAAAAATCAGATTTTTTTTGATTTTTGGTCCTCTTTCCAAATGAGTCAACTTTGGTTTATTTCTGTCATTGCCAATTTTTTGGGGACATTGGCCCATCTATTCACAAATCCCGAACAATTATTTTTACTTTTTTTGAAAACCCAGTCAAAAAAATAATAACGTTGTATTTTCTTATCTCGTGGCGAAAATATTCGAAGAGAAGAGGAAATGAATTAAAACTTCATCAGTGACTAATGAACAATCCCACGTTAAACTCAACAGGCCATTTTCCGTGAAGTAAGCGAATTCCTATAAATACGGTCTATCGCAATAAATACTTCCATTTGCCATTTCTTCGATGACGTTTCTCAGTAAATGAAAATTACTTCCTTTAAATTTCTTGTTTTTGAAACATCATCATTCTTTCATAAAACGACGCAAAAAACGAAACGGAGAGGAAATTTTTTCACCCTCTGTATTAAATTTTACCAATTGAACGGGCAATTCATCTCATAAAAATAAGAATCACTCGAGACATGAAAGAAGTAGATATAATATTGTTATGATTAATTCGATGGTCTCAACACTGAAATTGTGCTCAAAAATGAAACTACCAATAAGAAATGGAAATTCTATCTAAGAAGGGAAGGGGGATCGGAAATGGGAATTACAAAAGTAGGTAAGTAAAAATTAGGATTTTATCAATTTCAATGCTGTAATCGTACAGGTAGATAATAATAATAGTTATCAGATCAGAGCCAGGTACCTTTCAAGTTTTTTTTGTTTGGTTCTTGATTTCGAATACCCTTTCCCATGACTCATTTTTTATCTGTTAGCTTTTTCTATTATCTACCTACATACTTTAAACATTTTGAGGACTTCACTTTAAAAATTAATTGAGCATAAATTAAAATAATTTTTCAACAAAATTTTCAAAAATTTGGTTTTTTAAGAAATATTTTGTTTTTGAAATTTGAAAAAAACTTGCGCATAGAAAAAGGGGAAAAGAGTGTTTTCTTAGGTTCGAGTTTTTTGGAAAGTCACGAAGAGTAAAATTAGATGGATGAGCTGAAAAACTAAAATTTTCAATTTTTGAGTTTCATTATCACACAAAAGATGAGAGTCGGAAAAAATGGAAAATCATATTTAAAAAAATCAAAATCAATAATTTCTATTCCAGTCAAGTAAGAGCCACTAATTTTTTTAAAAATAGTCAAAAATGCAATATTTTCAAATTTAAAAAAAAAATTATTGATTAAAATTAATTTTAGAACTTGCTTAGTTATTGTTTGGACCAAACAGCACAATTTTATAGCAAAATTCACTGTTTTATTGATGGTTTTAAATTTTTCATCAAAATTGAATGTAATACACAGAAGAAATTTAAAGAACCATGAAACACTGATTTTCCCCAAACAAAATAATTATATTTTTGGTCTACGTCCGCATAATCACTAAAATGCGTCAATATCCAAAATTAATTTTATTCAATTCGGAATCTTTCTTTAAAATTTTTCAAAATTTTCTCATTGCATTTTTGACAATTTTTTAAAGAATTAGAAGCTGTTGCGCAATGGAAACATATTATTTTTGAATTTATCATTTTTTCTCATTGAAAATCGAAATTGAAAAATTTTGGTTTTTGAGCCCATCTTGCGGGACAAATTCATGATTTTTTCAGCTCTCAAGTCCTACCCTCCCCCGAGCCTCAATTATCTCATAAGCGCAAATTCCTCGAAAAAGTATATTTTTGGAACCTTTTTTTTTTCAGAATATGACATTTTTGCTTTACATTTCAGATCAAAAAATCAACTGAAAGTTACTTTTTCAAACGGGTTCAAGTCTATTTTTATGAATCATAATTTTCGAGTTCGGAACGTCCCCTGTCATAAAATTTTTGCCCAAATATAAAAAACTTCTCGTTTTTCATGAAAATTGAATATTTCTCTTTCAAACAACGCAATAAAAACCAGATTTTCAATTTTTGTGTTTTTACAGAGTACCAAAATCCAAAAGAAAAACTGATGACAAAATTTTTTGACTTAGACCTGTTTAGAAACGTAACCTTCAACCAAGGTACCTAACTAGAATTTTAATTAGGTAAGGAAGTTTTAAATTTCTGTTTTCAAAAATTACATTTTGATTTCTTAATTCTTAAATCTGTGGTATCTACCTCGAATGTACTCGAGGAAATTTGGCAAAAAAATTCATGATTTTTCATCATATTTTTACTGTTGCTTGTTTCCCCCGGTATTTTGGATCTTACCCTATCTCTGAGGCAACAAGTAAAAAAATTGAATAAAAATTAAAATTTTCAAGGTCGAGATATGCACTAAAAAACTTTTTTCAGCAAAATGAAAGGAAAACATTTCAATTTCTATTTTCTGCAAAAATTAGACGATTTTTTCAATTGAAGTAAATTTAGCACACCATTTGGTCCAGTAGGCTCCTTTGAACCATTTTTTTTCAATTTTGAGCCCGTGGAAATAACCATCTCACACATTGGAAGAAGCAAGGAGACCAAGACAGCCAGGAAATACTCATTACGATATCTATAATCTTATCTCGGCGTCTTCGCTTATCTCTACTTTCTTCGTGTCTAGATTAAACAAAAGAAAAAATACCTACGTCAGAAAATCCAAACAAAATACTATTTTCTTACGTTTCAAAACCTAATCAAACACAAACACGATGTTTCGGTCGAATTCACTGTCATCGGTCTACATCGAACTGAAATTCGAATCGGTATCACACGTTACCTTCATCCAGGTTGAACTCAAAATAGGTCAAAATGCTCTTATCCAGAATACAGATACCAACTCTTAGTCGACCTACAGCTGAGTAGCTGAAGAGACCGAAGAGGGTCAGGGGGCAGATCCAAACCCTCGCCTCATCCTATTCGGACAGAGACAGAATAACGGGGCTGGACGCATCAAACAGTACGTTACGTATTCGAGCTCGTTGACCTCCGTTTGTAAATCTGCCTCTGTTGGGTATAATCGCACATCGAATTTTATCTGAATCGGCTCCGCGGCTTCCGTTTCCAAGACGGAGACTGGAACAATGGTCATCGAGTCTGGTCGCGGGAAAAAGTAGCACATTCAGCATTTCGCTGCAGCGAGTTCGGGTAAAAATAGCATTCGCAGGTATTCGCGTTATAAATCGTTGAACTTGGATGGCGGCTGGCTTTCCGCTAAATTGGCGGATTTGTTCGGCCTGCTGCGTGGTCGGACATCGACAGTCGACAGTGATGATGTAATACGATCCTGGGGTTCAACGAACACATCTGCGTTTGGTAATTGCCCTGTTATCGGTGCGTTCTTTTGGCGAATTCGCGTTTCGTCGTCCCATATGCGAACTAGATTAATTTATCGCTGCACGAGCGACAGAAAGGAGACGCAGGCGAACCGGCGGTGCAAAAGACAAAGCTAACAGAATCCCATAATACAGAAGGCGACACCGAGCTCTCAATGATTCACGTGCTCTTTCTTGGAAATTTCATAATCGGTTAACGACCCTCCGCCTTCAGCTCGGGCCTGCGCCTCTTGCAAACTTTTTCCAAAATACAAACGTACCCAGGCTATGTTTTGGTAAAAGCGAAGAAAATTCATTCGTCGCAGCACATGTACGATTTATGAGTCTGGTGTTGCTCGAAAACAAAAAAAAAATACCTACATACGTTCGTATAGATTCGGTCAAGCTGCTTAAAACCTATAAACTGCTAAACCGCGTCAATTTCCAAATCGTAAAAATATTCGCTATAAAAATTCCTCGGCTCGCCTCGCGTTTTCCAATTTCCCAGCCTGGCCTCCTTTATCCGTTTCGAAAATGATAAATACCGTTGGCGTTTTGTTTTCGACTCTTGCAGCATTTCCAAATACGCAGTTCGAGTTCGCCGCCTTCAGCATCCCATTACCAGACCGAGTTATTTTCCACATAATGGCGATCGCAACGACTCTCGGCGAAGTGAAATTAATCCCGAGCCTGGCTCGTCCTTTATATTGACGCGAGAAGGACAAATTTTACATCATTACGACAGATTATAGCATCTCTCCATCCTTCGTTCGCTGTTTCGAAACGATACGCAGAACACGGTGCCAATTATACCGGCTCGTCTTGGATGTTTTATTTCGTCGTAACTTTCGACTTTCATTTATCACGAAAACTTTCGCAAAAATACAGCCCCTCGTTCCAGCCACCAAGTATCTAGCGATCTTCATCCCTTCCAGCAGCTTTCGCCCCAGTTCCCATATCTTCGTTTTTTCACTGTTTCGACGAGAAACAGCCACGAATCACACCGCCGGCGTTTCGTTTCCCTTACACGACTTAATTGAATTTTCGTATTAATTTCCAGCTAATTAAAAAATTACCACGTATGTCTTCGCCGCGACCATTCAATTAATTACCCAGCTTCGAAGTTTTAATTCAGATAAATGGATTCGCGCGAACGGCAGCGGTCGCTGGCTTCGAATCGGAAAACTCGGCAATTTTAAATTTCCATTCGTCGTCGCGAGTTTAATTCAATTAGTCGACGAAATACGAAACACAACGGCAGAAGTGATTCTGACGTATCGTAATTCGCGTAATTTTTTCCTATTTCAATTAAGAGTCGATGACCTTTCGAGGGAATTTCTCTACACGCTTATCTCGAAAATGAGTAAGTATGAATTGCAATACGAGTTTATAACAGATTCTGAATCATATCTCGTAAAATAAAACTATATGTACCTAGTTGTGCGATCGTAATTCGTATTCGTCATTGCCCGAACGATAAACGAACATTTCCGTCTAAATTGATAACTCACCATGGTTATATTTTTTTAGACGTAATGGTAGATTTATGAGTTTAATTAATAGATAACGAGCGATTTATCTTCTGGTTCTTTGCTGAAGATTACAACACTTGTGGAAATGAAGATCAATTTCACAATTTGCTTCGAAATAAAAGAAATTACTTGAAACGCGAGGAAAAAATTGAATTTTTAATATTTCGGGTATTTGCCGACGGTAATTACCAATAAGATTTTACTAAAAATCCGGTTAAAACCTGCCATTTTTCGCATAAATATGAGAAATTACTCGATAAATACAGCCAAAAAATATAAATTACTGGTAAATACAGCAAAAAATTGTAAATTACCAGTAAATACAGCCGGAAATTGTAAATTACCGGTAAATACAATCAAAAAATTAGTCGATCTGAAATACTGCCTAAAAGTTTCGATTACGGGAAAAATTGCATTATCATCGGTAATAATGGTAAAAATTAGGTAATTACGGTCAACTGGTAATTACAGCAACGAATACCAAATTGCACGAAATCGAAGAAAATTTTAAATTGTAGTATAGATCAAAATGGTGAATGCTACGCAAATACATACAATCAGAAACGTTACATTACAGATAAACATGGTCATTAAATGTAAATTATTAGTATTTATGTTACAGGCAATGTTGTAAATCCAGTCAATGTTGTCAATGACTAGGCAATGTTGTCAATGACTAAGAATTTTAGGCAATGTTGTTTTCCTGCTAACATTGCCCAGTCAATGACGACATTGCCTAGTCATTGACAACATTGACTAAGATGGTGTAGGCAATGATGATAGACCTGGAGACACCCGTGCAGAATTTGATCTGTGTTCAGAAAAATTTGTCTATTTGCGAGCTGTTTCGATGGGGAAAACAGTATCATTTCGAGAAGCTGCGGGTGATAATCCTTGTGGTGCTCAGGGTTACCAAAGTGCCACTGTAAGGGGAATTGCAACTCAAATAGGTGCCGCTGTCACGCTGCTAATATTTGTTGCAACCCAAGATGCCATGGAAGTTCAACGTGTTCCAATAAACACGAATAATAATTGCATTTTTTAGGGAGACGATTTCTTCGTTCAAAACTTCGATAAATAACGTGAATAAATGGTTTTAAAAATTGGTATTCATCATTGCCTACACCATCTTAGCCAATGTTGTCAATGACTAGGCAATGTTGTCATTGACTAGGTAATGTCAGCAGGAAAACAACATTGCCTAAAATTCTTAGTCATTGACAACATTGCCTAGTCATTGACAACATTGACTGGATTTACAACATTGCCTGTAACATTTACACCAAAAAAAGAGCAAATTACCAATAATTACAGTCAGAAATGGGTACATTACTCAGTAATTATGGCCAGAAAATTAAATTTGCGTGTAATTGTAATATAAAAACCGACACATTACATGTAATCACAGTCGGAAATGGCGAATTACCGATCATTACAGTCAAAAATGGTAAATTGTCGGTAATTACCGTCAGAAATGGTAAATTACCGGTAATTATAGTCAGTTCAGAAATGAAAAACCAGCGGTAATTGCAGTCAGAAATGGTAAATTGTGGGTAATTACAAATCAGAAATGGTAAATTACCGGTATTTACAGTCAGAAATCGTAAATTATCGGTAATTACAGTCAGCTCAGAAATGAAAAATCAACGATAATTGCAGTCAGACATGGTAAATTACCAGACATTACAATCAGAAATGCTAAATTACCGGTAATAACAGTCAGAAATGGTAAATTACCGGTAATTACAATACGCTCAGTTCAGAAAAACCAACGATAATTGCAATCGGAAATGGTAAATTACCAGTAATAATCAGAAATGCTAAAGTACCGGTAATTACAATCAGAAATGGTGAATTATCAGTAATTACAGTCAGCTCAGAAATGAAACATTAAAGGTAATTGCAGTCAGGCATGGTAAATTACCAGTAATTACAATCAGAAATGCTAAATTACCGGTAATTACAGCCAGAAATGGTAAATTACCGGTAATTGCAGTCAGGCATGGTAAATTACCAGTAATTACAATCAGAAATGCTAAATTACCGGTAATTACAGCCAGAAATGGTAAATTACCGGTAATTACAATCAGTTCAGTTCAGAAAAACCAACAGTAATTGCAGTCAGAAATGGTAAATTACCAGTAAATACAGTCAGAAATGGTAAATTACCAGTAATTACAGTCAGAAATGATGAATTACTCAGTAATTATGGCCAGAAAATTAAATTTGCGTGTAATTGTAATATAAAAACCGACACATTACATGTAATCACAGTCGGAAATGGCGAATTACCGATCATTACAGTCAAAAATGGTAAATTGTCGGTAATTACCGTCAGAAATGGTAAATTACCGGTAATTATAGTCAGTTCAGAAATGAAAAACCAGCGGTAATTGCAGTCAGAAATGGTAAATTGTGGGTAATTATAAATCAGAAATGGTAAATTACCGGTATTTACAGTCAGAAATCGTAAATTATCGGTAATTACAGTCAGCACAGAAATGAAAAATCAACGATAATTGCAGTTAGACATGGTAAATTACCAGACATTACAATCAGAAATGCTAAATTACCGGTAATAACAGTCAGAAATGGTAAATTACCGGTAATTACAATAAGCTCAGTTCAGAAAAACCAACGATAATTGCAATCGGAAATGGTAAATTACCAGTAATAATCAGAAATGCTAAAGTACCGGTAATTACAATCAGAAATGGTAAATTATCAGTAATTACAGTCAGCTCAGAAATAAAACATCAAAGGTGATTGCAGTCAGGCATGGTAAATTACCAGTAATTACAATCAGAAATGGTAAATTACCGGTAATTACAGTCAGAAATGGTAAATTACCAGTAATTACAGTCAGAATTGGTAAATTACCAGTAATTACAGTCAGAACTGGTAAATTACCAGTAATTACAATCAGAAATGGTAAATTACCGGTAATTACAGTCAGTTCAGTTCAGAAAAACCAATGGTAATTGTAGTCAGACATGGTAAATTACCAGTAATTACAATCAGAAATGGTAAATTACCAGTAATTACAGTCAGAAATGATGAATTACCAGTAATTACAATCACATATGGTAAATTACCGGTAATTACAGTCAGTTCAGAAATGAAAAATTAACGGTAATTGTACTCGGAAATTTTAAATTGCCCGTAACTGCGAATAGAGGGAAATGATTGGGAAATGGTTCGACTTGGTCATATTTGTTTGCACGTTTTTTGCAGTATAAAACTTCTAAAACTAAAATGAACTCATTATGTACCACAAAAATTTTCAAAAACTTTTCCCCAGATGGAGAAAAATCAAAAATTTCAGATCGAAAACGACATGTATCTTGATTTCTCTGGCCAAAGTAAAATTTTTTCAAACTTGAAATGAAATTTTAAAAAAATTGAATGTAACCTATTTCTAAAATATTTTTTGATTTTAATTAATCGTTTTCAACTAAAAATGCAATTTTGTCATGAATTTTGAGACGAAAGATGAAGAAAAGAAGTTGCTCCCTCCACCCCGTCGTCGTTTGGTCCACCCTGTCTATGAATTTCACTAAACTCTTGAAAGATTTGATCAGTCATAAAGTATCCAGAACTTCAAAAAACGTGAAATAATTTTTCGGAATATCCATTTCTGTCCACTGAGTCTTCCCGTCCACAATTCGCTCATCACGAATCTACAACTCAAGTCCAAAATCCGGTTGAAAAATTCATTTATATACGCTTCAATTCACCAATACACATTCCTCGTCTCCATCGGATAAACAAATTCGGCACAGTGAAATATGGCCATACCAAGGGGACACAAGACATCGTAACCCGTTAAACTTGGGCACGCGTGCTCGCAACGCGAACATTTGCAGAAACCCGTTATTTGGGCGGCTCTTCTACACGCTCTAGTCCGGCACTGGCGCTGTGGCGTCGGCACGTACGTGCTTTACGTCACTCGACCATGATCCACGACCAATTTCGAGAGCGTTCGTCGAAATTCGTAATTAAAATCATATTGCACGAGGTCGACAACCTCGCCTCGGTATTCTAATTTACGCAGGACATTTGCCCGGTGTACTAGGTCTCTCACAAAAGAACTCCTCGTCTCCTTTCATCTTGGTACGTGTATCAAGAGCGGCAACACCAGAATCCAAATGGAAAAATGTAGAGAGCTATTAAACACTTTTTTACACGTTCTGGTTTTCCTTTTCACGCACACCAAAAGACACATGTGCGAATTAACCATTGGTAAAATTAAACTAAACAAGGTAGGGTTAAATTTGCCACCATCGTTGGTATAATCCACTTAGTTGTACGCGTACGTACTATAGAGAGCCCGAAATGTAAAACCTTTTCATTCACGTCAACCTCCCTCTTTTCACGAATCGTCGTTATGCCTCTAAATTACAGCATGTGTTTTCCTACTATTTTGTACAAACCAGTTTCGAACGCAGGGTCTTAGAGGTCTTAGTACCCGAGGTCAATATACTTTGCGATGAAACGCTATTTATTATAATAACAATATAAAGCGAAATGATCCAAATACACAGTGTACTATTTTCTCTTAATTTGTATCCATGCGATGCGGTGCTTCTCGTAAAAAAAATCGAACTGATTCGCGATTAATGTGGCCATGTTGTGATACGGGCCATTTTTTTTGTCCAAGAGAAAGGAAGTCTGGTCTGTGAGAGTAATTATTCGGCCTAGTTCACATAATTACGTGTTGCGTCGTCGTCATTGTCGTCGTCGTTGTTGCTGCTGCTGTAGACATCGCCGTCGTAGTTGCTTCCTTTTATTACATTTTCACGGTTCGCTAAGGCGATGCATGTTGCCGAAAAAAAAAATGCAAAAAATTTCGAACGAATGATCTTCCGATGATTTCAATAGGGCTAGGAGTTAGATTTACTCCTAAAAAATGAAATTTGCACGATAAGCTCATTGTCCAATGAATTAAATCGACTACAGAAGCACAAATGATACAAAATGAAGGCAGATTTTGAAAAGAACGATTCATATTGGATTTCCTAAATCATTCGCGAACGGTTCATTTGGACTAAACTAAAATGATCGAGATTGGTTCATATCTCATTAAATTGGGAGCGAACGATTCTTCTTAAATTGATTCGTTCCGAAATAATTCGTTCATCTTCCATAAAATCATTCGCGAATGATTCGTTCGTCTTCATCTTCAGAAAAATCGTTCACGAATGATTCGTTCACCTTCATCTTCAGAAAAATCGTTCACGAGTGATCCATTCATCTTCATCTTCTATAAAATCGTTCGAGAATGAATTGTTTATTTCCAACAGAATCGTTCACGAATGATTCGCATAAAATTCGCGAATGATTCGTTCGTTTTCATCTTCAGAAAAATCGTTCACGAATGATTCGTTCATCTTCATCTTCTATAAAATCGTGCGAGAGTGAATTGTTCATTTCCAACAGAATCGTTCACGAATGATTCGTTCATCTTCGACAAAATCGTTCGAGAATGAATTGTTCATTTTCATTTCCAACATAAATCGTTCACGACTGATTCGTTCATCTTCGACAAAATCGTTCGAGAATGAATTGTTCATTTTCATTTCCAACATAATCGTTCGAATGATTCGTTCATCTACAAAATCGTTCGAGAATGAATTGTTCATTTCCAACAAAATCGTTCACGAATGATTCATTTATCTTCGACAAAATCGTTCAAGAATGAATTGTTTATTTTCATTTCCCACATAATCGTTCGAATGATTTGTTCATCTACAAAATTGTTCGTGAATGATTCGTTCATCTTTCACAAAATCGTTCGACAGTGAATTGTTCATTTCCTACAAAATCGTTCAAAAATGAATTGTTCATTTCCAACATAATCGTTCACGAATGATTCGTTCATCTTTAATATTTGGACAAATTGTTGATAAAAGATTCGAATTTGGGTAAATCTTTCCCGAATGAATCATTCTTTCGTAATTGAATCATTCGCGACCGTTTTATTTTCAATCGAATCGTTCGTAAACGATTCACATTTGATCAAATCGTTTACGAACATTTCACTTTCGATCAAATTGTTCCCAAACTTTGATTCCGTCATTCGCGAATGATTCACTCATTATCAATAAATCGTTCTCGAACGACTCGCCTTTGATCGTTCGATTAGATCGTTCACAAAAAAATCGTTTTCGATAGAATTGTTCGTATAAATGATTCATTTCTGATCGAACTGTACCTGAATAACTCAATCGTTCGCAAACGATTTACCAACATTTTGATGAAATCGTTCGTAAACGATTCATTTCTACTAAAATTACTGCTGAACGATACTTAATCCGTTTTCAAAACCAAACCTAGATACTAACCGTCAAAAACTCCTTTCTTCCAGATTCCTAACCGACTTCAGACCATATCTGTCCCACAAACACAGACAATACCAGGGCACCTCCGCCTTCGCAGCTTCCGCATACCAAAAACTACTCGCAATTCGGCTCCAAATCCAACCGAACCAGGCCGGAATCTCTCACTGAGCGGCACATTCCTGACAACATCGTCGAAAACTCTACCAATGAATTCATTATCGCCAATTTACATATCATCTCGATTCTCGAGACCTAGCCAGCTCAATATTTATAATGTATCACCCACGCCGCCAGAGCAGTTTCATTCCATAGATGGGCGTCGTCGGTAAGGCGACACAGACAACGTACCGAGTCGAGCACGAACAAGGTCCACGAAAAAAAAAATATACAATAAAAACCCATTGCCCTACTGACAACAGTTGTGCTGATTATCTTTCCTTCTCTCTTTCTTCTTTTTTTTTTTCCTTCGCTCTTTTCATCTCGCGTATACCGTGTAATATATTTTAAATAGCTTATGCGTGCGTATACGTTCCTTTCTCTATGGGCCAGGTCGTTGACCCAAAGTTCGGCAACGTTACACCGTTAAAGTAGTAGATTATTCGTTGTATCTCTCAGCTCTCGAGCAGAGGTAATCGATTTTTCTCTCTAATGGCTAATTTCCAAACCATTAAAAGAAACGCACAACGCGAAATGTAGAACGATTTCAAACAAAGAGTTAGATCTGCACCTCTCTTTTAATACCTACTCGTTCAATAAGGAAGCTGATGATAGAGACACCAACACAAGCGGATTCGCAAACGTATCTGGATAACTGAGCGCATTTTTCAACACCCAGATTATACCAGATATCGATAAAATATCACCGTTATAATATTCCACTCCGTATATCGCATCTGTCCTACCCCTTCCCCCTGCTCCTCTTGTAATCTTGTTCATTCGTCGTCATGATCAAAACGTTTTATATGTAAATTACAGAAAAAAATTATCATCCATTCAGAGTTCATCAGTAAGCGACGAATCTAGTCTGGTGAATAGAATTCCAACTGTATTCATATGAGGTTATGTATGAGAGGGGGGGTATTGTGAATTGTGAAGTTTTTGACTATTATTTTGGAAAGACGTTGTAAAATATGAAAAAAAAGGCTCAATTGGAAACTTCAAATTTTTAGAAAAAATCGTGGATTAATGGGTGAGGGTGGTAACTAACTTAAAATATTAAAACAGCAAAGGGCGACAGTAGTGAACCTTGAGAAGAATTTGGCAAGAAAAAATGCAAAAAAAAATCAGAACTGATCATTATATCACCTAAGTACGGTAAATTTACGGTAATTTTGAACAATTTTTCGTAATTTAAAGTAATTATGAGTAATTTACAAAGCAAAACAACGTCAGAAATGTAAAATTTAAATTCTAGCAGCTAAAAAAAAAAAATCAACACAGAATGTAGATGCACGTAGTTACCAGTACTTACAGAAATTACACGTAAATCGGAGATAATTATGAAAATTACAAGAGAATACGAGGTAATTACATAAAATACATTGTAATTACGACATTTAAACCTAAATACGAGATAATTTCGGTAATTTTACGTAAATGTGGGATAATTCAGGTAAATACGAGGTAATTACGATAATAACAAGGTAAATACGGTAAATACGAGGTAATTACGGTAATAACAAGGTAAATACGGTAAATACGAGGTAATTACGATAAATATGGAGTAATTCAGTAAATATGGGAAATTGCAGTCACATTCATATGTAAATTGTTCCAATATCGATGATTTCGTAACAATGGTAATTTACCAAATATGAAGAAAATAATTTCGCCAATATAACGTAATTTACAGATAATTTTGGTAAACGCTCGGGAATTATGGTATTTATTCATATAAATACGTATGTACATAGATGAACTTTAAATTTTTTACCTTCTACCTACAATTTTTCAAAAAATTTTCGCCCTTGCTTCGATCTAGCGTTATGCTTGTACTCATTTCCATGAAATATCATTGTTATCTGGAATTATTCATTCAGCAATCTTGCCAAATTTTCCCGACTTCTCTTCATCAACTTCAGAATTAGTACTACGTTCAAATTTTTCATTCTCAATGAGAAAGCAAAAAAGAAAAAAATTGACCGAAAAAATTCCGCATGCAGTACGCATTCCCTCCCAAGGAAAGTTCTGGCTACCGGTAGGTACTGATCATATTAGAAAAATTTCAACAAGAAATCACGTTCAAAAATTTAATTCCACCTTGTAAAAAAATTTATCAA
This sequence comes from Pseudococcus jackbeardsleyi, assembly GCA_038380155.1. Lineage (NCBI taxonomy): Eukaryota > Metazoa > Arthropoda > Insecta > Hemiptera > Pseudococcidae > Pseudococcus > Pseudococcus jackbeardsleyi. Next base: position 6,384,624 of record CM076240.1, read on the forward strand.
AAACGCTTTTCAAAATTTTTGTGCTAAATATACGTATGCAATAGAATTTCGCACTACCTTGACAACAGAAAACCTTGAAATCAATTACGTTTTTAGTCTACCAAAAGAAGAGAGTAAAGATCAACAAAAAAAAGTGAAATTTTCAAGCCAAAAAAAGATCTTTTGCAACATTTTCTTTGAAAAACGCATTTGGCACGACCCAAAATTAGAAATTTTGAAAAAAATATCAGAAGCAAGGAAAGCCTGTTGAGCACCGATATCTTATCTCGTCCATACTTTTGACTGTTTTTTACCTGGTTAAAAATTTGTACACCGAAATCAGGCAATTACCGCACAACAAGGCCGATGAGAAAATATAGTTTTACGTCATGTTTTTACCACTCGAAAAACTAACAATAATTATCTGTTCAGTAAAAAACGAAAACGCTTTTAAAAAACACCATGAAATCTAAAATCACACGACGAGTTCCTGGTATCTTGACTGCTTTTCATTTGAAACGCAAATTCGTATCATCGGCATCTCTCGGTACGCTAGTTTTGCTATCTTTATTATACTTTCATCATTGGAATACTTCAAACGATGGACCACCATTTCCAACAACGTAAGTACTCCAGTAATCATAATCCTCACGATTATCATTTGTTGAATGAAACCAATTGATGTGAACTATGATGTTGACAGCGAATTGGCCGAACCGTTGGTCTACGATTGCTGCATTCCATCCAATAAATCAATTCGTACGAATATATACTTCATAAAGATCCACAAAACTGGGAGTGCGACAACTCAAAATACCATATTACGATTCGCCATCGCTCATTCGCTCGATGTAATGAACATAATTTACCCTAAAAGTTTTCACTGGCCGATTTCCGATTCGTCGATTTATGAAAACACTTCAACAGCTAATGGAAAATATCACGTGCTTGCACATCATGTACGATACGATCCTGGATTCAAGTCATATCAGTACCCTGATACTTCAATGATAACATTACTACGACACCCCTCCGCACAGTTCCAATCTTCGTATCATTTTTTCCGTTGGGATAAAGTAACTGGTCAGACTTTCGAACAATTTTTGAAAGCTCTATCCAAACCGGATTTGGTTTTACCAAATGAAAGGCCGTATCGAGGATACAATCAGCAGAGTTTCGCATTAGGGTTCAATTTATCCCAAGCAGAAAATAAACGAGCCATAGATGAATTCATTGGAAAAATAGATCAAGATTTTGACTTTGTCATGATCACCGAGCACATGGATGCATCCTTGATTTTAATGGCAAATTTGATGGGATGGCCGTTGGAAAATATAGCTCATGTGGATTTAAACGTAAGGCCCGTAGAACCAAACTCGTATACATTAACAGAAGAAGATAAAATTACTTTGATGAAATACAACGAAGTGGATACTCTTTTGTACTATCATTTTTTGGAGAAATTTCGAAAATGTGTACGACAATATGGCGAAGAAAAGCTAAACCAGCAAATTGAACGATTGAAAATGTTGAATGAGCAATTAAAAGAAAGATGTGTAGGTTCACAGGTAGTAGGCGGTTATGGTCATCGATTTTACCAAGATACATTCAGAGTGATGGAGTACGTGCTTAAAAACCAATCGGACCTAGAATGTGTTTATGCAACTCAGATATCACCCCCATTAGCGAATACAGTACGTGATCTGCAAGCTGAGAGGTTTCAACAACTAAATACTCAAAAAATTGGGTACAAGTGAAGTTTTTATAACATTGTCTTAATTAATATGCACTTAGATATGTGATATGGAGTTTCAATAAACTATAAATGTTTAAAACCAAATTTCCGAAATCTAATTTTTTTTTTCTTTTTGAAATTGAAGAAGTCAGCATAGCAATGATTGATTCAAAATTCAGATAGCTCAATCATTATAACGATACGAATTTCTTGCAAAAAAAATAGACCCGTTTTCAGGAACTATTTTTTTTTTCATGCCAATTCCGAAACAAATAGAAATTTTTTTCAATTACGTAGTATTCACATTGGAGTTATAGTTGGCAATGAATTTTACGGTTTCGGCGTAAAGATAAAGAAATACTTGTATTTTTGAAAATGAAAGCTTCACTCGTTCAATGGTATTCGGTTTATTCGAATATTCAATCGAAATTATTTTCCAAAGTTTCACGATTTTGGGGTTTTTATTCTCTGCCTTACCCCCACCTCAATTCACCCCATTATCGGGTTTTATTTCAACCGGAAAAAAATACCTACCCAATTTCAGTCTTGATGATTGAGTTCCAACTTGAGATCAAAGTATTAGTTTGATTGAAAAATGAAATTCAAATGAAGTATTTGCAGGACAAGTTTCAAGTTGAAATTATTTAATGAAGCTTTGAAAAAAAAACCAACTTCAAGGTTTGAAATATGATCCCCACCCCACTTCTATTTAGTTATTATTTGATCAAAAATTTTGTAGAAACTTCAATTACTTAGTTCAGTTTTACAGATATTGCAACTGAATTTTGTTTGATATATTTGTTAATCGGAATGTGGCATCCTGTCGTGTAAATAAATGAAATTCATTTCACTGAAAATCAATGATTTTTCGCTTATTTTTCAATAAAAAATTAGTTTATTTCACTAATTCAAAACTGCAGAATTTCATTTTCGACTATTTCTGGTTTAGAGAGGCAGTGACTTAGGCGACCCTCTCCACCACATAAATGGCCTCAAATTTGTCAATTCAGGAGCAAACAAAAATCAAGATGTCTAACAAATTTCATAATGAAAAAACAGAACTTTAGAAGAATACTTTTCAAATATTTAATTTTGTTTTTTTGAATTGTGGGGAAGGAGGAGAGCAAGTTTTTTAAATACATTATTAGATTTTTTATGCGAAAGATTAAAATTCGGGGGAAGAGGAAAAAATACATTTAAAATTACTAAAGTTTGATTGAAAAAAATACTACATACAAAAAAAGGACATTTTCAGATTCAAGTGGTAATTTGAAATGACAAATTTTGTACACCCGACTCGTAACTTTTTTGGCAATTTTTTCGATTCAATTTGTAAATTTTTTTAAAAATCGCATTCTACATATTTCTAAAATTTTCTTTTCGAATCCAATTTTTCATAGCTTGAAATGTAGTTCTCAGATACCAACCCTGGCAGTGTGGCTCGGCAGTCAGATGAGAATTTATAAGAAATGGGTTGAAATGAAACAAAAAATAGACCATTTTCTCTTTTTTTTTTTTTCAATTTCATTAAAAATTATTATCCGATTTTATTATAAAATCATAAAAACTGAAAAATAAAGGAGAGAATTTTAAAGTTTGTTGTAGATATTCAGGAATTCGGGTCTATAAGGGAAAACAGAGAATGTCCATCTCTCCTCTTAATAACATTTTTTACAATAAAAGTTCAATTTTACAGCTTGAAAAAAAATGGATTCCGAAAATTTTCTTCCCAAATATTTTTCAGTTTCCAAATTTCTTTAACCTAAGAATATCTTGAATATTTCTATTTTTTTTTTAAATTTCTTTCAACTCGAAAATTTTTTCTATTCAAAATTTCCTCGAATTATTTCCAACTTCACATTTTTTTAATACAATTTTTTTCAATATTTTTATCAACTATTACTGAGATAGTACAAATACAAAGAAACCCTGCGCTTTCATTTTGAAACAATAAAAAGTCACTGGAGAAAAAAATTGCAGCAAGGGAGAAATCAATGAAATTCTTTGATTTTTAGAGAATTTTACTAATTCATCAAAGAATTTCACTGATTTTTCAGCGGATTTCAGATATTTTACTGAATTTTCAGTCAAGTTTCATTGATTTCCCAGCAATGTTTTCACTGATTCATCACTGTGCTGCAATTCTGACTGTTTTGCTATGATTCGCGATAATTTTCATTGAGTTATAAGTTAAGACAATGGTAATTTTCGGTAAAAACGCGATATTTACGGTCATTTTTGGTAAATACGAAGTAATTACGTTTATCCAGGATAAATTATGTCAAAAATTAGGTTTTTTTTCACCTTGTTTTTTAGATAAATATGTAAGTAAGTACAGTAAATAATGTTTTGGTCACCATGAATTGTGGGAAAAAATTTGTAATGACTCTAGCGGCTGCTAGCCGCAGTATTAGCAAAGACGGAAAATAATTTTTTTATCACTCTGAATGGGTCAATAACATAGAGCGATAAGTCAAGATGTCGCAATTTTCTCGGAACAGATTGTACAAAAGTAAATCGATTGCTTCGAAGAATTCTGAATCGCTACGGGCAATATACCTGAATAATTCGTCATCTTCTAAAATGAACGTTTACAAAATGATAAGTAACAATGATAAGAAATACTCTAACTAATCATATCGATATAGAAATTAGATTCAATAAAAATGAATAAAGTAATGATCTTTTTGAGTCAAGCTCACAAAGCTCGGTCAAGTCATACCAAATTATTTTTTCAAAACTACTCACTTCCCCAAAACTGCTAAAATGTTTCCAAGAAACGAGTGAATCTGGCCGAGGGATCAAACCAGCCTGAGGTTCCAGGATAAAGAAACCAAAAAATCGTGAAAAAATCTCAAAACATAAAATCATCTCCGAACACTCATCAGCTAAATAAATACCTTCGCACAAAGTCGAGAAAAAAATTGAATACCGTCCATCTAAATGCTCGAAATCGCACTTCGTATTCCCCCTGGAGCCGGCCCACCTGCCTAATTTTAATTACCTCGGGTCCTATGTTCAGCACGTCGACGATCAGCGATAAAAATCTCACCGCTCCGTACGAAACGTATTTCCAACGAAACATATCGTACGTCGGATCGCAGCGAGTGAAACCTTTCGTGACTCTGGTTTGAATACACACCTTGCCATTCGACTGTGCTCAGAGCAGCGGGGCAGACATCGCGAATCCATCGATTAACGATGATATAACCGAAAATATCGAATTCTAAAGCTCTACAAGTGATATCCGGGCTAATGGGCGAAAATTTATTAAAAATTAAATCGCATTTATAGGTACGCTGGCGCTGGGACGACGACCGGGTAACCTGTGTCAATGAACTCCGCGCGCCCGTACGGTAATTGGCCAGGGTGGAAAACAAGGAAATATTTTACAGTGACCCAGTTCTACTCGAGGGTGTTTACCTTTTGAGAAAATTTTCCTTTTATGGCGTCGAATTAATTGGACACAAGCGTCGCGTTTCAAAAACCAACGGTAAAAAGGCGAGGCGTTTTCCCCTTTTCTTTATTTCGCTTACCTGAAACATAAAAAAAGAAAACCACCAATTAATTATCTGTGAAAAGCTACAAACCATGAAATGTGTTTCTATTCTTTGTGGGAAAAAAAACCAAAAGAAAGGAACGAATAAAGGAAAAAAATTACACCAGAGTACGACAACATTTCGAGAAAATTATCTCTTGAAAAAAAAAAAGAAACAATGGCTCGTTCGATCCGAATAAAATTCCGCTTAAACAATCAAAATACGTATCTAGTTACACTGAATTTCCACTCGCAGACTAAATAAGCGAAAAAGAATCGAGTTTCATGAATACCTCGCATCTAGGCATAGGCTTCGGTGTGCTACACGTAGATTAATAGTCATTCTGGAAATACGGTTTCACATTAATAAAGACATTAACACGGTTTAAGATAATAAAGGGTTTGAATATTTTAAACATTTGTAATCACTTTACCACGAAAAAGGGGGAAATATTTGCAATAGGTTTCGAGAAATTCAACGTTTCATTAAGAATACATATTTTACGTGCATTTATCAAGTACAAAATCCAACGTAAAACGAGATATTTACGTTCGCTTGTTGACGATTTTTTCCACGAAACACGTGTTTCGAGTAAGTATTTAGAAAACTAATTGTTATTTTTAATTATTAACGAAAGATGAAAGGTCAATATTTCGCTGTACGAAGATTTCAAGCTGTGTATTTTTTTCCAACGCGTAGAAAGCAATCTATTTTCGAGTAAAAATTTTTATTCGAATGAAAATCTGCATTTGTCGAGATAAATTTTGAGATAAGATTCAAAATTTCTAGATTAAATTTTACACGACACCTGTAACGAATTTTTTAATGGAAAAGTATTATTTTAGGAAGAAGGAAAAGAAGAGAAAAAGCCACTCGATTTTTTTTTACAAAATTTTAAATTTTTTACAGAAATAAGTTTCTTAGCAAAATTTTAAATGAAAAAATTTACTTTTTATTATTATTCTGCTCTTTTTTCACCCGAGGAACTATCGACGAATTTTCTTTCAACTTTGAAGAATAGCCCAAGGTGATGGTGCTTACGTTAGTATTCTCTAGAGAAAACCTTTATTAATTCGAAAAAAAATTACGATTCTTATTCCTAAAACGTTCTTATTCGTATGCAGTAGCTCGATGAATTTTCCGAAGAAATTGAAAAAGATTTATCCAACTGTGAGGCAATGAACTTTTATTCTGAAAATAGTCCGATGACCTTACGATCTGAAAGCTATAAAATTGTTCATTGAAAAAGAATAGGAAAAAATTTAGAAATTTTTTGAATAAATTTTTGCAGAAGAACTGTGCAAATTGTTGGAATGAAAGAATGAGAAAAATTCGTCGTTTTTCATAATCATATTCTAAAAAATTGAAAAAGGTATCGATGGATTCATTTAAACTTCGTTTGAGCCATGGCAAAGCTATGAATCAAAAAACGACAACAACACGATAAATAATGATTTAAAACGTAAAATACCCACCTGCAAAATGTAGTTTCTACATATTTGTAGCTTTAATAACGTAAAACAAGGTAAAAAGTGACTTGAACTCGAAGAATGATAAAACTAAAATTCGACAAATCGTTTTGAAATTTTTCAATTTTTTGATTTTCTTCCATTCTTTGAAAAGGTTTCAACTTTTCAATAAAATTTCAATTAGGTACTTTCAGTTTTTTTTTTCAACTTGTAAAAAATTTCTGAATAAAAAAATTACCAATTTTTAGAAATTTTCGAGCCCAATTTTTTCAACTTTCTATCACGATTTCTTTGTGATTTGAGGAATAATCTTTGTAAAATATTTTTAAAAGTATGTTTTTCTCCTTAAAAACGCAACAATTTGTATAAGATTGTCCAAAAAAAGTTCAGATACTAGAATGTTCTCCTCCTCCCCCCTCCCGTTTGAACTTTGTAGCTTATCAGCAGTATCAGCTTATTCTTGGTTAATTAAAAAAATAATATTTTCAGAAGATTGCAACCATTTCTCTAAAAATATACTAATCGCAGTATTCTGGATGATCATCAAAAATAAGTACCTCGTTACAACAGTTTCCATTTGTTTGTTTTCTGGGCTTGATTCATTATGAAAATTATTGATAATTTGCATCAGCTTCCTGACTGGAATTTAGATTGGATGACAAAATTATGATTTGAGTAATAAGGGACAGGCATCCAGAGCGGAGCCGAAGGGAGTAGAGCCTTTCTCCAGGCGATTATTTTCGTAGTCAAAGGCACTTTAATGAAAATCTCAAAGCCGGAAGCGGAGCCACTTCAAAATAAAACTTGGAGCCGGAGGGGCCAGGACCCTTCCGTCCGGATCCCTGAAAAGAAACTGACAAAAAATAAATAGTTTGAAGAAAAAAAGTTGAAGTTTTATGACACGCACTGTTCAAATTATGGAAAAAAATCGTCCCGGTTTCGGAAAATGTTTCAATTTTTAAAAAACCTGTAATTTTTGAAACATCATCAACTTTTAAAAAACCTTTAATTTTTGAAAAATCACAATTTTGGAAAATCTTTAATTTTTGAAAAATCTACAATTTTCAAAAAATATTCAATCTCAATTTTTGAAAAATCTTCAATTTTTAAAAAAACTATTCAATTTCTAAAAATTTGTTTGGGTATTGAAATAATTTCCAATTTTTCAAAAAATGTCAAAATTTCAGAATAATTTGACAATTTTTAGATGATCTTTTGAAAAGTTGCTCATCTTATCAAAATTGGCTACATTACGGAATAATTGGCAAAAATTTCAAATATTGTTCAATTTCTGAAAATGGTTTAAATTTAGAAAGATTTAAAAAATTTTAGAATCATCAATTTTGGAAAATGGGCTCTTGGAAAGATTTGGCCCAACTGTTCAAGTCGTGTGGGTTCAAAAGATGAGAAAAATTATGTTCAAAAAACGAGATAAAATTTACCCCTTCCCTCTCTACCTCTCTCCCGAACAAAGTTTACTTCGATCATTTACGGCGAAAATGTCGATCAAATGACTCACGGTCAGCTAAATGGACTGTATTCCTTCCAAGTTTAAAAATTTCTTCATGTGGATTCAAAGTTTGAAAAATATTCGCGAAATTGTGAACCAAAATTTTGATAAATTAATTCAACGAAATACAGAATTTTCAGTACATCTCATTCTTTGCAAATTCTCGAATTCCTCCTTCACACATAAAATCATTAATTGACGAAAATCAAAGTTGAATGAGACAAAAAAAACCTGAAAATTCCATTTTCATCTTAAACTAATCAAATTCTACACCATTTCAAATCTACAGGAAATCTCGACAAGATCACACAGACGAATCACACATCACACACCGTAACCAACCAAAACATTCGAATTCATCTCGTCAATTACCACACTTCTTTCTCGAGCATCAAACAAACCCCGGCGACCTGTCCGATACGCCACACAATTCACACACCGATGCAAATCCGAACTAGAGTAAGTTGAAGAAAAAACCACACGGCGACATAGGTTAAATACACAGATACATGCAGAGGAGGCAAGCAGCTCGGAGGAGTTATGACAATTCATGACATCTCGCTGCTCTTAACGAGCAATTAAACAGCGCAAGTATAAATACGCGTTTAAGTTGACGGGTCGTTGGCCATAATCTCATAGCACGCGATCGCAATTAGGTTGGGGCAGGGGCACTCGCACATACGTCCAGAAAGAGAAAGAAAGACGCAATGCAGTGACGCAGAACCGCCCCGCAGTCAGCTCCTTATCGCGCAGATGACAGAAAATAAAAAACACTTTCACTATTTGCGCGAAACGCGATGCACAAATAATCGCGCCAAGGGTTAAACTACTCTACGGACGTTGATAAAGTTGCAGACTGCGATATCGAAGGCGAACGAATCGACCAAAACTTGCTTCATTTTCAACTTGGAATTGCATCGGTGGAGAAAAAATTACATTCGATGTTGAAAGATGACCCAGAGTCGAGGTAAAAATTCCACTCCGATGAGTACATTGGGTTATGTCGTAATCCAGCTTAGTTCCAATCTTTCTATCGCGGAAGGAAAACACACTTTAGAAAATCAAATCAAATTTTACGTAATCGAGGAACACGATCCACGTTGCTTTTTTGATTACGATCTGATTTTGTTTTCGGTAAATTTGTTTTTTTAATCAAAGTGGTGCGAAAAGTCATCAGATACAGTCACCCTTACTGTTTACATTTGCTACTTATTTTTATCGTTTATTATTATTTTTTCACTGTGTGGAAACTAAACAAACAGATAATTAGTTCGGTGGAATATGGCGACAAAACGAGAACAAAGGGACATTAAACCTTTTTATGTGTACATACAGTGGACGTGATTTAATTGTTTTGAAATTTATCGCGATCAATTTTTAGCTTCCTGGTAGTAGTGACCTATTAAATTGATGCAACCGACGAATCTCGATGGAAAATATTTTTCTCCCTTTGATCTCATGTAAACTTTATTTACTCATGAGTTAATGATACGTATCAATGTATTTTTTCTAGACGATGCAGTAGTACGTACGTATTGCTTGTTTTCGGTTCGGTTGAGATAAAATTCAAACAGATTTCGATTTTCAAGTTTAATTGGATTTCTCATTCAATTAAAATGTTTAGAAATTGAATGGCTTCATAATTTTTTTTTCAATATCTCCACACCTATTGTGTCTCAATACATATTCCACGAACATGATCTTGAAATTCGACCCTTTGAAATTTACACCAGTTCTTCAAAAACTGCCTTGAACTAAGAAAAAGTCCTCGTTCGAATTTTTTTCATCAAGTTTCGTTTCACTGTTACGTAACATTATTTGAGTTATTTTCAACAACTGAATTAAAAATAGACAGGCCTTGAAATTTAATCCCCACCTGAAGTCTTTTTCTTTAAAAAAATTATATCTACCAGCCGATTAATTAAAATAAAAATATGCATAAGGTAAAATTCAACTCGAAGTTCGAAAAATCATCATTGATCATTATGGTTTGATTTTTTTTTTACCCATATCGCAGCGTTTTTTCATTGCCATGATTTTTGAGAAATTTTCTTTACATGTTTTCAGATTTCTGTAGTATTTACACGACTCCAGATATGTCTTAAAAAATAATTTGATATTTACACGACGGTTTTTGCGACGTTTCTTAATTTTTAAACAGGGTTTTCGACGGTTTTTTCATCATGTTTTCGTAACTTTTCTATCTCCATGTCATTAAAGCAACATTTCTCAAAAATGTATAACACTTATCCAAATTTTTTCCACGAAAATTTTGACGATTAAAAGATTTTTCCGTTATTTCAGTGATGATTCTATGGAGTTTAAATCATTTCTGTAGCACGTTTTCATCACTTTTTCGATTGATATTAAATTTCATACCAGTTTGATAATGATAACTGGTGCAGTTCTTTATTCTGAGACTATTTCGTAATATCTTTGAAAGGTTTTTTACAATATTTTTTGACTATTTTCAATAACAGTCCAGAACCAGTTTCATAAAAAACCCGTATTTCCAGAACCGGTTTTATAAAAAAACACGCAACTGAAACCGGTTTCAAAAAATAGATATCTGAAACCGGTTTCATAATGTTTCTAGTAAGTTTCTGTAATGGTTACATGAAATATTTCTAAAACTGTTTCTCTAATATTTTTTGATTGGTTTCTGTGATTTTTCCAAACCGGTTTCTCAATGTTTCTAGGATATTTTCTGAATAGTTTCCAGAACGATTTCATAATAATTATTTCTGAGACCGGTTACATGATATTTCAAAAACGATTTTTTCGAAATTTTTTTGGACTAATTTTCATTATGTTCTTGAACCAGTTTCATAAAGAACGATTTCTGTTACCGTTTTTGGAACGGTTTCAAAAAGCATTATTCTGAAACAGTTTCCCAAATATTTCTGGACTGGTTTCTGCAATGCTCCAAACCGGTTTCATAACTTTTTAAAAACATGTTCTGCGATTTTACTGAACCGGTTTCTTTTTTTTTTTGAAAATATAAATACATACTTTCTAGGTCTTTGGAACAGCCTAGTAATGTTTTTAAAATGTTTTTGTAATTTTTCTGGAACAATTTCATGAAACATTTCTGAAACTGGTTATAGTATGTTTCAAGAAAATTTTTTTCATGGACTAATTTCTATCACGTTCCTGAACCAGTTTCACAAAGAATGTTTTCAGAAACTTTTCTGGAACGGTTTCATAACGTTTCAAGAACGATGTAATAATTTTATAAAGTTTTAGTACTTAATAGTTTTCATAACGGGTTTTCAAAGCTTTTGGAATGTTCTTAAACCGGTTTTGTAATGTTTTGGAAACGATTTCTATAACGTTTCTGGAACGAGTTTTTCGAGTTTTTAGAAGAGTTCATGATGTTTTTGAAATGGTTTCACAATGTTTCTCCAATTGTTCCAGAACGTTTTTGCAACAATTTTACGATTTTGGAACGAAACCCACAAGGTTGCATAATCATTATTAAAAATTCTGATGAAAAAATGTCGAATCTAAAAAAAGTATCAAATTTTTAAAATTAAAAAATATTACATACATATAATTTTCAGAAAAATTGAAACTTCTGAAAAAAGTAAATAAGTATGTAGTAAGTAATAGTATAAAAAATTTCTAAAATTTGAAAAACAAAATGTGAAACTTGATGATAATAAAATTTACATCAATTCGGTTCAATTTCATTTTAGAAACTATACTAAAGTCAATTTTGTTTCGCAACACTTTTCAGATTGCCAAGGGAAAAATGGGATTCAAAAAATTTTTCGTTGAGGCCGTTGCCTCATTTAGAGAGGAATATTTTGGTATTAGGAACGGGAGGAAAACCAAAATTCATACAGAAGTTTGCCACATTGCTGATTTTTGAGAAAAATCATCTTCGAATCGCACCAATCAAGCTCTCGAGGTACACTCACCTTGTAAATTTCCTTTCTTGAGGTACAAACCGCCATTATCGACCCATTCAAACGACTTCTTATCACGATTAATTCCAATAAAACGTAGTGGTTTAAATTTTTATCGCGAAAGAATTCGATTCATAGCAAACTACTCCACAATGCTCATTCATCTTCTCCCCGAATTCTCATTCAATTTCCAGCACAATCTCTGAATCATTCACAACACCCTCCATTGAGCAAAACCTCAAAATTTTCATTCTGAAAACCCTCTCTCAGCAAACGCGACCATTTCACATTTTCTAATCACCTTCGAAATGTCATTCACATCTAGAACAACCGTTACCGCATACAGTTCGCGCACCTCGGTACGTCGAACGTACGTTCGTGTGCACCTTACGAATGCAACCCGCTCTACGCCGTCCTTCGAGAAATTTTTCGCTAGCTGCGAGCCGGGAGTTCGCATTGGCTGCCACAATCCGCTACGTACACAGCGTACGTAGCTTTGCAAAGATCATTGCACTTGGCGACCTTATCAGTTACACACATAAACCGTTCGCTAATCTTTATTTACAAACGGTCACCGCTGCGTTGCGGTGGAGCAGAATCGCACAGAAAGAGCCCCGGTATACATATTTTAAAAGGAAATTAACACCGTGTTGTTGAGAATGCGTCGTGTAATCTAGAATGAAAATAAATAACTGGTTTCCGAGAGAGGCAGAGGTGATTCTGTTTGGCGTTCGCATTCTGCGTTTATACTTTCACCTTTGCTATTTTTAATTTTGTCAGAATGTAATCGCTGTAATGCTGCGGACGCGTATGTGTGAGATGTTTAATCAGCGATGACCGTTAAACTTATTAACGAGAAGAATTAAACGAGTTTTTTGTCTCTGTCTATCTCTCGAGCTGGTCAGATATTCTTTTGCACTTTGACGGCTAAGTGGTTACTTTTTCCTGGCGGTTGCGGCGCGGCGTCGTCTTTGGTCTAATTCGTTATATATCCAGAGAAATGGACTTGGGTGCGGTGTTACACTTTCCCAAAAAAATAGCGAAGGTAACTGAGTACCAGTACCAGCGACTAAACTGCATAGTTTAGGGATCCAATTACAGACATTGGATGAGATAGGAAATGGGTCCTAGGTAAAGCTATCAACAGGTAGGTACACAAAGCAGGGTCCGAAAACATCCAAGATGCTCCATCAGAACTGGGCACAAATCAATTGAAAGGAATCATGAATCGTCATCAGTTGAATCATTTATTGCCATTTTTTTAAAATGAACTGTGATTGGTGATTTAAATTTTTTTATTGACGGTCGATTCTTCTAAAATGATTTTTGAACGATTTAAATCGCATTTTGAAACGATTCTCAATTTGAAAAAAAAATCAATGATATTAATCAGGTTTTTATCCAAAGCTGTTATTCAGAATACAGTTGACTAGAGACAAAACTTGTTACAAAGGCCAAGGAGGAGGGAATAGAAAATTTTTCACCTTTTTGAAAAATATAAATTAACTTATGAAACCGGAAATCCAAGGTAATTATTGATTATTCCCTGGTAATTTTGGTAAAAATCATCGTAACCATGGTAATTACGGTAATTTTGCCGGTAATTTCAGTGAAATCATCGTAATCCAAGTGATTACGGTAATTATTGGTAATTCTCTAGTAATTTCGGTAAAAATAATCGTAATCTAGGTAATTACGGTAATTCTTCGGATTTCAAGATTTTTTTCGCTCATTTAATCATTTTTATAAAATTTGATATTTTCTTGATTATTTAATGAAAAATGTTATTTTTGTGAATCATGGTTGGGTTGGGCGTTGGAATAGTCCAGTATAATTTTCTTTTCTTAAATTTCCCCTTCTCTCCCACTGGCAAATCAAGGAGGTGAGAAGGGCATTTTCTGCTCCCAAATAAGGTCGAAAATGTCTCCTTATTAATTCTTTAATTGTTAATGAATAACTAGGTATATTTTGCACTTCCAACGTATCTTATTTCATTTTTTCCAAAAAAAAAAAAGTAATTTTAGGTGATCCAAATCAAAGGAGAAAGGAAACCGAATTGCACCCTTTCAAAAAGTTGTGACTTTGAAATATTCTCCAAATTGTGAATAATCATGTTTCAGATAAATGCAAACACTAAAATTATTTTTTGCTATCTGCCCTCCCAAGTATCAGACAGCTTTTTTTCAAAATCATCATTAAGAAAATCATGCAAAGTGTATTACTAAAATTTACAAAATCAAATTTCTCAACTTTTAAAAAATTTAAAATCCATTCGAAAAATCCAAAAAATTTTATAACCGGTTTCTACTTTAAAAATGCGAGGTACAGTGCCAGATGAAATGTTTGGAGAGAGAAAATTTTTTCAGCTTCATGAAGCAGAAGGTTACAATATTTATTGAAAATTTTTCGTTTCCAATCTTTCAGTTTTGCAATGAAATTGAAAATCAATGATTTTTCACTGATCTGTCAGTCAAAAATCACTTTTTCTTCTGACAAATAGAAATTTGATCGAAAATAAAAATACTTATTGGTAAAAAAAACACTGGTTTTAAAAGTAAAAGATTTTTTATCAGGTACAGTAGTATAGATTATACCTGATACTGGGACACATTTTATTTTTTTGGATTTTTAACCGAATTCATCTTGTATTCATCTACTAAACAACCAAATAAAAACAATTTCAGTATTTCAACCGAATTTACATCATTTCTATCTGTGGAAAATTCAATGAAGATTCAACGCCAATATTTCTATCTAAAACTGCTCTTACATGAGCACTTGAACCTTGATCTTTTAGATATAAACACCAATAGTTTCACAAATTTTAAATCAACACCAATGAAATTTTTCTTTTATCTATTAAACAACCAAAAAAACAATTTCAGTTTCCTATCCGTATTTATTTCATTTTTAACCCTTCAACAACCGATTAAAAGTTTTATCAGTTCATTATCCAGAAAAAATAAAGAATATTTACTTGTTTTGCCCATACTACACAATTCCAGATAGAATTCGTAATTTTCTCATGTTAACAAATACAAAAAACATTTAAAAACAGAAAATTTTATTTTATTTTATAAAAATCAAACTATGGTTATGACACTATATAACTTATAAGAATTACTGAAGTTTCTTGCTCAGTTGAAAGGGTGGGAACATCTTTTACGACCTCAAGGAATTGAAACGAATGTAAAGTTCTAAACGCATGAGAACAAGTGTGAATAATGCGAGATGTTTTAGCGTATGCTTCCGTAGCTCGGCTGATGAATTCTTCTACATTGCGAAAATGATTCGGATAATTAGCAATACTTTGCATCATTTTTTGACTTAGCGGATTCGTATTATCGGCTAAGAACGCGCGAAAGGCCGCTTTTATTGCATTTATACCAGAACATTTCGATTCCAGATATCGCGGGAACAAAACGTTGTCTCTAAAATCTTTGAGAGTGTCACGAGCCATGAACGCTGCGTTTAAACCAGCTTCATGTTTCTGAAAGAAAAAATAGATGGAAATCGTCCGTTAGTTTCATCTTGACCTGAAAAACAAAGAGAGAAAAAAGAAAGTGAAAAATCACTTACCAACTGCCCACGAAGTTCGCCCAGTTCTTGATTCTTTCTACCGAGCTCGGTTTGGAGCTCGTCATACAACGATTTGGATACCTTACAGATCCAGAGAGAACAGAAAACACAGACCCAACCAATACAAACAGTTACAATTCATAATCACCCGGGGAAAAAATTAGATCCAATTGGATCCAATTAGAGTGAAATTGGATCCGATTGGATCTGATCAGATCCAATTGAATCCAAAAAATGGCGTGATCCAAATGGATACAAGTGGATCCAAGTGGACACAAGCAGGGTTGTCGTTTTACATGTAGAATATCTTATTCTACATTTTACGTAAAAATGTAGAATAAGTTGAATTTTTATGTAGAATAAGTGTAAAATGTAAAATAAGCTGTACAGCTCTTCTGATTGGCTAATAAGACAATGATGGCTTGAAAAACCATCCATACCGGTGCGGAATCGTTTAAATCCAACTTCTTCAAAAAAATTATTGTATATATATTATACTCTAAAAATGAAAGATGTTGATAATAAATGTTCCGACTACTAAGAGACTAAGACTTAGTACACGGAACGGAACATTTATTATCATCTTTTTCATTTTATTTTATGTTTGATTTCGATTTTCGAGTTTCAACCTTGACGTTTTTACTTTTATAATTTTTGATTTTGAATTTCAATTCAATCTTTCGATTTGAACATTGGATTTAATTTAAGTTCTCTTGTTATTTTTATTAATAATTCGATTTTCATTTTTCCAAATATAAACAACTTTTTGTCTAAATGTTGCCATTAGTATATTCATTATTATTTCGTCAATCTGGATTTTCAATTTCTTTAGTTGGTAAACAAAATTTCCACTCTTCGTCTTCACTTCAGCCAAAAATTTTACGATATGATATCAATAATGAAATTTTCTGCCCTGAAAATGAATACATTTTTCAAAAAAGGATTGAAAACTTATCAGTAGGTCTCTGATCGGTAAAAAACTCATGAATTGAATATTACAGTTAAGAAATTTGAACATAATTCAATTAAATTGACGTTTTTCCGGCTTATTTTACATATTCTACTTATTCTACTTATTCTACATTCTACATTTTTTCCAAAACTTATTCTACTTTACTTATTCTACATTTTATTCTACATTTTATTCTACATTTTACATTCTACATGACAACCCTGGACACAAGTGGATACAAGTGAATAGAAATGAATCCAAATTGATCCAATTAAAGATGTTTTTCTCTCTAAATTGAAAAAAAATCGGATCTATAATTGTATCTCTTTGGATCTAATTTCATTTTTTTGGATCCGATTATACTTTTTTGGATCTAATTATATCTTCTTGGATCCAATCGGAAAACAAATTTGACAGAGTTATAAAATTGGATTCAATAGGATCCAATTAGATCCAAGTGGATCCAAAAAGATCTGAAAAGATTCAATTGAATCGAATTTTTTCTCGATTTAAGAGGGAAAATGTCTTAAATTGGATCAATTTGGATTTGTGTGGATTCGATTGGATCGCGTCATTTTTCAGATCCAATTGGATCCATTTTTTTTTCGGGCAAGATTAAAACGTTTTCAACTTACCACTTTAGTAGGTTGATCATCATAAAGTGGGGCGCAGGTACATAATAGAATATTGAGATTTGTAATAAAATTTTCAAACTTTAAAAACATTTTGGATAAGTAGGTACTTCTTGAAATTTTTTTTAAAAACTTGAAATTGTATAGGTTAGACTACAGCCACGTTAGTGATTTCAATATTGAATGTTGAGAAATATTCAATCAATAGTTGGAATTTATTAATCTACTTAATAATTTTCCTTTGAGTAATCTTTTTGATTAGAATTTTTTCAACTCTAATATTACTTATGGTATTAATTTAAATAGCAAAATTAGTAGGATGGTAATCAATTAACATGATAAATATACATTATTCATGCAATAAAAAAAGAATATTAAAATTTCACATATTTTTCATATGATTTAAACGATTTTGTCATTCAAAAGCATGTCAAATACAGATGGCCCCTGTAGTCACCTAGATGCCCTGCTCTTTCCATGAGAAAATCTCACATACCCTTTTTACCTCAATTATTTCTCTCAACGTAAAAAAAGAGACATGATTTGCGAAAATTGATTCGAATCAATATTCAACTAGATTCGAATGCAAAAATTGAAAATGAACCACGATTGGAATCGAATTTCCGCCAATTCGTCTAATCTTCTGCTCCATACAAATCTCACGTTTCAATCTCATCTTGAAACGGATGCTCGGCCATATCTCACGAGCCAAGAAACCGATATCAGATGGAAAATAACTAGGCAATAATTTTATTTTGCATTTCCCCAGCACCGTTGGTTGTCGCGTCTCGTGTGTGCAACCAGTTTAAATGAAAACTCGGTTAACTGGTTTCGAAAAGGTGGTCACTGGGTACACGGGTATAAGGGTACTCCTCGATCGAATATTACGTGAAAGGAAGCACGTATTCGAAAAAATACGATAAATCTCGGATATAATTCTCAGTTCGTATAACAATCTCGGTATACAAACACGTAGACCCCCTTTCGGGGCATCCTGACGTCGGTTCGAGCTTCCAAGCTATGTTTGCTCGCGATACAGGCAGGTATCGGGACGCACGCGCGGCCTGTACGGCATCGCGGCGCTTCTACAAACACTAAAATGTACAACAACGTGTATAATAAAATATGTGTATGCATTACGACGATGCGATGCGACGACCAGCAGAGGTACCCATCGCAGGCAGAAGGAAAGAAGAGTGCAACGGTATCCCTCTCGCTCTTTCATCGTAGTAGTACACTAGTACATATAGCAGACATACAGACACATATAAGTGTAAGTATACTACACACACAAAACACGCCGCCGAGTTCTCTCACTCTTTAACCTAATTTTCCAAAGGCAACGCCAGCGCCGCTACGCTGTCCACGGCCAACGAACTTCTGTCCCAGATTAACACACCGCGAAGCCGAAGCAGCCCTCTCCCGCGCCGCTCGCTCTCTTATCATCCTTTCGATATCATTGTAAACAATAAGCGGGCACTGAACGATGCTCGGCTACACAGACGCGAGTTTACTATAATTCCTCCCCCTCTACTCCCTTCTTCCTACCTTAGAGCCGGCGTGTCGACGTCGGCCCACCAAATAAAACCTCTCTCTGCGTATAGCGAAATAGTCTATAGAAAGGTACCTGTCAGTCTCAGTACACAATGTACCTATTGAATCGTACATACACCAGCCTCATGCATCGCTTATTAGCTGGTATCGGTATAATAACCCATCATTCGACTACATATACGGTCATCTTGTCATCGAGAGGAAAAATCCCACAGCCCTCACCTTTCGCCTTTTCTCTCGCATCTCTTATTTTGATACACGAGATAGCAAACCCGAAACGACAGGCTGGATTCGTAAATACGCTTCAATTGCTCGACAGTGCGCGTAGCAATCACCTGAAAATGCGTATGATTTGACATAGCTCAGCACATTTATCGGGTTATTTTCGAGCTGCGCCGAGTGAGTAAAATGCTGATACGAAAATTGAGCGGTAAAGAGGCCAACGTGTGTATTTGATCGTATCGAACGTCAACGCTGACATACCTTTGGTCCGGAATTAGCTCGCGTGTATCGATGAAAAAAACCACATCAATCGAACGGAATTCCACGCCGCGGCTGGTTTCCCGCAGTAGTCCAAATTCCACGTTTATTTTTCCATTCGCTCGAATCGCGGTTGGCGTCGCGAGTTGCGAAATAGTACCATAGACGAGCGTATGCGTTTTGAGAGAATCCTCAATCGGCTCGGATAGAGTTGCGAATTGTTTACCGAGTAGTGCGAAATTTGACGAGATTTTAGATTCTACCGATGACTAAGGATGGTAACAAATGAATCGAAACAAATTTCAGATGGTTCATCGGTTAATTCGCTCGATGAGAGAGGAAATTACCGAAATTACCTCGATTACGATTATTTTTACCGAAATTACCAGAACATTTTTACCAATTACCGTAATTACTTTGGTTACAATAGTTTTTACCGAAATTACCAGCAAATTACCAAAAATTACCGTAATTACCTTGATTACGATTATTTTTACCAAAAGTATCAGAGAATTACCAATAATTACCGTAATTACTAGGATTACAATGATTTTACCAAAATTACCGATAATTATCGTGATTACCTTGATTACGATGATTTTTACCGAAATTACCAACAAATTACCATAATTACCATGATTATGATGATTTTTACCAAAATTACCAGTAAATAATCAATAATTACCGTAATTGTGGGTTTCATAATAAATAAATTTACATTTAACCATGTGATTCAACGAGCTACAAAGGAAATCATTTTGCTTATTTTGCTACATTTTACATTTTTACATCTTCATTTTTATTGTTATTACTGTAATACCGAATTTACAGTAATTACAAAGTTTGTTATTTCACCATTCACCTCTTCATATTCGTTTTTGTATGATTCGGACAATCAATCGAAAAAAAAAATTCAGCAAATAATTATACAATAAATTTACCGTAATTACCATCGTTACGATTGTTACTACAATTACCAGCTATTGGAACTGGATTCATACTTCAATTCTGATTCGCGAAGCAATCTCATAACATTGTTGAAAATATCATGCTACTTACTTCCGAATTTCATAGGCGCGCCCAAGGGGTGGGCTCAGGGGGCTTGAGCTTCCCCCCAACTCGGAAAACATATTTTTAAAAGTGCATTTCTTTGTTTTCCAAACAGTATTTTTTTCAAAAAATTTCGCCTCGTATTGCTCGGGCAGTATTTTAATCTTTTGATATTCAAAATTGATAATTTTTGACAATGACAAATTTTCATTTACTACAATTACACGGTAATTTATTGTAATTACACGACAAATTACCGTAATTTTTTATAATTACACGGTAAATTACCGTAATTATACGGTAATTCATGGTAATTTTTTATAATCACATGGTGAATTACTGTAATTACACGGTAATTTACTGTAATTATACCGTAATTTACTGTAATTACGGTACTTTACTGTAATTATACCGTAATTTACAGTAATTATACCGTCATTTACTGTAATTACACGGTAATTCACGGTAATTATTTATAATTACACGGCAAATTACCGTAATTTTTTATACTTACACGGTAAATTACCGTAATTATACGGTAATTCATGGTAATTTTTTATAATCACATGGTGAATTACTGTAATTATACCGTAAAATGTACTGTAATTACACGATAATTTACCCTAATTACACGATAATTTACCCTAATTACACAATAATTTACCGTAATTATACGGTAATTTACCCTAATTACACGATAATTTACCGTAATTACACTATAATTTACCGTAATTACACGATAATTTACCGTAATTATACGATAATTTACCGTAATTATACGATAATTTACCGTAATTATACGATAATTTACCGTAATTATACGATAATTTACCGTAATTATACGATAATTTACCGTAATTACACGATAATTTATCGTAATTACACGATAATTTATCCTAATTATACGGTAATTTACCGTAATTATACGGTAATGTAGCGTAATTATACGGTAATTTACCGTAATCATACGGTAATTTACCGTAATTAAACGGTAATTCACCGTAATTGATGGTAATAACTGAGAAATCATGGTACACACGGTAATTAACAGTAATTATCAATGATTTACTGTGATTGCTGGTAATTTACGGTTATTAGTAGTAATTTACAGTAATTACAAAAAATTTCGTGATAACTTGCGATAAATAATTGAATGTAAATTCGAGTATTTACAATTTACAAGTAACTACGTCATTATGGTAATTGCACCAGAGTATCTCACCACGATGCATTACATCGTAAATTATGGGTATTTACATGGTAATTTGTAAATCATCGTAATTGTGGTAATTCAACGATGAATTTTTAAATCCCACAGCAATTATGATAATTTCCTTTAAACTCCCGGGTAATTTGGTAAAATAAAAAGATACGAGGTGAATTATTATGGCTGATTTGAAAAATTCTTGCAGGTAAATTTGGTATTTTCTATCACACGACGATTTCTCTGATAAAATGATACTACGAAAATTTGTCAATTATTTAAAAGCCTCCATCTGTCAATATTTTCATCGCTAGGACAAAAACAATAAACATCGAAGAACCTCGTGAATCATAACATAAGGAATACTTCATTTATTACAATTTTTTCAACACAACGACAACTTCGATGCATAGAGAAAACAACCCGTTAAAAAAATACATTCGACATGCAGTTGCCAAATACGAAACGGACGAGTGTATTGGCCTACGTACAAGGAAAAGGGAACCTCGCCTCGGGAGAGGATCGTTTCACACACGAGGCTATATCGAACCACATTGCAGCGTCGGCGTGTACTCGTAAATACCTAATGAGAATAAAGGCGTCCGTCCGTCGTACGCGTGCAGTCATTTACCTAATTTCGCGAGACCGCAACAACCTTAGAATTTATTACCTAAAACGGTTAATCGCAATGTGATTTAAAAAGCAATAAAACGTTAAATAACAATATACCGTATGTAGCTAAAACGGCCAGCCGAAGCGAACCGAGCTAACTACGATAATCAAGCGCGGCTATGCAATTCACCGTCGTTGTCGTCCGAACGCATTGTCGTCGTGCGGCCACGGATCGAGGTCAGAATAAATTCGCGAAGCATCGAATGCGCCTACGATAACGCCAAAGAGGCAATTTTTTTCGCCAAGAATTCGCCTCGCCATCGGTATCAGACAAATGAGAAGCTATGGCTCGGACTGCCGATTGTACCGAAATTAATTTTACGTAATAATTTAACGTCTGCGGGCGTTTCCGCGTGCATTGAACTCGACTCTACGTTATACATTGTTAAGGTCCGTATATGTTACAGTTTGTGACAGACACATCGTATCGTACTGTACGATGAGTCGAATTAGTTTTTTTTTAGTTTTCTGGTCCCAGCCACCGCCTCGTCGCTCATCTCTCGAGAATAAACAACGTACGCCTAAAAAGTCGTACCAACTCCACCTTGTACCTATGGATCGGCCTTGCGGCCAATTCGGCTCATGCCAATTATCGAACAAATAACGGAAAACAGGAAGTAATTTATTTTCGCCAATTGTGGGTACAAGAGGTATAGACGTATAAAGGCAGCAATTCATCCGATACCGGCTAAATTCAATTCATAGGGTTTTAAATCGATATACTCGAGGAGGATAATGAAAAACAAAATAAAAATACGCTTATTCCCATTTACACATCGTGTAATAATATAGTCTGAGCCGGGTCCAATTTACCAATAATTTTTCCTTTTCCCTTCGGTAATTCTATGGCATATTGACTGCGTCTTTTGTTCGTCAGGTGAACCAGACAAACATGGGTACGAATTCCAAACCGTGTATCTTACAGCACTACCGCATACTCGGCGAGCTTCTATAGTACGCGTAGTATTTGAGATGAGGATAGGAGGGGAAGGGGATTTCCGCGTTATGACAGAGTTAAAGGCGATTTTATGATTGATTTTTCACCAAGGACGTATAGAACGAATTGAGATGAGATGAAGTTCTTCAAGTTCCATCTTCTCTGAGGCTTCACATTGCATTTCTTTCTTATTTAAACCTCCGAGAGAGAAGTATTTTGAATTTACAACTTTACTCTTGATCGATGGATCTCATTTATTTAAATAATGTGGAATTGGGTATTCAATTCTGAATTTTCATCAGATAATAATTAAAGATTCAAACACACGTGCAGAAAAAATGATGAGATTTTCCAATTTTCGTTGCAGAAATACCTACCTTTTTTTCCATGGCATTTTGAAGAAATTTTAGAGCACCTTCTTACGTCTCATCAATTTACTCCAATTCGACTCGGAAGAGTTATTCTCAAAAACCGACTGATACTTCCCAAAATTTTATAATTTATAGAAAACATGGGAAATTTTCCAAAAAATAGTGGCTAATGAAAAGTGCACAATTTCCCAAAAATTTTATAAATTGACGGGTCTTTAATTGGGCAATTTCGAAAATTACGCAATTTTTCAGAAATTGATGCATCTTCAATTGAGCAATTTCTCAAAAAATTAGGAATTTTACCAAAATTACGCAATTTTTCAAAATCAAAAATCGAAAGATTTTTTAAATTTGGACGATTTTTTGGATTTTTGGCATTTCGACCAATTTTTTCAATACTCCAAAATTTCTAGACTTTTTGTAAAGTATTCTAAAGCATTCACTTGGAAATAAACTTTGAATTTTAATTAGAACTGAAAGATTCTATAAAATGAATGGAAACATGAGAAGGGTTGCAATTTTTCTGCTTAAGTTATGAAACCTTTTTTGGGCGAAGAGAGTCAGCTACTTCTACTTTAACCAGAATTAAACCCTTTATAAACGAGAGTGGAGACCATTTTTCAAGAGAGAGGAAAGAATCGCGGAATTATCTAATAACTAAATTCTTCATTTCGTACAAAAAATTAATTCTTTCAAAAGTTTGTCGTTGGAAAAAAAATCAAAATTATTTAGACTTTTCCAAGTGCTTCAGAGCTGGCAACCAAGGTGCCAAGGCATGATAAGGAAATTCATAACAATGATGTCCATTCTCAGCAATCCATTACTCGTATAAAAACGTCTTTCAAAAATTTATCTTTTTAGCTCAACATTTCAAGAATTCAGTTAAAAATCAAATTTCAC
Source organism: Pseudococcus jackbeardsleyi (assembly GCA_038380155.1). Lineage (NCBI taxonomy): Eukaryota > Metazoa > Arthropoda > Insecta > Hemiptera > Pseudococcidae > Pseudococcus > Pseudococcus jackbeardsleyi. The sequence continues at coordinate 6,409,098 of CM076240.1, forward strand.
CCTCACAAGATGTCAAATGAATTTGAAAAATGAAAATTCTTGCAATTTTCTGGTTTTCTGGTCATTTTATACAATTTTTTTTCTCTGAATTTTTCCAAAAAGAGCCTCCTTCCAAAACGAAATTTCAAGTATTTTTCGGTTCCCCCTCCTCCCCATACACACTTGTTTTTTAGGGAATATCAAACATTATTTTTTGGCAATTTACATAATTCCAATGAAATTTCACTCATTGAATGAAAAAAAAAAAATGACGAGCAGAACAAAAAAAATTTCAAAAAAGATGTATAAAATTCTTGAAATCATCAAGTAGAATTTTAGCAGCACTTTTCAAACGAATTTTGTAGAACTTTTTCTCAAAGCTTGGGAAAAACATATCTATACTTCTCCCTACTTTCCAATATTTTTCAACTGATAAATTCTGATTGTTTTTTTATTGTCCTTTCCTCCTCCTCTTCTTTCTCTCCTCCTCCTTTAAAGGCTGTAGATATTCCAGTTCGCCCATGAATCTGGTCCTAGCGAAGTCGGGACAAAAATTTAAAAAAATAAAAATTTCAAATACCAAAAAAATAATTCTAGAACCAATTTAATGGAATTTTTTTACCAAAATTCAATTTTGGAAGGAAAAATGATTTAATACGAATTGGAAGTGTTGCCCGAACCCGAACGAAGCGAGTCCTCTCAGAATTGAATATTGATTTTAAAAATCCCATAAAATTGATTTCAAAGTTATTTTTTTGACATTTGAAATTTTTATTTTCCAACATTTTTGTCCTAGCCTCGCTAGGGTCAATTTTTTTACTAAAAAATAAAAAATCCAAGTTGAAAAAGTATTTTTAACGGCAATCCATCGATTAAATATTAAAAATTGTTACTTTTCGTAGTGAAATTCATCAAAACTTTGTGCTATTTTCCGATTTTTCTTGCCTTAGTCGGTGAACTTGCTCCAATTCAATAGATACTCAAAGAATATTTTTTCAAAAGTTCCACCTGTGTAAATTTTCTTCACCTTTTGGCTGAAAATTCTCACTCCAAGCTTAATTTCGAACCCCTACTTGTCCCATCTTCACAAACTGGACTCCTTACACTCCTAAAAATGACTCGTGCCCATACTCCAAACCTCCCTCCTCCTCTCCAACCATCATATGCCCATCTTATGCAAACATTTATTCGTTAAAATCTATAAACTCGCCACAAAAATACGTAAGTAAATACACAAATACATAACTACACGATGCATAATTTCACATCCTCGTCGGATTATGTGACACTGTGCAGCATACAGCACCACGTATCGTAGTACTCAATGTACGAACGTACGTCGTATTTCTTGGGCTGGGACATTAACCAACGTTAGATGGTGATCGATGTAAAAGTAGATCTCTTGGTGCTGCGTCCATGAAAGTTTAAAGACACCGCGGTTATATTGAGCCTGAGCTCGACGAGTACTGCGCACGATGCGATTTCAACAATACAGATGAAACTGATGAAACTTGCTCGAGCATAAAGGTCGATGCCCAAGCCCATGGAAACACTGTTCATTTTTCTACACGTCTTTATCTCAAAAGACAGCGAATCTATTTCTCTGCATAATCGTGAAAATTTTCTCAAAGGATGGGGCAGGGTGAGGAGGATATTTCACGTGGAAACAATATCATCGCATGGAGAACTTTTCGCTATAAATTATCGCGTGCGGCCTCCTATACCAACAGAAGCTTTTCTTTTAAACGTCATCGTCGAAGCCGACGTAACATTGTAAAACGTCGTATACGAGCCGAGTTAACTGTGAAAACAACGTGGTGCCTTATACCTATTACCTACCTACCTATAATACGATGTTTTGCAAATCTTTTCTCTCGTATATCGCGGTTCAACGACCTTTCTCTATATTTCTCTCTCTCTCGCACCAGCGGAAAATTTGCCAAGATGAGGCCGGGCGCGCGCGTAAACTTTACGCTGGCTCGGGCCGACGACGTGGCGCGCAGTGTAAAAGTGAAAGTTGACCAGAAACTCGGGGAGATGTAGGAATTTAGGTGAATATCGGATAATTCTAGTTGAACGATCTCTTCTCTTGAAAATATCATATATTCGGAGTGAAAAAAAATGGCTAGAAATTCATTAACATATGAAATGGCGATGTGAGGAGCGACCGTCGCGTTGGTGGCTTTCATTTGTATATGAGCTGGCGTACGGATTCGCATGTTGAGTAAAATTGGAGCATTTACGTGGTTAAATTTCGCTAATTGGTGTAGTCGTATCGAGCGGAAGAAAGTTGCGAGGGTTTCGAGCTGTTTCAATATTTACGTAAGAAAATTTCAAAAAGGAAAATAAATTCGAATGAGAATAAAAAAACATGATGAAATTTTGATAGAAATATGTACAAAATGTTTCCAGAATCATAAAATCGCTCTTTGATGAAATCATCATAAATTTGAATATTCGTCAAATTGACTTAAAATTATTGAAATAATGGCAGAATTTGTTCAGGATGCTGAATAAAATTTGTTGAGCTGAAAGCTCAACTTGGCTTCACCATTTTGCATGACTTCACTGATTGTTTTATAGGCCACCACCTTCTCCCCATCCTCATCACAAAAATTAATTTTTATGAAAAACTTCAATCGAATGCGTGAATGATGAAATTATTGCTAACGCGAAAAAATCAAGAAATAGAGGTTCAAGTGAGGGAAAAAAAGAAAAATTACACTCATGAATTTTGAATTAACAAAATATTAAAGCATTACTGATGAAGTAACTTACTCATTTTATAATTCGTATTCCATTTCAACGATGAAAAAAAATTCGAAACTCACCTGAAACAAAAAAAAATAGAAAAAAATAGTTAATTAATTGATTATCTAAATGTCACAAAAATTTTTCGAAATGATTATTGAATAATGGGTCACAAAATGAGGATGCACAACTTCTCGTGAATTTTTCTTCAGCTATATTTCCTTTTCCACTAATAAACATACCAACATTTCATTCGAAAACTGATGCAATTCACATGACACATGATTTTATACTTCCAAACATACCATCAGTCATTTCTCACATACCCATTACCCAATCATACAAAAATGTCTAGTTTTCGGTTCGAAATCACTATTTTACTACTTAAGACCTGACAATATTAGCATTTTGCACATTCAACCACGTCAGACGAATATCCATCTTTTATAAATGGTTAATTACTCGTAATGAATGGACAACTTGAAACTAACCATAGTCATGTTTTCAAGATGACACTGGGTATTTTTCAGAACTAATGTAGTACTATACGAGTAAACTGCAGGAATGTAAGGGTAATAAGGCGAATTCCATCACGTCTATGTATAAAATTCACTCATGTATAAAAAAGTTGACCTATCGCACGCGCAGTGACATTTCTAATATGCGTGAATTCTTGTATACCTGAGAGACAAATCATAGAAACAACACATTTAGGTATCTAATTATACCTACACTAAGAAGGAAGGTATTCCAACATGAAATTTTAAGCCAAAATTAAAATAAATTGAAAAAAAAGGTTTCGGATGTTTCAGGGACTAAAATTAATTTCTTGAATTTTATCGAAATTTTGAAACTTTAAAATTATTTCATCGTTCACGCTCTACAAAATATGAAAATTTCACATTATCAACAAAAAAAATCTGAAATTTAGTATACACCATTTTTTCGACTTTTCAGCAGAGGCCAAAATTCGAAAAATTGTTTTTTTAAATGTACTAGGTACTTTTGATTTATTATTTCTGTTTCTGCTTAAGATACTTTCTGTAAGAGTATTGAAGGTTCATCCCAATATAAATCATGTCTTATTCATTCACACAAAAATCAATTTTTTAAGAACGATAAAAATTTTCAACTACCTTTCAATTTTACGAGGGAACAAATCAGGTTTGTTCCTTTTCTCCAATACAAAGTTTTCTGGGGCTAAAAATTGAAAATACTGACATTGGATTTTTCCTGATTTTTTCGACCTAAAGTATAATTTTTTCCATTTTTTTTTTTTTCATTTTAAAAATTAATGGTATCTTTCTCAAAAAATTTCAAACTTGAATCTAATTTTTCAATTCGAGATACAATTTTGCTACCACCAATGGGAGCCAAGTTGCCCCTTTTTACCCCCGCCCTCACCGTTCTTTCATGCTATAAATGGAAATGTTAAACAAAAAGTAAAGTTTCGGAAAGATCATTTTTCATAAACCAATTCATCAATCAACTTTTTTCAAAATTTCGTACTGAAATTTTCCAACATTTCTTCCATTTTTGAACCAGGAAAAAATAGAATTCTCGCGAACAAGCTGAAATCATCTTATTGAAGGAGAAACAAAGGCAAAAAATTGAAAATTTACGAACGAGATGGATTATTTCGATTCAATGTAGATATAGGTATTCTCAACTTTTTCCGATTTGAATCAGAAATTTTTCAAAAAAAGACCACTACTTTCAAAAAACCTCCCACTCCAACCTTTTTTATTTGCCTAAAAATTAAATTTTGCCATTAACTGGCGGAAAACTACCACCTTTGTCCCTCTACCGTTCAATATGGCTCCAAATATTTCATCAAAACTAATCAAAACGCTGGAAAATAATTGGAAAAAATGAAATTTTCAGAATTTCATTTTTTACTGATCATTCGAGTAGATAGTAATAAAATTACACACCCAAAATTTGAAATTTTTTCAAAAAACTCCTTACTTCAGAATATCAGAATAACAAATTAACAAATAAAATATTCTTATGAAACAAAAAGGTCGATATTTTTGAAAAAATTCAGATTCAACTCCACAACCATGTTAACTAAAAATGTAATTTTGCCAAGTCGAGAGTTCTACCCCTCCCCCCTTGTTCGGAAGCTCCATTTTATATCTTCAACGCGTGCTCCACTTGAGCTTCATATTTAAATTTTCAAAAATCTCTTCCAAATTTTTGCACTCTTGAAAATTCAAACAGAAGAGGAAACATTTTCCGGAGCAAACCAAAATTATCTTATGGGAGAAGAGAGGAAGAGAAGGAGAGGGATTGAAAATGTTTGACTAAAATGAAATTTTTCCGATTTTCTTCAATTTACAGGTTTCCTTCAATTGAATCATCTATCTATTTTGCATATTCATCAGGATTAGATTGAAATCGATATTTCAAGCTGATAAATGAATTGATTATTTCAAAAAAAAAAATCCAAAATTGCCTACTCTCTCATTCTGAATCAGTGAAAAGTTACTGGATAAACAGTCATAATTGCAGCACAGGAAAAAATCAGCAAAATTCGCTTATTTTTCAGCTAAATTCATAAATTTTACAAAATTTTCAGTGAATTTTCACTGATTTTCCAATCATTTTTCTCACTGATTTGTTTTTAGTGAAAATTTTTCACTGATTTTTTCCTGTGCTGAAATTTTGACTGTTTATCAGTGATTTTCGATAATTTTCACTGATTTATAAATTAGAGTTCTTCTCAATCAAATTCATGAATAAATATTTCTCCCCTCTCCATTTTATCAATAATCTATCAACTGAAGTGAAAAATCCTGAAAAGGGAAAATTACAAATCATGGGGTGGGGGGAGTAGCTCACAAACTTTACTGTTATTTGGACTTTTTTGTTCACTTCCCAACGAGAAAAATTTACTCCTTCCGCTCTGTATACTGATGCAGGGAACTATTTGAAAAAAAAATTTCGACTGAATTTTTTGACCTCCCCCCCCCCCTTTGTGTATATTCGTTTTAAACAAAATTTTAACCACTTTTTTGTCCCTCCCTCGAAAATACTCCTCTTTTCATAAGAAATTTTTAATATTTATCAATGGTAAATGGAATTTGCATGATTTTTGAAATTTTTGAAAAAAAGCTGGAATTTTCGAGTAAATTAATAAAAAATCTCGACTTTTCAGCACCAGCTTGACCGCAAGGCAAAAAGCTCAACTCATCAGACCAGCTTGACCTGATGAAACACCCTGTAATGAAAACCATATAGGAAAATAGGTACACCTCGGATCAGTTATTAGCATCGGATTAACATCTTAGGCAATAAAAATGTCACTCAACTTTGTATTACAAAGAAAGAGAGCGCTCTACGTATTAAATGCGGATGAAATTCGGTTATTACGGCCGCGGCCAGGGATCGGAATGATTGTTTTAAAACGGCGACATTTGATAATAAATAATTTAATTATATCGAGGCGGTAATTACAACAGATTGTTATTGTTTCCCGATAAGAAAATATAAATTAACGTATTAAATAGGCGATGGCCACTTACGCGTGACGAACGGTAATACGCCGTAATTACGATAAATTTATACACACGTACGTATGCATATGTATCGCTCCGCAGTACCACGGTACGAGAGTCGAGTACATAAAAAACAAATAGGTTACTCGGTATATCGATACACCCTATATTTTACACATCCCTGACGCCTTCCGCACCTCCCTGCGGTTCCGAATACCTCGCGATGTCGACGACCTTATTACCTTCGACGACGCGAAAGTTCACCAAACCATCAAACAGATGAAAACTGGGGTCATTTTTCTCGCACTCTCGGTAAAATACGAAAATAACCTCGTCCGCGTAATAATTAAATCGTCCAGGGAAAAAAAACCACCGGGTACGAAGAAGAAAATTATACTTAATGACCATACAAGGCGTAAGCTTTACGAGGTTGCCGGCTTTTAACCCTTTTTTCTTCCAAAGGTAAACTCGCACATGTGATCGAAACCTAATAAATTTTTTTTATTATGATACCTTCCAGGACTAAGGACCTCGCAGGTATAAATTTAAAATGGCTAATTTATGACGTTCTTCTACACAAACGAGCTCGAGAAAGGGGGCTGAGGGGGGACCCTGATATATTGTTGCGTAACACCGCACGTATCAATGCAATCAAATTAAAATCTTACAATAAAATTTTAATATAGATGGCAACACGGAGGAGACGCCGAGAGAGACGAAATGAGGTCACTAATCAAAACACCGCAGTCAATGACCGCGCGTTCCGAGCGGGTAAAAAGTTCAAAATTATCACCCAGATGTTACGTTCGATTATGTGCGCCACACAGAGATAGAAAGAGAACGAGAATGAGAGGCAGAGAGAGAGCTGTGGCCCGCGCTGTGCCGCCATCTCTAGCACACGTAACGTGTATAATTTGCCAATATAGTGTACGCGAGCTGATGCGAAATTCTCACATACACCCTGACGATATTATCAATTTTTTCCGATTATTCGATTCCGATTCGCCGAATTATAAAGCGGAGAAAGTGCCGCCGGCGCGGGCAACCTGTACGACGCTGGTTCGATCGAATTACCATATCGTCGATTCGAGAGTATCGCCGTTTTTTTTACAACGTTGATTATACGAAAAATATAAAAAAATTTGCCATGTAATTGGTGTACCGGTGTTGGTGACTGGAGAGAGTGAATTACGAGGAAGGAATTTGTTCCAGTCCATCGAGGAAAAAGATCCTCATTAATGTGGTAATATGACCAGAGACCAGAGATTGTAAAAAAAAAAATCGTATAGGTAAATCGAAACCAACTGATGAAATGCATGTGGTGGATAAAATTTATCCCCTGGGGTATAGAAATAAGAATATGAAGAGAATGAAAGGTCAAAAAATATTAGATTAGTCGAATTCATAGATTATAATTTTAAATACAGCCAACTGAGAAAAAAAATGGAAGGATGAAAAAAAATGGAATTATTGGAGAAATATTTTCATACAAGTTGAAGATCTTTAAGCGTCACTGGGATTTCAAGGAAGAACAGACTAGGAAATTTTTTTTAGAACTGATGTAAAAATTTTCAACTTAAATTATAAAAATAGCGATGAATTTTCTTATTCTAAATCAGTGAAAATTCATGACACGAAAAATCTGCAAAATTATTTCAAAAGACAGCAGGTGAAAAATTTATTGATTTCAGAAGATTTTTTACTCATTTTCCAGTAAACTTCGTTCATTTTCGTTGAAATTCACATTCACTCCATTTTTATTGATTTTATTTTCAGTGAGAATTTTTTCACTGATATTTCCTTCTTATGCATTACTGAGTGTATATTCCACTAATCCATAAACAAGGAAATTATTTTTGGCTCAATTTGAATTTGTAGATACATTAATAAATTTCATTGAAAAATCAGACGATCTCCAGTGAAAATTGAAATAGCTAAATGATTTGAACAGTCAGAAGTGTTTCAGTTCCACTGATTTAGAATGACGAAAAATTTCATTGAATAGGTAATAGAACCAAAAAAATGATAAATTTAAAATTGAAGTTATGAGATCGCTATAAAAATAATTAAAAATTCATAAAACTTCTTCAAAATGAATGAATATGTAGAATGAAAACTTGAATTTAAATTCAGGAGGAAAGCAGGGGAGAGGAGCAGGGAAAAGAGAGGAGAAAAGATACAATACAGCAATATTAAGGCTTATAGATCTCAAAAGTTTTCGAGAAATATTCAGCAGTTCAAGAATTAATCCAAAAACTGGCATGATTAATTCACTAAAAAAAAAACAAAAAAACAGAAGCATTTATAAAAAAATTCAATTATAAGAATTGCTTTCTTAAAAAATCTTTTCAAATGATCTCGATAGGGTTAAAAATTACTTTTGAAATATTACCCCCTCCCCCGTTCATCCTTCAGTAGCTGATGGGGTGTGCATTAGTCGAGAAATTGTCAATATTATTTCTTTGTTCTGATCGAAAAAGAAGTCGAGAAGGTCAAACAAATATTTTCGTGTAAAATCCAAGGAAAAGTTCATCTTATTTTTCAAAATTATTGTTTTTCGAAAAGTTGGCGCCCGGTTTCGATTTCTTACCTATACATTTTTTTCCCCCAAACTATTCGATGCAAAAGTTTAGGGGATTATTTCTTCGAGTTTGAATTTTAATGATGGGAATGAAGATTTAATAAGTTTCAAATCTTTGTATTCATCAAGTTACACATACTTACATAGATAAAAAAAATTGAAATAATAAAATTCGTTTATCGTGTATTTCAAAAAAAAAACGATTTTCACTCTGGAAAAATTTCAATTCATCGAATGACCCTTGTTTTAATGAGCAACATCGAGAATAATCAAAATAATAACTCAATTCATAAAATATTACTCTTCCCAATTTTTTTTCTAATGTAATTCATTTTCAACCAAAAACAATAGAAAAAATTTGTAGAAAGTTCAGAAAAGTTCAAATTACAAAATGAAGACGTCTTATTCTGAAATTTTGAATCAATAAAACCCATCGGCATCATCTCACATCAGGGATGGCGATATTTTACTTGAGTATCGATATTTGGTATCGATATGGATCGGATGAAAAATATCGATCCATGGAATATCGGTGGCAAAAATATCGATACCGCAAATATCGATATTCGATATTAATTTTTTTATTTTCATCATATTAGAGCAAATTCAACAAAATCAACACCAAAATTTACATAGGAAAATTGATTACTTTATTAAAAACTAAGAAAAACTGTATTTTTGAGACGAGAACACGAAGTTGTAGAATTAATAATATGTTTTTGTTTTTAAAAATTCATAATTCTGCCGATTTCAGGGATCATGAGAACAAAAATATCGGGTTTCGATACTGACCAAAAAATATCGATCCCATTGAAATATCGATGTAAAAATTTCGATCCAATATCGGCATCGATCCACCCAAAAATATCGATACTCGAAAATATCGGATCGGTATCGCCATCCCTGTCTCACATTATTTCAAACCGTCAAGTATGCAACAAGTTTCATTTTTTTTTTTTTTTGAAGAAAATTTTTTTCATTTCATTTTTCAGTCAATTGAGTTAATTTTTAGAATGCAAGTTTCAAATCATCGAAAACATTTTGACCAAATACAATAAATGAAACATTACTTCAAGTGTTCAAGTCCACAGCTTTCTGGTGATTTTCATGGATTGTAGAAATATTGGGTGAGGGGAGGGGGAAGGGTACTCTCTAAATTTGAATCAGTCAACAGTGACTGATTTAAATCGACAGAATTAAAATCGCTGTTTGAATCAGTGAAAAATTTACAGATTCAATCAGTAAATTTTTAGTTTTACTGATTCAATAATGAAAACTTACTGATTCAATAATGAAAATTCACTAATTCAATGATGAAAATTCACTGATTGAGTCGGTAATTTTTCACTGATTGGCGGTAAAATGTCGCTGATTAACAGAGGAATTGGTGAAATTTGACTGATAATCAGTGACTGGATTTCCTCTATTTTATCAATCAATTTTGGCATTTTTGACTGATTCAAATTAAGAGTGTAAAAAAAGTGGAGGAGGGAGACAGAACATTTTAGACCGAATATTCATTTTGTTGACGCACTTCCATAAAAGAGAACATTTTTGGAAATTTGTCAACTCGAATCTAATTTTTCCATGTCGAAACTACAATTTCATCCCTGCGGCAGTGCAAGCTGTCTAACCTCTCTCCATTGGTTCTTTGAATACGTATTTCGGGATTATTTTGCAATATAAAAATTTGAATTATCACTCAAATAAATTTCTCCAAATTTTTCACACGAAAATCAATCAAGCTAATTCTTAGACAACTTTTTTCATTTTTAATAAAATCACGATCCAAAATTTTCATTTTTCCACACTCGAAAAAAATCCGAAGATTTACACCACCCAAAACAATCTCACAAACCTCTACCAGCAGCTCGATCCCTACCAAGAACCACACTTTCCCTGGCAAAAAGAGAAAGACCCACTATATCGAATTTAATTACCTCGTTCCCGATCCAAATACCATAAAGGCATAAACCCAAAAAAAAACCATCTTCACCAGCACTCACCTCATCATCGCGATCATACACCTCGTACATGGGTTCAAATCAGTTCATCATTGCAGAAGGGGTAAGGGGAATCTCCCAACATGCATCTGAGCATTCAGAATACACACGATCCGTTCCGATGGCGGTGGCGCGGCGTGGGTAAACAAAACAAAACATGTTATGTTGATTGACGGAACAACCGGGACGCGGTATAGTGATGACCTTGACCCGAATAAAGCGCCGATTCAATACACGCCTGAGTAATACATCGCATCGCAGACCTATCGGCGAATCCGAAACCGACCGAAAGTGCGACGAAAAACCCAGGAGAGAGTTGCATGCGTGAAATAGGTACATACGTCGTCGACATCACACTTTTGAAAGCTTTTCAAAGAAGTCGAACTCGAATAAGTAAGCAAAGATCAGCGGTCAATCACCTCTGGATGGCGTGTCGTTTGCGTTTTTCAAATATGTCGTAATCATCGTCGCGAGTCGTGTACCGTACCAAAGGTAATTATAAACTCGCTGATACTACGTTCGGATACCAGGTGACAAGGTGACACGAAGGTATACCCAAGGAGTAAATAGCTTCATCTATTGTAAGCCTACATTGAGAGAATCTACGCTACAACTGCTTTTACATTGGTAGAGCGCTGAGAGATACCTAATCATCAAAATAGCAGACTCCCATCACGTATGCGCTACACCTCGAATCCAGTACAACTGGTCAGTTCGCGAGAACGCCAACTAGTCAGTGAAAGTACCTTCGCGATGTAATTACCATCTCATCGTAACCATTTAGAAAAGATGCATTCCTTCGAAGGTCACCTCGTGTTCTATTCGAAATTCGCCATAATCTACATACCAGCACTGAACGAACTAATCGAACGAAATCGATTGGAATCTTTTCGGAGGTCTTGTCTTGTAGAGGCTGACATGACCAATTTTTAATACATTGATGAAAGCAAAATAATGGAAATGATAATAGAAACTTATCACAAATTTTTAAAAATGATATATAGAAAAAAATAGAATTTAAAAAAAAACTCACATAAAATTTTAGTAACACGTGGGGTGATTCATTTTCCATTTAAAATAAGATTTTTGAAATTTTAGTTCCCTACATTAATTAGAGGTATCAGGGAAATATTGTATAATTTTTGAAGAAGGGGGTAGAGAGGATTGAATTTGTCGAAGTCATTCGGTGCAATTGAAAAGGAGGATGTAGAAAGATAAAAAACATTGTTTTTTGCTGAAATTCTCTCTCAAAAAAAGGAAAAAATTCGGGTTTAACTACACAGTAATATTGGTAAAGCAAAAAATGGCTTTCTATTGAGCAATTCATCTAGTAAGATGACGGACTAAAAACAAAAAAAAATTGGGAAAAATAATACCTGATTTTCAATCCGTAAAAATCTGAAAATATAATATAATTTTGATTAAAAATGTCTACTCTGAATTACCTAATCATTTGAATTTTCACGACCTTTTCACGACTTTTTGCTTTTCTTTTCATGAAAATAGGTATAATAATGATAATTCTACGCTTTGCTTGAATAAAAAAGACAAACACTGAAAATTTGTTGAACTTTTCGTAAGAAATCATGACTTTTTTGAACGTTTCATAAAAATTTATGACTTTTGAGAACTTTTTATAAAAATTTATGACTTTTTGAAACTTCTAAAAATATTTCATGACTTTTTAGAGCTGTTTATAAAATATCATGAATTTTTAAAATTTTTCATCGAATTTCATGACTTTTCCATTTTTTTGTGAAATTTTATGACTTTTACAACCTTTTTACAAAAATTCATTGCGACTCCTTTTCATAAAAATTCAAGACTTTTTATCTTGAACTTTTCATTGATATTTTTTCGACTTTTCAAAAAAAAATATAACCTTTCTTAAACTTTAATTGAAAATGTATGACTTTTTTGAACTTTTAATAAATATGTATGACTTTCAAACCTTTCTTTAAAATTTGTAGCTTTTACGCCTTTTTTCATAAAATTTCATGACTTTTTCTATAAAATTTCAAGACTTTTTCATAACATTACATGACTTTTTCCAAAAAATTACATGAATTTTCTGTAAAATTTCATAACTCCCCCCCCCCCATAAAAAATTTCATGATCTTTTTCAATACAATTTCATGACTTTTTCCCATGAAATTTCACGATTTTTTCCATAAAATTTTATAACTTATAAAACCTGGTCACAGAAATTCATCAAAGCACTTTTCACAAAAATTTTATGACTTTTTTGAATTTACCTCAAAAATCCAAGACTTTTTGAACATTTTATTGACATTTATTTTAGATTTTTTGAAGCTTTCATTGATTTTTTGGACTTTTTAAAAAATCCATGATTTTATAAAACCTTTTGAATACTTACTTCATCTTTTTCGAGTTTAAAACCTATGACTTTTTAAAAAAAGGAGGGATTTTTTCAAACGTTCTGTAAAATTTATAACGAAATTGACTTTTTGACGACTTTTAGGAATTTCATGGTTAGTATTAGGTAATTCTTGATTTTTAGAAATGAACTATTGGATCCGAGAAACAGAGACGAAAAAATTTAAAGTTTGAAAATGGTCTATCCCTTCACTCAAGCATGAAATCTGCTATAAATCAGCATTTTTTTTTCAAAAGTTGACAAATTTTGAAAATTAGAAAATGTTCTCAAAAATTTTGTGAATTTCTCACTTGTATATCCCTCATATGCTCGACCAAGCATCGTCACTACCGAAGAATCATCCTGTGGAGAGCTCTAAGGAATTTCAAATCGTAAATTTCAGCCATTTCACCAAACTCGAGTCCTTAGTCCTCCTCCCCTCGCGAATGTTTTCACAAATCTAATGTTCATTTTTAAAAATAAAAATTGAGTCATATCTCACATTTCTAAGAAATAATTATTTGGAGTAAACAAAAATTCGTACTCGAACTGGGTGTTCGAAAAATTCTGGCTCTTCTGAGAATTTTGCTCATAAAAACGATTTTTAAGCAAAAGAATTCTAGGAGGAGCCAGAATTTTTCGAGCAGTCGGTATTTTTGGACTCGTTCAGCAGAAATGTTACTTTTTAAAAGAGTAAAATTGAGGGGAACTTATTTTTTATGAAAAATAAGCTGCTCTAGAGAAATAGGCTCTAAAATTCGACAATTCGATCCAAGACCCGCCCCTCGTACAATTCAATTAGACAACCCCAACCCCAAACCCAGCCCCAACTCCAATTCAGACATCCTATAACACATTTTCTAATCCTCAACAGCGGCCAAGACTCTATTACTAACACCTTTCTGTACATTCATGACAAAAGCAGATCGGTTAATTGAACCGGCCAACATGTACACAGGCGCCAGTGTTATTACATCGCGAGCTTATTATATTTGGTTCACGACACCGCGACGAGGACGAGGACGCTGAGGCGACGAAGAGGAAGCCCACCACCACCACCAACAACCGTTGCAAACTCGTTAAAAGTCCTTTTGTCAACTATTTCCTAGGTACCCAGATCTACACGACGTGCTGGCGTTTTTTTCTCTCATTTTTCCTTTCTTTTCGCCGTACACTTCAAACAATGATTACTTCACTCTTCTATTATCGGCGCGCGAACTAGCGCGGTTTTTATGTGCGCGGAATAATTATATAGATCACATTTATAAGAAGGTTGAGATGTTATTAACTTCTCTCGGCCTCCTCTCTCCGGTCTGCTCGCGTGCTCTTTCTCCATACCGTACGTACACTCGCGGTACTCCATAGTACCACTGACATACTGTACGACGACGTCATAATAAAGCCAATAACCTGCACAACATGTACTCCAAGGTGATATAAACATCTCTCCCGCGACCGCCGCGCTGAGTCTACTTCGTCGTGTAATTGCGTCTTGGGAAATTGCTGTAGGTACACGAGCAGCGTGAGGTAGCCGGAGAGGAGGCACGATGCTCAAAACTCTGCGACATCCTTCGACGATCATCTTTTTTATTGCGAGAAAAAATTACGTCGTACCTTTGATCCTTACATGAAGTAGATTTGTGGATTGCATTGTCATCGTGAGTTGGAGTCGTGTTAGTCGTCCTTTCATTTTGAAGAATTAATATTCGAGTAGAGGCACATTGAGGGGAGAAAAAATGTTTGCAGTGAGGCTGAGTGATCCTCTCGATATTGGACTCGGGTGCAAGAACCAAAAAGCAGCCAGAATGATTCATACAGGAAAATCCAAAATTCAATTAAGGGAAGGAGAGAGTCAAAAAATATCTTGATTGAAATGAAATTTCTGACAATGAAATCTTCTCAAAAAACATCAATTTTGAAAATTTTCGGACTTAGATCTTTTTCCAACTAAAAATGCAATTTTGCCATAATTGCAGATGAACTTGATCCCTGTGCTCCAACCCTGGAATCTTGATTTATGGTAATGATAGTGAAATGGGAAAAAAAATTATAATTCGGAATCTTTTGGATAAAAAGTTTGCTTTCCATTTTGGAACTAATGAAAATTATGAAACAAGAAAAATTATTGAAATGTCAAAATGAGAGAAAAAAGTTCATCGAAAGGAATATATTCTGGAAAATTTGAAAAATATTAAAAATGTCATTTTCAACCTTCTCGAATCACCGTTACATCCATTCAGTAAAAAATAAAAGAAGGAAAAGAAAAAAGGACAATTTTGATAAAATACATTATTTGAGCATTTGAATTTCAATGGCATTTTGACAAATTTTTATGAACCTTTTAAAAAGTAGTCAAGGTTTACTTGATACACAGTAATTTTAGTGATTTTGTCAAAATTCTAATGGAAATCCGAAAAATTCTGTAGAAATTTATGAAATTCTTGCGGTATTTCGTACAATTTCGTGATAATTTATTTCATGTTTTTTGATATTTTATGCAATTTTCAAGATTTCTCACGCCTTTTTATAGAATTTCAAACTTTTTAAAGCAACGTTTTGGAAAATTATCTTGATGGGTATCCGATAAATCACTATTTTTATGACATTTCAAAAATTTTATTATTTTTTTTACACATTTCTAAGACTTTGGTAATTTTTTATTAATTTACAATGATTTTTTACAATTGTAAGTGAATTTTTTTCTTGACCTTTTATTTGTATAATTTGTGGACTTTTTATGACATTTTCAATCACTTTTTTTCCCTTTGATTATTGAATAATTTAGTGAAACAAAGGGAACACCTGAAAAAATGCTCATACCAAAATAATTCATCAACACATCATACTGAAAAAAGGAATTTCATCAATCCTTCGAGTTCGATGCTGCCGCACAGAAGAGAAAAAGAACATCAGAGGGTGTAGACATTGCATTTTTCGTCTGGAAAATTAGACTCAATTTAGATTCAAAAGTTTAGGGAAAATGATTTATTTTTTTTCAATGAGGTATAAAATTTTCAGTATGGATAATTTTTATAATATTTTTCGCTCAGATCATGACAAAAAAAATCCCAGCACGTCAGAAGTATTCGTATTTTGAATTTTTTATTTTGATTGTTTTTTCTATACTTTTTGATAACCATTGACAATTAAAGTTGATTTTCTGAGCAAAGAAAGAGTCCTACGAAAAAAATGAATGGAACTCAATGTGGTAGAACGTGAAATTTCTTTTCTGTAGAGTGAAATTTTTTTGGAAGTTTTAGCTATCTGGATAAAGTTCCAAGTTCAACTATCATATCTTATTAAAAAGGTCTCGAAAATTAAACTTCCTAAAAAAAAAAAAATGAATCAAACTCGACAGTAGAATTTTTACACACTGCAATTTGCGTACCATGCTTTTTTTTCAAAACCCTTTCTATAGTCATGAAATCCAGAAAAAAATCTGCGAAAAATTCAGATTGGAAGAAATTCTGAGGAAATGAAGAAAAAAAAATGAAATGAAATCATATTCAAACTCAGTACTAAAAATTAGATCAGAATCGCCCATCAGCGTTCATTTCTCTTTCATGTATAAATCAGTGAAAATTATCGAAAATCACTGAGAAACAGTCATGAAATGCAACACAGGAGAAAATCAGTGAAAAAAATTTTTAATTTTCACTGAACCCAAATCAGTGAGAAAAATTATTGGAAAATTGGTGAAAATTCACTTAAATTTCAGTGAAAATGAATTTGGCGGAAAAAATTGTGAAAATTTAATGAAAATCAGTGAATTTTTCTGGTTTTTCCTGTGTTGCAATTCTGACATGTTCATCAGCAACTTTTCACCAATTCAGAATGAGAGAGTACGTAGCAAAAAGTTGAAAAAATGCAAGTCTATGTAGCAGATGAGAAAAATCACTCATTTTTCACACACTCCCACCTCCACACTTTTGAACGATCTCTAATTCAAACCAACCTTACAACTCTCCATCCATCTTTCAAAAAATTCCCAATCCCACAAAAAAACGACCCCCCCCCTCCCATACCAATTTGATCATCTTAACAACCCAATCCATCAAACCAATCCAACATCTCATGATCACACTTCGGCGCACCATCCAAATGCACATCTCGAATCGCATCAGAGTCGGCGCTGCACACACATCACACAGGCGACCACGGACCAGGCGCAAATATATTCTCAACTGCGCAGTTTTCATCGCTTTCTCCCCGATTAAACGAGCATTGAAATCGATACAAGAGATCACCGACATTCTATACTTTCACCGTTTATATAAATACGCGTCGCCGGCTGCTACTTCGCGGTACGTCTCAGTAACGCTACATTTGCCGATTTTGTCCCCCCTCGTCGTTCATTGCGCTGCATTCGGATTGTTTGGCGGGCCGCCGCCGACATCTGAAATAACGCACGCTGGTCGCCATTGCGCGCAATTTGGCACTTGAATTTGTCTCGTCCGGCTCCTACGATAGACCTCCATTATGCAACTCGAACACGCCGAATGTATGGCCATGTTACATAACGAACCGCCGTATTTGAGGAAACGTTCGTGCCTGCGGTATTTTCGCGACTGCAACGACGCTGCTCGGCGACATCAGCAATACAGCGCGATTCGAATCGCTATTTTGACGATATCGTCATCGCCATAGGTACACATATTTGTACACGAACGTATTTCCCATCAAGGACACGTTCCCAAACACTACGATGCATTTTAATTGCATCGCACGTACTGCATCGCGCACGCAGAATGCAATTTCGGTTTCGCCAAAGCGGTAGAATGTCTCACCGGCTCGGCGCACCCAACAAAACACATGTCGTCTTGAAGTCGCATCGTTTCGAGGTTACCTGAAAATTTTTCGTACCATGCATCTCTTTGTACTCGTTCTAAGAAAGCGATTACGTCTTCCTTATCGGATTTTATCCGTCGGGCGGCATCTCTTTCGCTTGCAGGGCCCCACTACCGTTGAAAGATTCCAAAAATCCATCCGCGAGCGGTGTTTTTTCGCACACGAGCGTGCAGTTGGATTTTTATGCCTCGGTTGTTCGAATTTACTTCGATAATTTTATAAAAGCAGCGAGAAGATTAACTCGACCAAATGTTCGATTCGATTTCCATTATCGAATTTACTACAGTTCGGATTACGTCATTTTTTTAATGCCAATTAACATCAATTCGGGTACTCGACAATAAAAATTTATTTTTAGAAGCGAGAAATTCATCTATGAGAATAATCTGCTTATATTTCCAATCATTCGTCGCGTTGGTACAATCTTCCTTATCGGTTGAAAAAAGCCTCTTTGGGGAGGAAAAGGAACGTGACCTCACACGTCGTTCTCGTTCCAGGTCTAAAAACATACTGGACTAAAACATGCGCAAAGAATATGCGCAGTAAATCAAAAAAGGTTCTTTGGGGAGGAGAAGGAACGCGACCTTACACGTTGTTCTC
This sequence comes from Pseudococcus jackbeardsleyi, assembly GCA_038380155.1. NCBI lineage: Eukaryota > Metazoa > Arthropoda > Insecta > Hemiptera > Pseudococcidae > Pseudococcus > Pseudococcus jackbeardsleyi. The sequence goes on from CM076240.1 coordinate 6,427,737, forward strand.
ATTCCAGGTCTAAAAACATACTGAACCAAAACATGCGCAAAACCTATGCGCAGTGAATCAAAATCTGAAATCGGTTCAAAAAAATTTTGTTATTTTTTTTTTGAGCGAAAGTGACCATTATGATAATTTGCGAGAATTTATTCGATCATTTATTTAAATTCTCGGTGCGCTATTTTTAATTAACGCTTCCTCATTAATTATGAAAACATTCCGAGTGACGTAACGGCGCCGAAAATTTTTTAATTAAATGTACATACAAATTACTAAATAACTCGGTTCCTTTTCTTTTATCTAGAAATTATTGTGTATACAATTACAATGTCGTTAAGGTAGAGAATTTTCATTCCAAATTATCCGCAATTGTATAATCATAGATTGTGGTATGTGGAGTGGGAGGATACCTGAGGAAGGTAGGATGAAGGGATGATAGATTGAGACTCGTTTATGGAAATGACTCGCATGACTCGTAACGAACTTTCGCGATAATGTAAATTTTTGTCTTTTAACGATATGTATTTTAGGGAATGAGTGAGTGTGAAAAAGTTTCATAAGTTTTGAGCGTTTTTGATAACAAAGAAAAGTAGGATTCGAGCATGGAGCTGGAAACGAGATAAAATAGGTGTATGCAATGTGGGTAGAATCTCAATGGATTTCCAAATTTGAATTGCATCATTTTATTTTGGAAAGGCTGGAAAGGAGTAAAGGGATATGAGGAATGCAGGCCCAATTTTTTTTTTTTTTTTTGATTAATTAGCTAAAGAACCTGTAAAGGATCCACAAAACAAAATCAACAAAAAATCGGCAAACATGACTCATTTTTGAAAAAAATTTCAAATAAATAGAATCATTTTCTGATTAAAATTTCCAGGTTAAAAAATTTTCCAGCTACTGGAAAAAAAATTTAAAAATTATTGGAAAATAGCTCAAGAAGTTTATTGGAAAAATTGTTCAAATACGAGTATTAAAATGAGAAACTTTGAAAAGAAATGAAAAAATTGTAGACTCTGTTGAAAGACACAAAAATTGGTAAAAATTTTTCTCGAATCGAAAATAATTGATTTTTACACCCTCCTCCTCATTCCACCATTGGCAACGCATTAGTGTTACAGTTGAAAGAAGGAAAAAAATTAAAAATTTTTCAAGAACAGAAAAACAATTCATTGATTTTTACTCATCACCACTTCTTTGTGATTTTCTAGAATAGACACGGAGTTGTAGAATCTCAAAAACTTGATTTCAGCAGGATAAAGAATTCAGAGAGGGAAGTGGAAAACGTGGAAATGTTCATAAAACAACCCTGATCTCAACATGGGAAAATTTTTATAATAAGGGAGTCTTCGTAGTCCGAATGTCTATTAAATCTGTAAAATGGAAATTCTTGTAATTTTATAGATTTTTTTGCCATTTTCATGAAAATTTTCTTGCTTCAAATTCACCCTAAAAAGATCTATTTTTTATCCTTCGATAAAAAAAATTCAAGGAAAGAGGAAAATGTTCAAAATATCACTTTTTGCAGTAAAGTAACCAAAACTTTGCTATTTTCTGATTCTTCTTGTTATCTTGTTTTCAGGGTACCTACAATACAATATTATGGGAATAATTTTTTCTAGCTTATTCAGGTTTTCTAGATCATTTTTTTCAAGTTTTTCAAACCTTTTCAACAAGATATTCATAAAACATGGAGGAGAAGGTAATTTTTTGCATGATGTTCAACTATCTTTTTTTCAAAACTCACTGTTTCTTATAAGACTTTTCAGAGGTCGCTGTTTTGGCTTCAATAACGTCTCAAATTCAATTCTGAATCTGAATTTCCCTCCCCTCACACAACTTGAATTTATTGGAGAAAAAAATGCAAATGAAAACAAAAAACGGTTTCAAAGCAAAACTACAATTAGGTTTTGAAAAAATCTCGAGAAAACGGAAGAAGTTCAACTCTCAATTTTCAAGTTTTCCAAAAAACAGACACCCTGATTTCATTACCAGAAGACAGCACTATTCAATAACTCAATTCTTCAAATCTATACTCTCATTTTTTTATAAATCAGCGAAAATTATCAAAAACCACTGGAAAACAGTAAAAATTGTAGCACAGTAATAAATCAGCGGAAAAATTTTCACTGAAAGCAAATGGTGTAAAAAATTGTTGGAAAATCAAGAAAAATTCACTGAAAAACAGTAAAATATCTGAAAATTGCTGAAAAATCAAATTCTTTGAAAAAATTAGCAGAAATCCATTAAAAATCAAAGAATCTCGCTGATTTTCACAGTGCTACAATTTTAAATTTTTTTGAAATGAGAAAGTAGCGATTTCTTCCTCTCCTCTCAACATCTCTTAATCCATTTTTCACACTTTAAAATCCTATACAGTCTCATCTCTCTCATTGGTATTGCACTTTTTCCACCCACCAACAAAATACCGATCAATTTTACGAACCCCTGCACCCTTGCATACCACCAAAACATTGAACTGCATACGCAGCCGATGTCATACGCACGTAGTCACGTCACCGAACTCGGCTTGTTCTTCTACACAGTTCGTCGTTCAATTTGCCATTGTAAATGCAAGCAGATGCATATTAGGATAGGCCATGAACAGGGTCAGTGACTTTTCGACGCACCTAATCGTTCGAAGTCGCTTCCTGCGACCTGCGGCTGGTTTTAACCCAACTATGGAGCCACGAAGGAGCCTTGGAATCGGATGATGTAGAAAAATTCATTTATCATGAGTACGTCCCATACTACACCATCAGTCGGGGTCGTTTACTTTATCGTAGGTTCATTTTTGATAGCATTGTATTTCTAAATTCACCTTTTATAATCTGAGATTTCCAGTACACCGAGCTAGACATAGGACGATGGCAAATTGCGGAATTCTCTTCCACAATTTGAAGATATCGAATCATTAGACCAATCATCTGATTCTCGAATAAAAATGAGAACTTATGGGTCGAAAAATTCCATCGACACGTGTCTAACGATGTTCATACACTTATGTAAATTCTCTGGCAGTTCGCATCATTGACCTTAAAGCTCGCCAAAACGAAAGAAAAAAAATTCAACTGAATCAATTACTCGGGAGAATCCTTCATGATAGCGAATTGCGGCACAGCGAGGAATAATTAATTGAGACTCGAGCAGCTCGACTATTGGGCAATTGAAAATGGCTAAAATGAAGGCAAGTTGTGCGCCGCCTCGTCTCCCAATGACCTTGCGTGTAAGCATAAATTCAACGCAACTTGCACAGGTCCTTTTGGCTGCTAATTGAGCACAACGAATATCTCAGATTAATAAACTTCAACACACGGGTCGACGAAAGAGCTTGGCACGGTATCTGTTGATCTCAGACCAAGAAGGACGGAAAATAATGCTGTATGGAGCCAACACAATAATATAAAATGGTTGCAAATTACGAGTATTCACAATCTTGCTAGTTCCTGTTTAATTTTGATGCAAATGGGATTTCACCGTTCTAAATCCAAAATTCTAAGTTTAAATTTTTCCAACTCTGAATTTTTTTAATTTTAAATTTTTGTCGATTGTATTCAATTTTTAAAAGTTCTCCAATCTCTATCATGGAAAATTTTTTAAATTCAAATTCTCTCAATTTTTTTAATCCTGATTTTTTCAAATTTCACATTTTCATTACTCTTTAAAATTTTTTTTAGAAAAAATAAAGTCGAAAAAAATTTGAAGAAAAATCAAAATTGAAAAATTTTCAACACTAAAATTATTTCCTTTGCTGCGATTTTTTTTAAATTAAAATTTTCTCAAAACTTCATCAATTCCGATTTTTAAAATATTTTCAATTTTATATGTATTTTGGAAAACAATTTTCATCGAAAATTTTTCCTCAATTTTTTTTTACTTTGAAATTTTTGTTTCTCGTATTCAAGTTTTTCAAAATTTCTACCAACTCAATATTTGGAATGAATTTTTAAAAATATGAAATGAAAAAATAAAGAAATCTAAGCTGGAAAATTTTTTGGAAAATTGAGGAAATTTAAATTTGATTTTTTTAAATGGAAAATTGTTATAATTCGATACAACTTTAATGAAAATTTAGAATTGAAGTTGAAAAAAATTGAGCTTGGAATTTTGGACTTGGATCGTCGAAATTCCATTTGCGTCAGAATTAATTAATAACTACAAGTTGCAATAAAATCCTTATAAAAAAATACTATTTTTAATTGAGGAAGAAAACTTCCATGACCGATAAGAGGACATTAAACTACATAAACACGATAACGTATCATCATAAGTTATCGACCTAGTAAAACACGTTGTACCGAAATTCATCTTTTCTCCGGCTTCTGCCTCTCACCACCATGGTGGCGCGTTTGGAAAATAAAAACCAATTTGCTCAACCTTTTCCACCTCGATTCCGGACCAGACCACGTTGCGGTAGGTATTCTTGAGTATTCGAGTCGCGAAAAATACCACATGTGCTCGCTTACCTGAAACAGAAAAAAAATTTCATTATTCGACATGTTTACGTGAAAAATTTATGTTCACTTTCGCGCAATTAAGTTTCTTAATGAGACGCGTAACGCTCGTAAAAATTTCTTTTTCTACCGCTTAATTTATCAGAGTCATCGGCCAGCGGGTTACGAAACGAGAACGGGGCGGAGGAGTGCTCTTTAATAAATCCCATTAATTCGTTCGGTCACCTATGCCCGTATATTAACCGCCTTTTACACGTGTTTACACTTTTTCTCCCAATCGCCTGAATGATGCACAGAAATACACGTTGTACTCGAGTCAGCCAAAAAAAATTATTTCGAGGGGTATGAACATTATTTTAAAGTTCACAGAAAACGCAGGTACCTTGCGAATGTGAGAAATAATAAAAGTTTTTTTCCACTGCTCATTTCTATTTATAAAGTTAATGCACCTCTTGTCTTATTCCTCTTTCGTCTTCACATTGTGCAATTTTTTAGTACAAATTATGAGCAGATTCAGATGATTTGAACAGCTGTGTCAATTTTTTCGAGGGCAGGGTGTTTGCTCCTCACGTGATGGTGATTTTCATTTTATTCGTGTTGCATGTGAATGGTTTTGATTTTCTTCAATCAATGTTCCATTCGTATGCTCAATTTCTCTGCCAGTTCCAAAAATGACATCAATAATTTTCAAAAATTTAATTCTCTGAAATTTCAATATTCAACTTATCTACAATAAAATTCAAGATCCTTTCCCACAATGTAGAACTCACTTGAAAATTGAAATCATTTCATCAATGAATCTAATTTCAAAATTTCAGAACTTGAAAGGCAAAAAATTTTGAAAATTAATTAAATTTTTTTAAAATTATTTTTCAAAACCTGAGAAATGTATCAAAAATTGAACAGTTTATCAAAACTGTGGCAATTTTTCAATCAAAAACATAAAAATTGGGACATTTTTTAAAAAATTGAAAAAAATCTTCAAAATTGCTGAACAATTTTTATTTTTTGACACAAATCAGGCAGTTTCTAAAACACATTCCAAAAACTTGAATTGAATAATTTTAAAGAAATAAAAATGTTTCTAAAGTTGGATACTTTTTTAAAATTGCGAACGATTTTTTTTTTTTTAATTTGGCCAGCTTTTAAAAACAATAACAGTTCCTTAAAACTTGAGCTATATTTTTCAAAATATGGACAATTAGTACCTAATCAATTATTAAAAGAAAATAATATAAATAAAAAAAAATTATGTGGATCGTTCGAAAATTTTAGCTTTAAAAAAAATACGAAAAGAACAAAAGTCAGACATGAAAAACTTGAAAATTTTTCATCAATAGATTGACATTTTGGCTTGAGGTGATGGTAAGCGAACTGCAAAAGTCGAATTTTTTCTTTAGAACCTATTAGAAATTATCATTTTACATAAGAGGTAGTTTTTCATGCAAAAGTCAAAATATGAGATTTAGTACCAAGGATTTACTCTCATTTTCGACTTTCCAAATCGATTGCAAGTAATTTCAAACTGATCTGAAGCCTCTAGAAATTTTTTCATGTTTCAGAAAACATACTTTGTAAAATATCGTTAAAAAGTGGAAATAAAGAAACTAGAAATATAATTATTTCAATATTTAATTTTAATACAAGGATAAAATTTGATTAGGTTTTGTTTCTGACAATGAAGAGATTTTCAAGCATCATAAACAACCATAAAGGTTACGAATAAGTAGTTTCATGAAAGTTAAAAAAAAAATAGATCCTGACTGGAATTTTTTGAAAATTTCAAAATAATTTTTTTATTTTGCTAAAAAATGGTAAAAAAATACCAAAATATTAATTCTCGACCGCTAGAGATTCTAAAATTAGATACCTGCTAAAAATTTTCAATTTTTAGAAAGACCTATTGATGAGTATATAACCATCATTGTGTCCACAGGATCTCAGGAACGAATATATTTGCCATTCTTGAAATTTTTCTTATCCTTAATTTTCGTACCATTTTTTTGCTTCAATTTTTCCCAAACAAGAATTCTCCTTTTTCGCCCTTGAATTAAATAATTTAAAGAAAAACGAAACGTTAAATAATCTTACTTTTCATAGTAAAATAACTAAAATTCTTGCTATTATTCTAATTTATATTTTTTTCCACCAAAGCAAAATTCTGACTTATCGAGTTCTATACATTTTTTTTTTTTTTGATTTTTTTGGCTGTACATAGATAGTCGTAGATACCTTGATAACTCGAAACAAAAACCTAATACCAGAAGGTTAAAATTGGCCCCACCACACAATAGCAGCAGACATTTAAAAATATCTTATCGTTTTTCTTTGTATTCTGATAATTCATCAGAACCAACAACTTTTAAACGAGTGATTATTCTTAAAACTGAACAGAAACACTCGAAAATTTTGAATTTGAACAACGGGAACCAATATTATTTTACGTCCAAAGAAACATGAACGTCTTATTTCGACAGCGATATTTTTCAACTTTCGTCCATGCGATGTCTCAGTTCCCCAAATTGTTCAATATTACATCAAAAAATAGATTTATATTTCGCTTGATTCTATTGTTCTGTTTAATCGCGAGTGTAACCTACGTGGGCATCAACGTTATAGAATTTCGTACCGAACCGAAAACAGAAGTTAATTCTCAACAACTGACTGAGTAAGTACTTGGATGAAAATCATAAATATTTTTCGTAAAAATTTCACAGCTTTGGTTTATAATTTTGTAGAAACGCAGACGAATCTTTAGTATACGAATGTTGCACCCCGCAAAATTCATCATTCCGGAAAAATTTATTCTTCCTCAAGACTCACAAAACCGCCAGCTCGACCGTACAAAATGTTCTATTACGATTCGCTCTCAGGCATTCGCTGGATATAATGTGCATCCCTTACAGCGCGTATTATTTCCCCATAACGGATTTATCGATACCACTTCAGACGAGAACTTTCAACAACAAATATAATATTTTTGCCCATCACGTGATCTACGATTATCAAAGGCTCAAAAAGTATCAGTATCCGGACACGAAGCTGATAACAATAATGCGTAACCCAGCCAAGCTATTCAAATCAATGTATGATTTTTTTTTCCTCAACATCACCACTGGCATGAAATTACCTGAATTCATAAACTCTACGAAAAAACCGGACTCATTTTTCATCATAAGCAGCTGGTTTGCCTACGTAGGCTACAACGCAATGAGCTTCGATTTGGGTTTCGATTTGCAGCGAAATTCCAAAAATCAAACCGCTATAGATGAATTTGTTGAAAAACTCGATCGCGAATTTGATTTCGTTTTGATCGCCGACCATATGGAAGCATCTTTTATTCTGCTGGCTAATTTAATGGGATGGCCTTTAGAATACGTTTCGCATTTGATGATCAACAAGACACCTCGTGATTCGGGAAATACCTACACGCTGACGCCGCACGATGAACTCGTTCTAATGGATCTGAACCCGGTCGATACTCGTATTTATAATCATTTTTTGAAGAAATTTCTAAAATGCGTCGATCAATATGGCGAAGAAAGATTACAACAGCAAATTATTCAATTAAGAATAATGAATGAAAAATTGAAGAATAGATGCGTGGGAGGAACGACCAGACATTTCCTTCTGAATTCTCTCGATTACGTACCGAAAAATGGATCAGATTTGGAATGCAAGTACGCATTGAGTGACGAGATGGAGATGGAAGACATAACTACGAAAGAACAAACCAAAAAATCACGACGAAACTCGGGTGCAAAACGGTCTTCTTGAGAAATCCTTCTGTATACATTGGAATCAATTTTACAAATTGAGAAAAAATTAATGGAAAGTACGAGGTATTTACTTAATTATCCATCGAATTTGAAAAATTGCAATTCTGAAAAAAAATTTCAATTCACAACGGCTTAAAATTGACCAATTTCATGTGAGCCCTGACGATTTTATTCGGTCTGTTTCAAAACAACGAAAGGGAGTTTATGAAGAAAAAATGTTCTCTATTATGAAAATTTAAAATAATCATAATTTTCTATAATAGAATGAAAATTTATCAAGCCTGAAGGAAGCGAAGGTGAAAATTTTTGTAAAAAAGGGTCATCATCAAAATCTAAAATTACATGATTTTTCCATCATTTCAGGTGTCAAAAAATTTACCCATTTTTTCACTGGAGATTTTTCAAAGAGCCTTTCCTAATAAGATGGTGAAATCCGCCCCTACACCGTTTGGGCTGAAACTTACCCAAAATGTTAGTCTCGATGTAAAACATCCCCAAAAAAATTTTTGGCTCGATCCCCCCACCCCAACCCGAGTAAAATGGCCGTAAATGTCCGAAATTCAAAAATTCGTAGCTTTGAAAGGGGTGGTTCAAAATTTTTGAAATTTTCACAGAAAATAGTTGATGGGTAGGTGTATATGTGAGAATTTTTTCAAATTTTTTTTCGCACATTTGGGGGGGTTTCGTGGGGTTTGAAAACTTCAAAAATTCGTAGAAAAAAATCGGGGGACCCCTCGCTGGAATTTTTTAAAAAGTTGGTATTACCCTTAGGTATAACATATATTTTTTCAGACCCCGTGAGGTGCAACATGGTCAAAAAAATCCAAAAACTATGAAAAACCGTGTTTTTGACGTTTTTTTCGCCATTTTCACACCTCTCAAGGTCAATATTTTGGAGACCAATTAAATTTGGTTTAATAAGGGGTTCACATATTCAGAAATTACATTTTTGAATAATCGAGCCTCAAACAGATGATTATAGCGTCGCGGCGCTTTTGATTGTTAATGATACATCAGTCCAGTGCAATTGGACAAAAAAATGGTAGCGTACGGAAAAAATCCCGATCCAAGTTTTTTTGGCCCAATTGATTCAGGGCACCATACCGAACAATATGATGAGACTTTTTGCCCCCCCCCCCCAGTGTCGGAGGCACCTAAGCAAGGGGTTAAACCCCCAAAAATTTGGTTTCGCCTTATAACTCCCCGATAAGGCAATTTCTAAAAAAAATTGGTATTGAGTTTGCAGTAAACTATGTAGGTAGATATTTTTACTTTTTCGTGCAAAATGCAAACTATGCCTTCCAACACCACCACGAAAAACCCTTATACTTGTGAGAAAACATTCGTATTGGAACAGCGGCTTTAAAATTATTACAGAAAAGCCATTGAAATGAAGATAGAACTTTCTGATTTCCATCAGCATTCCATTCCTTGTAGTATTTTGAGTCGAAAAAGCTATTTTTCATTTTTTCGTACTCGAGAGAATGGTGAATCGAAAGTGATCATGATTGTGACTGAGAAAAAAAAGCAATCAAGAATTACTTGAGATATTTTGTTCAAATTTTATGATGAAAAAAAAAAGAAAAATTCGGTAAAAATTTGAGGATTCGAGGATGGTATCAAATCCCAAGATTTTTTACACGTAAATACTTGATGCTTAAAGAAATTTCCCATTCATTTACTCCCAAACATCCTCCGTGTGAGCCATTTTAAGGTTTTTTTTTTTTTAAGAAATAACATCAGAAATGACCTTCCCGGGGGGGAGGGATATGGTTTTTGATACCACTCCCGATATTTTCAAGAATTTCAGAAAATTCAGAACAGAAAATTAAATCAATTTTCGCTCGTTTTTTTTCTCAGTCTCACTCGTCATCAACTTCGGCTCACGCCCCTCACTCAAGTGGACGAAAAAAAGAATAGCTTTTCCGATAATCGAATGCCGCAAATCAGAAAATTGTGTCAATACGACTGCATGTATAAGGGTATTTCGTGGGGCGAGTTATAAGGTGAAACCAAATTTTTGGGGGTTTAACCCCTTGCTTAGGTGCCTCCGACACTGGGGGGGGGGGCAAAAAGTCTCATCATATTGTTCGGTATGGTGCCCTGAATCAATTGGGCCAAAAAAACTTGGATCGGGATTTTTTCCGTACGCTACCATTTTTTTGTCCAATTGCACTGGACTGATGTATCATTAACAATCAAAAGCGCCGCGACGCTATAATCATCTGTTTGAGGCTCGATTATTCAAAAATGTAATTTCTGAATATGTGAAACCCTTATTAAACCAAATTTAATTGGTCTCCAAAATATTGACCTTGAGAGGTGTGAAAATGGCGAAAAAAACGTCAAAAACACGTTTTTTTCATAGTTTTTGATTTTTTTGACCATGTTGCACCCCCTCACGGGGTCTGAAAAAAATATATGTTATACCTAAGGGTAATACCAACTTTTTAAAAAAAATTCCAGCGAGGGGTCCCCCCCGATTTTTTTTTCTACGAATTTTTGAAGTTTTCAAACCCCACGAAACCCCCCCAAATGTGCGAAAAAAAATTTGAAAAAATTCTCACATATACACCTACCCATCAACTATTTTCTGTGAAAATTTCAAAAATTTTGAACCACCCCTTTCAAAGCTACGAATTTTTGAATTTCGGACATTTACGGCCATTTTACTCGGGTTGGGGTGGGGGGATCGAGCCAAAAATTTTTTTGGGGATGTTTTACATCGAGACTAACATTTTGGGTAAGTTTCAGCCCAAACGGTGTAGGGGCGGATTTCACCATCTTATTAGGAAAGGCTCTTTTGAGCGTTTTGAGGGAGAAAAATGGTCAAATGAAAAAACTACATCGAAATGGCATTCAACGCGTAAGAAAATCCCGATAAACGTTGTTCTTGCGATCACTTTGGTCAAATTCTCAATTATTTTTTATTGTTTGAATTTTTTCAATCGTGAAATGTGAAACCCCACAGAAAAAAGTGAATTTCGAGAATTCAGGTGAAATGAAATAATATGACCTGTTGAACACGAATTTGACTTCAGTTATTACCTAAATTTTTTTACTTGAAAAAATAGGGGGAAGGGTAAAATATAAAATTAAGCCATTTTTCACCGATCTCTCAGTCAAAAATTACTGATTTTTTCCAACAAATTGAGAATTTATTGAGAAATCAGGGGGTTTTAACTGAAAGATCAGTAGAAAATCATCAATTTTTGAGATAAAATTACTAAAATACTGCTCAAGCGAAGCGAAGGCGAACATTTTTTGGAAAAAAAATACTGTTTTGTGCCCTTTTATACATCTTAAAGATAAAAAATTCTTTTTTCCGAGCTAAAGGAGGAGGCTAGAGTCCCCTGCCCCATTAAGCGCACTCCTGATTTTCATTCTTTTCAAGCTAAAATGGAAAACAATTTTTGACAGGTGTTCTTAGGGATGGGCTACCATTCCACAACAGCAGAAAAAATTTAAGAGCGTGTAGAGAAAACAGCCAAGCACAAGGTGATTTAAAAGAAAAATTATATTTGTATAATTGAGTAAATTTTTAAACTGGGCTCAAGACAGTTCACCAAATTTTACAAGAATTCGAATTTTTAACCAAAAAAATATTTTCATCAATTTTACACTTACACTTTGAATAAACATATTATTAAGACCAAACTGAAATCACCCCAGACCACATTTTGTTTTTTAATGTAATTTCATCAACATAGAAAATCGCTTCGATAAAAGTAAAAAGAAAGAAAGCTGACTTTAAAGAAGGAATGGTCAGAAAAAAAAACTACTTCAAAGAAGATAAGTACATATTATTAACATACATGTACTTGAACCATACGACAAAGTTAGATAATTTAACAAAAACAACGTAAGTTTTATGCATAGAGAAAAATTAGGTACATGTTTTAAAGTAGGAAAAAGATGGTCACCATTAGTTGCTCGATATTTTCCATACTTTAACTAAGTATTTTAGTTTTTTAAACATCATGTACAATCCTCTATTGAAAAATAAATTTTGGCTCAGCCTGTTTCTGTTATTATTTCTAATAGCCAGTGTAGTTTATGTGAATGTCAATACTGAAGAATTTCAGAAACTTGAAGCAAAGAGCAATTCTCAACCATACATCGAGTAAGTTGCTAACTGAATATTATTAAAAATAAATTAAGTCTGCATACTAAAAAAAAATTTAAACAGACACATTTTTTCCAAAAAATAAAGAAAGAAAATTATCCAAAAAATAATAATAAAGCCCCATTTACTTTATTCTAAAAAAAATAATATCTATCATAAAACGATAATATTATCTATAATAGTTATCGCGAAATTTAATAAAATTCATTTTCTTCGAATTACATTTCGGGCGAAGATTTCAGTTGAAGAATCTCGTTTAGCTTCGTTCGAGCATTCATTCGATTAAAATTAAAAAAAAAAAAACCATGTACGTTATCTAAGGAAAAAAATAGTAAAAATCAAGAAAAGTGGATGAATTATCTTGAAAGTTCTTTTTTTTCAAATGAGCCAGATAAACTTTTTTCCAATTCAAAATATGACTCTTCAACAACTTTTTCTTCTCAATTGTTTTCACGATTTTTTGTGAAAAAGGAAAGAAGATGGGAAAATATGACTTGTGATATAAAATTGGATTTCCATTTCCTATAGGATTAAAAAAATTTATATTAAAATTTCTATCTAAGATAATTATTGTAATTGCTCTTGATAAAATTGGGATAGAAAGAATTAATAAAATAGATGTAACAATAATAGATCAAATATAAAGTGTTAAGGGCATAGTTTCCATAATTTTTTGCCTGCTCTGCGCCTGCCGATTTACATACAAAAATCCAAGATTTTTCAAATTCAATTTTTTCGTAAAATATTCTACATAACGAGAAAACCATACGTACGTTTTCAGATATCATCTTGACAATTGTACATTTACACATTTGAACCAATTTCATTCCTCTCATTATGCGTAAACTAATATTTAATGAACTCCCATAAGACCAATGTAAATCGGCAGGTGCAGAGCAGGCAAAAAATTATGGGAACTATGCCCTTAAATTATTAAAAAAGAAATGGCTACCTATTAGAATTTCTATTGAAAAAGAATTTTTTCGAAAATAGATGGAATAATGTGTGCAGTTTGGAAAAAACATTCTTCAATTAATCAGAGATTTTGTTTAGGATAAAAATTTTTTTCAGTTCATAACGTAGCATAATTCATAACAATTTGATTTTTTTATCATTTTTCCGCAGAAAATTCGACGAACCTTTGATTTACAAATGTTGCACTCCGCTAAACTCATCCCTCCGCACCAAATTGTTCTTCCTCAAGACTCACAAAACCGCTAGCTCGACCGTGCAAAACGTTATATTACGATTCGCCATCAGACATTCTTTGGATGCGCTGGGTGTGAATTACTTCATGTATTATTTACCACTTACGGACCTGTCGTTATATCCAGGAACAAAAACGCCCAACAATAAATACCAAATTTTTGCCAATCATATGATATACAATTACGAAACACTTCAACGGTATCAGTATCCGAATACATTGATGGTAACTTTAATGCGTCATCCGGCCAAATTGTTCAAATCAATATACGATTATTTTCGAGTCGACCTTTTTACAGGAATGAATTTACAGCAATTTATAAACGCTCCGGTAAAACCACCTATAATCGCTGGCCCCTCTAGTTTCATAGCGTACAGAGGATATAATCAGATGAGTTTTGATCTTGGTTTTGATTTGAGTAAGAATGCCAAAAATCAAACCGCCATTGACAAATTTATAGAAAAAATCGATCGCGAATTTGATTTCGTCATGATTACTGAGCATCTAGAAGCATCTTTGATTCTGCTGGCTAATTTTATGGGATGGCCTTTGGAGTACGTTACGCATTTTCATATAAATTCCACACCTCGAGATTCCAGCAACAATTACACACTGACACCGAGTGATGAACTAGTTTTAATGGAACTGAACCAGGTTGATACTCAATTATACCGACATTTTTTGAAAAAATTTCTCAAATGTGTTGAGCAATATGGCGAGGAAAAATTACAGCAGCAAGTGATTCAATTGAAAATGATGAACGAACGGCTGAAAGAAAGGTGTGTGGCGAATGTGACCAAAGGGGTTATTTTAAACGCTGTTGAATATTCACCAAGAAATGTTTCCGATATAGAATGCAAATACCTCACAAATAACGAAATCGATATGGAATTCGCTGCTATTAATGAACAAATCAAACGATTATCTCAGCCAAGAATCAACGAATTGTATTTTCGGTGAATGTGCTCCAGTCGAGCTAATTCTGATCGTAAACTAGTAACGCTTGGACAGAAGCTCGAATGAAATTGAAAAATGGCACTTCGGTGACGAGCAAAATACACAAATTCATCAGAAACAAAAGAAGCCGATTTTTTTCTAATTTTCTCATGTTAAGGATTTAAAAAGTAATACGAAAATGTTCAAAAAATTCTTGTTTTCATACAAGCGTACACAAATTTTCCAGTTTTTTTCAGCGTAAAAGTAGGTATCTCAAAATAAAAACAAAATGAGTAATTGGTTAAAAACTTTTCGGAAAATTTCAATTCACATTTTATTTTGCTAAAAAAAAATTATAAGAAAATGCCAAACCATTATCTCTAATTATCATCATTATTATCAGTATTCATTTGCGATCCAGCCGAGAAAAGGGACCTTGTGTGAAAAAAAATCGATGTCTTTATTTTTATGTGTTTGGTCCAGATTTGGTGTCATTTGGAGTAAAAACGTGAAAAATGAGGCATCAATTTTTTTTACACAAGGTCACAATTGCTATGAATTAAAAAAATTGAAAAAATTCACGCATAACGATTCTATCAGCCTTTTCAATTTTCGTCCAACTAAAAATGATTTTCTGAAGGATACGAAAAAACAGGTATTTAAAATACGTCATTATTTTTATCTATTCCGACTCTAGTGATTTGATAATTCAACAAAAGTAGAAAATTTCAAACTTCGCGTAAGTATTTCAAGCACAGTTGAATAAAACGTTCAAAATTCAAACTTTTACAAAAATGAACGAAAATTTTTTCGACGAGAAATTGTTCAAAATAAACACAAATTTGCAATTTTGATCGGATTTTTTTCGACACTCATTCATTGAAATTTTAAAAAGAGGTTAAGCTTTTTAGACAATTAAAATGCCTTATTGAGAAAAAATTGCATAAAATTCAATGGAAGATCCTTCTTGGTTTCTCTTTTAACGACTATATTGCTGAAAAAATATATAATTTCAACTTCTGAATGCCTATTTTGAAAAATCTCTCCTCATTCTTGCTTGAATCGTGTAAAAATTAACAGTGTTTTTAAAAACAACAACAAAAAACACCCCAAAAATATTCAAAAAATCGCAAACCCGATTTTTTTTTCTCTAACTCTCTTAATTTGAATCGGCCAAATTGACTGATTGAAATCGACAAAATTGAGTCACTGCAGGAATCAGTGAAAAAAATTACTGATTCAGTCGGTGAATTTTCATTATCGAATCAGTAAAAAAAAAGTCACCGATTCAACCAGTCATTAATTACTGATTCGATCAGTGAAATTTTATTTTTACTGATTCAGTAATGAAAATTCACTGATTAAATCAGTAAATTTTGACTGGTTCAATAATGAAAATTCACCATTTGAATCCGTAATTTTTCACTGATTGGCAGTAAAAATTTCACTGATTAACAGGAGAGGTAGTGGAATTTGACTGATAATCAGCGACTTGATTTTCTCCATTTCATTAGTGAGTTTTGGCATTTTTGATTGATTCAAATTTAGAGAGAATAATTACTTACTCAACTTTGGTACGTTCTTGTATACACAAAGGAGTATCCAAGGCTTTTTTCTGCTCTCTTAATTTGAATTACTCAAAATTGAGTGATTTAAATCGACAAAATTAAGTCACTCTCACTGTAGGAATCAGTGAAAAAAAATACTGATTCAATGAGTGAATTTTCATCACTGATTCAATAATGAAAACTCACTGATTAAATCAGTAAATTTTGATTGATTTCAATCAGTCAATTAATTTTTACTGTTTCAATAATGAAAATTCCCTATTTAAATCAGTAATTTTTCTCTGATTGACAATAAATTGGCACTGATTAACAGGAGAATCAGTGGAATTTAATGGATTATCAGTGACTTGATCTTCTTTATTTCATCAGACAATTTTGGAATTATTAACTGATTCAAATTTAGGGAGTGAAACTCGGCAAAAAAATCCACCACAGAAAGCGACTTGTTAGGTACACTCTTGAATTGAATCAATCAAAATCTAAA
Organism: Pseudococcus jackbeardsleyi; assembly: GCA_038380155.1. Lineage (NCBI taxonomy): Eukaryota > Metazoa > Arthropoda > Insecta > Hemiptera > Pseudococcidae > Pseudococcus > Pseudococcus jackbeardsleyi. The sequence continues at coordinate 6,444,279 of CM076240.1, forward strand.
ACATCAACTGACTGAAAGAGACGGAATCATGTCACTGATTGGTGGTGAAATTTCACTCATTTTCCTGGTAATCAGTGAAATTTGACTGCCAATCAGTGAAAAATTACTGATTCAATCAGTCATTTTTTCACTGATTTTTACAGTGACATAGTTCTGTCAATTTTATTAGTCAATTATATTTTTTGAATTTTTGCAAAAATGAATAAAAATTTGTCCAAGTGAAATTGTTGCAAAGAAATATGAAATTCCTGTTTCGACAGTGATATTTTTGGCATCTCATTCATTCGATTTTTCAGTTTCCCAAATTCTTCAGTTTTACATCAAAAAATAAATTTATATTTTGCTCGATTCTATCGTTATTTTTAATCGTAAGTGAAACGTACGTAGGCATCTCAAACCTGAAAACAGATATTTCAAGTTTTACCAACATTATCTAAATAAATTGCATCCTTGCCCAGAAATTTTCGGACAACTCGAGGATCACTAATAATAAATTTCCCAACCACGACTAGCATAAGTATTTTCTCTGGATCCAGCATATTTTCAACTTTGTGAATAAAAATATCATTTTATAGGACATTATCTTTCCAACCTTCGCAAATGACAGTACAATTAATTAAGCCTGACTAAAAAATGTTTTCTCGAGGTAGTTATCATTTTGAGCTATTGGCAGTGCAGTGTGATAACGCAACGATATAGCGGAATTCTTTGACGTGGACTATTAAAAGACCAAAGGTATACACGATTTTTTCAACGCGTTTCTTTTTTTTTTTCAACATGTACAATTTTTTATTAAAACGAAAGATTCTTATTTCTGTGACTGTAACTTTAATTCTACTGACATGTGTATTATACGTTGCCATCAATCTTCAAGAATCCAATGGAATTACACTGCCGATAACTTTGATAGATCTAAATTTTCGAGAATTCAATACATCAGCCGTAGAACAATCTTCAGCAACGATTCCTGCCACCAGCGAGTAAGTATTTTGAGAAAATACCTTAACCATATACCTGGAAAATTCATACTCGAAACGAAACATTTTTACGATTCTACTGTTTATAGAGCACTGGAGAAGCCACCTTTGTCATCGATGTTCGACTGCTGCAATCAGTTAAACTCATCTCTGCGTACAAATGTTTATTTCATCAAAACCCATAAAACCGGAGGCTCGACGGTACAAAATATAATACTACGATTCGCCATGAGGAACGGTTTGGACGTGATAAACATGATGTATTTTATGTACTATGTGCCATTTTCGGACGCTTCGATGTTTCCGCAAGCGAGGACACCGAACAACAAATATCATATTTTAGCTCATCACATCAGATATAATCCCGAATTGGCCCGATATCAGTACCCAAATACCGCGATGGTCACATTACTGCGTCACCCAGCTGAATTATTTCAATCAATGTACGAGTATTTTCGTCTAAATGATACGACAGGTTTGACTTTCCAGCAATTTTTAAACGTTTCGATAAAACCAGCGTACTTCTTCCACTCGACCAGCTGGATGGCGTACAGAGGATATAATCAGATGAGTTACGATTTGGGTTTTAATCTGGAGACAAATGCCGGTAATCAGACAGCCATTGACGAATTTGTTGACAAAATCGATCGAGAATTTGATCTGGTCATGATCACCGAACATATGGAAGAGTCATTGGTACTATTGGCCAATTTAATGGGTTGGCCGCTGGAATACGTTGCTCATTTGAAAATCAACGCCAGGCCTCCAGATCCGAATCGTTATAAGTTGACGACTTCGGATAAATTCATTTTAATGGATTTGAATCACGTGGATACTCAATTATATCATCATTTTTTGCAAAAATTTCTGAAATGTGTGCAGAAATTTGGGGAGGAAAAATTGAAACGAGAAGTGATAAGGCTTAGAATGCTGAATAAACGATTTAAAGAGAGGTGTGTGGCTGAGGAACACGTGGGTGGTTTAATGGAAGGGCAATTGAAAGCAATTGAGTATGTACCTAGGAATACGTCGGATTTAGAATGCGTTTACGCCACCAGCTTGGAAATACCGTTGGAATTCGCTGTATTGGACAAACAGTACAAAAGATTGCAGGAAGCGTTTTTAAAAACAATGATGAATGGAATTACGATTAAAAAAATTGACGAGGGGACTGAAAATAAGACTGCTTTTACTTCAAATTCAAATGGTTCAATTCGAAACACAATTATTGAGTAAGTATGTTGCAAAATTTTAAGACCCAAGATCACTTTGTCCACTTTAGAACAGAAGAGAAATTAGTTTTTGATATAATCTGTAATTCAATTCAACAAACAACAATTTTTTTCATTTTTGGAAAAAATCGAAATTCAAAAACTTGAAAAATGTCTAAAATAGTTATTTTCTCAAATTAGGTTCTCTAAATTGTAAAATGGATGTCATTTTTGAACTCAGCGTATCCAAAAACCATGAAATGGACACCAATGAAGGATTTTTATCATTTTTCGACCATTGTCTTTACCCCCCTCCCCCAAAATTGAAAAATGGCTTATCAACGATAAAGATGAATCTTGAAGGCGATTTTTCCATGTTTTAAATGGATCAAAAATTTCAATCTCATGACTCGAATCTGAAATGCTTTGTATGTTGAAGAAGTCAAAATTTTGGAAATTTGGAACGAGGGGCTGAGGGGGGCAATCCCTAAAAACTGATAAAACATCGACATGTATATCGATTTCAAGGTTATCGAGGGTACTGATTTCAAATCTGATGTCCAATTTGAGCCAAAATCACATCCATCTTCAATAGGTAGATACCAAGAATTTCGAAAAAAAAAATTTACAGCTAGAATGTTAAATAATCTTTTCAACCAACATCGAAGAAATTCAAGAGAAAAAACAGATAAAATAATCAAAGGTCATACCCATGGCATTTTTTTCCTCGGTCTTTATTCTTTGTACAATCGCACATAGGTATACTTTATACGAATACCTACGTTGTTTATTATTAATAACACGTGTTTTAACCCATCTTCTACATGTACGTCTTTTTATTCGTCTTTGTGTATCTCAACTCGCGAGATAACGCGTCGTACTTGTATTCTCAATTTACCACCCTAATTTCATTTAACTCGAAAGCATAAAGGACGACTGAAAGCAACAGGGTGCGCATTTAACATACATACGCCAATGGATCCATCTTATTTTTCACAACCTTTTCCTTTGTAAGTACAAAAGCGTAACGAGAAAGAAACGAAAAACGCGCGTGAATTTTTTTTTTCAACGCAAATCCATTTTTATAACATTTTCCCATTTCGTCTGGCAACTTTTTCACGCGCAATGAGATACACGTCAAAATTAATTTCAAAGCTTTGACTCGCCGAGGTGGAAAATTGCGTTAGTATGTTTCTCGTGCTACAGTTAACCCTGCGTAGAGCTTTTAAGAATGTGATATTTTGAGAGCGAATTGATACCAAGGTAGCCTGCATTATTTTTTAATGAACAAGTCTATTTAATAGCTCAGACAACACATCGTATTTGCGAGATCAAGAAGATTATCTTATCTATCTGTTTTAAGGCGATTGGATAGAAAGAAAATGAGATGGAACTGAGATGTGATAGAATAGGTTTTCAAGCTCTCATTCCCCATATTTTATCGAAAACTTTTATAAAATAAAAATAAAAGTTGAATGGAAAAGTTCAAACAAGAAATCAACTTTCGTTCATTCAAAATTTCATTCAAAATTTTTGTTCAATTATTTATTGAAAATACTTCGCAAGTATTGGTTGATTGAAAAATTCTCTTGAAGCCAAATTTCCTGTATGAATTACATGTTTTTTGAGAGCAAATCTTACTTTAATCTTAGTGAGAAAAAATGAAAAAAGCCAAATATCTTCAAACTGGAAGAGGCGAAGGGAGGAGAGGGGAGGGGAGAGGAGGGGGTCATTCCAAAAGTTTTGTTCGTGAAAACTTTTCCAAAAAGTTACTAAATTTAGAATAATAACAGTAATAGAAAAAGATAGAAGAGAAAATTGAAATTTTTTCACAGAAGAATTGTTTTTTTCAAGTTTGAGTAAAATTGGAAATTCTCGTCCAATTTTTAGCGAATCTCACAAAAAAAAATTAAAGCAGGTAACGTTGAATTAATCCCAATTCTTTCTAATTCCATGTACAAGATTTCAATTTTTCCAATAAAAAATTACGATTTTGGGCATTAAAATCATAGGGTCTAAAAAGTGTCTTCAATTATTGCCAATATCTACGTTTAATATTTTCTATTTTTCACAAAAAATATCTCGTTCCTTCAAATTCTCGACCTACAAAATATATACTTATATATATTTTTTAAATTGATCGACCAATTATTGATGATTAGATCTCAGATCAATCAATCGGACTATTTAATATCAAAATTCAATTCGATTACAAAAAATGAAGTTTTTTCGTGAATTTTGATCAAAAAAATTTGTTAATCGAAAAATCAGCATTTTTTCATTCATCGATAAATTTGACTTCAATTTATTGCTATTTCATTAACCAATCATTTACTATTTTTTTGGGTCACATTTAGGGACAAACCAAAATTCTCTTCTAAATGAGAGAGCAGAGAGCAAAAATGGTCGACTGAAATGTAATTTTTCGAGGTAATTTCCTAGATTGACCTTTCAAATTGTCACGACCCGATCATAATATTTTTAAGATGATCTTATTTTAGTTTTTCTGTGCTCCTTTTTTTAAAAACATTTTTCATTAGTGTAAAAAATAAAATAATGAGCAATTTTCTGCAGTGTTCAAAAAAAGTAAAAATATTAAAAATTACATTGATCATTTTTATTCAATCATGATTTTTTCGACTATTGTAATAATCGTTTTAAAAAATTTCGTAACGTTCTTCATAAAATTCATGGCCAATCCACATTGAAAGAATTTGTATGAAATAATTGAAAAATATTACATTATTTTTTGAAGAATTTTCCAAAGCAATGAATGAATTTTCTGAAATAAAAATGAACCTCACTTCACTCGTTCTTCATTGAATAAAAAGCAGGAAAAATAAAATTTTCACAAAAGTTGTAAAAAATTACTTACTCATTTATACTTCTTAATCTAAAGTTGAGTAGGAATTCGCAACTCACCTGTAACAAAAAAAAAATGAAATGCTTATTAATTGATGGTAAACTGGAGCTACAAAAAATTAAGCCAAAAAAACAACAAAATTTGACTGTGAATATCCGTCAGATCTTTATGAGGAAAGAATGTCATACTCTCTCCTCTAAATCGGTTCAAATAATTCCAAATTTTCGATCCACATCTTCTCAAACGCAAAATCACGGATTTTCTAAAATTTCAATTTCGAAATCTCATGAAAAATCTAAATTCTCTCAATCTAGCCTGATTCTACCAACCACATCAACGACGAAACTCATGGATAAAAAATAAACGCCTGGCGAATGGAAAATTCCACATTGAAGGAAGTATTGTTGGCAAAGATAAGCCTAATGTCATTGATCCATCTTTACCCACTGTGCACACAAGGCTTGTTCAATGTTCACACACCTGAGCTGTTCTTGGATCGCACGAGGAGGGCAGTAGCAAGCTGTAGGTAATTCATGTATAAAAATCGACCTCGTAAGTGATTTTTTTTTCATTTTACAACCGCGTATGTAAGAAAATAACATCGAAGGACGATACATTGTAAACCGAAGTAACGTGGCGTACGGTTCAACTACCTGGGCTCTCCTAAGGCGAATATTTCGGGCTTCGGGGAGGCTCGGGTGGGCCGTTGAAAAGCTGGCGGAATGGACATGAGCAGGAGTAGATGCGATCAGTATGACGGCCGTTTGCGGTTTGGACTGTTGGGTTTTGTGTTCGGTTACGTCGTACTCTGACAGTCGATTCAACATATGAAAAGTTGACCATGGCGACCTTGTAATACGCGGTTCGTCCTCTTCGGGTCTCCCTCTACTTTGCGGTATTTACGAGTACATGTGGATTGTAGTAGGTTCCGCCAAACGTGCAGGGTGTGACCCTTGCATGCGTTGTGGTCGCTCGGCCACGTTGGTCTGAGATATTTCGTCAAAGTTCACTAGCCGCGAGCTTGCGAATTACCCAGCTCCTTCGTAGCGAGAATCTCGAATGGGCAAATTCCGGATACGTCGTCAGCGTCGTAAGCAGCTGAGCTGCGAAATGCCATAAAGACCTGATAACGGGTCTAATTTTACACATTGCCATTACGTAACAAGCTGATAAGCTGTTTATGATTTTTCGCCAGCAATTAGAAATCTTTTATTGGTCAACGCACTCGATTTTCGCCATCGTTGATTCCGCCGCAATCAGCTCGTATAATTTTTTAATTATTCGTCTAATATTATTAATGGATTCGAAAAGTCGTAACAGTCGGTTGATTTTTTTCCTTCGGCCCATTCATTGTTTTAAAAAAAGCACAGTCTCGATAATGGCTGGATTTTTTGATGTGACAGACACGTCGCACGATTGCGACTTCGGCCCTGGCTAAATTAACAGCTCGTAAATTTCTACGATATTCAAAGCCTCTCGCAGCAGTCGCACTATTAAACTTGGTAATTGGATTTTTAATTCGATCGATCGTTTTATGCCTGCGTGTACTTCGCGAACCCACAAAACCTGCTCCACCCCGCCAGCGTCGATATACAAAGCTATTAAAAAGTCATTACCGGCAACTGTCTGCGTTCTTATTCAAAATAAAAAAAATTTTCGGACTGAAAAAAAATGCACTTTCACTTTCACGCTACCGAATGAAAAAAAAAAGAGCAGACGTATACAAATGCGGAAAACACCTCGCGTACTCCCACCCTCAACGCACGTGTTTACACCAGACAAAAGTGAAAGTATATTTTTTCAATCCCCTGCCACGCCGCAGCTCTCGACAAAGACGTAGCTATACAGAGCACTCGCCAAACGAAAGTAAATGTGTTGAGAGTTGTGTCGTCGTCCGATCTTTCAACCCCTTCGAATCACGTAATTAAAACCGAAAGTGTACCGGTCTACCAGTCACTTTTGTACCCCTGGATTGTTCGAGAAAAAAGATGAAAAAAACTGGTCGAAAGTAAAAGTACACGCAGAATTGTGTGTAGGGTGCGGACTCGGACGTACGGTTTGAAATATTAATCGCCATTAAGGTTTGTATATACGTCAAGGTCAACTCGATGACTGACGTCGTTGACCTTTAAAGCGATAAAATAAATTTCTGCCTGATAACAATTTAGGTAAGTGAAATGGAAACGAGTGTTTTTTCTTTGAACACGATTTTCGATCTCGATAAAACATTGTTGGAGAATTTCGAAAAGATTTTTTTTTACAGATTGGAATTTCGATACGAAGCCCTGAAAGAGACGAGGCGAATTTTCTACAGAGAATCGTAGGCTTAATTAAAATATGAATTTTTGAGCAGGTTCGTGGGAAAAAATGGAGATTTTTGTTTGCAGTTTTAATAATTAAGAGCATTTCGAAGCTCTTTTATTCGTCCCCCTTTAAGATTTCGATGTTACAAATTCAGTAGGTACCTAGGTAGATAGGTATGGTATATATTTTGAATTGAAATCACATAGGGTGGATATCTTAGAAAATGCCGTCACCGATATTTTGATTGACTTCAGGTTTTTGATGGCTGAAAATCTATCACGGAAAATCTAGACTTTCAATTTTTCATATCATAATGTATATAGAAGATCATTGAGATGAAGATGCTGGAAACGAATTTTTCAACTATTTTTATCACAGATGAACTTTTGTCAGAAAAATTGACAATTTTCACCCATTTAATATTATAATCTCTCATTTTAAAAGAATTACAGCAAAGGAAAAATCAGCAGAATTCTTTAATTTTCAACGGATTTTAACAAATTTTTGAAAAAAATTCACTCATTTTTTTAGCAAATTTCAGAAATCTTACTCGCTTTTTAGTAACTTTTCATTATTTTTTTTTTAGTGATTTTACAGAATTTTTTCATGGTTTTCTTTTAGTAATTTTCCACAATTTTCACTGATTTTTAAATAAAAGTGCTCTTGCAATAGTAAATCAGTGGAAATTAACAAAATCATTGAGAAACAGTCAAAATTGCAGCACAGGAGAAATTCAGAGGAACCATTTTCACTGAAAACAAATCAGTGAGAAAAATCATTGAAAAATCAATGAAAATTCACTGAAATTCAGTAAACTTCTTAAATTAAGTGAAAAATTGATGAAAATTTTGAAAAAATCAATGAAAACTTGCTGAAAATCAGTGAGTTTTGCTGATTTTTCCTGTTTTCCTGCAATTCTGACTGTTCATCAGTGACTTCTCACTGATTTAGAATAAGAGAGTAGAGATTTGGAAATTAGGATATTTTGTTTTACAAATTCTGAAAGATTTTCAGATTTATTCTCCTGTAGAAATTTTTAATAGATTTTCCCAAAACTGAAAATGAGAAAAATTAACGAAGTCTAACAAAATTCATGACTGGTAGAACTTTCCCAGAATTTTTTTGATAGAACTTTTGGTAAGATGTTTCCAAACCCTTATCATTCCTTCCTCAAAATAATACTTACTCACAAAAAAAGCTGTTTAAGAATGGAAGAATTGAAAAAAAAAATGAATGAAAAGGGCGAATGAGTAAAAGCTTGAGAAAAGGGAGCCCGCGAAAAAAAAAAAATTGAAAAAACAAGACATTTTTTTTTTACAGAATGACTATAGAAAAATTTCTACCTCGAAAAAACAAAGAATCACACGATCACTGATATTTCCTCTCTACCTCGACGAAAAAAACAAAAGGTAAAAAAATACTCTATTGTAAGAGGTCACGGCCAAATTTCCATCTATGTACCTTGTAACATCGATTCATCAATTTTTGGCGAATTTTCAACGATTCTTATGTAATTATTCGAAAACAAACGTCGATTTGCTTGTAAACGAATTTTTGAAAAATGGCCAAAAAAATCTAAAAATCAATAACACTAAAACAAAATAGAAATTTTAAGCATTTTATGACGTGTTTTTTCACTAATCGAAGTGTTATTCAAATTCAAGTACGATATTCGTACATCAAGCTACTTTCAGAAGAACCAACTTACAAGTTGATCTGTTTGAAAATTAATAACGCTAAAGTAGATTCCAAGGAAGTTGATAAATTCATGGGAAATGAATGGTGGAGGGGAGGGGGGAGAATCGAGATATAGCTTGAGAAAAGAATCTGCGCTTTCTAGTTTAAAAATTTTTCATTTTAATATCCTTTTTTTCAACATCTCAAACAAAAAAGTAAGCACCTTGAAAATATGTAAGTGGAAAAAATCCTTTTCAGTGTTTTTTCATCTTGTGTTTGGATCTGGAAGGACAATCATGTATTGTCGCAATATCATTGAACATGGAAAAGGTCGAAGTTACCTTTATTCGCATATCTAGCTCTTTCCCCTCCCCATCTTCATCATCACTCTACAAGATTTTCAAATAATTGAAATAGGTACAAATAAGTATTTTTACAATAGAATTTTACGTTTAATACGAGTAGATATTTTATCAATATCTATACAGGAATTCTTGTATGGCTGTTGCGTCCTTTATTTATAATACAATGGTGAGGAAATATGAAAATTTTTCGCTTCATTGTTACACCTCGAGCAACGGGAACAGGCAAATATAAAATTTAACCCTCGATACATCATCAGAGTTGATATGGACCCTTTAATCTGATTTTATTTTTGTACCTTTATCATTTTTTTCTCACAACTCACATTACTAATATTTCAGAGGAAATGCCACCTAATTAGCCGAAAAAAATTCGAAAATCTACAAATCCCATACGACTAGCTTACCTCCCCCCACAACTCATTACGGAAAATTGAAAAATTGCTTCCTTAGGGACGAAAAATTGAGTTATACTTGAAACACTAGCGAAAATTATCACATTTTTGGGGTAAATTTTAGAATTTTGTTTGAAATAACAAGAGAAAATATTGCTTTCCAAATTAGAAAATTAGGAAAAAAATTGAATTTCATTTGTAATTTTCATTTTTTCCCCTCCGTCAATAATTCCAATTTCAATTTTTTCCTGCTATCAAAGCTTAAAATGGTTCTTTACCAACAAATTCCTAAACCACAATTCAAATTCACAATTCCTCATCAAAATTATCTCATAGCAAATCCTTGACAATGACAATGGCAATGGTGGCCTTTTTCAATCCAGCAACAACTGATACGACATTCAATCAGCATTCTTGTAATTTAAATAAATTAATCTAATTCACGTACCATTCGGGCACATCAATCACAATATTTTCAAAGAGGAAAAAAATCATCAACTCGGACGCAGAGTCGCGCGTACACAAAGAACTCAGCTCGTGCATCGAGCACGAAGTGGAATCTACGTCGAAATGCTGCATATTCATTTATCAATGTAACATTTCGTTTGTATTTATGCATCCAAAATAAATCTTTATATAAAGAGCTGAATGATATTATGCAAATAAAAAAAAAAAAAAGGAAAAAACACTGTCCACTTAACCCCTCCTGAACACCCTGCGCTAAAAATTTTTTTTTCAACAGATAAGTGACGTTTAACAAGGTCAATAAAATTAATGTTCGTATCGAAACAAAAACAGCGAGAAAAAACTGCTGGTATAAAAGTTCAATCGCCGCTATACGTGGCAACGTTGCAACTTTATAATAACTTTCGAGTACACGGTGTGAAAAAAATAATAAGGTAGAAGTAGAAATAAAAAATATTAACTATGACACATCTTGTGACCTGCTACAAGGACATTTGCGAAAGTTACCGCGAGATAAGAGTGACGACTATGACGAGCTATTTCGTCGAGTATTGACCCCCGTATCCCGAGAGCTTTTTACAAACATTTCAGGAAACCACGAAAGCGTACATTCCGCGCATTGCTACTTCACGCGCATTGCTACTTCAAGTCCGATAAAAATTTGCTGGCAGCATTAATCGAATAATTGTTCCTTTTCGTCCAGAGCTCGCTAAACACGGGCGCATATTTTACAAGCATTTATATTTAGTTTTCGGGCTTCTCCGGGCCAATAGATGATTGGCTTCCTCTTTAAGCATTGCCAAAAAATTCGCCCAGCTACGTATCTCTTTCTCACTCTCGTCCAGCAACGCCTATGTCCTCCCTTTTTTTTCCTTCTTCTTGAAGCGCGTCGCTGAATTAATTAACCGAGCAAAAAACTACAAAAAATGTAAATTAAATTACCCGTATTACAAGAACAACCAGATTTTTAGAAAGTGGCAGCGCCGAAAACACCGTGCACTTAAGCGCCTAATTAAATATGCAATTATAATTTGAAATTTTCATCCGTAATTACAATAAAGCTATTATTATTCTAGTATTTTGTCGCGCGATGAGCGAATTTTAATTAAATATCGCCTTTGATTTATACTTATACCGAGCGTTTTACACGGGACATTTTATAAAAATTATTGAAGAAGACGAGGACGAAAAATCGATTCCATATTCTGCCATCGCAGCAGACACGCGAAGGTTAGCAAAATGATTCCAATAAAAACCGGAATTATAATTTTTAAATCTTATGTAAGTTTTTTATCACATTTTCCACGTGTTCTTCCGCCAACCGCATTGTCTGCAGTGAATTCGGCAACATGGCGAGGAAAACCATAAAATCCCACGATTGCTCGAAAACTACTCGAGATGTTGAAAAAATACCATCCGATTCGGAATCAGTATTTTAGAAAACCTAACTAACGATATGGATGAAGATTTTATCCCTGCCAGGCCAAGTGGCCAATTTCTATTATCAATTTATATCTTACACCTATACTCGAACCAAAAATCAGCAAATAAAAATTACGATTTTGAGTCAATATGTTAAACAAAACAGGACATACAGGGCAGACGTCCTACGGTAAAGGACAGATGTCCCACGATCAAGAAATCAAGGAGAGGTGTCCTACGATAAAGGACAAATGTCCTACGATAAAGGACAAATGTCCCAAAATCAAGGAATCGATGATAGGTGTCCTACAATAAAGGACACGTGCCCTACGATAAAGGACACGTGTCCTACGATCAAGGAATCAAGGATAGTTGTCCTACAATAAAGGAAAAATGTCCCACCATAAGGAACACAAAGGACAGGTGTCCTACGATAAAGAATAGTTGTCCTACAATAAACGACAGTTGTCCTATGGTAAAGGAAAAATGTCCTACGATAAAGGAAAAAGTCCTATGATAAAGGACAAATGCCCTACGATAAAGGACATATGTCCTAAAATCAAGGAATCGAGGATAGGTGTCCTACAATGAAGGACAAATGTCCTACGATAAAGGAAACGTGTCCTGCGATCAAGGAATCAAGGATAGGTGTGCTACAATAAAGGAAAAATGTCCCAACATAACGAACACGAAGGACAAGTGTCCTACGATAAAGGAAAAATGTCCTACAATAAAGGAAAAAGTCCTACGATAAAGGCCGAATGTCCTACGATAAAGGACGAATGTCCTACGATAAAGGACGAATGTCCTACGATAAAGGACAAATGTCCTACGATAAAGTACAAATGTCCTACGATCAAAGAATCAAGGATAGGTTTCCTACAATAAAGGACAAATGTCCCACCATAAAGAACACGAAGGATAGGTGTCCTACGATAAAGGACAGTTGTCCTACGGTAAAGGAACCGAAGGATTATTTTGTCCTACGATAGAGGACATGAAGGACATGTGTCCTATGATAAAGGACACAAGGGCAGGTGTCCTGCGATCTAGGACAAAATGTCCCAAGAAAAAGGACATTCCATGCAGATTTTATTAAAAATCAGCGAATTTTCATTGATTTTTTATTTCAGGAAAAAATAACTACTGATTTTTTCTGATAAACTTAAAATTGATAGAGAAAACTGTGATTGTTGCCTAAAAAATGAAAAAATCTTGATCCTTAGTTTCTTTTCTTCAGTTCTTTGAAGTTTTGGCCTCCATAAGAAATCACTTTTCAAGATATTTGAAGAAATTTTTTTTACACATTTTGAAAATGTAAACCAATTCGGCTCATCATTTCATCAATATCTTTTCTCATAGGTGAGGGTAGATATGGAAAAAATGACGTATTGATTTCACTCATCCCGCATCGATCACAGTTGCATCGAAATCCACATCATTCTGACCCAATAACCTCTTGTATTTTCAACATTGTTACGGAAAAGAGCGGCGTTTTATTGAACCCCGTCGCAATTAGGAAATCGAATGGTACACAGTTGCATGTGATGATGACTTTTGGCACCAAAGGTCTTGACTTATGCTAAACAACCATCGACGTACACCGAAATCTACAACGACCGCGTTTTAAGCAACGCCGTACATAGGAAATCTGATATTCTACGTGTAACTCGCGCAAATCAACCGATTCGCGTCGCTAATTAAATTTCTTCGACAAAATAAAAAAATCGCCTCATACGCCAATGACCTAAAGATCCTTTTTACATGGTAATTTTGTATACTTAATCAAGCGTCGTGGGTCGTGTCGCGAATACAATAGTAGAATCGAGCAGGGCGAGTTGCACCGTCTGGATACCGGTTTGATACGCTTTTGCGTTTCATATTTCGGTCACTTTTCTTTTTCTTTGGACTGGCAGGAGCTATGTTTGAGATTAATTGATGAGATTTTTCAAAATTTAAATGTCAATAATGAATTTGACCGATGTCGTGAAAAAATAATTGAAGTGATTCAAGGAAAACATAATCTTGGATTTTGACGAAAATTGGTACTTCGCTACTTCACTTCTGTTTAGTTTGAGTGAAGAAACCTTCCACAAAAAATTGGGGTCCTCTCAATAGAGAGAAATAATTTTCAAAAAAAATCGATTTTTTGTAACTTAGAAGTACAGCCAAATGCCAGGTTTTGTTTACAATCATGTACAATTTGAAGTGCCATCTGCTGAGAATGTACATCAGCCCCTCTTCCTTCTATAAAAAATGTGCAATTCGAATTTCTACGCTTCCTTGAATCATCGAACTCAAAATTGGATGGAACTTTTTACTTTCTAAGAAGAGACAGAAGAACTGCTGATCGCGAATTGGACAAAATTTTTGATTTTTACTGAAATCACCTCCAACATCGAACCAAATTTTTATTTGGTTCACTTGAAATAATTTTTGATGAAATTTTCTAAAAGAAAATTAATGACAAGGCTACCAACAGCAGTTTGATTTTACACAATTTTCATAACATTTGAGATGTTCAATGTTTATCCTCCTCTCTTTGGGTTCAGAAACTGACCATTAAATTGATATTTAATTAATTTTTTGAAAATTTTTATAACAGTGTTGCCAACAGAACTTTTACAAAAATTGTGTGTAAATCAAAATGCAGTTGATATCTCTGCCATGAAATTTTTTTGAATTTCTTCAAAAATTATTTTACAAGGGATCAAAAAAATGTTTTGCTCAATTTCAAGATGTTTGAGTGAGCGATTTGATTGAAATAAAAAATTCGTCAAATTGGTAATCTACAACTTTTCAAACCCCCTTCTAAAGGGCAAAATTTTTCAGTCAATTTTGAAGCCAAATGGTTGAAAACTCGTTTTTTGAGGAAGTCTCTCACTCATAGGAAACTATTTCACCAATTTTTGTCAAAATTCAGGATATATCGCCTTTCAATCCAGCTTACCATTCATAGGAATAATTTTTTCCTCGCAACGTCGAATTTAAAATCACACACCAACCACATTTACGTGCGAATTTTTTCGGCGTAAAAATTATTCGGTTATTTATGACGTGCGAACGTACCAATTCAATAGTGGTAATTTCTTTGTTTCCCCGAAAAAAATTCTATGGAGATGAAGAGAGAGAGTTGAAAACGTCGCCCGTAAATCTTATTAGTAAACTCGCGATAACATTTTTACAAAAATGAAGGTTAATATATTCGTATTTTTTGCAACAATGTTAAATATACAGTTAATATGGCGTATTTCTTTTCTCTTTCAGCTCGCAGCCGGTTACAGACAGACACCACGGCACATATATCGATCGTCTGCTACGTCGATGATTTTTCTTCTCCACTTCGCATATAGCACCAGGATACTTGTCTTTTTTTTCCAACCGTATACAAAACTTTAATTAACGGATTGTTCGTAGGAACGACGACGCGAACGTGAGTACGAGTGTAATTTTTTTTCGTCGGGCTATTTTAACTCGCGTCCGGCGTCCGGCGCTCAGCCCAATTTTACACGTAGACCGGCAGTTTATTTGGCTACGAGGCACGCATCCGATGGAAATTTAATATATCTGTACGCTGTTACGACACGAAGGTGACGCCTTCGGAATAAATTTTCATTAAATTGTTGAACCGTCGGTAGGCCGGAGCGGGGCGTGCTTTCTCGGCGAACGAGTCTTAGGCGGCCACACGTGTCTCGGCGGGATTGGATTTTCACCTCGAAGGACCGATGTCTTAACGATAATTTACACCTTTTCAAAGAAATCCTAGGTAGGGCTTCGAAATGTCCAGTCGCAGTCGTCTAGGAAAAAAATCACAGGTTTTGACCGAGGGTAAAGCTATTCGGTGGACGACTTTTGGATAGTTGGATGCGTCCGACCATTGCAATGTTTTATCCAAATTGACCAGATTTTTAGCGAGTTTTCGGTATGGCGAAGCTATTTTCTCCCGGGGGGGGGGGGATCTCAAATTTTCCCTATTTAATTTTACGAAAATTAAGTAGCCCTTTTTACTCTCTTTTCAACCAATAAATTTTCAAGATGGGATCTCTAGACTCCTGGGAGGTAGAAGGGTCTAAAATTTTGACCAAAATTCAAAAAAATCGGAAAAAGTAAAGTAAACCCATCGATTTCTACCAATTCAAAAGCACTGATTTTGAATATGTAAACTTGTTTTTTTTTATCCATCTCCTATGAACCCCTCCATTAGCCCCCTTGATGGGGTCAAAATTTGAAACAATGAAAAAGAACGTGAGACCTGTCATTTGTTGGGTATTTGAGAGCACTGAGTTCAAATATTTACTTATTTTTTTGGATTTGACCTTTCAGTGTACCCCTAGACCCCCAATTTTGGGGGAAGTATGTTAAAAAATCAAAATGACGTGTGATATATCAATTTTTACTAATTTGAGGTCGTAAAAATTTGAATATTGACTCATTTTTCAATTTAACCCCGTTCCTCCTGTTCTAAATGAAAGACAATTAATTCGGAAGAGGGTCAGTTAGAGCAAGGGAAACGGGGCAAAATCAAAAATTAAGTCGATATTCGAATTCTGCGTCCTCAAATTATTGACAATCGATATATCTATCACACGTCATCCAATTTTAAATTCAGTTAAGAGTTGATGTTGACTGAGAAAAATCTTTCCAGTTTACAACTTTTCAAAAAGTTCTAAAAAATTTAAATTTTTTTAAAAATCATTTTCCGAGAAAATTATCAACGCATAAAAATGATTTTTGTAGTCAATGCAAGACAAATAGAATTGAGAGTAAAATTCAATTGAAAAGTATCAATTTTGAAAAAAATTGGGTGGAAAAACAATTGAAAAACGGTGTGTGTTGAATAAGTTTTGAAGAAACAATTGAGCTAAAAAAGCAATCTAGTGACGAAACTTGGTCGAAAATCTTTTTCGACCAGTCGTATAAAAAATAAAAAACGAAAATTCAGGCTTTTTCAGCTACTTTTCTGACTTAAAAAAAATCGATTCCTTAATGACCACCAGTCTTTAAAAAAAAAAACAACAATTTTTGAAAATTCTATTCGAGATTGCCACCAAGTCCCTCGATAAAGAAGGACTTTTATCCGTTTCAAAATATGTAATTATCTGGCATG
Source organism: Pseudococcus jackbeardsleyi (assembly GCA_038380155.1). Lineage (NCBI taxonomy): Eukaryota > Metazoa > Arthropoda > Insecta > Hemiptera > Pseudococcidae > Pseudococcus > Pseudococcus jackbeardsleyi. Next base: position 6,461,062 of record CM076240.1, read on the forward strand.
AAAAGACATCTTTTTGAAAATTTGAGCATCCAAAAGCTAAAATTTTATTCATTCAGGTTCGTGCTTTTTTACGTTCTTCGATGAGCTTTTCTCATTTCAAATGAATCGAAAAACTTGTCCAATTTTTTCAACTTTCCCAAATCCTAACTTGAGAAAATTCAGAACAAGTTGAGAAAAATTTGAGAATCTCAACTTTTCCCAATTTTCCCAACTTTTTGCTACTTTTGGATGATCTGGAAAGAGTCACCCTTACCCCTCCCAATCACCACGCCTCTGCGAGTTTCAGATTCATTTAATTAATCGTACCAAGGTCGCTGGCGAATAGAGGAAATTATACCATGAACGACATCGCACGTCGGGTATCACGGTGCGCCAGCAGAATCGCAGTCGTGGAAAAAATTTCCGAAAAACCAGTTTTTCGCGTACAAAAACAACCAGTTCGGTATAATTTGGTGATACGAAGAACGAAAGAAAAATGTCATTAGAATTGTGCCAGAGCGACGGTACCGAAAATCTGCCATATCTTGGGTATATTTATTCAGCCTTATAGCAAGTCTTTCGTAAATTATACACGCGAGAATTGGTATAGATTGAAAAATACCTCGATATTGGCTCGTTGGGTATTAAAAGATAATTAATTACACGCCGCTCGACATACGCGCGTAAAACTTGTCGATAATAAATTTAATATAGGTAAATAACCAATCGACTGATAAACAAGATCAGTGAACTCGATGTTTTAGTAAACATGTCGAAATTCCACCTACGAACGTATAACAACCCTCGCAAAACTACCCTTTTTCTCTCTTCTCCGTCGAGGAATATTTTCAAGGCAAGTGCGTTTCCGCTTCATCATTTTGTAAATCGACTTATATAATCGAATTGCTAATGGACTTCGCTATTAGGTTAATGGTACAGAATTCGAGCTTCTCGCTATGTCCAAGTCCGAGATCAAGGTATTTAGGTTGGAAGAAGAGATTTCACCCCGAGGCGTAAAATTATTCGTATTTGGGGTTCTACTCTTGGCTCGAGAGCGAATCGCCGACCTAAGTTGGGTTCGCGACACGTGTCGAAGTCGTCGTCATGTCCGTCATTTCCATATAGATGTGATGCTGTAGACCGAGAACGGCGTCGTGGTTATTCGAGATTTCGAGATATTACCTTTATAACCGAGTCATCTCGAATAGAAAGTAAATAAGGTGAGAGACACGATCCGGCGGCGATTCTTCAATATGCATCCTATTTTCCATCGATGAGTTGATTTTAGCATGAATTAAGTGCGATTCGATGATCGAGGTGTGAACTTTCACAATCGCGAGCAAAGATCGTGGAAATATTTGAAATGCATAAAAATTGACAGAAAACACTCAACAATCCTTTAAAATTGTTGAAATTGAGCAATGAAGTATTGAAAACAGAATCATTTCAAAAATTACTCAAAAAATTGGGAGACAATTTCGAAAAATTCAAAAACACTGAAATAAATAAACAAAAAAAAAATTATTTCGAAAATATTTCGAAAGTTGTTCTGAAGACAATCGAAATCTGACATGAAAAAAATACCAAAAATTGTTCAAAATTTTAGAAAAGTTCAAAAATACTAAAAAGCAACTTCAAAAAATTTCAAAAATCGCTCAGAGAATTAAAAAAATTTTCAAAAAACTTTGCAATATTGCAAAAACGTTGTACCTTGAGAATTATAAGGATAAAAAAATGTTGCCCATTACAATTCAGAAATTGAATTCCCAAACTTCTGGATGCTTTCAAAATTTGATTTTGATTCTTCACAAATTCATTCTCCTGACCAATTTTTTCAACTTTGATTTCGATTTTTCTCAAATCCCCGTCGCTTTTTCTTCGGAAAAATCATAAAATTTTTAGGATTGTCCTATAAAACTGGAAAGCAGGAAAAGAAGGTTTCTACTACCGAAGAAAATTCATTTCGTTTAATTTCAATAAGCTGAAATTTGATGATTTTAGATTTTCCAGCAAATTCGCCACATCTCAACTTTCACTGTGATTTTCAACACTGAGACAATTTCTGAAACTTTTTGCGAATGTTTGGGCCCTTTTTTTTGGACGTTTTGATAACTTAGCTTTTTCTGAACTTTCCAAGACGATAGATACATTGCATAATAAAACAAAAAAAATTAGGAAAATGATCAAAATGTTTGACTGAAAATGGAATACCTATCAAAACTATTGAAATATTTTGAAAAAAAAAAAGGTTTAAAACAATTAAAATTTCTCAAAAATGGTTCCGAACGAGAAAATTATTAACATCTATAAGAAAATTGCTCATATCAAACTTTTAGCTTTTCCACTTGAATCCATTTTTTTCAAGATTTTGAAACAAGTTCAAGATTTTTTGACAATTTTTGCGATACTTTGTACAATTCTGAAGATGTTTTAGAGCTTCAAAAAAAAAAAAAAAAAGAATCGAAGCGATGTTAAGTCATTCTCATTGATCAATTTGTCTCAAAATTTCGATATTTTTGATTTTTTTCCACACTTTAAACTACATTATTTTATATTTTTGTGATTTTGTGCATCTTAGCCATTATAAAAATAGAGAAATATTTTGAAAATTCCTGTTTCTCATAATCTAATTGATTTTTTCATCGATTCAGCAATTTCAAAATTGTAAAAAAGAATTTCAGGAAATACAAATTTGAAAAAAATTTTGGGGACGAAAAAATTACAATTTTAATTATTGATCCAATAAAATGCTTGAGAAATTGACTTACTTTTCAGTCAAAATATACAATTATTTAGCATTTTTTTTCATTTCCGGTGTTATTTTGTCAATTGCAAAATCTTTTCATCACTTTTATTTCTTGAAAAATATTTTAGATACCTAGCATTCGCACCTTCTCTCCAAATACTCCAGCAATAATTTTCACGAACTCGATACACAAACTCGTTCGAATCTCTGGCAACCCACGCACGCGTCTATTCGTCATAAGATCATTGAATCATCCTCGGCCTCGGGCAACCTTACATCGTTTCAGCGGTCGATTTGCGGCTCGACTGCTCAATTTTCAAGACTACGACGACCGAGTGAATTAGAGAGACGTTAACACAAAAACCTAGTCAAGATCAACGGACGCGCGGGCTCGACGATGACCGGCCCAGTATGGTATTCTTTTGACGGCGAAAATTTTTTTCATCAGTCATTGTTGAAATTTTAAGCATTACCTTTGAACGTTTGTAATGAACTCTTGACAGCTGCGTGGTCTGTGCTTCGCATATGTTTCTTTGTAAGAATTAACGTAATGGATAGATGATGTCGAGGTTACAGACATATCATGGCGAAGGGAGGAGGTGGCTAAAAAGCGTAATATTCTTAGACTATAATGTTACCAGCATAAGAGGTGAGTTGTTACATTATTTGGGTGAATTGAGTCCACAAAGGAAAACTACCTCTCATTGGAAAGAATTTAAACCAAAAATGAAAACTGATCTTTCGATTTCGCTCAACTTTTTTGAAACGATTTTTTTTTATGATCTGTTCACATAACTAATATCATTTCCCATTGGATGGTGGGCTTCGTAATTTTCATGCAATTGTGATTTTTTTTTGGCAAATTATCCAAATTCATAGACTCATACCTATCCAGAGATCCGGAAATGAGGGTGGAGAGAGAAAGGCCTCCTTCAGAACCAATTTTTTCGGAGCTGGAGCTGGAGCTGGAGCCGGAGGCACTTTTTCGGGTCTTGAAGCCAGATCAGAGACGGAGCCAGAGGGACTATAATCGAAAATCTTACAGTTGGAGTCGGAGCCGAAAAGGGAAGGGCTCCTCTGGACAATATTTCTGCAGCCGAAGTCAGAGGGACCAGACTTCTCCCTCCGGATCCCTGCTCATATCTTGAGGATGATATTCAAAATCATTAATCCTATTTTGAAAATCTCAAAAAATTGAACTTTTGTAATGAAATTTCAACTTTCACGAGAGCAACAGATAAAATCTATCAATTAAAAATTTAAAAAACTACCAGAAGAGCCAAAAAAAAAAATTCCAAAATGGGATTTTAACCGTCTTGGGGATACAGACGTCCACAATTTTGATCAAAATTTTGAAAAATATAAAAAATAACGTAATAAGTATATCGATTTCTGCTAATTCGAAGACGCTGATTTCGAAAATGTGCTCAATTTTTTCATCCGACCCTTTTGAATTCACCTACCAATCCTTTAATAAGGTCAAAATTTCAAAAGATGAAAACTAACATGTGATTTTTCGTTTTTAAGATTTTTAGATGCAGTAAATCTGAATTATTGATTATTTTTTGGATTCGATTCTTCAATACCTCCTTAGAGTCCTCACTCCCCCTCCCACATTTCAAGAAGATGCAAAAGAAGTATCGATTCTCACTACTTTGAAGTCGCCGAGTCCGAATATCGATTCAATTGTTTGATCCAACCCTCTCCCTCCCCCTCACCCTAATCCCATCCCTACTCCTATCTTTTTTTGTGATTTGAAGAAGATGAACAGAGGAAGGAGGTGTCAGATCAAAAAATTAGATTAATATTCAAACTCGATGACCTCAAATTATTCCTCCTCCTCTCCGCTCTCTTTTCGAATTCCTTTTGAAAAAAAAATTGTGCATCGAGCAACGTCTTCCAAACAGAAAATATCAATGCAATCAAGGACAGACTCGTGCATTCAATCGAATCTATCTTCAGATACGAGCTATCCTCGGTACATACGGCGAATCACTCGTAACAAATTGAGCTTGATTATTTTAAGCGATTTTTAATTGCTTTTTTTCGCACCCTTTTCGTACTGCAGTCTGCCCCCTCAGCCCGACCCAGCAGATCATTCTAGGTTCACCGTTCTGGCATCCACGGTACCGTACCGATTCCCGAATCCCAATACCGAACCAAACCTCATCTACACATTAACTCGGGTTATTAACAATATGAACCATTGGCCTTGCGATTTGTCAATGCCATTGCCATTTGTCGGGCGTCACACAATTTGCCTGCTTTAGTGACATTGCCATCCGCCATCGTCGCGTCGGTACGTACCCGCGATTAGACTCTCTTCAGCTGGCGAGGAGCGAGGGAATGGGCCAGAATTTCACGTCAAAAGTAAATACTGCTTCGTACAATGTCGTCTCATATTCTACACGTTAAAAAGAAGAAAAAATTAACGCGATGAACGCGAAATAGAAAAATACTCAGCCTAATGTACATATTAACACGCTATCATATTAGGTAGACGTTTCCCCCTCCCCTTGGGACCTGCCCGTCAGTCAAAATTTACCCAAGTCTCGCAGTGTAGCCACAATACCGCCAGTACTCAGACTAAAAATACGTCTACGTACTATTCGTATGTATTTTACAACAACTCAAGTGTCGAGCCACGACATCGAGCTTGCTCCCATCGTGTATATTTTTTTGGACAGCTGCCTATTAATATTATCGAGAAAGGTTCACGGTGAACGACGTTCATTGAACGTTTCTCCTCTTCTCGTCCGTACCGCCTCACCATCGAGCACGCTGCTGTCGTGTACGCAGATAATACTTCGAAATAACTCCTTATCTATACGTCGAGCTCGAGCTTTCGGTTAAATTCAATATTTCTATATTAGAATACGCCGTATACCGCAGATAACAGCCGATTTTTCCCCTTACCCCTCCGGAGCCCGAACCTCGCCAACTTACTATCGTGTAATAATGCAAATTGAAAAGCTTCATTCTTATATTTAATAAAGATATCTGTCGAGCCAACCTCCTCGGTACCTGCCTGTTCAGTCGAATTGAAAATATACATAATTAATCAAAAACCCAGCACCAACGATGGATTTAAAACCAATTTAATATTCTTCAATCAAACGTCAATGTCTCCAAATCGTACCTATCCCAATAAATTCTTATCGTCCAATTAAATTATATTACACACGTAAAGTTAAAGGTCGAGCTCGCCAAACTCCACTGAAATCCAATACATTTCTGTCATCTTGGAATAATAATTTTCGTAAAAAAATCGTATAATCCTGTGGCTTCGTTTCGTATACTCGAATCCATCGTTAATATTTAATAATCGACGATCGATCAATCAAACCCTAATTTTAAGGTCGATCGCCAACCTACACCTCGTAAATTCGCCGCATATCCCACAATCGCACCGGGGTATTCGTCGTGACCGACTTCGTCTCTCGTTTAAGTCGATCAAATAAATCAATTATATTAATCGATCGATCGATCAACGTAGATTAATCATAAATCATAATCAAACGAGAATGCGAACAGCGAAACGCAGACAGAATGAAATCGACGCTTTACCCAGCCGGTTAGAAAACGTTGGCAAGTTGTTGCGAAAATGAATCGCTCGTGTGGAGTAGTCCAAGGTTCATTGAGATGAAAAATTTTCGTACCAATTTTTATCGGAGGAGAGGCCGGAGAGGAAACGAAAACAGCGAAGAGGAAGAGGAAATGTCGAATAGGACTATGGAACTTCGTATACGAAATTTTAATCGAGTCAACGATGATAGATTGGCGCCGTACGTTGGGGAAATTGATAAGGGCTTCGATTATTTAATAATTTATTTTAGTGAGTGACGAAAATTCTAGAAAAAAAATCATTGTACAGAAATTTTTTCATATTTAAAATATTATAATTTTATTCGCGAAAAAAAAATTGAAAACGGGAAAATTTTAAAAATTGTCATCTTATGATGTCATCGTTGACGGTGAAATAATGACGAAGGAAAAATGGTCTGACAGAATTCAACTAGGTAATTCGTTATTATACTAAATTGAAATTATCTTACAAAACACTAAAGTTGCAGGTGCGTAACAAACTGAAAAATATCTTTCATAAATGAGAAGAGAAAGGAGGGAGTACCAACGAATAAGATCAATGCCAACTTTCAACCCAGAAAATACTAATTGGAGCGTATCCAGAGTTTCGAAGTCGATCAAATGTGTCAGAAAAGTTGATAAATTCATTTAATGATGAAAAAATATCAACTTTTTCAGAAAGGTTATTGTCTTTATACGAAATCGAATTGAAAATTACATGTAAGATTTCAGATTGAGTTTAAAGAGCGAATTTATAAATTCGCTCTTTAAACTCAATCTGAAATCTGATATTTCAATAATTTGATTAAAAAACACTTAGGTATGTCATTGATTCAGTTATACATCAGAATAAAAGCAATTCTATCTGAAATTTTATGTGAATTAGACGAAAAATCGGTGAGCGAATGACTTGCGGATCATTTGAAAATTTAAAAAATCAAAATACAATTTTGAATAAATCCCGGATATAAAAAATCGCGAATCGTCGAATTTCGATTCCACGGGGTTTGCTGAATTTTAGGATTTCAAAAAAGAAAACGCTTGCTATTTTCTGGATTTCTCTCGCCATTTTCATGTCATTTTTTCGTATAAAAATTTTTGCTAATATCGTATTTTCTCATTTTCTTGCCACTAAAGTGAAATTTTTGCCATTTTTTTTCCATTTTTTCTTCCAGTAGACACTATGGATCGAATTAGGAATAAATTTTCTTTAATACCTAAAATTTGAGTCACCCTCTCCCCTCAAAAAATTTATTCGATTCCTGGTTCAAGCATAATTATCTCATTCGTCGATTGAGAAAATGAAAAGAAGTTAAAACTGATGAATGTGCCTTAAATCTTCCCAATTCATTCAGAATTTTTTTCTACCAGGGATCGTGCTGAAATTAAAAAACAAAATATTTGTACATTTTTACGAACTTCTTTCGTATTTTTCTCAATGGGAATGGACGATTTTGCTTTTGTTGATCAAATTTTGTCAACATTTCTGGTACGAATGGTACGAACCTTGATCTCTTATATCAAATTTGGAAGAGTTTTAGGGGGGGAAGGGGAGAGAATAAAAACTAACGTAAAAAAATTAAATTTTTCCAAAAAAAAATCAGAAAAACATAAAAACACTAAGCAGCAAGTTGAAATTTTGAATTGGATGTTGATCTCCAACCGATCGATTAGTCCATCAAGCTGCATTCTTATGGAAGGTCAGTCAGTTCAGAGAAAAACTTTGATCTAACTTGCTCAAATATTGGAAAAAATGATAAAATTGTATTTTTTTTTTCAAATTATACAACTTTTTCGTTCGTATAAGCTCAACTTACCAGATATCTAAAAATTTCAAAATCTAATTGAAAGACTCATTAGATATTTTACAACATTTCGACGAAATTTTTTCATACCTCGGTCTCGTCCCTTTCACCCCTTCAAAACATTAACCATGGTAAAAATTGAAGGAATATTGATAATTTTCACACCTGCAGATTTTTAAAAAAAATTATCAACGCATAAAAAATGAATAAACGAGATGAAAAAATTCAAAATTTGATAAGAAATCCCAACAAATAATCGGAAAAAATCAATTTTCAAAGAAAAATCCAAGACTTTTTCGACCTTATTTCATTCTTAAATTTCTTTCTCACCAATTGCAAGGTCTTTTCATTACTCAAAACAGTTGTAAGATCTGTTTGACACCTTGAACTTGACAAAATCAACAGAAAAGATTCAAAGCTCGCTAATTAGCAGGGAAAAAATTGAAAAATGCCACTCGAAATGGATTTTTTTTGGTTTCTGCAACTCGAGTAAAATATTCCAAACGAAAATTTTTTCAAAATAAAATCACCAATTTTGAAAAATGTTCGATTTCTTTGACAATAAATTGGATTTTTCTATTATTGAGAGAGAGAAAAGAAAAAAAAGAAGGGAGGGAGGGAGGGAAGGAGGAAGGGAACAGGGGGCTTCTTCCTACCGTTTCGCCCAGTCCTAAATTCCAGTCAATCTTGACCTCAATCACTCAATTCCAAAAAGATCAGATAAAAATGATTGCTGTAACATCTCAACATTCGTATTTCAAACCATTGAAATCCAATTTCATTACAAAATCATCCAAAAATCTGAGTCAAGATTTCCAATCTACCTGAAAAACTTTTCCTTTCGCAGGTACAATCCGTCCAAAAAGATAACGCGGATATAAAATCACGTCGTTAATATTAAACCGCGAAGATGATATCGCGTAAAGGACAAGGTCAATCAATCCACGTAAAAAAAATCAATAACCCTGACAACGATTTTACACGATTTACTAATTGCAGCGAGAACGAACGAGAATCCAATATCCATTCATACGAAAACTTCCATAAACTGAAAATATTATCCATAAGATATATTATACGAGTACAATCTGAATATTCGACCAGTTCACAGGCAGATCCTTGGCCAATCTCTTCCTCAAATAATCACCCATCTCAACGGTTTGGATTTCTTTGATATAAAGAACGACGATATGATCTCGACCACAGATGGAGGATTCGATTAACCGGTCATTAAATCACCTCTGTACAGGTACCCCTCGTCCTGAACGAGTATTTTTCATTTCACTCGAACGATGAATCATTTCGGGGTAAATGTCCTTCTCGCGATGAAATAATCCAGCTGAGGTTTCCGCCGATCCCCACTTGGCTGGAATCCTCAATTCCGAGAACCGATTTGTTTAACCGGAAAGTGGCACCACGATAAGCTTGAAATCGAAAGTACATACGAGTTAAGGCGAGCAACCGAGAATGACGAATACGACCACCATCTTCCAAAAATTTCTCATTGGTTGTGCGAATTTTGGCTCGTACCTCGTGTTTCGCCAAAAATATATTCACGGTTTAAATGTCTTTGAAAATGATCATTTAATAATAGACCCGGAGTCAATGAACCCTTCTCTCCTTTTTTTTTTCACAGCCGGCTTATTTTTTTTCCTACCAAGTTTCGCAAACGCTCGTGCAGCAGAGGCGTATAATTATAATGGCGCTAGCGGTTTTTTTATTCGTACAGTATGCCGAAAGACGACAGCACACAGAATCGGTGGTAATAGAACAACGTGGCGTGCGGCGTGCGAAATCGTCGTCAAAGACCACAAAGTGTTAACACCGGCATGGCACCGCTCTGCCTCGACCCACCTTAGTCCGATTCTTTAAATATCCATAGTACTGTAGTCTTATGTAAGAGATATTTCCGCCTTTAAAATTTATCGAGCCTTATTCGCCAAATATCGCCTACAGAGCTGCACGCTGCCCCTCCGCAATCGCGTGTACAGCTAATAAACACGAATAATAATAAAACAACGAACGAACCTACGAAAAAAAAAAGAGAGGAAAAAAAACCTCGCTGCCATAACAATACGTGCATGTAAACTGTACATAATCATATACATACGTTACAGTGTACCAGATTATGTAAGAACTTCACAAAGTCTACGGGTCAAGGAACGACAATACTCTTTGTGGCGCGTAATATAAACTGTACTACTCGCGGTGTGTTCTTATCTCTTTTCTCTTTCTTTCTCTTTCTGTTTCACTGCGAGCTGAACCATAGGATACCCGTATGAGTAGGTAAGAGAAGTGTGGTATGGAATTGTAGACAAATAACTCGTGCACTGGAGCATTCGGGCATCGCAGATCGACGTTCGTATAACGGTTTTACACGACTCCCTCACTTGTCGCGTTGTCGCAGAAAGGCAGAAATGTCTAGGTGAGAGCTGCTCAACATGATTTCGACCAATGAATAACGATTTCATTGGAGATTGAATCTAAAAACGCATAAGATATTTTTTTCAACAAATATTGGCAGAATTGCGTTTTTGAAACAGTGAAAAGCCATTTCTGCAATATTTGAACATAACATATTTTCGATCTTCTGAAATATTCCCAAAAATTAGTCAAAATGACAAAAAATTATTTAAAATTCAGAATATTGCAAAATCTGTTCAAAAAGTAGAAACAATTTTTCGAACTGACATAGAAATCGTTTAATAGTATATTATGCAATGAGGGAGATAAAGTGATGAGGTTTATTGCCCGAGCGAAGCGAGGGAAATAATTCAAAATCGTCGAAAATCATTTATCTCCCGAGTTGCATACGATATTTTTTGTTGTAGTGTGAGTAAAAGGCGAGTTTGAGCACTCGAGCGATTCGCGAGTGTGAGTAAAAGTGCACTTTTACTCACACTACGATGAAAAACAATATTTCGAAGTCAATAAAATACAATAAGCAAGAAAAAATAACGAAAAATTATTGAAATTCAAGGAAACAAAATAAGAATTAGTCAAATTATACGAAATTGGATGAAATATCATTAAAAAATTTTCAGTAAAGAAAAATGTGAAATTTTGATGAAAATAGAAAAATAGGTTAAAAAGTGAAAACAATTGGATAAAATGATGTTCCAGTCTAAATTGATGAGAAAAATATCACAAAAACATTAAAAATGTACAAAAATTACACAAAAATGTTCAGCAATGAAGAAAACTAGATGAATATCAATCAAAAATTGTTTTCTAATGGGACGGTTTTTCAATTTAAAAGTAAAAGAAAATGAGGGAGAATTTCAGTTAAGAAATTTTCAAAAGAGATAGCCCCACTCTTGAAATGTCTAAAATGGAAATCGAAAAAAATTATCTCTAATCAATTCGCGATGCACATTTAAAAGGTTGCCATCTGGTGGAATTTTGTGAACTACTGAAAAGGTGAAGATGTAAATTATCAGTAGTTTATCACTGCGAAGTTAACCAATAGGAATAGCGATTTCGATAGAAATATTTGGCTACACTGAAAAAAAAATATAATAAAATTTATCCAAAAAAATAATAACGCGTCCCAATTCTCAAATAGGTAAAATTTATCATTTTTTTGAATAAAATTTATTTTTTTTGGTAAAATTTATTAATTTTTTTGACAAATTTTATTATTATTTCTGATAATAAATATTATTTTTTAGAACAAATTTCACCTATTTTGTGAATTGAAACACGTTATTATTTTTTTTGAATACATTTTATTATTTTTTGATTAAAATTTATCATTTTGGTAAAATTTATTAATTTTTTTGATAAAATCTATTTTTTTTTTTGATAAAATTTATTATTTTTGGGGTAAAATGTATTCATTGTTTTTTCCGTGTATGTTTTCGTAACTGTTTCAAAGTAGAGGTAAATATAGCAAAATTATCACTACAGTTTCCTACAGCTTCACCTTTTCAGCATTCGACACTAACGAACCTATCGAACTGTACATCGCGAATAAGAAAAGAAATTAGAATTACCTAGTCAGTTTCTGTCTTTTTGATATCAAGTTTAATTAGAAAATAGAAAAATTATGTTTTAAAAGTAAGATGTTGACTTCCTGATACCAAGTTAATTTCGAACATAGGCGCACCCAAGGGGTGGGCTCGAGAGGAAGGGGGCTTGAGCCCCCTCTCCCTTAAACTTGGAAAAAAAATTATAGCAAAAATATTAAAAAGTGCATTTTTTTTGTTTTTCAGACGGCATTTTTTCAAATAAATTCACCTTCGCTTCGCTCGGATAGTATTTCATCTTTTTATTTTCAAACTTTATAATTTTTTTACCAATTTTCGAGTCAAAAATCACCGATTCCTCAAAAATTCCCAGTTTGTCAGAAAAAAATTAATGATTTTTGACTGAAAGATCAGTAAAAAAATGATTAATTTGAAATTTGACCACCTTCTCTGATTTTTCTCAAATTCTCAGCCCTTCCCTTAATATTATTTTGAAAAAAAAACCTATCCAACTCTTCAAAAATTCTCGTAAACCACAAAAATTATTGGTAAATTGAAAAAAAAAATCATAAAAACAATGTAAAATGGTTTTGAAACTATTCAAAAAAAATGAAAATCCATAATACTCTATAAAAATTGTTAAAAAATGATCCGAAAATAAGTGAAATATTAAAAATGCCAAAATAGCTTCGAAATAAAGAAAACTTCCGGGAAAAAGATGAAAATTGTTGATGAAGTAAAATTAAAACCAATTTTTATAAAAAGGAAGATCAAACATGAGAATTGATCAAATATTGCAAAAGATGTTACATGGCACTTCAAAAGTCGTCCCAATAATTCTAAAATCGTCCAAGTACCAATTTTTTCAAAATTGTGGTTTTCAGTATTTCGAATTCAGGGAATCAAGCTGCACTGATTAAAAAAAAAGACGCGAAAAAATTAATTGAAACCTTAATGCAGTGGCTTTTAAAATTTGCCAAATTCATAAGCGCAAAGTTGTTTTTTGACTCTCTTGTAAAAAAAAATCGATTTATAAATGAGAGAGCTGTTATCTGATAATCTTCATTAGGTACTTTTTAAAAATAAATTCTGACCATTTCTTTTTTCTCAAAATCAAAATCTCGGTTACTTTTACTTTTGACAAACTGTCAGCTATTTTCAGTTCAACTCGAACCTCAGAAATGAGGGAAAAGGCGTAAAATTAATACAAAAATACAAGAAAGACATCCAAATCAACCAGCTGTTCTAAAGAAACAACATCAAAAATCATTTCAAAAAAAAAAAACAGCACCCAAACTCCAAAACTATGTCACTCCAGGTAACCCCACCGTACTAAAAAAAACAAACGAATAAAAAAACGCAGCTAAGGCTTCGCTCAAATCCGCGTCCAACAATCGAGTCGTCTGCGTCTGGGTCCAAGCAACCACCATTCTCGCTCCAATTTTTCTCTCCGCGACGTGACCACCGATACTCCAGTCGATAACCGCAGTCGGCCACGCAGAACGGGCGTACGCGCGTCTTGGAATTTCGATACTCGGAAGGCTCTCGGAGAGGATGTCGTATACGGGCCGGCGTCTGGAGGTGTGCGTGTGTCGCTGTGCGGATCATACGGCAGGCATCGGCACACCAGAGGTCAAAAAACCGTTGTTTCCGAGCCGTCACAGACGGGAATAAACTGTGTCAGTGTCGAAAATTCAACCGCCACGGAATCTGCTCTCATCGCCATCGGTTTCGGAGGTGGCGCAAGAAGAAGGCGATTGTAGGCCCGTGACCTACTCTGTGGCCGAACTATTGTGACCTAGGTCTGTAGGTTGCCTTGCCATGGCGGTGGCGCGGTCGTACACCGAACATATGCATCCGACACCAACGGCGGCGTGGCGCTGCTGCGTGGGCGTACACAGGTATTTTTACTGCCGGCGAAAAAAAAAGTCAAATGATAGCGTCGTTGTGAAAAATAATAAAAAAGAAAAAGATGATTACCGGTATGACCTATATGCACCGTGTATGCGTTTTCCTGGCTCGACGATGATTTTCTCTCTCTCTTTTTGTTCCTTCTTCTTGCTTATTCCATCGTAAATAATGGGAGACGATAAGGGAGCGAAGAAAAAGTGGATTCGCGTGCATCTTATTTTCCAGGTCGTCGCCATTTCCGTTTGATATCCGGTTTTTACTATTTAAATTATGCGAGAGTCGGTATTGCCGCGTGGTGATTCGTTGGGGAGCTTGGTACAGGTATCGACGGTGCTTTTTTTTTCGCTGGCATCGCCGGTGCATTCGATTCGACATGTCCAGATAATCCGGTTGAGACATTATGGGTATAACTGGTCGAATACCCAACGATCGTAAATTTTCGATGAAAATTTTTTCTAGAACGATGAATTTTTCTGCTTTTTTGCCGACGACATCGCATATTTACGACGACGAGCGACGTTGAACTCGCCCGTGTCACATACTAAAGTCAGTCGTCGTTTCCTCTATAATAACGAATCAGTATGTAAATGTGTCACACGTTAAAGCTAGGGTAGCCGCAGCGAACGTGATAAAAGCTCATCTCATCGGGTTATTTCGTCGCATATCCTAATAAAACTTTTATAATAAATGGGGGATAAACCGACGACGTGAGAATTAGGGTAAAGGATCATCTCAGTTGGTTAATTGAAGAGAGTAACCTTCGCGAAGAACCGTCATACCTTGAAATTAAGAATTTAATTTTCAAATACGCTCGTAAATAATTTCACAGAGGCACCCCAGACACGTATCGTCGAGCTGGGCATAGCCAATAAGGCCGAAATGATTCATATCATCAAGGAGATGGAGATTGCAGTTGCATTAACTCGATCGATTGCCAAGGTCTGCCCGTATACAATATTTGGTCGAATGATGCCGCAGAAGTATTTTTATCAGATGGCTGGATCGGGTATAGAGGTAGACGAACCAAATTACATAATTTCCCGTGAACCGTCGGCAACTAGGTGAACTTCTGAACTGTTAGTCGAGTCAGACGCCACCACGCCGAGCCATTTTTTCACGCTGTTTTAAACGAACACTGATACCGAAACCGAACACGATAGGAGCAGTTATTCGATTGCAGGTCGTTTCGGTCTATTGTTCGGGTTATCACGTATTTGCGCACCGCTACGCACCAGTTATCGTTTGGCAGATCTTAGAACGTGACAATAGCACCTGGCTGGTGTTGATTACCTCGCAAAAAGAAGACTACCGAAAGGGTCAATAAGAGGAACAGAAGTAGCAGTATTGAGTTTCTGGGATGAGAAGATGATTCTAGAAACCGTAGCTCTGCTACCATCATGAATGGAAATTTTGCAAGAATCATTGCTCTTCTAGTCTTCTGCTATAACGTTTGAAAATGACATTTTGACAAGTTGAGGAACTCCAGAGATATTCCAAAACATTCAAATATTTAGGAAGCAAAAAATTGCTCTAAAAAAATGAACTCTGCGAACATCATGATTGAAAATAGTATGCAGAAATCAGGTTTCTGCCATCAAACTATCATCAGAGTTGACGTCACACCTCCGGAATCAAAGGAACTTCTAGAATTTGCAACCAAAGTATTGAGAAAGCAATTCATTTTTCTGAAA
Organism: Pseudococcus jackbeardsleyi; assembly: GCA_038380155.1. Lineage (NCBI taxonomy): Eukaryota > Metazoa > Arthropoda > Insecta > Hemiptera > Pseudococcidae > Pseudococcus > Pseudococcus jackbeardsleyi. The sequence goes on from CM076240.1 coordinate 6,476,747, forward strand.
CCCACAGCTCTGCTGCCATTTTGACTGAAAATTTTGCAAAAACTGTAGTTCTTCCGTCATAATGTTCGAAAATAACCCTCTTAAGAAGTCGAGAAATTTCATAAATAGCCCATCAAAAAGTCAAAAATGTATAAAATGCAAACATTTTTGCTAAAACCCAAACTCTGATATCATCACGATTGACAAAATATGCAGAAACCGTGTCTCTGCTCTAAGGACATTACCAGGTTTGATGCCAGACGTTCAGAGTAACAGAAACTTCGAAGAGATTTGCAATCAAAGTAACCAAACTATCTGAGAAGCAAATCATAGTTCTACAACTCACAGCTCTGCTACCAAGCTACCATTCAGACTGGAAATTTTGCATCAACTATGGTTTTGCTTTTGCTACTATATGTAATGTTTGACAACAGACCCTCAGAGTCCCTGGGACTTCAGGGATCAGCCAGGAGAAAACCTTATTTATTGAGAGGGTTCTTCAGGTATCTGCGATAATCAAATCATTGGGAAAGCGAATCCTTTTTTCAATCAAAACCTACAGCTCTGTCACAATTATGATTTGAAATTGAACTGTTCAATAACTGACCTTTTAAATTCATAAAGCATCAGAGATCTACCAAAAAAAAGCTGAATTTTTGAGGAAATCGAATAACTGCTTCCAAAACGATTGCTCTGTTTTGGAATGTAGCATAAACTAAGACTGTTATCAGCAGGTTTGACAACAGATCCCCTTGAATTGAAGAAACTTTGAATATGCCATCAAAATGATCAACTTATTTGGAAAGCAAATAATTCCAAGTTCAAATCTGCAGTGCTCTTGATTCAGTGAAACAAATTGCACTGACCTTGTCATTTTCTTCCTACTCTTTTTATCTCTTGACTTCTATGGTCAGTTGACAAATCATCCTAACCATCGTTGAAGTGCCAAGCCATATCCAGCATATTCTGCATAGGAAGTAAGCAATCGCTTTTTGACCATTTTCCTCGGTTAGGCAAACGCATAGTGTTATAGCAGGGCTGGCTGTGAGAACAATCGAAGAATGAGAACAAAGAGCAAAAGAACTTCAAAAACCAAACAAAAAAACCCGCGCCTTTTTTAGAACAGAGAATAAAAGAGAAAACAAGAAATTTCAAATGAAATTCGCAAACAAAAGAATGAGAACGGTTCTCTCTGATTTTCAGAGTTGTTCTTGTTCTCATTAACTTTTGTTGAAATTCAAAAATTTCCATTTTTTTTACATTTTTGTTACTTGTCTTGAAGCTAATTTTATGTATTTCTACCTACAAAATAAAAAATAGCTGAAATCCCAAAAGAATGGGAACAAGAACAAGAACAGAAAAACAACCTTTTAGGGAGGAACAAGAAACCTCAGTCTTTTGTTTTCATAGATCACAACAAACCCCAAAAGTCCCAGGAACCTGCTGTTCCAAACAAATAGAACAATATACGGCAAAAGTGACTGATCAGTGGCGTAAATACCGGGGGGGGTTGGGTACAACCCCCCCCCCAGACACCCTTCAAAAATGAATTTTTTGGACATCAAAAATCAAATTTTTTCAAAGCTTTGCCCTCGCTTCGCTCGGGCTAAGTAAACAAAATTATTATTAATTTTGGCTAGTTCAAAATTTCAATATGTAAACCTGTATAGCGTAAATACCTCCCTCAAAACCCTCAGAAATGAATTTTTCGGGTATTAAAAATCAATTTTTTTCAAAGCTCTGCCCTCGCTTTGCTCGGGCATAAAATAATCACTGTTTAAATTACAAAAGCTGTTCGAAAAGTATGATACCAAGACCGTTTACAGAAAATCGAAACTTTAGATTACAATTTAGAGACAATGTTGCCAGTATTTCGCAAAAAACCATTTCTGTAAAATTAATTTTTTTAAACTTTTTACCGCTTTTCTGTAATTTACCTTACTTTTTGAACAGACCTCTTATTTAAACCGACAGTACCAAAGAAGGTTCTGTCAACCCCCCCCCTATCCGAGATTTTTATGCCCATTTAGTATATACCTAAAAAAAAATTTTCACCCTTCAACTTCTGCCCCCCCCCCCCCAGAGGGAATGTCAAGTTACGCTACTGTGACTGATGGTTTGAGAAACTACTCCATTGTTCTTGGATTTACACTTTTTAAACAATCAGCCACAGAACTGCTCCAAAAATCACAACTGTGCTACCATCATGTTTGAAAATTTTGCAGAAACCACGACTTTGCTCTCATAATGCTTCACAGCAAATTCCAAGAACCCTATAGGAACCTACCGCCAGAAAGCCCAAAGAATTATTGGTTCAAGAAACCATACATCTGCTATCATCAGTTATGATGTAAATGATGAAGACTATAGCTCTGCTAGGTACCAAAAATGTTCAACAGCAATCACAAAGACAATTTGACTCGGAAAATCGGCCAACCAACTGGGCACATCATCAATCACAATGTATAACACAGGATTCACAATTTGCAATGTTCAACAATCCTCAGGCTTTGAATATCCAGCCATTGATCCCGAACCTGTGCTCTTCTTTCAATTGAGCACTAAAACCATCTAAGTTTTGGAACAATTTCAACGGGCCAAGCTCGTATGTTTGTGAAACCGGTTGCGTGGTTACCAAATTTTTGATCAGTAGCCAGTAAATTCGCAGAAATATCATAAAACAATGTAAAATAATAGACATGACCTACTGTAGATTAGTCATTATCATAGATAATTTTGAAACCGGTTCAATGATTTTTAATCATTTGACAATAAATTCTTTGGGAAAACAGATACCAGCAAATTTCAATCGGAAATTATCTTAAACCATCCAAAATTGATTATTTTTGATTCAATTATTTTTGAAACTGGTTCAGTGGCTCTTGCAAGATAAAAAGGCTAATTTGAAACAATGGGCCTTTTCCGCTAAAAATCAACAAATACCATTACATTTCAGACCGCTTCTATCAAACCACTCTTCATTCACCGCCCAACTGAGCACATTCGCCGCCAAACCACCATTTTCCAACTCCAACTGCTCTTCGCGAACAAATCTCTCTCGCACGTGTTTCTCACACATCTAATCACACTCGTATTATGATATTACATTGTTTACCAATTCAAGAACACCAGACGTCGCGCAACATATCACAGGTAGGTACAATACCAAAGTCAGTGACCGTAGCAGCGCAGGTCTCCGCGACAAAAGCTTCTCCATGGGCTGCCATCGACCCATACACATAATAATGCTCCATAGACGAGTCTAATTCCGTTTGATTCTTACCTGTAACAAAAAAAATAAGAAAAACATTCATTATAGGTTAAATCTTCCTAATCTATTAATAGTCGAATAAAGCGAGAAAAAAAATTTCCCAATTCATTCATTCGCAGAATCGATTCCTCGATCACCTGCTTGTATCGGCATTTTAATCGAGTTGTATCCAGTATACTCCGGAGCGCGAGCAAAGTAAAAGACAGAGAGGAAGAAAGAGAGAACATGAGCCAGAAAAAAAAATCGTAACAACTTCGGGTATTGTAATTTTGGCGTGTTTGGCCTTGGAATATGAAGCATGGGAACGGGCAAATTACACCCGAGGCAAGGTCAGAAGGGTCAACCGTCTGTAAACCAACAGAAGAAGGTTCGTAGGAAGATACGCTATATACTAAAGGATTGTATAAATACAATACACACGTGGGCTTGCAAATAGTCGAGCCGCCGCGCGGCGACTTGCAAAAATATCATTATCGTTCGATTAATCACCTCGTCTCACCTCGTCGCCCTCGTCTCGAGTATTATTTTCCATTAATTTCTCTTTAATGATGAAAAATTGACTGGACCATTGCGCAGGATCTTCCCCTCCACTGGATCGTTCCTCTATCCCCGGAGTTCGTTGAGACGTCCATATAACGCGCGATACATTGACCCATAAAAATCTATGCACTGTGTTGGGCTTTGTGCGGTAATGGCCCATACTCTGCGAACGACGTAATTCCAAACCCATAGGCTAGTTGGCAAATTCAATTTGATGCCAGAGACATACCGCCGAGTAGATGAACCTAATGATGAATATCAATTACACAAGTCATCATTAGGTATCGGTCGAGCCTTTTGCAAAATTACTAACTTTATTTCGATCTGAACAACACCATCAGCTATTCTTGACCTTAAGGTTGAAAAATTTCCACCTCAAAAAATATAACAACAATTGTTTTGTCAATTACTGGGAATACCTGCTATCAAACTAATGTTCTTTTATTTCTCTCAACAGCATATAATTTCAGATGTTTGCAGCATCTCAACCGGAAAATTTTTTTAGAGATAGAGCATTAAAATTTTTCATCTTTTTTGAGTGGTTTTTCGACAAAAATTTGTTGAACATTTCTTGAAAGAATTTCTCAAAATAAATTCAAAGGAAATTGTAAAATTGTCAAGAGAATAACAAAAAAACTTTAATTCGTGTAAAATTTTTTGAACACAAGTCTGTCCGGGGGGGGGGGGGGGGTGGGGGGGGTGGTGGTGAATAAAACTTCGCCGCTCACAAACGATCAAAAATACTAGTAAAATGTTGAAAATGGAAAATTCCGCTTTTCAAATGTTATTTTTCAAAAAAAAAAGTCTTCGTAAGTATTTTGATGAACTTTCTTTTTTTTTCATTGTCTGGCATATTTTGTTTCTTGCTAATGCAAATACACAAAAATATTGGTAAAAAACGCATCTGTTTCCTTCCGAAAAAAAAGTGAATTTCTTTAGGGAAATTAGGGAAGTCAGACTTCCACAGACTTTTTTCCAAGGTTGAGATTTTTTCAAGAATTAATTTTTTGGTACAATTGGTTAGAAAAATAGTGAAATCAAACCAAATTCTATTCTAGAACACCATAAACGAGATTTCAATTATCTAAGTCCAAATTTACTCTAATTTTTGAGTTGAAATTTTTTCAAATCTAAATATTTCTTACATCGCTCGCTTAGATTGTTATTTTTTAAAAAAAATTGAATCCAATTTCCGATTGTGACCCTGCCGTAAAGAAAGGACCTTTTGCAAAAAAATCTATGTTTTTATTTTTGTGCTTGGTCCAGATTTGGTGTCATTTGGATCAAAAACGTGAAAAATGAGACATCGATTTCTTTAACACTGGGTCCCTTCTTTACGGCAGGGCCACAATTTCAATTTTTTTTTTCATCAAGTAATATTATTTCGAACATACATTCGATTTTTTTCAAAATTCTTTCCGATTATCCACTCAAAATTAGGGAAATTTCAGAATTATTAGAAAAAGTTTTCAAACCGAAAGAAATTTCAAGAAATGTGTTTTTGATTTTTTTTTTAATCCAAGTTGGAAAAATGTTGAGAAAATTTGAATTTAAAGCAATTTACAATTGGAAAACATTTAATTGTAAGAATCTATTAAAAAATGTTCCTACTAAGATTCTTCAATTTGTTTTCAAATCGAAATTTACAAAAAAATTTCCAACTCGAAAATAATTGAATTTCGAAGAAAGTTTTCAACATCATGTTTATCAAAATTTCTTCTCCGAACTTTTAGATTTCCTCATATTTTCCTTTATACATTTTTTCCCTTCTCTCTCCCTCCCAAAAAAGTTGGTCTGAAATAAGCTAAACCAAAAATCAATTGAAAATTGATAAAAACAATTTCAAATTATTAAATATCAGATAAAAATGGTCAAATTAATGGGAAATATTCAAAATTTGGTAAAATTCCATGATAATTGAACGAAAATAACATGAAAATTGCAAAACGACTGAATTTCCATGAAAATTCTGAGTAGCTATTTTCAACAATTTTTTGATTTTTTGCAAAATTTCCATAGTGTTGAAAAAAAAATTGAGTTTTTTGAGTATTTTAACAATTTTTTACAATATTTTCTCCAATATAACTTTTTTGACATCTATTAAATATTTTGAAAAAATTTCGATCAAATTTTCCGACTAATTGGAAATTTTCGAATAATTCTAATTTTCGTGCCAGAAATTCGCCTCTTTCAAAACAATTCAGTAACAAAGAAAAAAGCACCAGAGTCAGCTCTGGGTTCAATTTCCAGACACCTCAAAACATCAGTCAGTTAACCCTATGACTCATGCAAACTAGTAACTCCATCCAGGTCTGGATATCAAAACACCATTGTGCCAAGTTCTGAATACGATATCAGATTCCTCGGCTCGGCGAATTCGACACCTCGTACCCAGAGAATCCATGCAGACAAATCGGCGAGTTCGCGACACAGCAGCCATGTTCCGGTCTAGAGACTAGGACACGAATTTTACACGGTCTCGTGTACCGCCGAGTACACATTTCGATCAACATTCTTAGGTTAGGAGGATGACGCGACGTACTCTATCCATCGAACCGAACTATCCAAAGAGTTAAATTACAGTCATGCGAATAAATACGCCACCTATAATAATAATAAGAGGAGGAAGGGAGAAGGGAAACGTACAATTCTTCGAGTTATACCATTACCATCTGTAATTTATTGTGTTTGTGGGTAAAAATCTTGGTCGTCGGCTCTGAGTACACGATACGTAGATAAGTACGCTGCACAGGTATAGGTTAATTACGACGTGGCGTGGTAACCTCTCATTTGGCCGGCTTGAATTCGGCCATGTCTATGATACACGTGCCCTGGAAATTTTACCTGATAGGACAATGGACGAGGCGGCGGAACGAGGCGAAATTTCGCCAGACACGAATCATTATAGTCAGCGGTGGAAGAGCCGCATAGCATAGCATCGTCCACACGTGAGTTCCTTGACTTCGTCCTTCAAATTTGTCGACCAGAGCGCAGCGTAATCGTTCAATTACTGGCTATTATTTCAATCGTGTAAAAATGACGATGACTCGGTACCAAACGCGAGACACCAAGAACACAGACCATTCAAAAATTATCTCGAGAGTCTCGAGGAACGCTCTGGAATCTTTGCAGAATTTTGGATACATCGAAGAGAAAAATATCCAAATCGGAAGATCGATATTTGATCGATTAGGCAATAGGAAAATTTGACAGAGATATTGAAAAATCATCAGTGATATTACAGGAAAATCTGGAGGCCAAAAAGTAGGACCTCGTCTTTTACCAGGTCTTTTTCAAAATAATAAATTGTATACTTCCTCCCCCCTCTCACGTGTAAAAAATTCAATTCAAGAGGTCGAATTGGTGGTTTTTTCAAATATCTTCTCCCATTAACTGAAAACTCGCGATCGTGGTTAGATCAATCCCAATCATTATTTTTCAATTAAATTGAGCCAAAATTACAAAAGTTCAATTGAAAAAATTTTCAATTTTTTTTTCAAACATACTCCCTGGTGATGGTTGGATTTATCCAATTCCTTTTTTCAAAGAATTTTATGCAAAAATGGCCTTCTACCAAAATTAAAAAGAAACTTGAGAAAAATCAGTTGAATTAATTTTTGAAAAAACCCAACTCGCAAGATTACTTACGTCGGAAAAAATTGCTTTTCAATAAATTTAATTTTTGCTCTTAATGAAAGCTCTTCAGCGATCAAGATATGTACTAGCAAAATCATTTTTCGACTGCTTTTTCAATTTTTTACGACCCATCAAAAATATTTCGTCATTTGTTTTTAGTTTTTCAGTCACTTTTTTCTAGGCTTCGGCTGAAGATTTTTTAATGCGCCATAAATGCAAAAAAAACGTGATTTTTGAGGGCGAAAATGACTAAAATGACCTTTTAGATGTGAAAACTGAAAAGTCACAGTGACCAAAAGTGACCAAAGTCGAAAAAAGTAACCGGCTATGATGCCTGCCAGTATGGCTCCCATAGAAAATTTCTTCATAAAATTCATAATGGGAAAATCAGTTCCGAGTGGAGTGAAGGCATTTTTTTTTTATTTGCAATAAAATAATGAGCAGAAAAACACTCTTCAAATGATTTATCCTTATGAATTTTTACAAAATTTCAGCTAAAATTTCAAAATTTTCAAATTTTCTCAGAATTTTAAGATAAATAATGGACGTCCTGCTGCAAATTCAACACTTTTCGTGAATATGGAGTTCGAATTTTTCAGAAAAAAACGAACTTTCAACTTGAAAAGCAAAAGAACAGGACTTCATATGACCAACCGGGCCTTTCATCATTATCTAGAGCTTTTCAGAACCAGCAGGAGCAGCAGAACCAGTTAGACACCCTGAATAATATACGTTGTAAAATTTGCAAACCCACAGCTTTGGCACCAACCTTCGTTAAATGAAATACGAGATAAGCATCGATGGATCTACATGCAAAAATCACTCAACCACCCAATTCGCAAACAAACAAAACCCAAATAATTTCATCCGAACACGTGGAAATGACATCATAAAAAAAAACATCGCTAATACATTCCAAGCTGCGTTTTTTTTCAGTATTTGCATGGAACGGTCGAGTGCATCAGTTCGATGCAATTCGTCGCTGTAATGTGTAAACAAGGCGGACGCGAATCGTTAAAATGTTCGCGCCAATCGAGGCAACCGTAGCAAAAAGCAAAGATCAGGGGGGAAAATACACAGATAACAAACAGCGATTATATTTTTATATGTACTCGGTACTTTCCCTCGCTCTGTATGAATTTTAAGTACGTTCGTTGCAGAGGCCATGGTTCGGGTAAGTGTTTTTTTTTTCTTTCGTGTCCGTAAAGGATTTCCCTTTTTTTCGTGTGTAAATCTTTCTTAATCGACATTGATAGCTTAATAGGTTCTTTCTTCTTATAGTGACGCTGATGATTGCCGGATGTTGCACGATAAACGCCCACAGAATGTAAAATACCCGCAGCACATACGCGTACACAGTCTTTCCTTATGCCATACCGTATCATACGCTCATACGTATACTTACAGACGAGTACACTACACATTCTTCCTTTGTCATTTTCTTAATTTCAATTCACACACCGATGTACGGTGTTTTTTTTATCGCGTACAGTGGCGACGCGGCGGAGAAGATTGCAGCGGATGCTGGGCCGGGGGTCTTCCATATACCAGACCAGACGTCCATTTTTTAAGGGAATTAATAGGTACTTATGCAAAGGCAGATGCATAACACCGATTCAAAGTGTACTATAGATTGCACGGGCGATTTAAATCGCGAGACTGACTCGCTAAAGAGTAAAGTATGTAAGCTGTGAAATTGTAAAAATGTATTAGCGCAGGAAAGAATGAATGAGAAAAGGAACGAAGCACGAGAATTTCGTGGGGCAACTTGAAGAGAATTCGTAATCATTGCACAAATTTATGGGTTTTTACAAAATTCATTTCAGAGAAAAATGAACAAAAAAAAAGTTGAAATTGCAGAATTTCAAATTTTGGAAATTATTCGCAAAATTTTTTTTCAAAAAATCTAAAAATCAGGCCCTTAGATTCCAAAATTCTGATCGCAAAATCAAAATTTTATCTCCACAGCTAGACAGAGGTTTCATGAAATAGAAATATTGAACTGCACTTTCAAAGCTAAACTTTCGCAAATAAAAATTTCATGGCATAGGTACCTATTAAATCGCATTTCACAACCACTAAATTAGATATTTTTTTGAAAATTTACCTCTCAAACTTGAAATTCAAACTTTATAGCCAGAATTTTCTCATAAATGAAAAAATTTCATCAGTATTTTTGAGACCCCCTCTTTTAAAAATTCAGATCTAAATGCTTCATACCAAACCGAAGTAGGGAAAGATCAAACGATACCCTCCCTTTTCCTATAATGATAAAATTTCATTTTTAGAGGGAAAAATTCGCAGAAATTTTGAAAATAAATTCACACAGCGCAGCGTTGAATTGAAAATATGAGAAATATTGCACACAAGTCAAAAAAATAATGGAATGGGAAATTTCACCTTATTCGGATAGTTTCAATTTTTGCCTTCCTTAAAAATGTCAATTTTGGTTCATATTCCTTTTCTAGAGTCATTTTAATCTACTAATAGCACAGCTCAAACTGATACCAGTATGCAAAATCTACGTTGTAAAAAATGAAGCATATTTTTAAAGAAATGGTTCAAGAAAGTAGTTAATTTTGATTTCAAAATATGCATGGATAGAAAAAATGGGGTCTTTTAAAAAAAGTTATTGGAGGGTCAGAAGAATTGAAACAATCAATTCATCAAGAATTTTAAAATAAAAATATGAAATTCATACAAGTTTGGTTCACTTCGAATTTAAATTCATTGTTTTTTTTTTCAAAGACGATTGATGTTGAGGGGTGGGGAGAAAAAGCTTGCCTCAGCCCCAAAATTAGTAATTCTTTCGTGTTTTTTTTTTGTCTCTTGGTAAATTGATTTGTTGTTCTCCAGTTTCGTCTTGATCAAAAACTTGAACAATTTCATTTCTTCTTAAATTAACATTTTCACACTGAATATAAGAAATTGACCTAAATTTTTGAAAAACAATAAAAATTTATTCAAAATTTCGATCGGTAAGACATTTTAAAAACATGTTGATATTCACATTCTTAATATCTATCAATTCTGACAAAATCAATTGTAATTTTTGCTCAAAAATTTGTGGCTAAATTCAGACCCCCTCCCCCTTCACCGAAACCACCAGCAATGGTTTTCGTTTTTTCAAATCGAAATTGAAGTTTTCAAAAATCTCTTCCAATTTTTTTGATAGAATTGTTTTTGGGTGCGAATTTGGACAAGGATTTCAAGGGTTACGGTTACAGAATTTTTTTAAAAAATCCAAAAAAAAAATCTGCCAAAAATGATAAGAATCTAGGTTTGTACCATAAAAACTAAAAAATTACATAAATATTATTTTCTAGTAAATTTTTCAAAATAATAAAATTGTTCTGTGAATAAAGATGAAAATTTTTTGAAAAATTATTTTTAAGAAGCAAAAAAATGTAATTTTTTCAACATTTTACAAATCAATTTCAACTGTTTAAGGAAGATAAATTTTTCTATCTTCCTCCTGGATTGAAGTCGAGAGTTTTCTGAATTTAAATGTTATGTCAGATCTTCAACAACATTATTTTTGAATTTTTACTCTCTCATTTTGAATCAACGAAAAAGTTACAGGAAAAAGTCAGAATTTCGGCACATCAAAATTCTTCAATTTTCAGTGGATTTTCGCTGATTTTTCAAATAATTCAAATTCAACAAATTTGAGTTACCGACTTTTGAGATTTTCCAGCAATCTTTTCACTGATTCATTCCTGCGTTGCAATTCTGACGGTTTTCCAGTAATTTTCGATAACTTTCACTGATTTCTACATAAGAGATCCCCCCCCCACCAGAAATAAAAATCAAAGAATCAAAGAAATTCACCAAAAAATGAATGAAACGTTACAGTAGAGACATAAGACATTTTTAACAAATTACAGCTCTGATATTTTAATTTTTTTAATTTTAGTGCTGTGTTGCAGAAAATTGAATTTTTATGGAAAAAAAGACGGAAAGCCAAATTCTTACTCTCTTCAACACTCTTCTATTTTTAGTGGTTCCACTTCGTTAAAACAGGGTATTTTTAGCCCTGCAGAACTATTTGATCGCTTCGGAGTTATTAACATTTCATTTTTTGAAAATTTATAGATATTTGAATTATAAAAAAAAACGATTGCAGAAATTTTGTGAATTTCATCAAAAAGTGGGGAACTGGGGGAGGGGAGAGGGATACAAAAAATCGCTAAATCTTCAATATTTACCCATGTGCGATTTTAAATCCATCTCATTTCCACTCAATGAGATTCAGATAAAAGAAGCGAAGTAATGGGAAAAAACAGACAGAGGGGGCATCTTTGATAATTTTTCAAAGAAATAATTCTTCTTCCTAATCTTCCTGTGATCGACTGGAATTCTTTCCCCAGCCCTTATCCATCAATTTGAAAACATCATGTCCGAATCTAAAATTAGACTTTCCTCCAACCCCACCTCACCATATCCATTCTCCAACAAACAATGATTTCCGGTGGAAAATCCTTTCACAGCACATTGGCAATGCATCAATATCCTGGGAATACCATTAAGACTCATTCTCATTTGAAATTTACCCAACTGCGGAACAATTTGATGATACGTTTAACGAACATTTATTTTAATCGATTCCACAAGGTGTTGAAAAAATTCAGCACTCGAATACTCACACCCCAACTCCACCACCCTTCTCTGAAAAACAGATCACCGAATACTCATCAATATCATTCCCAATCCTCATCCAATCAATATCCAGTTGGGAAAAAGAAAACCGCGACTGCAGATCGAGATTCATCGCATCTCCAGCAACCGGCTTCAGTGAGAGAGAGAAAGAAATCAAAGAAAACTCGTTTGAATTTAGCCACACAGCGGCCCTACACCTTATGGGAACCGAACCAAAGAACGCGACACTTAAGTAGATGACCTTGCACACCGCCAAACCGCACTCACATCTCGCAGTACCACACTTACACATTCTTCGGCCATACCGAATCTCATCTCAAAACTTTTTTCGCATCTTGGGCCCTAATAAAATGACGGTGTAATTTTTTTTAATTATCTCGCGGCGCGCAACGCACCATTCTTGGAATTTCTAACCTTTTTTTTCACCTCAGCTCGCCTCGTTCACGCACAATGACCCCTTATGGTCTTTTGCTGAAAAAAAAATGAAATGATTCATTTCGCACACGCATACTCGACGCAAACAACAAGCCCACAACCACCATCCGACCTCTCTAGCAATCGAATCTCCCTCGTAATTCATCTCGATGGTATGCCTATTCTTTGCGAATAATGATACAACTCACCTTACGGGCTGTTAAAAATTTCCAGCTCGTTGGTCTTTGAGAAGGCGACTCGACTTTTGAAATTTACATATCAAAGTAAATACCTTGATAACGGTGTCGCTGCCGGTATCATTTAAAACAAGCCTAAGAAACTTATTACAATTTTAATTGTCTTTCAAAAATTAAACAAATTGGCCGAGTTCATTCGAGTTCATCGAAATTTCCACAAAGTTTCGATGTCCTTGTATTTGAAAAATTTATACACGCGGTACCCAGCGAAGCGAAAAATTTCAATTGTACGGCGATTTAGCGACTGTTTCCAGTACGCCACCTCGACTATATCAAAATCACGCGTAGACCAATTGATAGCTTTACCATAATTGTATGGTGATTATCGACAGCAGAGCTGCGAGAACACGCGTAATAAACAGGAAGATAATTGGATCTGTAAATGTCTATAATTACAAGATATAATTACAACCTATTACCGAGTTAATATTATCCAGTTCTTTTCATTTTTTTTTTTTTCGCCACCGAAGTTATGTAAATAAAAAGAGCGCTATGTTCTATACCAAAGCGTAACTATTATTTAACTTATATACTCTATTCGGGCGCGAATTAATCACAAACATGATCTCGTTCGGTAACCGGTTTCAGATTGGAAAAAAAATTTCGTAATTCGTTTTCAAGCGGTATTTCAGATCGGTAGGGGCAGCAACTACTTCAACGTGGGGCGAAATTCAACATTTAACACCCATCCAGCAACAAAAACGTTATCGCGATGAAAACTCGTGCCTGAACGACTAACACGGACCGATTTGCTGTCTGAAAAATTAATTAAATCCGTTTTCGAGCAATTATCGCCTGGTCAATGGTTGTAGCTTGGACCGTTGGAAGGGCGTTGCGATTATTTGCTTTAGTTTTTCACAATCGAATGTAATAATGGAAAAACACGATCAGGGCCGGATTTAACCTCACGACGCTCAGAGGCAGAATAAAATTTGCCGCCCCCCCCCCCACAAAAAAATGTGTAACTTCCTGCTTTATTTGGATAATTACATTGAAAGAAAAATTAACGAAAAACGAATTAAAAATCAATTTTCTCAATCATTTTTTCGGTTAGGTACAGAGTGGGCATAGAGGCTTCGAATATCAGAAGGTTCCTAAAGAGGAGAATAGAGGAGAATTTTCTTTCCTACCAATGTTTCAAGTAGATCATAGAATTCTGATTCAGTTATGCCCGAGCGAAGCGAGGGCGCAGCTTTGAAAAATTAAAAATTTAATGTTTAAAAAAAGACATTTTTTTCATATTTTAATGCTATGCCCTATGTAAATAAAAGTTTTGTTCAAAAAAGATTCTTTTTCAGTGGGTACAGTAAATTTTTTCATTTTTTTTTTCAAATCACAATTAAGGGAAATTTAAAAAAAAAATGCTCCTCAAAATCTGCCGCCCCCTAAAATTTGCCGCCCGAGGCTGGTGCCTATGTAGCTTGTGCGTAAATACGGCCCTGAACACGATCGGCGAGGAATTAGCGAGAGGTTTTCGACCATTTTTTTTGGTCATAGATGGTTTTAGCCATTATTATGTTGATTGCTAGAGTGAAATTGGATACTAGCGAATTGAATGCATCGCCAAACTTAATAGAATGGATTTGCAAATTGAAATGAATACAATTAGGGAAAGAGGAAAACTGCTGAAATCTGGGTTAAAAATACATAAAATGTTGGGAAACCATTTTTGAAAATTTGAAAATCATCGAACCTTGTAAAATTGACATAATCGACGATAAAGTATTGAAAATTTGAAAATTTTTGATAAAAGTAAATTTGAGATGAAAACGTGAAACAAAAATGTTTTAAAATTGCATGGAAATTATCAAAGTATCATCAAAGCAATACTCACCACAAATGAAAATCAACCAACTTGACAATAAATGAATCAAGAATTACAAAAAATTTTCAAAATTTCACCAAAGCACAAGCAAAGCACAGAAACAGTTCAAATGGCATAAAAACGTTACAAATATCAATAATATTTCTTGAAAAATTGTAAAAAAAGAACAACAATGATGGAAATCGAATTGCTCAAAACCTCATTAATCATGAAATTTTATAGAAATATTTCTTCATAGCAAATATTTTGGAAAATTTCCCAAATTTTTTTCAAATTTCAGCTCAATTTTATTGAAAAGTCTAATAAGATCTGTCAAAATAACATGAAAAATTCAAGCACGAAAACCATTTTAAAAAATGAATTAAAATTATTGAGCTTTGTTGGGAAATTCCATAAGAAATAATCAGATCAGAGCAAATTCAATCATTCATGCCTTAAAGATGTCAAATGAAAATATCTAATATTTTCATTGATATTTTACTACATATCTGAATAAGTCAAATCATGTTAGATCTGGTGATTTTCCCTTGCATAACCCGAAAAGTAATAAAAATCATTCAAATTGAAAAATAAGGCGAAAAACATTATCAAAAAATCTTTAAAAAATTCATCAAAGTAAAAATTCAAAGAAAACTACTAACAAGTCGTTCAGTAAATTAAAACCCACAAATATCAATAAAATTTCACTAGAACTTATTAAAATACAGCAAAAGTGATTAAAAATCAATAAAAATGATTCCGTTTCAAAAAATGAGACCAAAAATTGAAAAATAGTTCTTCAAAACATAAAAAAAATGTTGGTAACCATTCAAATTCAAAAAAAAATTAAAATGACGTAATAAACTAAGTTTTTATTCCTCGAATTTTTCAGGTTTTGCAGACCAATTTTTCAAAAATTGTCATACCTTTTGAATATGGTATTCTTGGAACATGCGGAGAGGATGATGGTTTTTCGTGTGAAGAAATTGTACCGAAGAATAATTTGCAATTCATAGATTTGACATCGAATTATTTTTTGTTTCAAAAATCATTACTTTTAATGAGATTTTTTGGGATACTCTTTTTCAGGCTAAAAAAAATGTGAATTCAATTCTGAAAACTTTTCGATTTCGTCCCCTCCCCCACTTGAATTTATATAATTTTTTGATGTCTATATCCTCAAGTGAAAATTTTTTCCTCAATTTTTGAACGTCATTTTTTCAAGCCTGAAATGTTTCCTTCGAAATTTTTTCAACGTCAATTTTTCAAGACTTTTTCAAGCGTAGAATTTTTTTATCAAACTTTTTTCAATATCACTCTCTCTTTTTGAATTTTTTTAAAAGAATGAACCAATTTTTTGAATTTTATTTTTTTAGATAAGAAACTCAATAAAAAACTTTCAAAAAAGCTCAAAATATTTCTTAAAACAAAAATCACACCAAAAATACCAAAAATCGTGAAAAATCACGTTAAAAATATCACACGTCACATTAAAAACATCGAACTTTTTTTCATTTTTCAACAATTTTTCAATCGATCAAAATTTGCAAATCTGGCGAGAATTTTACAAAAAAAATCGTAATTCGCAAATTATTCAAAACCACCCCCTCTCCAAAACCAATTTCTCAAATTCTTCTCCAACACTGGGGGAAATATCCGCCTCGAAAATGCAACAAGTACTGATTCATCGGCTCACAAATGATACACAATTAACGATTTCCTCACCTCCATCTTCCACCTGGTTACATAGTCGATGATTCACATCCCTTTAATTTATATATAAGGCAATAAACCCATCGAGCAATTTAGTCAACGCAATACAAATCTAGGTACAGTCGAGGTACAGGGAGAAACAAAGGCACCGGTACACGAACACGAGCGAAAACACAACCCAGACATTAGTCACAATCGTAAATCGAGTAGCTCGTACGTTGGAAATGAATCAAACCCATGCAAAAAAAAAGCTTCGATCGGGTAAAATAAATAAAAAAAACTAAACCACCGGTAAGTACCTATACGTAGCTAAACGAAGAAAAACAAATGGCTGGAAAAATGACATCGTGCTGTAAAAACATTAACGTTTGGGAGATTTCGCGAACGTATTTATTTTCGTAGGATAATTGAACGAATCAATTCGTCGTATGTGTATTTTTACTGTTCGATAAATCTCTTACAGTCGAATCGAGTTTACATGTGTATTTTATACTCGCTCCGACGATTTATTTTTATTAGCTGTATATTTCGAAGAGATTTAGATTTCGCCAATTAAACACATCGCAGAGAAATTTTTTGCTGTAGAAATATCAACATGGAGCTGGCGTCATTTCCTTTCCGAACGAGTAAAAAATTTCACCGTCGATTTTATCTAGATGGCGTCCCACATCCACATGTGGGTGCCGAGAAGTGTGTATCGAGGCAACGTAACGACATCGACATTGAAATAGTCGAAAAAATTCATAAGAAGCTTCGAAAATCAGCCACGTTTCGGCCCAGTTTCGTCGAGAAAAAAATTAATGAATTGTGTTAGGTCATGAACACGACAGGCCGACCAAGTAACTCGATAGGCGCGCTATAAAAAGTGAAAAATTCCAAGAATTTCGAACCGACCAACGGTACGATCGCGATGAAAAATTTTTCAAATGACGAGGAGTCGAATTCAAGGGCAAAATATTCATAGAACGGTGGTGTTATTTTTTTCTCTCGTTTTTTTTCCTTTTTTAAGCGGTGGCAGCGGGTTTTCGTGAATCAGGAAATTTCAAGGTGCATTGACATCTCGCGCATATGTATAGTTTCTCGCAGAGGCGACATATTCGAAAAAATCAAGTTTTTCGACTATCCGCTCGGTGAACTGGTTTATAGAAAATACTGCTCAATACTCTTTGCCTTTTCTACAGTGCGTTGAACCAGATTCACATTCGTATACACGGAGAATTCTTTCATGAAACTGTTTTCCAGCATCGGCGGATCGGACTACGGTGTCGAACGGTTCAAAAAAGCAGGCGTTGAAAAGTTTTTTTTTTCTTCGCCGTCTTCTTTAACGAGAGGTATTGTCCTTGGATATTGGACAACGGAGAGATGGTCATTTGGTCGAGGAAGCGACATATTGATTCTTATAACAAAGAAGAACCCTATACCACAATTCCGTCTTCGTATGTAAATTCGTAGCGCGCCTTTTTCTATTTTTTTTTTTTTATCACAAAGAAACGGCAAAAAGACGCGAGCACGATCAACGGCAATATATTGCCACAGCCGCAGTTTGCTTCGCTTCCATCAGCCATTCGGGGAGGTACAAATGCCACATCTTCCATTACGATAATGAACTACGTGCAAGCGGTCATCGAACTCGTATTTGCTTCTCACCAGAGGTAAAGGAAAAAAGAGCCACTTGGACGGTGCAATGAAAAAAAAAACAGAATTATCGGTAATCGTGTGTATTTCTTCGGGTTCCATTATTTTAATGGGTTCGCTATTTTATTACCGAGGCTAGTTGGCTTTTTTTTTGTTATCGTTACCGTTTTAGCTACGCGCACCCACTTTCGACCAATCACTTTGGATTTCCTAGCACTGTGCAGGTTTTCCGGCAAAAATCACGCAACTTCGATATTTTTCTGATCTAAAATACCATAGACTAGAACAATGGATGAATTGAGATAATTCAGGGTGAGATGGGGTAACGAAGGGGCAAAGAGAGCGAAAATAAAAAGAAATAATACACTATTAGCAAATGAAAACTATATGAATTGGTTTTGTTTTGAAATTGGGCCAAAACGAACTTCTTCATAGAAACAAAATTACCTTCTTTAATAAAAAGTTTCAACATAGAATGAAAAGATTCTGAAAAATTGAGGTGCTATGGCATTCGTCTTTCTAGCATTACGAAAATTTTAAAAGTAGAGATGTCTTTTGGAAATTGAATACTGAAATAAGAAGCATGAAAATTTACAGATTCGCATTTTTTCAACTTTTTCCAGTTTATTTAATCTTGGTAGATGATTCTGATCTAAATTTTAATGCTGAGATCGAATATTCAAAATATTTGAATTTGAATTTTATATTATTTGATGGCTTTTGACAGTTGAGTCGATTAATTTTTGGGCAAAGGAAGAGCCCTACGAAAAAATGAATGGCCTTCTGTAAAGTCTAATCACATTTTTCTCAAAAAATCTTGGCTTTTGATATATTTTTAATACATAAAAGACGATAATTGAACTTAGAACTTTTGGCTGAAATATTTTAATTGAAAATCAAGATGGAGAGAAAATTTTATTCTCTAATTCATGTTCAAATCGATTTTTTTTTTTGAATGACCCTTCCTCTACTCAAAAAATCCATTTTTAATCCAAAAAGTGTGAAATAAATTTACAACAAAAAATTTCAACCATGAAAAATTTGAGAAAAATTCTATTGAAATCGCTCATTAAATTGAAAACAGCATTTTCCAAGTTGACCTGTGTTACATCAGAATTTGCTCTTGTATATCATGGGGAGGGGGCGCGAAAGGAGCCAAGAAATTTTCATATTACGTTTTGACACGAATTTTCTTTAATTGATTTCTGTAAGAATTTTGAGCTTTCTAGTTTTTTTTTTTCAAAATTCAATTTCAAGAATATCTCATTTTATTGAAAAATAACAATTTTTCAATTCAAAAAATCTCTGAAAATCATATCGAGCGACGGAAATTTTATTTATAGAGATATAAAACATGTTTTTCTACCTAATTTACATTTTTTTTTTCAAAATCCACACAGCACAATACGAAAATTCTTCCCACATTTGAATTAGAGTAGGTATTCTAATAAAATTCAAAATCATAAACAAAACAAGATTTTCAAAAAAGCAACATTGAATTCCTAATTTCTTGAAAATTTCGATTTCGTTCAAAAAAAAAAACACAAAAACTGAGTCATTCATTGAACCACTTTGTACACCGTGACCATGAAAATTAAACTCAATGCACTCGAATTTTTAAAACGTCATAAATCAGCGAAATCGAACGTAAAACATTTCAAACGCGAATAATTTTACCAATTTAACATCGAACTGATACAATAATTACAACTTCGTAAATTATACCATTGAAAAGGTTATGAACCTCGATGCATGGTATGATACCATATCGATATATACGAGTTTCCGCAAACGCTACGAATAAATTCGCGCGATCCAGCTGCGCCACTCATAAAACTTTCCAATGTAGTAATCGGGCAATTAAAAAAATAACTTACGTCATAAATTTTTCTCACTCGTTAACGCCCACGCTTTTAAATTCCGAACCCTTCGTACCAGAAAAAAGCGCCATTTTATAGGTACACTATTTGAAAAGGAGAGAGGAGAATACTCCGTCACTTTATTAAGATATCGATCACACGTGCAGTGCGTACCATTTGGACTACGAGGGTGAGTAAATTTTTATTAAATTCGAACTGATATACGAAGGCAAGAAAGTCTTATTGCAAACGAATATAAATAAGGAAAAGGAAATCAATGTAATATATTCGATTAAGTCGTCGTCGTCGTCTCGTACATAAAATAAAAGCACGAGCGAAAAAAAATGCCGCATTATTGGAAACGATACTTCTTATACTGGAAATAAGGCGAACGGTTACAGTCTAACACGTGTTTTTATTCGTCGAACGGCCGTCGACCTTTTCTATTTTAGAAGGCGTGCATTTTTTGGCGTCTTAGCGAGGAAAAAAATCATCGTCTTATTCCGTCCAGCGTACTTATTTATCGTACTATACAACTATCGCCATAGAGCTGGCTATCGGAGCTGTCTTGGCGAAATTAAATTTTATTGGCAGATTTTTTTCTTCCTTCGCTTCGTTTTCTTTCACTCAATTGAACAAGCACAAATTTTGAGATTATTTACATCGCCGTACAACGACATTGACCTCGCCAGTGACCGCCAACAGACTATCGAGATGACAAAAATCGTCAATTTTTTATAACTGCGAATCGATAAATTGAAATTTCCAGCGTTCAATAACACCGTCTTGATGAAAATTTTAGAAACTGGCTCTTTGTTTTGGAGATGATCACGTTACAGTTCCATGGTTTCAAGAGAAATTTTCTGAAAATTGGTAAGAATAGTTATTAGAGAATCGAATTTGAACAAGGTTATTGACCATTTTCAGTAAAATTTTGCCAACATTTCAGAAAATTTCATAAATCTTGGAGATTTTCCAGTGTTTTTTTGCTTTTACAGTTTTAATTCATTTTTATTGATATTTCAGTTAATTTTTACTGATTTTCCTAAGAATTTTCACTGTTGTTCCTAAAAAAATTCATTGCTCTTCTTAAAAAATTTCACATATATTTTTCATAATTTTCACTGATTTTCCTATTTCACTACTTTTTATTCGAATTTTTTGATGAATTTTATTCGAATTTTCACTAATTTTCTGAAAAATTTCACTGGTTTTCCTAGTCATTTCCAATGATTTTCCAATCTCACTGATCCCATTTCGAGTTTTCACTAATTTTCCCACAAATTTTCGTTGCTGTTTCAAAACAATTTTCACTGATTTTCCAACCAAAAACGGCCTTTTATTGATTTTCCAACGAATATTCACTGATTTTCCAACAATTTTTCACTGATGTTTTCATCAATTTTCACTGCTTTTCCAAAAAAAAATTCACTGGTGTTTCGTTTTTACTGATTTTTCAACAAATTTTTACCGATTTTATGACGAATTTTCCCTGATTTTCCAACAAAATTTCACAGATGTTTTCATCAATTTTCACTGATTTTCCAAAAAAAATTCACTAGTGTTTCGTTTTTACTGATTTTTCAACAAATTTTCACTGACGTTTCATCTTTTTCAACTGATTTTTCTGTGATTTTTCAGTCTCTTTTTCAATTTTCACCGATTTCCCAATGAATTTTCACAGATTATCCGAGGTTTTTTACTACATATTTTTCCAACAAATTTTCACTCACTGATCTTCGAATTTTCACTGATTTTCCAATAAGTTTTTACTTTTTGTTCCGGTGAGATTTCAACAATTTCCAGAGAGCTTCAGCTCGTTTTCCAATGAGTTTTTCACTAATTTCCATTACATTTTCACCGATTTTTAGTAATTCTCTTGACTGATTTCTTTTTACAGAAAATTTTTCACTCTTGTTGTGTTGTTTTCGGGGAAAATCTTTCATCGATTTGTTTCCAGGGATAATGTTTCACTGATTTGTTTTCAGTAAAACTTTTTACTGATTTATTATCGTTTCAGATCTGAATCAATGAATAAATTCTGCCCTTTTTTTAAATCAATGAAATGAATTTCACTAAAAAAAAATCAATGATTCTTCACTTACTTTTCAGTATCACAAATTACTAAATTCTCAGTCGATTTTTAATTTGTTAAAAAAATTACCAATTTTTGACAGTAAGGTCGGTGAAAAATTACTAATTTTTCAGCGAGGAAAATTTTCACCAAATTTGACTGTTTACTGAGCAGCTATTTTGATAGTTTTTTGATAAATTTCGATATCAAAAGATCAACTTTGAAATAGGTAGGTGTTACTTTCAATGTTTTTTAGCACCACTGTCGCAGCTGAGTCGGTGTGGTTGTTTATTAGCTACGTCTTTGGTGTTAGTCGCGACTCGCGAGACGGGTTGTTTATTCGGCACGTGTAAAGTTACATTACGATCACAAGTCGACTGTTACGAGTGTGACTTTTGCCTCATTTACATTCTTCGTATTTCCTGGAGAGTATCATCGGGTATATAGGTACCTAGCACATCGAATCGATGCCAGTTTACGAATTCATCGCGACAACTTGCAGCTCTTTTAATTCGTCGTAAAAGTAATAACACTATCATCATTGTATCGTTGGAAAATCTGCCCTACGCTGTCGCTGAATACAAAGTATACACCCGTGCTCGACGCAGCAAATCATCCAAGTACATATTTCGAACCGTATCTTTCTCCCGAATACCGTGTTCCGTGTGCCAATCGAATTAATGAGCCGAATTTATCGGGAAAGAGGCATCATCCACATATTAAACAGACACCAAAAGGTAATGACTTCGTATATCGTCGTGTCAACATATCGCGGTGAGTTTGACCGACCCCTTTTAGCTGAAATACAATGTTCGTGCGGATGAGAGCGAATTAAACCCTGATTCACGTTTTTTTCCTCGCGAGTGATCTTGGACTATATACCTCGAGAGTTATCTTTATTGTGGAATGTTTAATTCAATCATTTGGAGTAATGAATCGCCAAGGTTATCGTTTTACGATGCTTCGTTTTTATATACTTTTTGTCCGAATATACCGCGAGTTAATAGATCCGTTTCGAAAATCTCTTCTTGTTTGGTGGATGTTTGCCAGAGGCTTTGATATCTGAGAAGATTATATCGTCGAGATTGCAATGAGAAGTCAACAGATTCGTCGTCGTGATGACCCTTTTTTGACCTTTTTGAAATATTATTCAACCCTTTGTCGGGTCAATTTTCGCTGGGTTCTTAGCTGACCATGGTTCATCACTCTCTAATTTTTTTTTGCGTCATTGAACGAAAGAGTCATTTTTGGAAGGTAAATATTAATTTAGGAAAATGATACTGAAAGCTGGATGTGAAAATTCAGTGATAGTCGAAATTACTGAATAGAAAATACCTATCAGTATAATTCTTTGTTTTCAGCGGATTTTCACTGATATTTCCGAAAAAATTCAATTGAGATTGTCTAGCGAATTTTCACCAATTTTCCAGTGATTTTTTACGGATTTTCCAGCAAATTTTCACTGATTTTCCAGTGAATTTTCACTAATTTTCCAATGAATTTTCATTGATTTGCCAGTTAATTTTCGTTGATTTTTCAGCAAATTTTCACTAATTTTCCGATGAATTTTTACGGATTTTCCAAAAAAATTTTACTAATTTTTCAACGAACTTTTACCGATTTTCTGGCGAATTTTCACTGATTTTCTAGCAAATTTTCACTAATTTTCTAGTTAATTTCCACTGATTTCCCAGTGATTTCTCACGGATTTTTCAGTGGATTTTCACTGATTTCCAATGAACTTCCACTGATTTTCCAGACATTCTTTTCACAGTGCTGCAATTCTGACTGTTTTCCAGCATCTTTCAATAATTTTCACTTATTCTATAAATGAGAAAATAGTGAATTTGATTTTTCATTGACTCTTTCAATGATTTTTTTTATAAAGAAAATTTTTCACAGATTACTGTTTATGCTGCGATTCTAACAAGTAATGTGTAATTCGTCAATGTTTACCCCATCAATGAATTTTGAAAAAATCATAATTAGTCAAGTATACTTGTAGGTGAAAATAAAGCCTTAGAAATAATATTTTTTAGGCATAAAAAATTTGAAATTTTTGTTCAAATATTAATCTATTTTGTTTTATTTCCATACTTTTTCAAAATTAAAAAAAAATCACAAAATCAAGACCATTACAACCATTGCCGATTTTTTGCATACCCTTTCCATTCGTCCACTTTCCAGCACCTTTGTTTAAAACAAACCACAAAATTCTTCGAAATCCACCATAAAACAACCCATGCCATTAACCTCCCCACCCATCTTCGTAGAAGTTCAACCAACCCGTTCTAGAATCTTTCGATAGCATGAAAACATACAGGTAACATACGCGTCCGCATACGAGAGAAAAAAATTCGCCACAGAACTTCCGCTCTTCGTTTGAAATCTGCCCGAAGCTTGGAGCCTTCCCAATAATCTTACATTCTAATTTCTTCTACCGCAATAGCACAGTCCACAACATACCTGAAACATACAAACAATACAATGGCGAATTAGCAACGAGCATAAAAGGCGTGACTCTGATTATAGCGAGTATTTCCGCAACATGGTCACATTGGCGAACCGAAACCTCCCTATTTTGAGTATCCACATTGACAGGAAATTAAACCCATTGAAGCAATAATCGAAAGTCGATAATTGATTCTAATTGATGAGTCGAGTTTTTTTTTTTGATTCGGGCAGCGTGCAAAATCGACAAAAATGGGCATTTAAGGAAGTATCTATACATGTCGACCGGTAGGTATGACAAAGTAGAGAGAATGAAAACGAGAGAGACCAGTCCCGCAAAATCTGCTCTCTCCGTGTTACGGGCAAAATATGCGGATGACCTTGACAGAACGACCTCTCGGTAGGTGTTAAATTTATCCGTGCGTGCGTACAATTGTCCGCCGCAATTCGAGCATATGTACATGTGTTCAGCGCATAATACGTAAGCTAAAAATAACCCGGGCGAAATTTTTTAAGGATGAGGGATCGTGGCCGGATTACGCAACTCCGGATATCGTCGATATCGTATTCAGCTCTTTGGGTACTTTTCACCTAGTTCGTTCGAGTATCGTATTTCAACCGAGATTATTTTCCAGCTCGTATGAATTCTGGTTCTAGACTTCTTTCGAAGGTCGCGTGATAACAAATACGTAAACCATCGCCAAAAATTCTTTGTAAACGAGGGAATAATAAGACGAGAGGAAACATTGGACCGTAATCCGGGGCCATTAAAATTTCCCCGTTCATTGTGTGAAAAAATATCAAATTTCATTGCATTCGTCTATTGTTAGGATACGACGAAAACACCTTATCGGATTTATTTAAACGGCGTGACGTCGGAACCGAGTTTCAAATTCGTATCAGTGCACAACTTCTATTGTTCATTAGCGACGAAAGGGCGATATTTTCGTAATGTGGGTCCTTTACCATCGATAAACTTGTCTAATGTGTAGCCATCTTTGTTCACAAGAATAACTATCGTGAAACCATAATAATGAGATCACTTCCCGTTGAAAATCGTTTCGTAAGGATTAGCCAAACTTTATTTACAGCTTGTGTAACATGATACGACCTCTAGATGACCTTTAAATGAAAAAAATACCCGCAGATTTGAAATCAGCGACAAAAATTACCAAGAAATCGACATACATGACGATTTTTCATCAATTTTTCAAAGGTCCCACCCCTAACCCCTCCCCTCCCCCTCAAAATTGAAATTTCGCTTGTAACAGCTTTCAACATCCGAAAATATAAAAAATGATTAAATTAATGATATTATGTTGATAACATGTCTGATTATCCGTAATACTTTTCATTTAAGTTATTTTGAAACTAGGGAGGGGGTTAACTGCGAATGGGAGGGGGATGACGTTCAATTTATGATAAAATACCATGTTGCATATCGTTTTCAAGGTTTTCGGCTACGCTGAGTTCGAATCTGACCTTATTTTTAGCCTAAACCGAGCCCAACTCTTCACATCCACTTTATAACCACCCAAAACCGCGAAAATATAACAAAGGCTTCTTCATTTCCGCCCATAAACCAAGCTACTTCGAAAAATACGCGATTTCAACTCGAACCCTACGAAATATTTCATTCATACCCCAGCATACGGCTCATTACACCAGAGAAGGGATCCAGTAAACCGTTGAATGTCGCTATACCGGCGACATCTTACATAATACAACCAGTAGAGCGCGAATTTCGAAACCGCCGATGTATATATGAAAATAAACAACATCCAGATCGAGGTTTCGCTACATACGGCAACAAACCGAATCATTAAAGTTGTTCAGATAACGTCCTGCTGTCCACGTGATTCAATAAAAGAATTCTTCTCATATTATCATCGTTTATTATGTATTTTTACATCTATTCATACTTCAATCAGATTTCATTATCTTATTTACTACACGCGCTAGTAAATAAATAATATTAACCGGTAACGCGGCCTCTTTCTTTTATTGATGTTCATAAACGTCATCGGGTTTCATGCGAGGAACTTCGGACGCGCGGCTTTTTAGTCGCGATGAAAAAAAAAAAACGTAAATGCTGGGAATTGGCGACGTTATTTTTCAATAAAATTCACTTAATGAAGATTTCCGAGCGATTCTTTACAAGCCGAAGACGGTAGCTTTGGATTACGAAATATATTAGGTCAAGTGAGACTTCTCGATTCGATGTATTTTGGAAATAACTGTGGAAGATATACGATGAAAGTTTTCTTCACCTCAAGGACGAAGAAAACTCTCAGGTGGATATGATTACCATGAAGGACGCAGGTGATTACCCTGGCATACGTGTGAATAGAGAGTTCATTTACTGGGCATGTTTGTAGGAAAATTCAACTACTACATCGAGTAAGTAGTGCACTCGATGATACGAATCCGTCCAATTTTTCTGCAGGTGTAATCGAAGAAACATGTTCTATTCTAATCACTTGATCAATTGATCGATCAATATCATCGCGCCTTCTCATTCATGAATTACATACTCTGTCATTCTGAATCAGTGAAAAGTCACTAATGAACACTCAGAATTGCAGCACATGAAACATCAGCAAAATTCGCTGATTTTTCAGTTAAATTCATAAATTTCACTGACTTTTGAATAAATTTTCACTGATTTTCCAGTGATTTTTCACTGATTTTCCAATGATTTTTTACTGATTTTTCACTGATTTTCCAGTGATTTTTCTCACGGATTTATTTTCAGTGAAAATTTTTTCATTGAATTTCTCCTGTACTATTATTCTGTTTTTCAGTGATTTTCGATAATTTTCACTGATTTATAAATGACAGAGTATAGAATCACAGTTTTACATTTTTTTTCCCTGCAAAATCAATTCCGGTAGATAATTTTGATCAATTTTCAAGGATGAGCGAGTTCAGATAAATCAATTATTTCTCAGACGTTCTCTGCCTCGTCAGAATTTCTTCCAATTTCAATTTTTTACTGAATTTTTTTCACACCTTCCAAGTCAATTTCATGAGTACAAAAAGGGTTCTACGAAAAAAAAAATGCAAAGCATGAATTGTAGAGTCTGAAATTTTCTATCAGTAGATTCAATTAATTTTTCAATTTTTCCCCTCAAAACCCTTCTTTCGCTCAGAAAATCAACTTCACGGGTAAAAGTCATCAAAAAGTGAAAAAAAAATCCACAAAAATTCAAATTGTGAAAAATTTTGACATGCTGGAATTTTTTCACCATTTTTTGCGAAATCAGGGCGAAAAATACTGTAAAAATTGCCAATAAAATTTAAGCTGTTCTGCGTTATACATTGAAGATCATTCAACCACCAAATCAAACTATTACTCCTCGTCAAATCCGAACCATCGACCCCCTAGAAAAATCTACTCATAATTCACACACACAATGACTCCTGCAATTAGCACAAATGATGCAACGAGCAGAATCAATAACCTCGACTCTCTTCCTTACAATGTATGTGTTGGATGGAGTCATCGAAGGACATCATTGTTTACACACGCTTGTGAAAAAGATTCACGGTCTTTAACGTGTTATTTACGATGTTCGCGCGAGCCACAGACCGCCATCCACCGCCAAACGATACGTGAATTTATGCGAATCCATCAGAAATCGTAAAAAAAAATGTCATACTGCGTATTTACCATCATCCATCCACCATTTATGCGATTTACGACGAGATTTCCCAATACATTGTTGTTTGTGCACTACACACCAACGTCATATAAATCGGTTGACTTTTACGACGATGACTTTTCGACGAACCGTGAAGCATCCGTCATAATAAATCGCGTCCTCTTCATTGTGGCGAACTGTTTGTGCCAACACGTGGAGTATGTAAGAGCAAAGGCAACGGAGGGGAGGAGGATTAAACCGTATGAACTCGCAAAAGACGTTATTCAGCATTAAAATGTCTGATGATGATTCAGACCAGATTAAGCCATAAAAGTGTCAGAGAAATGAGGGAAAAACGATTTTTAAAAAACATTAACGCGTTTTTAAGGTTTTTCAAACGCTTTATTAAATATACGTGCTTTTTCGAGGCGAGAAAAATTCGTGTGTAAATTTCATCTGGCCATTAAAGTTCGCAATAGAAGCTAGAAATTGTTGTAAAGAAATGGGAGAGGGGGAGGACGGCGAGAAGGGAAATTTAAAAAGGCTCCGTCATTGTTGTAGCCTTTCTTTTGATTTTGTTAGGTTCGGGGAATATATTTTTTTCACTTTCGAAAAAAAAGTGATTTCATTCACCTTTTAAGCCTCAAAACTTACAAATACTTTTCGTGAAGTTCATATCTAAGCCAACCAATCGGTTACAAAAAATTTTGTCCATTTCCAATATCATTTTAGGATTATAATATTGGCATTCGAACGTACTTGAAGCTACCGAAATTCCCAGATCCGAAATTGCTCATATAGGTAGAAATATCACGTGTTTTTACATTATTTCTAGAAAGCTGGAAGAACCGAAACCGTACAGATTTTTTTTTATTTTGGACAATTTTTCGCTTCCAATTTGAAAGAAGTTTTGAAATCATTCGTATTTTAGATGGCATGCCATTTTCAAAGAATATTGCGATAAAAACAAATTCAAATTGAAACCCAAGGAAAAATTAAAAATTACTTCTTTATGCTTCAATTAGAGTGAAGTCTTTCTTGATTATTCTCCCGAATGATCCAATTTTCGACCCATCATAAGAATGGTTTCTACATTTAAGCTCACATATTAAATAAATTTCACGGGATTGAATTAGTTTTCGCTCATTTCTCAAATAAAATTTTCTCATTTAATTCTCATGAACGACAAAAATTTCGTAATTTGAAGAAAGTTTTAGATATTCTATTTTAATATTTCATTTCTTCATGTATTGTTCTTAA
Source organism: Pseudococcus jackbeardsleyi (assembly GCA_038380155.1). NCBI lineage: Eukaryota > Metazoa > Arthropoda > Insecta > Hemiptera > Pseudococcidae > Pseudococcus > Pseudococcus jackbeardsleyi. Next base: position 6,505,943 of record CM076240.1, read on the forward strand.
TAAGTACATACTGAATATTTTTGAAAAATTTCATCAATTTTTAGAACGTAAATTTTAAAAAAAAAATCAATTTACATCTTTCAAGTAGATTTTGCTAATTTTAAGCAATTTCCACTGTCTTTTGGTAAATTTTACTAATTTTTGGAAACATTGAGTGAGTTTACTGATTTTTAGTTCTCACTATTTTTCTTTTTATTTGTCAATTAGCGTCTAATTCTTGAAATTCATTACTTTAATGCAAATTTCATCCATTTTTCGTCATTTCTATCAATCATTAATAATTTTCATCAGTTTTTAAGACCCTTGTAGCAATTATTGTAGGTTTAAAATGATTGCTTTACACTAATTTTGTTATTTTTTTCAAAAATTGTTGACAAAAGTTGATTTTTTGAGAATTTTACACATGTTTCTAATTTTTGCAAATTTTTAGAAACTTGGAATAAAATTAACCAATTTTTACAACGTTTTATCAACTAGATATTGGTAAGTATTTTTTTTTTCAATTTTTATTGATTTTCTTAATTTTTTGAATCATCATGAACACTGATTTTTTCGAATTCTTTTGATTTTTATTGTAAAATTTACTGATTTGCGTTGTATTTCAATTTTCAATGAATTTCGCTGATTCTTCAATAAACGTCACAAATTTTCAGTCGATTCGACGAATTTATAAGAAGTAAATTTCAAGTAAGGAATTTTCATTAATTTTAAGAAAATTTTCCAATTTTTGAATTTGAGGAATTTCTAATGAATTTTACCTATTTTAAATTTAAATTTCATTGATTTTCTCTGATTTTTCCTTTAGGTGAAAATTTTTCACTGGCTGACCACACGAGTGATTTTTACGAATCGTAAATGAAACTGCAGAAATCTACCATTTTTCTTCAATTCTTGACTTTTTCGCCTTCCTTTCCATCAATTTCGGGGTAAATATTCGAGACAACTCGTCATATCAAAGAACTAGAAGCACATTACAACGTAACTTTCAAATTTCCACCTTAACAGATGCCAGAATACCACACGAAGCCATACCTCAGCACAACAAACAGATTACATTACGTCACCGATTAAAACTTGGTGAATAATCTCCGCTTGTTCGCCACAATAATCACTAAACAAGGCGATTTCACGGTCGAAGGTTTTTAATTGGGATCATCTCAACATCTGCGCTCCCTTCGTGGCAAACACGTCTCGAAACTCGAGCCACGTGTACCTCGCAACAAGGGGGCGCGAATCTGCTAATCTCGAACACCTGGAGGAAAACAGTCGACTCAAGATGACATCATGTATAACCTAAAGCCCTTGAGATGACGTCACACGCGCATCCCGATCCGCGAAATGATTCATAATAGCCACCTACACCCCACGCTGCGCTGCATCCGAGTAATTCGGTTTTCTTAAGACGCCAACCTATTTAACCCGAATAGCGAACTCGCACGTGTTTGTTTTTATTCGATAATTAAACTGCAATAACCCTGGCACGATCTCGATCATTGGTATGTCTAATTGGTCGATACATCGGTCTTCTTCATATCTTCGATCTTTCCTTTCGCGGCGAACGTGCGAGCGGAGATAATAAGCCAACAATACGATTCGCAAGAGAATTCGCGTGTACATGAAGGCTAAATCGTTACCGGACGGATTTTCCTTCTGTGGCCAATCTGCTGAAGCAAAAACGCCCCCTAAATTATCAAAGACATCGCATACCGCAATGAAAGATCGAGAAAGGAATACACCTTATATATACGAAGACCAGCTCGTGGAAAAATACCTAAGAAGCTCGTACCTCATACGGGTGAAGGTAGTTCGTACGTGATTTTCATATAGCTCCTCGAACCAAGACAAAATGGGAAGCTTGCCTTATTCGTATATGCATTATCGTCGAGCCAGAGATGATTGCCGGTTACGCTGGCATACGCGTTTTATAACAATAAGATTCCCTTTCGTTGGTATTAATGACCTTCTTTTTTTTTTTCGCGCCAGCGCCACTATCTCTCTTACTCTCTCGACAAGATTCCCATTCAACGTGTTCTATCACCTGGCTGCGTGTATTAAGACTAAATACTCGCTCATTTCCTGGTTCGATTATTAGTATTGTACGTAGGTTCGTATGGCGAACGTACCTACGCAATAGGATCGAGCTGAGATAAAATTAAACATAACTCCTGCACCTTCCGCGAGACCTTGCTGATTTCAGAGCTCGTATTTTGTACTGAAATCAAAAACATGGCGTCTACTGGATCAAGAAAATGAGAATTCGTGCCTTTTTCTTGCTTTTATTAGTTTTCATACCCAGTAGACTCCATGGTATAGTAAACATTCTGATGATTACGGTAAATTACGGTAAATATTTTGATAATAACAGTAAATTACCAAAAATATTTTGATAATTACCGTAAATTACAGTAAATATGTATTTGGGTAATTACGGTGAATTACCGTAAATAGTTGAGTAATTACGGCAAATTACCGTAAATATTTGGGTAATTACGGTTAATTACCGTAAATAGTTTGCTGAATACGGAAAATTACAGTATTTTTTATAATTACGGTAAATTACCGCAACTATTTGGGTAATTACGGTAAATTACCGTAAATATTTGGGTAATTACGGTAAATTACCGTAAATATTTGGGTAATTACGGTAAATTACCGTATTTTTTATAATTACGGTAAATTACCGCAAATATTTGGGTAATTACGGTAAATTACCGCAAATATTTGGGTAATTAAGGTAAATTATTGCAAATACTTTGATAATTACGGTAACTTACCGCGAATATTTCGGTAATTACGGTAAATAATCGCTCATGAATTTTTTTCAAGTCATTAAAAGATTATTAGTTCTAGAAAAGTCCGAAAAAAGTTGAAATTTTTGGTTTTCAATTTCAGAGGGTAAGGTACAGTAATTTTTCCTTCAAAAAAATAAAGTATACATAAGTTACATATTTTTGTGATGGAATCATAGAGGGAGGGGAAGGTAGAGGGTCAGCAAACGAAATTTTTGAAAAATTATTACGCAAAATACAATAATTTTTAATTCGTATTATTTATATAACAAGCGTTCGATAATTAATTTTTAAGGTTCGTTTTTCGAAGTCAGTTTACTTTATGAATTTTATGCCCTTCTCAGAAGTACCTACTGAAAAAATTTACGACTTCAACGAAGTTTTTCAATCATTACCTAATTCTGTTTTAAACATTAATTCAGACCAATTCCCTCAATCGGCAACCCTTATCGAACAATTTATAGTTAATTAAATACATACGTTCCACGTTCCCAAGAGATGCACAAAAGTTGGTAAGTTGTTTCCCCCGTTCCTCAATCCTTCCGACCGCTCAACATTTCCCACGGTATTTCACCAAAATATATGTAAAACAACCCCCGCAACCGGAAAGAAAATGTTTCCAAGTACTTGGCTCGTGCATTTGACCGAGTTTCTTGACTTTTACAAGTTTTTCGTAGCGTGTAATTCGCCTCTTGTACGGCTGCAGTTTTACTCGTCATTGAAAAAGCCAATCTAGCTTGGAGTGCCTCTTGCTCGAGAAACTTTGTAGCCTTTGCTTTTGAAATACGTATACGCTTGATGCGGTTGGTATTTAAGATGAAAAGAGGCCCTTGCACTTGTTTCTTTGAAATCGACGAATTAGCTTCGGAAAATTTCATAATTGTTGTCGAGTTCGTTGGCACTCGAATTAACCATTCTAGCTTCGGAGTGTTCTTTGCAGTAAAAAGTTGGCTAATTACATCGCGACGACCATGGCCACGGTCCACGTGCCTTTCTAACTTGCGTTTCGGTATAGATTTGAACTGCAACGAGTTCACAACATATCTATGTGTATCGATAATGATAAATGCATTGACCCGGGCTACGTTTTACGTACGTAACGACGTACGTTACTCGCGAATCTTTCCATTACGCGAACGTGGAGAAAGATACGACTATTTTTAACACAGAACACAGGTAATTGATACCTGCCGGTGTGTTCATATATCTACGGCAGGGTTCAAAAACACGCCGTTGGTAAACAAAATTAAAATTACCTATGCTGCGTGTATCGAAAGAGTTTATGGTTACGCGGCTTGTTCGCTTTGGATTTGACCCGACGATACATAAAGGAGGGAGTAACTGACCAGCCGCTAATTCGTGTCGATGATTATGGCGCTTATTAGTACTACACGATGTACCCATGTCTATGCCGATACTGGCTGATTTTAAATGTAAAAAGCGACGTTTTTTTTTTCGTATTTGAAGCTGTTGAATATGCATACGCGAAATGAAAAAAAATTGCGCAGTAATGAGAATCGTTTTGATGCTTTCTTCTTCTTTTCGGTGAATTGCAGGGTTCATACTGGTAAGTGGAGTAGGCAGGAATTTTTCAAGGGGGGAGGGTATCAAAACTTTCATATTTTTTTGAGGAAGTTTGAGTTCAGCATCCCACTTTTTCTACAGAATTCCGCTCAATTTGAAACTATAATCATATTCATAAAAATTTAGTCCAGTTTTTTGGAATAAACAACTTCCATGCCATTTTTTTTTGATTTTTTAATCATTCGAGCAAAGGTCTTGACAGATTTTTTAAGAATGGTTCAAAAAGTGATCATGATGACTTGGAATACTAGAAGAGAGATGCAGTATAGAAACTAGAAATACCAGATGCCTCAAAAAATCTGCATCCCAACTTTTTTTCATGATTTAAAGAGGAATTATTCCTCTTTTACTTACAAAGGATTGCTAACTCTCTCATTTATAAATCAGAAAAAATGATCGAAAATCACTGAAAAACAGTCAGACTTGCAGCACAGAAAAAAATCAGTGAAAAAGTCTTCACTGAAAACAAATCAGTGAGAAAAATCACTGGAAATCGGTGAAAATTCACTGAAAAATTGATAAAATTTATAAATTTAGCTAAAAAATTCGCGAAATTCCTTGAAAAATCAAAGTTTCATCGAGACCAGATGACCCTCTTACCACACCCTAGCCTTTCATTCAATTTTCCATTATTTTGCATAATTTTCCCCGGATTTCAATAGTTTTTTTTTTGAAACCTTCATAACCTTCAAGAAACTTTTGGAAAAACTTCGCTTTGAACTGATTTTGATCAATTTTTTTTTCTTTTTTTAAAAATAATTTTGACCCTTTTTTATGAAAATTTAATCGTAGTAAACAAACAAAGAAACCATTTCACAAAATAATCATGGTACCTACATTTCGAAAAAATCATCACTCTCTCATTTCGATTCAGTGAAAAATCAATGAATCATTGATTTTTCAATGAATTTCAGATGTTTTGTTGACTTTGCAGTGAATTTTTACGAATTTTTCAAATAATTTCAGATGTTTTGTTGACTTTTCACTGAATTGTCGCTGATTTTTCAGTTAATTTCTGATGTTTTTGTTGACTTATGAAAGAATTTTCACGGGTTTTTCAGTCAATTTCAGATGTTTTTCCAACTTCAAAGTAAATTTTCACTGATTTTTCAGCCAATTTAAGACGTTTCGTTGACCTTTTTACTGATTTTTCACTGATTTTTCAGTCAATTTAAGATGTTTTGTTGGCTTTTTACTGATTTTTCAGTCAATTTCAGATGTTTTGTTGACTTTTTACTCACTTTTACTGATTGTTAAGTTAATTTCAAATGTTTTTGTTCACTTTTCACTGATTTTTCAGTAAATTTCAGATTTTTTTGTTTGCTTTTCACCGATTTTTCGGTAAATTTTTAATTTTTTGTTGACTTTTCCTTAAATTTTCGCAGATTTTCAGTATTTTTTCACAATTTGCTTTCAGTGAAATATTTTACTGACTTCCTCCATCATTTCTATTTTTTTTTTTTTACTTTCCCTTCCCCTCCATTCTTCTAATTCTCGCATAAATTCATCCTTCCTCCAAAGTCGAAACCTAAATTCAAATTCACCGAAATTTGGCACAACACCAACCACGATTTTCGCTCATTCAAACGAGCGATTCGACCAACGACGAGGCCGGGAAGTCTACCAAGGCATCAGTGTCGAACTGTCGATCGGTCATTCGCGCCGTTGTTATGTTTAAGCTGCCGGGAAAAACACCCCGCCTTCGACTCTTCGCCCATTTCACACGCTCACGGTCGCGTCGAACAAACAACACGGTAATAAGAGACAACGACGCAGACATTTTCCCGGCTTGATTTTCTCGCACTCGAAAGTCATCGCCGCCGGTCGATAATCCGAAGAAAAACACCTCGCACACGATGGAAAACAAAACGCAAAACATTGCGATTCGGCAGATCCAGCATCTTCTAGTAATTTCCCAAACACACGCGAGGATCTCTCGCCTCTCGGTGCGATGTCTTGGAACGTGGTCCATCGTCGCGGACGTTGATGAGTTGAAATTCAATCATCATTAAAATAAAAACAAGAGTATTGGTACCGAGACAGGCGAGGTGCTCGGACCAAGTGGCAGGATTGGCGATGGTTGGCGGATGCTGAAAGGCGCGAGAGGAACCGAAACCCAGAGATTCGCGCTCGATATGTTGGTGTGAGCGCGGTGGCAACGGGCTGCGGTGTTTTTTTCAATGCCATCTTGATAAAAAGCCGTGGCATTGACCTTGACAGCCGAGTAGCCGAGAGTCTGTTTAAATAAGAGACGAACGCGCCAGCGTGTACGTTTATAGAGAGCCATTCGTACATAAATCAAATAATTAGAAAAAGTAGAGGAAAAAAAAGAGCGAGATGGAGAATCAGATGAGAAGAGAGCAGGGGCAGAGGTAGCACGAAATTTAAAACGTCCAACGCGGCGCACGTATTAAATATAATGACTTGTAATTTCGATTAAGTTGAAGAAATCCTCCCCCCGGAGTCCTCCCGTTCTAGGTACGTAAATTACGCGTATTCCTTGCTAGTATAGCAGTAGGTCTGGAGGTAGCATCTAATGAGTGGAGTAATTTGACGCCTGCTTTTAGATTTGAAAATGGAAAGTATTCAGAAAAAAGGGTTCCAGCTGCTGCTGTGGATTTGAAAAAGAAAAAATGCCTCGAAGTTGGGACAGCGATGATGCCGGTGGTGGTGCAGATTCTGAGGTACAGGTATCTCTTCGCCTGGATACCTATACTGAATTCCATAGCATATAGTGTTACCTAACGGGTTAAAAATACGCGTATATAAGGAAGAGTGGCAACGACGGCCGCATCGATATGATAATAAGGTTATTCAACCGATGGCGCCATCCAGCACAACGTTACCAGTACACCTTTGGCTTTGGCTGTACGCATCTAGCATATACCTACACCTAGTACTGCAGGCTTTCGTCCTCGTATAAAGTACAGGTACACAAACGCATATGCAATGCCAATACTTGGTGCGAGATGTAGATGTGGAAGAACGAGGCGAAAAAAAAATTCGTTCTTGTTAATACCACCTCGATTGACAATTACCAGCAGGCAGTTGTGGTAGGTATTTCTGGAATGCAGAAAACTCGTACTATCTATTGAAATCGCCAAGCGAAAAAAAAGTACTGGATTTCTTGTTCTTTTTAACTGACACCAGTATCGAAACTTTCAACATTGAGAGGACGATCAGGTCAAAAGTCGTTTCATTGGAGCATTTTTGCAATAATAGCTCAAGTCCGTTTAAGAATTTACAAACCAAATAGAAAAATTTTCCTATAAGCTGGCATATGGCGAATGGGTGGACTTTTACCACTGATAAGGATTGATTTTCAAATCACATCGTTATTTAACTGTTCTGAAATATGGTGTCTGGAGACCTTTGCTGTTATGTTTTTTAATCAGCATCGAATCCGATAGATTACGCCAATTGTTTTGGCTAGGTTTATGCTTATAGCCAAGCAATTATTCGAATGAAGCAGGTATTTACGAAATACCCGAGGAAATGCTCTTGGTCATAGGCCAAAATTAATGTGGCCCGATTATTTTCGACTGCCTTCGAGGTATACGAGAATATAAGAGGTATTGTGTATGAACCTGTACGAATATTTTGGCCCAACTCTTTTCCCCTCTAGTCTTCAAAAAAGGTGCAGTAAAAGTAGGTACACTTTCATTTATAAATCAGTAAAAATTATCGAAACTCACTGAGAAACAGTCAGAATTACAGCACAGAAAAAATCCGTGAAAAAAATCACAGGAAAATCAGTGAAAATTTTTAAAAATCAGGGGAATTTTTTGAAAAATCAGTGAAAATTATCGAAAATTACTGAGAAACAGTCAGAATTGCAGCACAGGAAAAATCAGTGAAAAAAAATCACTGGAAAATCAGTGAAGATTCACTAAAAATTTGGTAAAATATACGAATTAAGCTAAAAAATTGGTGACAATTTTTGAAAAATCAGTGAAAATTTGCTGAAAAAGAAATTAATTTTGCTGGTTTTTCTGGTGCTGTAATTTTGACTGTTCATCAGTGACTTTTCAGTTTTCACTGATTCAGAATGAGGGAGTACTTCTCTCATTTTGACTCAGAGAAAAGTCACTGTAAAAAAATCAGAATTTCAGCGCGGAAAAATCAGAAATTTTTTTAATTTGTAGCAGATTTTCACCAATATTTCAAAGAATTTTACTGATTTTTCAGCAAATTTCGGACATTTTACCGAATTTAGTGAACTTTTGGATTTTTCATTTTGTTTTCATTTAATTTTTTAACATGGATATGTTTTTTTATTTTGGGTGGTGGGGGGGGTCATTCCAAAATTTTTATTTTTAAGACGCTATTTTGCGTAATATCAAGTTAAAAACTTATAAATGTTTATATTTTCAAATTCAACTTATTATAACATCAGAATGTTAGAAGCTGAAATTCCTCTTTGATGGGCGGGGGGGGGGGTTATTCCAAAATTTTTAAGACGCTATTTTGCGACACCAAATTTTGCATAACTAAAAGTCAAAAACTCATAAATTTTTTTATTTCCCAAATTAACTTAATGTCAGAAAGTCATCAAAAAGTCAAAAATGTATAAATTTTTTGTATTTCCGAAATTAATTCATTGTCTATATTATCAAAGAGCCAGAAGCTGAAAATTAACTTGATATTAGAAAGTCAGAATACCTAACAGGAAAAATATCAAGGAGCTGAAAAAATTTTTAAAACAAATTTTTATACATATTTTTTAAAATTAACTAGGTAGATATTAGAAGTCAGGATTAGAGGAAAACACAAATCCATATTTTCAAGATTTCTTTTCAAAGGAAACTTTACTTCCTTTCTTTACTAATTTCCTACTGTGCTACAATTCTGACTTTTTTTTACAGTGATGTCAATAATTTTCACGAAGCTGAATCCGGAACGTATTAAGAAACTTCAAAATAAAATTTTTAAAAATCATTTCAAAAATAGAAAAGTTTTTTAAAATATCAAAAAATAACCAAAAATTCCAATTTTTGATGCATTTACTTCAATATTGTCGAGAGAGGGGAGAGAAAGATGAGAAGGGAAAAATGTAGAAGCAATTGACGAACTTTAGGCAATGTACTGTATAATATAATTTTCAAAATCTGACCACGTACAAATTCGAATTTGATTTACGACCAGATCAGATTATCAGCGAATTCGTTAAAAGAAAGAAAAGAAAAGTCGAAGATCGAACATTTCGTTACTTTGATCGATCCAACTCAAGAACACCACGAATTCTCGAAAACTCAGCTAAATACGGCGAATAACGATGCAAAATAATACTCGATGTTTGGGTGGAAAATGAAAAAAAGCGGGGCGAAGGAGTACATATTTTCTTCCCAACGTCTCGCTTAATACCATTTTCGTGAAATTTATCACCTCCGGCGATAATTGCAAGTAATTCCGTCAATAAGCTTAAGATTTCTAAATTCGTTTTTCCTCGCATAGATTAACTCCCTCCTTCTCACCGCGATAAAAATCACTCAATTAAAAATCTCGAATGCGACCCATCGAAAAAGATTAAAAATTCGTTGCTTGCGAATTTCGACGCGAACTCGGCAGACGTTCGTATCATTAATCGACGTCTTAAGCGGAGCGAAGAACTGGGGAGAAAAAAAAATACCATAAAAAATAGTAAAATTTTTCTCGCAATAATTTAGCACACGCGGCTAATCGTCTGCACGGCGACGCGACGCGGACGCAGACGAACTCATCGAGTTACTGGTTCAGCGACTAACGAGACGACCGTAGGTAAGTACACGTCGATATTTTAATCAGAAATGCCGGAATGACCTCGGAAAAAAGTTATGATTTACGTTAATCTCCTATACCAAAAATGACAGCATAATATTAATGCCCATCGGTTGCCATGAAAATAATTACAATATCTACAGTGCGTTCGGAAAAGTTCGCTTCGGCTTGTCAAATACCATTAACTGGTGAGCTTTTTATCCCAGATGGTGAAGTAAATTTTGGTCGAGGCGGGGAGGCAAAATTACATTATCGAATCCCACGTATAATTAAATTTTCGGACGAAAGTCGTCGACGTCATTAGGAAACCTTTCAATATTCTGTTGTGGAATTAAAATTCGATATAAAGTGTTACATACTAAAATCTTTTTCCAGTTTGGCTACGAAAATCGAGACCTGGATTTTAAATAATTTTGACGCTAATGAGATTTCAAAGATCCAAGTTCAGATTTATTCCAACTTGAAATTTTTTCAAATTCATTTTTTTTTCAATTTCTTCAATTCTGTTTTTTTTTTCAAGTTGTACATTCTCAAAAAATTTTTCAATTTTTTAAAACGATTTTGTATATTTTTACTTTTCAACATTTCTTCTAAGAATTTATTGAGTTGGAAGTATATTTTTAAACTTTGAAGTTTAAATTTTTTCAATTCCAGATTTTTCAAAATTTTTTCCAACCCAGAAATTTTTCAAAAAATTAAAAAAAAATCAAAAAACATGAACTGGAAAATATTGAAAAAATTTCATTTTAAAAAAAAAATTAAGAAAAAAATTGAATTAAAAAAACTGGAAAAATTCAAAGATTGAAAAAAAATTGAATTTCCGTCAAATTTTCTCAGAACCTAGTAGATCGAAGCGTTCGTTCGATCCAATTCCAAAGTACGAGGAATAACCGTTGGCAATGTTTTTTAAATTACATCTCGTCGAATAAAATTTACACAATAATCAGTCAGTTCAGTAAAAGCAAACAAAAGAATACGGGACTAATCCGTTCATAAATCAAGCCAGGTCGCTTTTGTTTTCTCACCGAAATGAAAAAAATTACACGGTGAAAAAATTAAAATGCTCTAAAAATGTACCCACACGAGGAAGCAACTTAACGTTGATATCGCCGCCACTTTGTCTAGATAATGAATTTGAAAAATGCTTATTTTTTCAAATTCTTCCGACGATGAAAACTTTCAAAAGTTCAACGCCCATCGCCGTCGAGAAAATAACTTTTAATTCGTTTTTTTCTGTACTGCCGATAAGATAACACACCGACGGCGTATTCACCTCTATAAATTTCATATGTAAATAGCAATATCGTTGTCGAGTCGCTACCGAGCTAATAATTTTTAAAAGTATGAAATACACATCGTATATAAATAAGTCAAAAGTCACGTGCTAAATGGCAGGCTCGAGAATAACTTTTTTCTCCCTTTGCCCATCCGATCATCGTCAAGTTGGAGTGTTCGTGGCTATAAATTTACGCCATTTGAAAACATTGTAATATGTACGCGGTACTCGGAATTTATTTATTTTTCAATTCAACGCCGCATACTTATGGCTCGATTCGTCTTCAAACACTCGCATACAAAGAAACCCTTCGCGAACGGGAAAGTCGAACGGACGAGATGATCGTAAAGGCGCGAAAACAAATTAAACTTGGATATTAAAAAAACTTAATTTTACTCGAAATTCTCCGCACAAGTACGTACTTATGGTATCGTTTACAATAAGCCATCGCTTTGTAAACACCGTTTTTTGTTATCTTAATCAGACGGTTATGCCAAAACGCCTCCGATGATCGTGAAAATTATCTCGAGATTTGGAACGAATGACCTTGAAAGCCATGAAATCGATATAAGTGAAGAGTTTTATCAATTTTTTCGCCAATCAACCCTCTTCATACCCCTTGAAAGGGGCCACACCCCGAGACTAATGAGATATGGGTCAAGAGCACTCAAATGTAACCCGATACAGGGAAAATCTATTTCACAAGTATCGAGTTGATTATTCAGTATCGTTATTCCATATTTTTGAATTAGCGAAGGGGTGGCACAAAAATGGGGCTGAAAGGGGTGAAGGAGAATGAGGGAATGACCATCAAAAAATGATTTAAAAAATGGTCATGTTCATGTATGTCGATTTCAAAACTTTAATGAGTGCAATTCATGTTCGAGAGTATGTTTCTCGATTATTGACGAAGAATGCAAAGAAAAATGGAGGGGAGGGAAAGGGGTGAAGAGATGCCCATCAAAAACGAAAAAAAAAATTTTAAATGGTCATGTATATCGATTTCAAAGGTTTCATGGTCACCCAATTCATATTTGAGAGTATTTTTTACGATTATTGGCAGAGAATGCAAAGAGGAATGGATGGGTGAGGGGGAAGGAAGGAAAGAAAGTGAATTTTCCGAATACAAAGAAAAAGATAGAAGGAGAACTTTCAATTGGGCTATTTCATACCAAAACGGGGCAAAAATGAAGCCGAGTCTTCTGATTTCACTTAATTTTTTTTACGAGTTTTCCATGGTGGTCTATTTACAAAACCACGCCATTTTTTTCAAACCCTCAAGGAGATGAGGGGACTCAAAAGTTAGGTATTTAAGGACACTGAGCTCGAATATTTACTTATTTTTTGGATTTGACCCTTCAGTGTTCCCCTAGGTCTCAAATTTTTGGAAAACTGTGTTAAAAAATTAAAATGACGCGTGATAAATCGATTGTTACTAATTTTGGGACATAGAATTCGAATATAGACCGAATTTTTGATTTTGCCATTTTCTCCTTGCTTTGACCAAAAAATATGTACAATTAATTCGTAAGGGAGTCGATTAGAGCACGAGGAAGAGAGTAAAATCAAAAAATAGCTCTATATTCGAATTCTGCGCCCTCAAATTAGTGACAATCAATATGTCAAACGCCAATTTACTTTTTTAACATAATTTTCCCAGTGGATTTTCATCAAAAAATGTCTAAGAATAGCATGCAAATCGATTTGAAAATCGATTATTACATATCTGAGCGTATAATTCACGATGATAAGGATAGAATTTGTCGATTGTTCAATATTTTCACACAAAAATATTCTAAAATTCAGGACCCTTTTCCCCCTCCACAAGGTTCGTAAGGTCCTTTTTTTAAAAAAAATACATATACACATAATGTTCCTCAAGTTTTCTGCCAACCAAAGGCAAGATATTAGTCCAGGTTCATTCCACTCGGGTTCAAGACTGATGAAAATAAATTGTAAATTTCATTGTTTCTTAGCCAGCACAAATAAAATTTTTATTGTAGGGTTCCTAATATTTTTCACCTGCCCTAAAAGTTGAGAAATAATGAATTTTTTCAACATTTTCAAAATTTTGTGTAATGAGTAAATTGGCACTGTTTTTAAATTTTTTTTGTGAATTTTTAACTCAAAATAATTCAAAGTAACAGTCGATTGCCTTTATTCATCGTGTCTATACGTAATTTTGATGAAGCATGTAGAAATTTGAACAGAATTCAGAAATGAAAAAAAATATGTTGTAAAGAAGCTGAAAAGAAACAGACAGCTACCACCTGTCCTTTCAAAACTGAAAATTATCTCATTTCAGACTTTCGATTTTGTTTTCCTTAAAATTATCGATTTTTATAGAAGATTTTAATTCGGAGGAACTCTCAAATAATTGAAGAGATAACCAGGAGGGGGAAGGGGTAAATTGCATGGAAAATACAAAAATATCACCAAACCTATCGATTTCATAGTTTTCAAGGTTGCTTATTCCAAATTCGACACTAATTTCTCCACCCATATCATTCATCGTAAATTTTCACCCTTATTCAATCACGTGGATGACATTTTTTTATCCTCTATCACCCGAAGAAATGAAAACAGCCGTATCTATGTAAAAGGTTACACGTACGCGAAAATCTCGACAATACTTCGAGACACGTGTACTTTGCAACCCCATCGAACCTTTCTCGTCCCTCCGTAGGACCGGCAACGAGACGCTGACTAATCGAATTCCTCGACGACATACTCTAAGCGTCTGGACGAAAAAGAGTGAAAGCTTTAAAGAACAGGAGTATGGTTTTGAATAGGAGCAGAAATGAGAGAAAAAAATAAACGTGCGTCGAAACAATTGCCAACTCGACGTCGGATTTCAATGACTCTTTAACATTTTGGAAGTATAATAGACCTGGTTGACTCTTCAATCGCACAATCGCCCCATCTTTTAATTTTTTTTTCAACCCTGAAACTTACGAGATGAATGGTATTCGCAAGTTGGTAAAAAATGCAAATCCCTCATTTACCACATACCTTTCTAATTACCTCACGTAGGTACTATTTATAGAAACGAATTAAAAATTTAATAATAATCTACGTTGGTTATTTCGAAAGGTCGGAGTAGAAATTAATTAAACACTCGATACTTTTCCGGGGTTAATCTACGCGTATGTAATACCTAAACCTATATATTTTCTAACAACGCAAAAACTCAACTTTTCTCGACCCACGATGGCCGCGAAATCGAGTGAAATTCCACGAGCACATGGCGATTTATCGACATTTAGGATAAAAATAACTCGTCCTCGACCATCAGCCTCTCCACCGTGTAGAAAAGCTTCCTTGAAAGCTGTCGGTTGAATCGCACGATGAATTTTTTTTTCAAGTTTTACAATCGCGTTTTCGGCGCAGCGTCGAGCGATAAACTTGTCGATAATTTTCGGTACGGGTTCGATCACGTGACTCGAGTATTTTATAATTACGATGCGATGATTATGTTTTTGAACGAGTCGATGACTTTCCGCGCGGTGCGATTTTCCCGGCGATGCCAGACATCGCGTTTGGTCAAGGACTGCGCCTATGGATAGTTTTAAGTCGATACAGACAATTTTTGTTCCTCTCGAGCGTTTTTTTTTCTGTCGAATTAGGGAGTAAACTTATGTATTTAACAATGAGAAAAAATTGGTCGAATTTTTGAAAAATTTACGTGGAATAGAAAAATTTGGTATGATTGAAAAAAAATACTCATTTGGTGAAATTTCTATGATCGATTGAAAAATTCGTGTACTAAATGCAGGGAAAACAGGTATCCAACGAGGGGTATGAAATTCATTGATTTTTATACAAAAACTTCACAAAAAAGAGGCCAAAGTGAAAGAACTTTTTAGCTGATTGGAATGTCCCAAAAATCTTTCAAAACATTGGATTCAGATAAACTCGAAAATAGTTCTTCCTTCTCCCCTCCCCCCTCCCGAAAATCAAGGACAAAAATTTTGGGCTAATTTTTAAGAAAATTAAAAATTATCGCGAAATTTTGAAATTCAAGGTTTACTAAGAATAAACCGCCATTTAAAATTGTAAATTATAATATGACAGCAATAAATCAACAGAAGTGCCTAAAAATATTGGACTGAAAGAATAATTAAAAATTCTCTTTCTCTTTCATTCTCTCGGGCCATTCCTTTCTTCTCTCTTCCGAAAATGGAAAAATCGGAAACAAGATGGCACGAAAATCATATTCAAATGGTATTAAAAATTTCAAGTTTCAAAAATAGTGAGAAAATTCAATTTAAAAATGATTTCTAGAAAATAAGGAAATAATTCAAATAAGGTATAAATGTGAGGATAATAAATCAACAAAAGAAATGAGAGCCAATTTCAGATTTTAAAAAAAATTAATAAGAATCACTCGAAGAAAAATACTTTAAAAATTGGAATGTATGAATAAGAATTTAAAAAATCCTCCCCTCTTTTCCCCTTCCCTTCCCAAAAACCAAACAGTTCAAATCCACTGAAAATTTTGAAAAAATGAAAAATCTAAAAAAATCGTCAATCCATTAACACTGGAAACAGATTTTTTTTTAGAAAAATGGCATTAAAATTTCCAAGTCTCAAAATTAGTGAGAAAAATCGATTTCAAAAACTATTTCTAAGAATAAGAGGAAGATTTCAAACAAAAAAACACATTCAATAAAAAAATACTTATCTACTGGAAGAAAAAAATCAGAAAATTAATATACGAAGATAAATTGAAAAATTAATTCAAAAATATTCCCCCCTCCTCCCCCCCCAAAAAAAAAACTTGAAATGCATATTTTAAAAAAAATTGAAGAGATACAAAATAAAAAAAAAATCATAATTTTCTTCGTAATTTCATTATTAACACCTTAGATCGAATTTTCCTTCAATTCGAAAAGAATTTCACTCGCCAATCACCATTTCTCATCAAATTTCCGAAAATTTTCACAGTGTCGCAAGACCATCACACTTTACGTCTTTTTTGCAACTCGGCTACCCATCTTACGTAACGTTGATTCATTTTTTTAATTTTTCGAAACACAAATTTTCATCGCATCGTTTATTTATGACTTGTATGGTAGGACACGTCGCCGACGGTTTCCTAGCAGGAAATCTAATTTTTCGAGAAATTTCTACACGTCT
Source organism: Pseudococcus jackbeardsleyi (assembly GCA_038380155.1). Classification (NCBI taxonomy): domain Eukaryota; kingdom Metazoa; phylum Arthropoda; class Insecta; order Hemiptera; family Pseudococcidae; genus Pseudococcus; species Pseudococcus jackbeardsleyi. Next base: position 6,522,488 of record CM076240.1, read on the forward strand.
TCGTTTCGCTATTTTTATGACATTTTGATAGCCTTGATTGTAGTTCACGTTTCACTTTTCACAATTATTAATAAAAATTTCTTCGCTGGCAAACAAAGTTTTCGTAGCTTTTAACAATGTTTATGGCAGTTTGCGAGGTTTTAATAAATCGTTATTTTTCTCGAGTCATTTTTCTTTATTGGGTAAGATTATAGACTTGAGAGTATGTGAAGGTAAGTATACGTTGGTAATTCGACGTAATCAAAAATAATCGAACGAAGGTTGGTGGGAAGTGAAAATTGGTCAATTACTGTGAAAGTTTGAAATATTTGGACAATTTGATTTTGACATAAGGAAAGGAAAATTTATCAATCGAGGAGGCAGAGTGGGGTAACTCTAAGCTCAATTTTCAATTTTATTTCGAACATTGATAAAAATTAATCGAAATTTCAATTCTCAAAATTGAGTTTGTATTTTTTTTTTTACCAAAAGTAAACCATTAGAAAGCAAAAAAAAAACAGATCCTTACCAAATTAAAATTTTTCTATAAGCAAAACATAGTTACCTACCAAATAACTGCCAAATAAATATGTGATGCGTTCTGTAGAAATGTACCTATCATGTTTTTTTTTTTTTTATGTCGATTTTGGTCGTTTCGGTTAGTCTAGAATCGAAAAATCGAAATTAGAAAAAAACCAAAAAAAAACATGATAGGTACATTTCTACAGAACGCATCACATATTAAAAAAATTATAGAATCAGAATTATGATTCAATATGCTCCATCCGGAGGACAGATCATATGACTAGTCAAAAATAATCAAAAAATTTGAAAATGAGGAGTAAAAATTGGTCAATCGCAGCGAAATTTTGAAGTTTTTGAGCCATTTTATTTTGGCACAGTGAACGGAAAATTTATCAATGAAAAAAGCAGACTTGGTAGAATTTTTTTCCTCAATTTTTAATTATTTCGAGCACCGATAAAAATGATCGAAATTTTAATTTCAAATTTGAGTTTGTTTTTAGCCCAAACAATTTACTCGATTCGATCTCAATCAAACACAAATCCTTTGAAACTTGAACGCTGAAGAAACACCCGAACCTGTTTCAGAATCGCTCTTTCCAACTCCCCCCACCCAGCCCCATTCTCAAACCTCCAGATAACTAAAAAATCACATTGGTAGATTTTTAGAAATTTTTCGACTCGACCATTCAACCAACTGCAGAAAAATCGTCTGACACGAAATTATGAAAAACACGAATAGAGTACTTCGACCTCTTCGAATGAATTCAACATTCAAAGACCTTCGAATATTTGTATTCGCATATGTAATAAGTGAGAACGAATTTGCGGTGTAAAAATACGAAACATTTAACGCGGTCACGCGTTTTATTATTGAAATATTATACGAGAATCGAGCCTTAGGTAACCTACAGCGCAGACCGAGCCGGATAAGAAGAAAATTCGCCATCGGGGCTTACCTTTGATCAACGACGACGCTGGGTTTTGTGGCCATCACAACTCGTTTTTCTTCTTTCGGCAATCGGAGATAATCTTGATCACCAAGCAGGAACAAGTCCTTAGATATAATCATGTCCTTACCGGGATTTTAAACTCCGTTTTGAACAACTCGACGGGCACACGATTCAATAATGAACCAATCGTGAGGCGAAGAAAACCAGGGGGAAGAACGGAAACGAAACAGCCAGCGATATTGGCCTGCCCCAAAGAAAAACCCACGAAACTCTCGTAATTCGCACAACAAATTAAAATTACAAAAAGTCTTCGGATATCGAATTATCGGCGACCAACATGGCAACGTATTGGGGAAAAAATTCGTAAAAGTCGCGAAATTGAAAATTTTCGAAATTGAAATTTTTTTTCCTAATTTTCGAACTGTCGAGCCGGCGATTCGCGTATCCACAAGTGGTTGTAACGCGCGAGAACCGTGTAACGTACGACAAGACAAGGTGGCAGCGTTATACAATCTGGATTTCGTTTAATGTCGCGCAATTTCACGAACAAGGCACAACATGAAACGGAACGAACCGCCGCCGTCGTCGTCACCCGTCGTTGCACCGCAACTGTATGGTGCGCTCGCACTCCGTACTGCGATCCGACTCCGTCGCCACCACCACCGCCGCCAAAACACCGCCGCACTCATATAAGCCGCGCGCCGAGAAGAGTGAACCAGAGAACCCGAAGAGTTGAAGAGGAAAAAAAAGCAAACAGAAAGAGAAAAAAAGCCAGTCGAACTGTTAACACAGTGACTGATTAACTCCAATAACTACACAGCACAGAGTATGCCGCCGCAAACGGCCATCCCAGTACGTAAGGCCGGCAAAAAAAACAACAAACAGGTAATCCCCCATCTAGCGGGTACACCGAAGCCGGTTCCCTCTCCGGAGCAGTGTTACCAATTGCTCGATACTCGAGAGTGGCGTTCGTACGTCGGTCGCGTCCCGGTCGCTGTCTGAGAGCTCGAAAGAGACAACCGAATCCAATCTGGGACATGTGTCCTATCATATGCAGGTATTGCCTAGCAGGTAGTTTTTGGGAGTTCTTTAGATGAGCTGAAATGAATTCCAGGGTGAATGACCGAAACACCCTCAAAGGTCGTCCGGAAAAAGGATATGGAGAAAAAAGGCATGCTAATAACCGATGAACCGGTTTAGGCTTCAAGTGTTTATTAGCTGGATGGCTTTTTACATGTGCAAAGGCCAGAAAAAAGGTGGAAAAGAAGAAAGAGATTTTGAAAAAAAAGCACTCAATTTTTCTTAAGGGTTAAGAACCTGAACCTGGGATCATAGATACGTTCAAATTTATTTACTTAAGAGATGAGGTGAAAGAGAAAAAATTTCAAACCTTTTTATTAAAATGTCAATGTACCTTTGACCCTCCTATTTCAGGCTATTTCCAAGTTTTTCCAATCCTCGTAAAATGCCATTCAAGTCAATAGTGAGGGTAACATTTTACAGAACTATTATTTGGTCAAAACTTCACAATTTTTTCAAGTCTTGATCACAGATTCGTGAAAATTTTTACCAAAGAGAAAAACCTGGGATAATTTGTGAAAATATTTTTCAGAGAAAAATCATCTTACGCCTGGAAAATTCTTGGAATAACTTCAGAAAAATGTGATTCTTCGCCACAGTCATCTCAAAAACCAGAAAAATTTGAGATGATTTGTTAACATGTTTTTCTTTGGAAAAATCGAAGAAAACCCAGAGATGATTTGTGAAAGTTTTTCATCAGAAAAATCATCTTACGTTCGGAAAATTCTTGAGATGAATTTTGAAACTGTTTTCTATCGGAAAAAGGACTATTCTACACTTCTACAGTATGACACTAAAGTCTTGTCCACGAAAAACACTTCATGATATCTCGAAACTGAAAAGAGATATCGGGATGATGCAAACGGCAATATGTTCCTGGAGACAAGAACATTGAAGATTGATAGTCAAATTTTCAGTTCTATCTACAGGGTGTCCACATATTGAGAAACCGGTTTCGGTTAAAAAATGGGGGTTTGGGTTTTTCATGAATTTGAAGTCTTCACACTGAGACGATTAAAATGCGATAATTTTTTTCGAAACCGGTTCGAAAATTTGCAACCGGTTGTCAAAAATACCCCAAAAATTGAGATTAGAAAAAGTTTTCCAAATGAAATTTGTAGAGCTTTGTAAGCCAAACATGGCCAGTGAACTAATTTTTTGAATCGGTTCACTCTCGGCAACTTGACAATTTCAACAACAAAAAGATATGAAAATTTTTTTCAAATGAATGTTGAACACCGCACCGTTAAAAATCTAAAAAAAATTCATATCTTTTTTTGTGGTTGAAATTTCAAAAAATGAGTTCACTGACAATGTTTGGCTTACAAAGCTCTACAAATTTCATTTGGAAAACTTTTTCTAATCTCGATTTTTGGGGTATTTTTGACAACCGGTTGCAAATTTTTGAACCGGTTTAGAAAAAAAATTATCGCATTTTAATCGTCTCAGTGTGAAGACTTCAAATCCATGAAAAACCCAGACCCCCATTTTTTAACCGAAACCGGTTTCTCAATATGTGGACACCCTGTAGATAGAACTGAAAATTTGACTATCAATCTTCAATGTTCTTGTCTCCAGGAACATATTGCCGTTTGAATCATCCCGATATCTCTTTTCAGTTTCGAGATATCATGAAGTGTTTTTCGTGGACAAGACTTTTGTGTCATACTGTATAGTACTAATTTGGACCAAAAATAAAATTGGGACTTGGGTTATCCGATTTCTCTCAATATGTTTTTACGAGCTCTCCTTGATGGCAGGGCTTTCAACATAACCTTTTCAAAGAAGGTATCAAAAACTCATTTTGAAAAAAAAAATCCGTTTGAAAAGATTAAATTGTTTGAGATGGAAAAGATTGGTTTTTACAACAAAAAGGGCATACAAAATCTGAAATTTGTTTTGACTTCCAAAAGAAAACTACATAATAGGTATAACTATCTGATTTCCTTCCAAAAAATCGAAACATTTTTAAAAACTGCAATCGAAATCGTTATGAGTGCTTTGAGAAATGAGAAGGACAATTTTTTCACTTAAAAATATCAATTGTTTGGGATGAGAAAGTAGGAAGCTTTCAAAAAAACAAAATCAATTTTAAATTAATTCTGTATAGAAAAAAAGAGTGCAAATTCAAGATGTCTGCAATATTACAGAAATGAATTTCCCCAAGTTTTCCATGTTTTTCAAATCATTTTTTTGAAATCTTTGTTTTAAAGCAAAATCATGAAGCTTTGAAAAATGAAACGATATACCAGGATGGCTGCCAAATTAAGCAAATGAAAATTCGGATTTTTTTGAGCTAAAAATATGAGAATGTTTTACAATTTATTGCACATCGCTCTTCTCCTCCCCTCCAAAAAAAACGAGCTTTAAATTCATCAATTCTAGGCGAGCCATAGCAATCTTCTCGGCTTGCCTTGATAAATGAGAAATAGATGAAGGAGTAAAACACAAATCATTTTGTTCAGATGTAGCAATGTATTCAAACCGGACGAATCCAGGGCAAAAACTTTTTCGAAAGAAGACCTTCAATTGATGAAAACTCGTCGCTTTTTCCTTACTGAGGTATTCCAAAGAATGACCAATAATTTCGCATTCTCTCGTCTTCCTTTACCTCTTTTCTATTTTCTCTTTTCCTTCTTTTTTTACCCAATATCGTGGCTTTCTTTTTTTTCATCACAACTCATCACATTTCCAAAAAAATTAGAATTTGAATAGAAAAATCAGTCAAAACATGAAAAAAATTTGGCGCGAGAGAGGAACATGAGAAATTTTTTCTAATTTAGAATATACAAAGAAACATTATTTCTGATGATTTTTCTGGTTTTGTATTTCGAAAAAATTCCTAAGAAAATTTCAAAATTCCTTGACTTTTCAAGTTTTTTAGAAAGTAGATGCTCTGGAATTACTCTAAAGGGTCGTCAAGGATAATTTGATGGACAAAGGCATGTCGAACAAAGAGAAGGGTAAAATGAGGAAAAATTGCAATATTCCTTGAAATTTCCTCGACTTTCCTATTAGATTTTGAAAATTTCCTGATTTTTCCAGAAAGTGAACGTCCTGAATAATGATGAAAATCAGTCGATGATCCAAGCTGCAAAAATAGCTGAAAAAACATAGAGTACCGGATATTTTAAACGCGACAATTACGCCATTATCCGGTTCCCTTAGAACGAAAGAAGAAAAAAGTTTGTTTTTCGACGCTGGGGACACCGCGAATACATACGAGTCTACTTAAAATCCGATTAACCAATATTATATTAATTTATATCCATTACCAGAAGGTGAATGGCTGTTGTAAGAGGCGCTCTTACAGGAAAAACTTTTAAATGTTAATGAACGCGAGGACATTCAACGTGTACTACGCGCGTACTTAACCGCACAAGCACAAAAGGGCGAATTTACTACGCCGCAGTATTTTTTTCGACTGTTATTAAATAAATTTCCTGGTATATGGCCCTGTTGCTAAAAATAGTCGTACAGATATTTTCCGTTAGATGAGTACGGCGAGTATATTGTTTTCAAGGAAACGAAACCGAAAGATTACGCGGACGCTGCGGTTTTAGGCACAAGTGTCACTTAATCCTCAACCTTGCACGTAGCCAGGATTTCATACTAAGCAATTGCGGCCGCTATATGCGTACAAAATATTCCTACTACGTGAAGGAAGTCGGTCGACGAGTTTTACATTTGGCCATTCCGAGTTTATTTTTCTTCTACTCGAAACACGTAGCTTAATTTTTTTAAAATAAAAATTCTTTTTAACGTTTTATTATAGAAAGCACGTCTACCGGTCTATGTAGAGGATTTCGTATATTTGAAGTTTACTTTTCGTACGTAGTGTTTGTGTACAATGAATGGACAAAAAATCTTCAATTTGGGTCCCATCCGGTTCATAAATACGTATGAGCTTTCGGTTCATTACCTGGTCTCCCGTTGCCTTTTTCTAAGCAGATGATGCAATGCTCGATTGTATTGTTATTTTAAAAAATTCAACGAAGCGCTCGGTTTAGCGGTTCTTTGTAGAAAATCTGGTTCCTGTTCACCGTTTTAATGGAATAAAGTGGTATTTTTTTCCATTTTCAGATGATAATTTACCGAATATCCGGTCCTCGAAAATATTCCACGGAGTGGACAAGAATTCTCCAGAAGATTCGAAATCAAATTTTAAATTCAAGAGAGTAACATTTCGTAAAATGTAAAATTAAATTTATCTAGTAAAGAACTGCTTACTTTCAAATGTTTTGCAGATACTAACGATACAGCTTCAGGGAAAACCGATGAAATGCAATTCGACACTCACCTGTAACAAATGAAACAAAAAAAATTAGTTTACAACCATATGAAATCAGGATCTTAATGATGGATTAAATATCTAATATATTTTGTTTTCAAAAACCGACGCTGAAAAAAAATTATTCACTTTGATAAAGTTGCAAACGTACAAAAAATTTTCAAATTTCATGAAAATCTATCCAAAATTTTGGATGATTTTAGAAACGTCTTCATTACGAAGTTAGGAAATTTTCTCGATAGAAAAACTATCGAAAAAATCATGAAAAAATACTTCAATTTGAGCATCTGTTCGCAATTTCGAGACAATTTTTTTTCTAGATAGGAAATTCTAACCACCTTAAGAGATCAAAAATTGGTCTTTGAGTTGACCTCGATTTTGACCCTTTCAGAAGGAATGGAATCAATAGGAAACCTCAACTCAAAAACAAATTTTCAACACCAAAGGGTGGTTTCTATATCCAAGCTTACATTTCATTTTTTTCACACTGTCGGACAGCTAATAAGTTGGTTTTTTTATTACTTATTCAAAAAAATCACTTTTTAGTATAGATAGTTTAATTTGGAAAACGGTTTTCAATTGATATTCTGGTGCTATTTAGTTTGTCCAAAATATCACATTTTTGTTTCATTTTTTAAATAAAACATAAGAAATTTGCTAAAAATTGGAAAATCAGTGAAGTCAGTTGAAATACCCCACCCTCGCGCAAGATACACAATCAAAAAGGGACTTTTTCAATGAAATGAAAACAAACTGTTTAAACTACAATTGCAAAAAATCAGACGATTTGGAAGAATTCAATCGTGTTTTCACTTCTTAGTTTTGGTCCATTGCCAAAAAAGCAGCAAAAGAAACAAAAGCATTATTCCAATGATTATTTAAAAGCACTCAACACTTCAATGATGTGGAAAATTGCTAATAACTGTGGCAAGAATTTGCCAAAATTCAAAATTAAAATACAATTGGATTCGTCTCGGTTTGATTGAGTATCGAACATCGAATATGAAATATCGAGTACCGTCGGAGTCATAGTTGGGTCTGATTCCGGTCTAATTGGTTAAAAAGTTCCAAAAAAACAAAACTTTTTCAACACATTCTTTGATTTAATTGAAAAATTTGAATATTGGATTAAAAAATGTATTAATAATGATTTTTAAAATCACTCCAATGATTCAGAAAATTGCCCGGGACTGTGGCAAGAATTCGCCAAAATTCAAAAGTAAATAATACATCATTCTATTTCATAAAAATGATTGAAAATCACTGGAAAACAGTCAGAATTACAACACAGTACTAAATTTCACGGAGAGCAAACAGTGAAAAAATTTTCTACAGCTGAAAAATCGAATGAAAACTCACTGAAAAATCATCAAAATCTTTGAAATTCGCTCAAAATCAGTGATTTAAAAAAAAATCAACAAAATTTACTGAACATTGAAGAATTTTGCTGATTTTTCCTGTCTGTTCATGGATTTAAAATGAGAAAGTTGAATTCGTCTTGATGTAACCATGTAAACTGGTGTGGTACCTCAATGTCTTTGGTTTACTTGCAATCTCAAAACTGCCCAACAGAACTCAATTTCACATTTCCTTTTCGTGTATTTCCTAAAAAGGATTATTTTTCATGGTCATAAAATTATTGAAATCCCAAAGAGTTTGTCATTGGAAATTTGCATCAGACGCAAATTCTGAATCAGGGAAAAGTCACTGATGAACAGTAAGGATTCCAGAACAGAAAAAATTATCAAAATTCGCTGATTTTTCAGCTAAATTCGTAACATTTTTTGACTTTTCAGTGATTTTTCATTGATTTTCCAGTGTTTCTTCTCGCTGATTTGTTTTCAGTGAAAATTTTTCAACTGATTTTCTCCTGTGCTGCAATTCTGACAGTTTCTCAGTGATTTTCGATTATTTTTACTGATTCTATCATTCTGAATCAGGAAAAAGTCACTGATAAACAACCAGAATTGCAGCGCTGGAAAAATCATCAAAACTCACTAATTTTCAGCGAATTTTCACTGTTTTTTTCGAGTCTACGTCAATTTCCCGTGGTCAATTTCTCGCGGACAATTCCCCGCGGGAAATTCCCCGCGGGGACAATTTATCGCGGTTGAATTTCGTGTGGCGACAATTGCTCACGGCGAAAATTGACCGCGGCGAAAATTGCTCGCAGCGAAAATTGACCGCAGCGAAAATTTCCCGCGGTAAAAAATAAGAATTTCCCGCGGTGAAAAAATTCTCATGGAACTATCACAAACAAGGAGAGGCGTACCAATAAGAGTAGAGATGGGGGTAGCTCTCTTTCTCCCTTTGATTTTTCAGCACTTTGTTGAAAAAATTTGCCATTTTGACCTTGAAGTTAGAGACATTTTATTTTTGTACTAATATTTTTCTAACTTAGAAAAATTTGAGTACAAAATGGTGAATTTTCCAAACTTGGTGATTATGAATAAAAATAGCAGGTTGTCCAAACTGTGGAAAATTCACAAAAATATGAGAATTTTTTCACCGCGGGCAATTTTTAGTTTTTACCGCGGGAAATTTTCGCTGCGGTCAATTTTCGCCGCGGGAAATTTTCGCTGCGAACAATTTTCGCCGCGGTCAATTTTCGCTGCGAGCAATTTTCGTCGCGGTCAATTTTCGCTGCGAGCAATTGTCGCCACACGAAATTTAACCGCGAGAAATTGTCCCCGCGGGGAATTTCCCGCGGGGAATTGTCCGCGGGAAATTGTCCGCGGGAAATTCACGTGATACCGTTTTTTTCGCTAAATTCACAAACTTTACTGACTTTTTAGTGAATTTTCAAAGATTTTCACTCATTTTCAAAGATTTTTACTGATTTTTCGCAAAATTTAGAAATTTTACCGACTTTTTAGGAATCTTCAGTGATTTTCCAGTGATTTTTCTCACTGATTTTCGATAAGTGGTCATTTTCACGGAATCACCCTATACCCTCAGAAATTCTCCAACTTTATTCCATGCTTTTTCAAAAATCGGCCAAAAAAATGGGAATGAGACAGATCTTTACACCATTTGACAACATACGAGCCCATTCCTCACACTGATTGCACAAAGGGTTCGTCCAATCATCTCACCTCGCCGTAGATGTCGCCACGAGTGACGGAGCTTTCCTAACATTGTGGGAATTTTCATAATTACCCGGTTCCGGTGTACACGGGGCTGATGTACTGTTCGTAGGCCACGTACAAATGAATTGTAGTCATACGTGTATGTACAGTTGGATTTTGAATATACGACGACCAATTAATTCCCCGCTTGTTGTTTTTTATTAGAAACTATTTTTTAAAAACACACTTCGCTAGGAACATGGCATCGTATCGTATCGCCTCGCTCGCCAAACCAGCACAACACTATTCTCCGGTAGATTTTTGTTTTCCTCTTAATATATTATGCGTCGACGTTTAAAGTGGCGTTTATTAAAAAAAATACCGGTTTGTTTTCCATGTCCGGTCTCTGTCTTTCTCGCATACTTTCGTTTTTACCGTGGGATTTAGTGACTTGTGTATGTGAAATGACTTCATATATGAATCCGGTGCTAATACTCATTACAGTTCAGTGTGTGGCCTCAGCTACATAACTTTACCTGCCGTTTGTTTACAACAAAGTCCGAAAAGAACTTTACAATAAAAGACAAAAAGATCGACTCATTATTGATCTCATTGATCGTCTTCATTGTTATTTTGATATTTCCAACGATAAACCTTGAAATGATACTTTCGACCTCTGGTCGAACCCTGCACCCGTGGTATCGTTTTCGTTTCCCCGCTGCTGATTCTCGGTTCTCCCCTAAGTTATAAATTAATCGAGTAAAGAGGAAAAAAAAACCTCATGGGATGTGTTTCAATAATACCGAATCATGCATGCGTTGAAATTGCAAACTTTTTTCATTCTTTCAAGGATAAAACACTTGTATTTTTATAGAAATTCGCGCGTGTATGCACACTCGTTGCATCGTTTCGTTTCCGATATTTTCGTAATTTAAGGTCGACTAATGTAAAGTCAGCTTGTTCTAATTTCTTTGCATATTTTCAAACGCTATGTACGAATTCGTGTACATTTTCAGCGTCGTGTTCTCTGTTCGACGAGTTTTTTTCTATTATTTTTGCAAAACGAAGCTAGTTCGACTCGATTGTTTTATGCAGTTGACTTTTTTGTTCGCGGCGGCGAACTATTGACTGGCTAATTGGCTACGAGGTAATTGGAGCGGAATCGAGGCTTTTGAAATTCTATGGAGCGTGAATTTTAGCGCGGAGATGGTGTAGAGAATTTTTCGATACGTACGAGGGGTTTTTTGAATGGATTCTTGTACAAACGAATTAGCGCAACAGCTTTGAAATGGGTTGAGATGAAGTAATAGTGAGTTCAATGAGTGACGTTGACTTCAAAATTGCGTTTTAGAAGAAAATTTGTTCCTGGGGATTCAAATTTTAACGTACGAAATATTTTAAAAAATTAATAATATGTATTATGACGAAAGAAAAAACAAATAGTTTTAAAAAAGAGGTAAACATCATATTTGACATTTTATGTCATAAAATTTAATTAAAACTGAAGAGTTTTGAAAATTCTTAACAAAATTTTTATTGGTGATTTCCGAATTAGAAAAATCCCATCACTGGCAAAATTAAGAACAAGTTATTTTTCCCTCCTTGGGAAAATTTTAAATGACTTTCAACACTCTCCTGCCACAACCTCACAAACCCACAATATTCAAATTATCATCAAGAATTGATCACTAAAGCGTTAGAAATTTAGAAACAAAAAATGTTTTTAAAATGTTCAAATATTACATTCCAATACACTGAGTTGATTTTTACTTTATTGACACCTTTTTTTAGAAATCAATTTTTCAAAACCCAAATAGAATCAGCGGAGGAGGGGCGGGGTGATGAGTATCAAATTGTCATAAAATTGATGAAAAAGAAAAATGAAGTTTAAAAATTGTAATATTTTAGGGAAAACATTAAAATTAATTTCGTGCGACCAATGACCGATTTTTACAATTTTTTTTCTAATTTGTCTGGAATTTCGGAAGTTTCGTAAAATCCTATTAATTTCAACCAATCAACTAAATTTTTCAATGATTTTTCAATTTGTTCGGAAAATTTTTCATTTTGGATCGAAAAATTTATCGGGTTTTCAAACACATAGTCACTATTCAATTTTCAAAAAATAGAAGTTTGTATAAGTGCATTTTTTTGTACCATTCTTCAAGAAACCAAGATAAATTTCAAAAAAATAAATAAATAAATAAATAAGAAATAGGAGGAATTTGTCGAAAAATCTTGCAAAAATAAAGCGGAAAAAATTATTTTTGGAAAAATTTTCCAAAATACAAATTGAAATTGATTTTCTTGAAAAATAAAGACAAAGAGAAATAAGTATTTAAAAAATAGCATTTAAAAAAAAAAGATGCTATTTTTTAAAGCAAAAAGTGACACATAAATCTGAAGTATAGAAATTTCAGTCATTTTCATAATTTCAAACAATTTTTATTGTTCACATTTGTCCAAAAAAGAACTCTTTTTTCAAAATGTTGATTTTCTCGTTTTTCACAGTATAATTTTTAGAAACACTCATTATTTTCTGAATTTCTTACTACCGAGCAAAAATTTTTGCCAATTCTAGTTTTTTTTGTTTCTCCAACACTTGCTATTTTTGATACTTTTTGAATGTTTGCTTTCTCGAAAACTTTCAGCCGATGTGAAAATTTTTAGTATTCCTCCATTTCCATCACTTCAATTGAAAAATTCAAGGAAAGAGGAAAACGTAGAAAATTTTTGCTCTTTGCAGTAAAATTTAAAAGATTCCTGCTTCTTTCTGTTTTTTTTTCTTTTTCTTTGTTTTCTTGCCAGTGGACATTACGAAATCTGATCAAAATTTGAAAGCCTCAAAAATGTTATATTTGACTGTTATGAACATAATGTCCCCTTTTAGATAAAAATGCTGATATATGCACCTACCTATAACAGGAAATAATATCCAATCAATGAAAATGTCACAAAAATAACTCAATAAGATGTCTTTAAATTATTGCTGAAAAAAAATAAAAGGACATAGAGTGGACATAACGTCCCGAAAATACTAGAAAATTGACTTGAAAATTGTTCAATGGCTGGAAATGATAAAAAAAATATACGTGGTAGGAAAAATAATGCTTTTCTCTCCAAAAATGATGCAAGGATTTCCAAATATTCCTGTATACCTCTCAAATATTGCCAAAACTTCGTATTTTTTCAAAATTTCGGACATTTCCTTTCCTATTGGCGCAAATTCCAAATTCTACACTCGCCACTCGCAGCAATGGCAACCCTGTTCTTTTATTTACACAGTAATACTGAAAATATGACCCGAGTAGGAACATCAAACAAAACAAAAAATTTCACGAATCGTTATTTCATCTCCAAAGGCTGCAAATATTAGAGAAAATGCCCTCGACGAATTTTTTCATCCGTCAAAAACACATCCTTATTTCTAAATTTACCCATCGAGAAGTATATTTTCGCTGGCTTACGATCGAATGTATAATCCGCTTCTATACCCGTTTCGAACAACTTCATCTCTCCATACCGACCCAAAGTCGGGCAATTATTTACCATTAAATATTGACACAACCCCGCCAACGTTGGAAAAAAAATTCTACTCGGGCACGCATGTTGCTATACCATTCTAGGCATGGCACACGGCATAAAGGTTAGTGAACTGGTAGAATGGGCTGTCTCTGATAACGTTTGATAAAACGCAACTCGAACTTCGTCTCTACCTCCCCATCGTATTTCCAGCGCCTCGAAAAAGAGAAGGAAAAAAATACGAAAAAAGCTACCTCGAAATATGGCTGGTGCTCGCAGTCGTAGAGAAAGTGGCACAATGTGGGTCGACTGTAACACGCAGTCTGGCGCTGTCAAAGGCCCCCTCGAAGTCGACCCCAAACCGAGATGGCAGACTGAAAATTCTTACTATATGGTCTTCGAATAACCGACCATGTAATCCCAACTGTACACATGGAGCTTCGGTAAATTTTCTCCGCAATTTAAGAACCAGCATCAGCATTTTACTAGTGTTAAACTCATTTGCATCAATATCTCGTAAATATAAAGCTTGAACATGTTAAAGCGAATTATTTTAATTGGTTGCACGGTCTTACCGCAAGGGAGCGAATTTTCCCGAAATATTTTTAGTCTCCGGTATAAACCAATGTGGGTACACAGACCGAGATTTCATCACGTGTACGCAGGTATAAATTTTTACACATTTTTTTCCCCCATCTCAAATAGCTATCGATATACGGATTTTTTTTCCTATTTGTAGGACACCACACAATGGCGTCTGCGGGAAAAAAATTCACCTCATCGATGAAAAATAAAATTCAGCTCACGTTGTGAAAAATGTGCCATTTTAACGAATCACCGCCGTCGCCGCCGTATATAAATTACCTATTCGCCGGGCGTGTTTCAGCCAACAATTTTTTTCTATTAAAATTCTAACGTTCAACAAACGACCTGGATTTTAGCTATTTGTAGTCGTTAACCGAGGACGATGCAAAAACCCCCCTTGGTACGCTGATTCTGTACGATGCTTTGGGTATTACATGGGTAAAAGTATATCGAGGTATACGTGAGTTTTTTTGAAACACAGTACCGCAGTATACTACCTACTGATATACTACAGTACGAACGGAGTATTTGACTGTTTATACATTTTTCATCATTTTCATAGACGTAATCGGCCCAACGACCCGATGCCATGGCGTATTCATCATTCTCTTTTTTTCTTCTTTCTTTTTTTTTCACGGATCTTTCGCGTATATACCTAGGATGAAATATTGTCTCGCATGGTTATACTTATCAAAAAGTCGCGTGACGAGAGAGAAAAATTGCCAAATTTTCATTACAGGATCACGATTTTGGTCGAGGTGAGAGGAAGAGAGAGGGGAGGAATATGAATCAGCTTGGATATATCGAAAGAAGCTACTTTTTTTGGATTGAGAAATCCCTATTGACAATTTCGACTAAAAAAATGCTAGCATAATGCTAACAGTCATGCTAGCACTTTTCAAAAAAGTGTCCAAAACCAGGCAAAGCGATGCTAGCATGACATGCTAGGGAAATGCTAGGATGCTACATCATGCTAGCACTATATTAGCATGATGCTAGCACTGTATTAGCATGATGCTAGCATTTCATCTATTAGCATAGTGCTAGCATAATGCTAATATAGTGCTAGCACTTTTCAAAAAAGTGTCCAAAACCAGGCAAAGCGATGCTAGCATGACATGCTAGGGAAATGCTAGGATGCTACATCATGCTAGCACTATATTAGCATGATGCTAGCACTGTATTAGCATGATGCTAGCATTTCATCTATTAGCATAGTGCTAGCATAATGCTAATATAGTGCTAGCACTTTTCAAAAAAGTGTCCAAAACCAGGCAAAGCGATGCTAGCATGACATGCTAGGGAAATGCTAGGATGCCACATTATGCTAGCACTGTATTAGCACGATGCTAGCATTTCATCTATTAGCATAGTGCTAGCATAATGCTAGTGCGTTATGCTAGCACTTTTCAAAAAAGTGTCCAAAAGCAGGCAAATGGATGCTAGCATGGCATGCTAGTGGAATGCTAGGATGCTACATCATGCTAGCATTACATCTAGCATCATTTTGTCTATTAGCAAGGTGCTAGCATTATGTGAGCATTCCATTCTAGCACTATATTAGCACTACCCCTTGCATGATGTTAGCATGCTGGTATGATATGCTAGCATTGTGTTAGCATTTTATATTTGGTATGATGCTAGCATTGATAGCATGGTATGCTAACATTGCGCTAGCATTTTTGAAGCAGTTTCCTAGGATTAATTTCATTAAATTCTATCTATATATTCTTATGTACTTACCTTATCTGTTGGTCTTGGTTTAGAGGAGCCCGCCACCATGCCAGGTTTAATTTTAGATATTAAAAGTAATTCTTAAATTTGTGTCCCAAAATTTTTTATTTTCAGTTTTGATTAGATTTGGAAAATGTTTGACTTTTTTGTTTTGTTATAGTAAAATAAAATTTTAGGGCTCATCCAGTGAATTTATACTCCACCCCTTGGGGGGTGGAACCACAAAATTCACAATTTAAGAAGAAAATTGAATTAAATCTGTAGAAAAAATGAAATTTTGACATTCCTTTGAGTGATATATCATAAATCATAATATTTTTGTTTTCCAGAGTACAAAATAAAAATTAGGCAATATATCTCTCTGGGGGTTGAAGTAATGGTGGGGTTGGGGAGAGGGAGACTTGGATATTTTTAAATTTTGTAATTTTTTAGTGATAGATTGAAATTTATGTTTTCAAAGGCCTAAAATAAGAATTTAACAATATTTTTTTCCTAAGGACTAGGGATAAGAATTGGATGGGGTGAGATAATTTGGGGGAAGGGGATGAAGGGGTGAGATTGTTGGCTTTCCTCATAGCATAATTTTAGCATCATGCTAGCATATTAATTGGTGGGAAATGTTAGCACTTTTCTTGGCAAGGGTAATGATTAGGTAGGGTAAGATGATTTGGGGGAAGGGGTGAGATGCAGGCTTTCTTAATAGCAATTCTAGCACATTGATCGGTGAGAAATGCTAGCACTTTTCTAATAGCATAACGCTATCTTTTGGCAAATACCCTATTTCCTTAGCATTTTACTAGCATATCCCTAGCATCACACTAGCATACTGATACTTGGAAAATATTCAGCCTGTAGCATAACCTTAGCATTTTCTCAACAAGTATGCTAACACCTTTATAACTACATAATTCTAGCGTCATGCTAGCATTTTACTAGCATATCCGTAGCATCACACTAGCATATCCCTAACATCACACTAGCATATCCCTAGCATCACACTAGCATACTGATACTTGAGAAATATTCAGCCTGTAGCATAACCTTAGCATTCTCTCAACAAGTATGCTAGCACCTTTATAACTACATAATTCTAGCATCATGCTAGCAAATCTTTCAATTAGTATGATGCTAGCATTTAGCAAACATTTTATTGACTGAACATTTTTTATAACACAGTCTTAGCATTCAATTTGCATATAGTGTGCTAGCATCAATAATAATCAATATTCTGGCATATTCTTAGCATTAATCTAGCTTATTGATACTTGGGTAAATATTCAGCCTATAGCATAATCTTAGCATTCTCTCAACAAGTGTGCTAGCACCTTCATAATTGTAGAATTCTAGCATCACACCAACACACTAATGAGTGGGGAAAATGCTAACACCTTTTTAAAGGCAAAATGTTAGCTCCAACCAAATCATGCACCTGAAAGGGAAAAATAATTCTATGTCCTCAAAAATACAGATTTTAATATATAACCCTAAAAATATGTTAGTGCATGCAAGGACACTTTGGGTAAATAAAATGCTAAGATCATATACAAATTTTAAAGCGAATGCATTGTTTACAAAATGCTAACATTTTGCCATTAAAAAAGTGCTAGCATTTTTTTCACTCATCAGTGTGCTAGTGAGATGCTAGAAATACAGTAGTTTAACGGTGCTAGCATTATGCTACCGGATGATGCCAGCACAATGCTAGCATCTTAGTGCATTTTTCCAACATCCTGATGCTAGCATAATGCTAATAGACAGTGCTAACATTATTATAAGTATTATGCTAGCATAATGCTAGAAATGCAATAGTTTGATGGTGCTAGCATTATGCTAATGGATGATGCTAGCACCATAGTGCATTTATCCAACATCCTGATGCTAGCATTATGCTAATAGACTGCGCTAACATCATTACAGGTATAGTGCTAGCATGATGCTAGAAATACAATAGTTCGATGGTGCTAGCATTATGCTAATGGATGATGCCAGCACCATGCTAGCATCATAGTGCATTTTTCCAACATCCTGATGCTAGCATTATACTAATAGATTGCGCTAACATTATTATATGTATTGTGCTAGCATAATGCTAGAAGTGCAATAGTTTGATGATGCTAGCATTATGCTAATAGATAGTGCTAACATCATTACAGGTATAGTGCTAGCATGATGCTAGAAATACAATAGTTTGATGGTGCTAGCATTATGCTAATGGATGATGCTAGCATCATAGTGTATTTTTCCAACATCCTGATGCAAGCATTATGCTAATAGACTGTGCTAACATTATTATAAGTATTGTGCTAGCATGATGCTAGAAATACAATAGTTCGATGGTTCTAGCATTATGCTAATGGATGATGCCAACACCATGCTAGCATCATAGTGTATTTTTCCAACATCCTGATGCTAGCATTATGCTAATATACTGTGCTAACATTATTATAAGTATTGTGCTAGCATAATGCCAGAAATGCAATAGTTTGATGGTGCTAGCATTATGCTAATGAATGATGCCAGCATCATGCTAGCATCATTGTGCATTTTCCCAACATCCTGATGCTAGCATTATGCTAATAGACAGTGCTAACATCATTATAGGTATAGTGCTAGCACGATGCTAGAAATACAATAGTGTGATGGTGCTAGCATCATGATTATAGACAGTGCTAGCATAGTGCTTAGTGTATTCTTAGAATAATGCGAGATATATGCTAGTATAATAGGGCTGTCATACAACATGCAAATCAAATGCTATGATAAAAAAAATAATGCTTACAAAATGCTAGCATAATTCTAGCATTTTGGTGCTAGCGCTTCATGTGCTAGTGTGATGCTAGGATGATGCTAAAGAGAATTTAGCAAAGTAGCATCATGCTAACATCATGCTAGCATAGTGCTAGATTTATTCATCTCCAGGTGCCACTGTTGATCACATACTAGGATAATGCTAATGTAATGCTAGTATAATGCTAGTATAATGCTAAAATGCTAATTATATGCTAGTGTAATGCTAACATGCTAATTATATGCTAGCATAATGCTAAAAAATTGTCAATAGGGATAGGTCAATAGAAGGGATGAATACAATTTGACATTGAGAAAATGTCGAAGTACTTGCTGAAAAAGAAAAAAGTGCTCACAATTTCAAAAATGGAAATAAAAAACTTGATTTTTTTAGTTCATGTTATACTTTCTCACCCCCTCCACTCAACTCATCGACAGAAAGTCAATGTTTTAAAATTGATCGAATTTTTTGTGTATTTTTTAGGGAATAGTTTAGTCATCGAATAAGCTTATGAGAATAACCACTGAAAAGTAACAAATTTTTTCGACTTTTTGTGCACAAGATTGTTGTATGCTACATAGAATTGAAAAATTATTTAGATGAAAATTGATTTTCAATCTTTTCATGGAAAACTGAAATGATATCAGTTCCAGTTTCAGTTTCAGTTTCATATCCCAAAATTTTTACCTTTTCAGTTTCAGTTTTCAAAAATTTTTTAATTTCTGGTTTCAGTTCCAACTCTCATAAAGTTTTTAGTTTGTTTTCAGATTCAGATTCAGTTTCAAAATGTTTTAGTTTCTATCTTCAGTTCCAGTTCCAGTTCTCGAAATTTTTCAATTTCTGTTGTCAGTTTTAGTTTCTAGTTTTAGTTTTCAGTGGTTTTTGACTTTTTTCAAGTCAATTTTTTCTAAAAATTTTCAGTGCCTTGTAAGATTTTCAAATAAGTATTAATTTGATGTTATTTCAAAGCAAAATTGTAGGTTTTTTTTTTCAAAATCGTAACATTTTGAATGATTTTTTCTTCAAAAGAACGTTTTGATTAGAGAAAAAATTGTCAAAAATAAATAAAAACTTCTTTAAACTACTACAAAACAAAATTCACCTTTTTTACTTTTTCTTTCAAAAACAATGTCAGAATCCCCTCTTCATATATGTACTTCCCCATCCTCAAACAACTCCAATTCACTTCTAACATTTTTCGTTGACTCCATGATCAAAACTAAAAATAATTGAAACTAACTCTTCATCATAGAAAAATTTTTTAAATAATATTAAGTTGGCCTATTTTATCTATGCACTTACTTACTTACATTAAGAGAATACATATTCACCACCACATTAATTACATATCAAAAAACAATTTCAAAAAATTGTCCAATTTTTGGTTATTTCTGTTTTTTAAAAACACTCATCAATCTTTTTTCAACGCATAAAATAACGTTTCTGAATTTTTGTTGAAGAGTTTTAGTCGATTTAGGAATCAATTTGTTGGAATTTTCAAAAAAAAATCGCCACATTTTGATCAATTTTTATTAAGACTAAAAATTACCTGTACGAAAAACTCAAACTTTTCAACGATTTTTATCATTTTTTACATTTTTTTAAAGTAATTTTTATGAACGTTTCAAACAAATTCAAGACCATACTTCGGACTATCTACATATTTTCCAAACATTTATAAAGTTAAGGAGAATTTTAAACTATTTTCACGACTTTTCAGACAACTTTTTTGATGAAAACATATTTCTTTACCATTTTTCAACAATCTTGAAATGTTTTCACGACGCACTGTGGACTAGAATGAAAAAAAAACCGACTCACAATCAGTTCGAAACACAGAATACGAATTTCGAGTCAATTTTGGTCTACAGCCCGCAAAAGAGACGGCACCGAACTCAGATTTGAAAAAAATTTAATATCGAATTTGGTGTCAAAACTTAGGTTTTCTGGTCTACAGAATAAGATTTTAAGGTTGTTTTGTATGTTTGACCATTTTGGAGAACTGGGGTAGTAATACTGAATTAGAATTTGAAAAAATTGGATAATATCGAGTTTGATGTCAAAATCTAGACTTTCTGATTAAAAAAAAAACAAAAACAAAAAAAAAATTTTGAGGCTATTCAAAATTTTGTTTCCTTTCGGAATGGGGAGAGGGGGGAGAATATCGAACGATGTACCAGGTCAAACATTCCCAAAACTATACTTTTTGGACCAAAAAATCCAAATCTTGATACCAAATTTTATACTATACCTACATTTTATTTTTCAACTTTGAGTTCAATCCCTCCTCCAGGTCCTAGAGGAAATTAAAACCACAAAAGAACTACAAAATAGTATTTTTTCGGTCAGAAAACTAAAATTTGGACACCTAATTCGATAACATTTAATTTTTTCAAGTTTGAGTTCAGTATTGCACTCTTCGGAGACTGGAGACATCACATTATCTTCGAGGTAGTTGTGAAATTTGAAAAAAATTAAGATAAAATTTTTTCAGAATTTCTTATAATTTCTCTAACTGAAAATCATTGAAGAAAAATACCTCATCTTCAATTCAGTATAGATAAAATACCATAATTTATGTCAAATAACAAATTTTGGATTTCGTTGAGAAGGAAGAATTATGCGTAATGGAAAAGTTCCAAAATTTAATAAAACTGACTAGTCAATCACTCTATTCCAAAAATATTTTTCATCATCTTTTGAATTCCTTATAAATAGATTAAAGGAGCCTGGGGCATGAATGATACAGCGAGGGGCAGCATGAAAATTGGCCAATTATCACTACCTAATGATAGAATCGAAAAATTTTTTCTTCGTGATTTGTGTGTTGATTACTTAGCGACACGAGACCGAAAACTTTGAAATACCTCGAAAAATTCTGTAGGATTGAGGTTGTACACCCAAAAAATGAATTTTTTCGGCAAAATGAAAGAAAAACGTTTGATTTTCCATTTTTTATAAAAATTAAGAAAATTTGGTCAATTTGAATAAATTTGGCAGACCATTGGTCTAGGATGGAGCATCCAGCCCCAGGTTCCCTTCTGTACTTGAAATTTGAAACAAAAATTGAAGAAACGCCGTCAGCAACCGATCTTTCCGCTATCGCTACTGCTATCAGCATTCTGCCACCGAAGCACACAATAAGAAAAAATATACCGTACAAGTGACCCTAAACCAGACGAATCCGTTAAATCAACTTTAAAACACCTGCAAGACCAAGAAGAACGAAAAACCTAAACGCCTGCGATACGATACCGAGTACCTATAAAACTACAGCTCGGGCACGGGCACAGCCATAGCCATAGAGCCAGACATGACACCGTACAGGCTACAATCGAGCAACATACTCAGTCAGCAGCTCAGCACACATGAAACCTCCACCTTCGGCACCTTCCACCATCGTATCGGCAAAACGATCCGATATAACGTTACTTTTAGTGGTATAATTTTCAATATGTGTAGTAGGTGTCTTGAGACAACGGTAATTCGAGAAACTGTTTAGAATTTTTAATACAGTCGCGGTTGCTGCTGCGGTAGCGCGAGCTCGCAGCTGTTATTTTTCCTACCCATTTTTCTCGACGTCGTCGCCCACCAGCCCGCAGACAACGGAGAAGAGACCGCACATCGAAGTGAAAAATTTTCGTAATGAGATCACTACTGGGAAGAGACTTTCAATATACGGATTCGCAATTACGTTGCGAAAAAAATTATCTATGTTGCACCTTCTGAACTGTCTCTTCGGATACCTGCTCGTTGCTAATTGCATATGGTTACTCCCAGATATATGTGTGATTTCGTACAGTGACGAATTTCACGCTTGATTTATCGCCGATTGAGAAGGTTTATCGGGTGTGATAATTGAGACAGAGAGGGAATGGAAAAAGAAATAGATATAGATTAATCGACAACCAGCGAGTTGGTGTGTTTTCAACAAAATTAATCATAATTTAACAAATAGAAAGGGGACGAAGAAAGGAAGTATGCAGATATGGTAATTTATACGCGAATAGTGCTCGATTCTGAAAATGTGATCGAGTTTGTTTTGTTTTTGCATAAAAAATAGGTATAGGTATTCGCGTAATCAACACGTGGATTTTTTTCATGTTTTCGTTAACGATTGATTTGCTTACGACGTGAATTGACGTCAAGTGACGAGAAGAAGAAGAAGAATGTACGGATCAAAAAAACGACTGTTTACCAAATAAAAAATACTAACAAAAAAATATTTTCTATCATCAAAAATGGAGAACTGTTAATTTTATTATTTTTTTTTTTCTCAAAAATTACACAAACAATTGAAAAGCATTGAAAAAAAAACAAAAATTATCAAACATCCAACAAAAAAGTCCATTTTATTATCAATTTTTTCAAAAATTTGGTAATGAATCAGAAATAATACTAGAAAATTTCAAAGTCTCAAAAATCGTAGATATCTAAAACAGAAAAAAAAATAGGAAAGAAAGAACAGAGAACTAAAGAACTTGCTACTTGAAAATATCAAAATCTGATACTCTTCGAATGTGAGTTTTTACGAACTATATACCGAATTTCTCTAGAAACGACCATTATCATCGCAAAAATGTCGAAATATTTCAGTATAGATAAGAAAGAATTCATTCAAAGGAGTCCATTATTATATCGTCGTGAAATATTGACGAAATTCTTCGACTCTGCTCTTTTCTCATTATTTCCAAAACGACTGTGAAAAATTGCAATGAAACTTTTCCAATACCGAGAATTTGGCACCCAAACTATGCAACCTTTTCGACTTCTCGAACCATCGCGATCGTATAGAGTAAAATATTACAATACTAGCGGAGTTGAGATTTTTTTATTTTCCTGTAAATTACTTTCAATCTCGATAACTAAATGGCATCTCTTTTTTATCGATAAAATAGGTTGAAAAAATTACCTGCTAAAATTTCTCACGTTCTAAATTCCTAATCTAGGTATCTAATTGAATTTTTGGAATTTTGAAATGAATCGTACTTTGAGTAAGTACATGCAAACTACGTGCCCGCTACTCCCTTTTTCCAACAAAATGTGTTGACTTTTCGACCTTTGATTTTTTCAATTCAAAAGGCATAATTTTCATGCAGAATTTATTGATACTTGCACACATCTGTTTTCAAGAAATTTGTTGATCTATAATTTATTATTGATCCCTTTCCCCTCGCGAATTCAGCATTGTCAACAAGATTTTCATTTTCTTCGTTACTTTAGAATTTTTTCAAAAAATATGAAATTATTCCAGGCAGCCAAAATCAAGTGTTTGCTTCCTTTCAAAAAATTCAAAAAGAAAATCAACTGCAAATGCGATTACCGAAACGAGCAAAATTTCTAAAAATATTGAAATTAGCAGCACGCAACGAGAGTAATGAAATTGAAATAATATGAACGAAAAATTACTGTCGTAAAGCCAAAGTAACTACACCCAAAATATGAAAAAAAAAAAAACGGTTTTTTCATCATGTCTTATTAAGATGCATTTCGTTTTTTTGGATTTTCCAACCAAAAATCCAGCTAAAATCTTGGCGCGATCCAAAATCAAATTCAGATGGATTCTGATAAAATCCGATTTAAAAAAGCATAGGTAGCTATTTTCACCAAAAATATTGCATTTCAATTCTCAAAAATTTTCAAGGCATCAAAAAATTAATTTCGCAGATCAAAATATGAAAAAAAAAAATAGGTATACTTATTCTTTAAATTCAAATCAATAAAATTCAACTAATATGTAATAAAATTTTATTAATTCCAGCAACTATGGAATCCGAAAGACCAAATTTACTGATTGATTATCTATAAATTTGAAAAAACACTGATTTCATTAAATTTCAATTAATGTAAAGTTGATCTTTCTTATCTTCAAGCATAATTCACCGGAATAAATCGATTTTCTTTTCTGACTTGAATTCAGAGATTTTTGACTGTATTAGATATCAATTTTCCAACATATATTTTCTTCGAGAAGTAAAATACCTAAATTTATGAATTTAGAATTTGAGTTATAACATTTTTCAAGGATTTTTTTTCTGAAGATGATGGTTTTTGAATTGTTTACATATCAGAAGTCCATCGTATCCAGAAACCAAATGATTTACATTCCACGCCGATCCCAATCTTAAAAAATCCTTTCACAAAAACTCAATAAAACCCCAAAAATTAAAAAAAAATTGAAGGGGTAAAATGAACAAAAAAAAATTGAAAATCGATCAATTTTATGAGCTATGGCTGGAAAAATTTATATATGATTGAAATCCATTCCTCGATCTTATACGCCTTCAAAAATTTATCACGCTACCTCTCGTTCAGTACAACACTTGGAAAAATTTCGTTTCTCCTTCAGTTGTTCTTTTCGCATCTTAACGTACGCAAAACCCATAAAATATGTATTATTGAAAAGGGAAATAGGTGAAATTTATTCACGAAAATACATCTTAAAAAATCTCCGAATTTAAAGTCATTTCCAGTAAAATACTAATCTTCTCAATGGCTGTAGGTGTGTTGATTCCCGAAGAAAAATTCGTATAAAAGTATAAAGGAATTGATTCTCTCTTTTTTTTTTTGATTATGTAAAAATTGATTCCTTTTTTTTTTTTTTTTTATTAATTCCCACTTTTTTTTCAAGTAACTAGGCGCATAAAAATGTTTTATTTTACTGATTTTTATATTCTCATTTGAGATTAATAAGTGGTATACTTAATTGGAATTTTTACAAATTTTTAGAGAATTTCTCCGTTTAGGGGCCAAAATAGGACAAAAATTTAGAAAAATACGTTACAGCGTGAAATTTTAGAAAAAATAGAAGCTTTGATCTAATTTTGAAATTTTGAAAATCTATTTTTCATATTTTTTAGAAATGTTTTACAGAACTCAAATTACATACTTACTTTAAATTTAAGAAAATTCGAGGTTTGTAAAAATTTTTGAAAAACATCTCATTTTAGAAAAATTTTAAATGATTTCTAAAAAAAAAAATAGATGAAAAATTACTCAGCAAAAAACACACATTGTTCTGGTCAAATCCCTTATTTTTTCTAAATTTTCTACAAGAAATTGAAATTTTTGTTCAATTTTGGCTAAATCGGCCCTGGAGATATGGAGAGGACACAGTCAACCTCCTCATGGCATCGTCTGGATAACACGACAGGCTGAGAGAGGTTCGGAATCAATTCGTACATTTCCAAAAAAAACAAAAAACGGGAATCAACTCGTACTGTTTTGAAATCTGGGGAATCAAATCACCAGCTCCCTTCTCAACAATTCAAAAGCTCTTCCGCATCAAACCTCACTTCCTTCTCATCCTCACCTCACAAATATTTTTATAACCTCTCGTATCCGGTTCAACGTCTCCATTCAAAGCACTTGAACTCGGTCAACGGTCATTTCAAAAGCCAACAAAAAAACTTTTCCAGTTCACACTTCTTATTCGCCTTACGCAAATATCGAGCATCGGCTCGGCGAGAAATTGAAAAAAAAAACCATCGGATGACCTAAATCGATCGAATCCGAGTTTACGGAGAGCTGCATCCTAGACACCGGTGCGCTCTCCGGTTAATTGCATCTTTCTGCATCCGCATTTATACGCAACGTCGAGAGAAACAGATAAGAAAAAAAAAGGCGCACCAGCTCGCGCCAAGAATCTCTAGATCGTCTGCATTTTAAACCAAGCAACATTTCACAATTAAAGTTCACCTATAGAAATCGCCTAAACTGGGTCATTCCGTGTCGAATGCGTACACGATGGAGGCGATTTTTTGACCCGGATTTTCATTGACCTTTACCAACTCCTACGCGATGCTGGAGCTCATTTGATATCATACGATAAGCTCAGCAGCAGAAATAAAATCGGATGATGCAAAATTTCAACCGCAGATTCGCGTTGAAAAAAAATTGAGTAAATTTTTCCAACGTGTATATTTTCATCAAACGTGTAAATTTTCCCCAACTGTAGAACGACCTTCGACGTAATTACATGAAATTCTTGGCGATTTTTACGACCATACGATGATCTCGAGTGGCGAGTTGTTTTAGACCATCAGCGAAACTCGAACGTTGAATAGAAAATAAGCGAGTACGTGTTACTCTTCTTGTTCAATGCATATTACCAGAGTTAAACTTACGACAACGCGTGTTGGACGTAATAAAATTAACGTAATAATATCATCTTTATAATATACAGATTTTTTATGCGTTTAGTGCTCGAAATAAAAGCGTATTAATCCGCTATTAATACAACAACCACGTTTTTCCCTTCTCCGCCGGCTACTCCACGATGACGATGAAATCGCCAATATCAGCAGTGGCAAAACCAGCCCTCTGTCGAGTATTAAGGTCGTCGCGTCTGTGGTTCCTCGTATATATCTTATTGTCTACATTCGGTCTTCCTACTTGGTACCGTTATAATTTTCAAGGTATACTGTAACTACATAGGAATGTATAGAATATCCTCGAAGAATGATTTCAATCAGCTTATTTAGCGAGATGAAGAAACCAACCGAAGCTGGGCCAAAATGCACAATTACCTGGAAGCGATTTTCAACCAAGCACTTACATAATCAGCGATTGAGTTTCGAGCACCTCATTTAGAAAGAAACAAAACAAGACTCATAATTTCAAATACGAAAATGAAACCCTGCAATAGGAAAATGAAATAGGTGTTGAATAAATTGCATACTCAGTTCCCCTGAAATTGTCATTCGACTTTTCAATTCCTTCTGAGATTTGTAATAGGCAACCTGAATAACACCGAAAAATGAATCGTAACTAGGAATGGGATTTATGTTTTTACATATTTTTGGGGGATTGATCACCGGTACGTATATTTTCAATATCTTTACGAGTCATGGGCTCCTGACAGGAAGGTATCCCACCTCAAAGTAAAATTTTGAACCCTCTCACATAAAAAAAATTAAAATTAAAAATATACCATAAAAACATTTTATATCCAAAATTTCAAGGGTTGAAGTACATTTTTTCGAATTTTGGAGAATTTCTGAAATTTCCCTTTGTTTTAATTATGACCTGAAAAATATCAGAAATTGGTCTTATCAACGAAAAACGTTGAGATTTGGTATTTACCCTATTTTCGACCGGCCAAATCGATTGCAAGCGATTTCGAGATGTTTTAGAGCCTCGAATTTTTAGCCCTGAAGAAAATATGTACCATAAAAACGGTCCAGATGAATTTCAACACCTATAATGGCGGATTATCAATATTGGTGACTTATTTAGTTATTTGATCGATTAAAACGGAATTTTCCAGAATTCGCAACTATGAGTTCCAATTAGCATTTTTGAGAAAAAAATACAACCGAGCCCAGAGGGTAAATTTGAAGAGCAAAAAAGGTACCTCATACAGTGAGGGAGCTCAAAAATCCAAATTTTCAATTTTCGAGCTACAATACTGTGTAAAAAGGAAGGCCGAAAGGCTTAGATTAAAATAAATGAAATTGATTTAATTTTTTCCAACTGAGAGTCTAACAAAATCTCAAAACCCAAAAGAAGGATGTTAGAATGATTTTAGCACTTAGCAGGACTTTCAGCATGAACTTCTCAAAATAAATATTGTACCCTACCCCCCCCCCCCCCAAAAAAAAAAACACAAATTAATTGTAGAACAAATTTTCTCAGTTTCAAAATAAATTTCATTACCTATTTTAAGATGGAAGATGAGAGTTTTTACCAGAATTTCGAATGTACTGGAGCCCAAGCGAAATGAGGGCGAAAATTGTTGAAAAAAATGCATCCAGGATCTGAAATTTCTACATTAGGTAAAATTCGTACTTTTCTTCGGGTTTTGTTCTGACTTTTAAAAAAACGATACCTAAGGACTTGTTTTTTGATTTCCTTCCGAAAAACAAAACATTTTTGAAAATTTTAAATCGAGATCGTTACGAGCCTTTTGATAAATGAGAAGGACAATTTTTTCACTTGAAAATATGCATTAATTGTCTAAGCTGGAAAGGAAGATGTTTCATACCATTATTTTGAAAATAAAATTGCGTAAATTTACTGAGAGCGAGGGCGAAAATTTTTGCAGAAAAGGGCATTTAAAAGCTGAAATTTTTGCAGATACCCAGCTATATCATGTTTCCCGGAAAAACATAACACAGGACTTTCTAAGGACCAGGAGGACCGGAAGAATGGTATATTTTTCTTAAAAATCAAAGTGTCATTGTTCATTTCAAAAAACTTAAAAACACTTTTAATATTTCACGTATCGGCTAATTACACCACATATTTTTATCTTTACATGGAGGGAAACGCCAACCACAAGGTCAATTCTTACGATGAACGGATGAGCTCATAGTTTTATCACCTTTCAATATTGTCTGTCGATTATATCGTGACACTTTTTGCAGCGGTACCAGCAGTCAAAAACTGCTGCAGGGTTTCTCAAATTAACGTAAAAATAAATAGATGACTAACGATTGAGAATTTCGTTTCAATTTTTTAAAAAATAATCTTTTGGTTATTTATTACCCGCATTATCATTTTTTTTCCAAAGTTTAAGAATCTGTGCTACGTCTGTGTAATAAAGATTTGAAAATTGTGAACACGACTTTTCCAAGATGGTTGCTAATACCGATTCTATTGAAAAAATTTCATGATCTCTCGTAATTTTTTTTTTTTCATTGTGCAGAAGAAAATCTGAAGCTTTCCATCAAAGTGATCAGGATAACAATTATTCACTTCTTCCAGCTCTTTCATTTCGAAATTAAACAAAATTCACACAGAACGAAATTTGTAGAAAGTGTATATCAAAATATGATAGTATTTTGGCCACCGAAAGGGATTTTGACCAAGTACACCAAAAGAGAAAAAATTCTGACAAACCTATTCCGAGATAATCGACTGTAAAGTTTTTGAACACAATTTTTCGAAACACATCAAAATTCGTCACATTGAAACTTGTTATTTCGGTAGAACTTTCCACTGAGAAAGTAACTAATCATAACTATCATACCAGACAGGCATAGATATCGTATTTTAAGACATTATCTTTCCACAAGTGATGATATGTAGGCAGCTTTAATACCATTTTCTGACCGAAGTTATGAATTTTTCGAACAATAGCGTGATAAGTCACCATTGGCGGTCATTCGCAGTTTTACAATGCGTCACGTCAGTTTGAAAAAAATGCGCCTAAATTTCTGAACAAATTCGATTTTATGTTCTTATTCCCTTCCCCTTCGTTTCCTTGAAATGCATAGACTTTTTTTAAAACGTAAAATACTCATTTCGGTGATCTTGACGTTCTTTTTAACGGCGAGTTTGTGGTATTTGGGAACTTTTTTTCAAAACGACGACGAAACGACGACGTCAACATATCTAAAGACCATCAACAAGTGAGTACCATAAAATATAACAATACATTTATCATAAACTAGGAAGATTAAACGGTTATTCCATAATAAAATGAGGAAAAAGTAGTCGAGTCTACGGATTTCACTCAATTTTTTTTACGAGTTTCGCTTGGCGACCTATTCACAAAACCGCATTTTCAATTTTTTAAAATTAAGTACATATAATTATTATTTTTTTTTTAGGTTACTCATTAATTTGAACACAAATATTCTATTGAGGAATAATTTAAAGGCGCATATTTCGAGATAGGTTGTACTAGGAGGAAAATTGTTTGCGAGGTCTGAAAAAGAATTGATAGGTACTCTCTAAATCTGAAAACAGCGAAAAGTGTGCAACTGTTAATCGGTGAAATTTGACTGTCAATCAGTGAAAAATTACTGATTCAATTAGTGAATTTTCATTTTTGAATCAGTAAATTTTTTTCAACTACTGAATTGAATCAGTGAATTCAAATTTTTACCGATTCAAAAATGAAAATTCACTGATTAAATCGGTAAAATTTTCACTGATTTCTTCAGTTGCACAATTTGTCTTATTAATCAATGAATTTTAACTGATTCAAATTTAGAGAGTAGGAAATTCAAAACCGATAATCACATTTGGAAAAACTTAAAGTTGAGCTTTGGTGGTGAAAGCTCAACTTTCATGATGAGAACAAAAGATGAAAGCTGTCATTTAAAAATCTGAAAAAATTCAAAAAAATTGAATAATTGAAGTAAGTACTTAGTACATATTTGAAATCAACGCGTTCGAATTCGTAGAAATCGATGTGCTATTTCACTTTTTTCGGTCGTAACTCCAAAATTTAAATTTTTTTGTTTTTTTTTTTTGCTAAAATGGCAACTATGGGACGTCCTCTATCTAGTAATAACATCATTTCAGCTCAAACATCAAACAAATCCTTAAAATAAGAAAAAACTAAGATACGTTGGCTTGGCGTAACCCATATTCCAAAAATTTTGAAACATTTTGGTCGTAAATCCACCAAAAATGCAAACAGGTCATAAATCGAAAGATTGACTTCATACAAAAGTGATAAAAAATGACAGTTACTTATGATTTTTGAATTTTGTGACGATTTCAATAATGCTTTGTAGTGTTCAGAATGAATTTTTAATTATTTTGTTACAAAACGCAAATTTTCAATTAGACGTAACTCCAAAAATTTTCTGTTTCCAAGAGTAAAAGGCCTTAACTCCATTTTAAAAATTATTAAACCTTATTTCGAAAAAAATAATATGTAGTTGAAAATTTATTCTCAACATTAAAAAAGTATAGCAAAATTAACACCTTTTCCACGAAACTCAAAAATCTCAAAATAATTCTCCTGGAAAAAATTAAGTTTTGGAGTTACGACCTTTTAGCATTAGAGGGACGAATTATCGATTTTGAATTTTATACAAATTCTCTTTTAGACCCCGCCAACCATTTTTCCCCAATAACAATCTATTATATCGAGATATGAGCCTTCAAATTTGGGCAATTATGCAAAAAATCGCAACTGCACCGTGCACCCGTCCCCTTTAGAAAAAAATGATCGTGGTTTTGTGAACAGGAAATCAGAAAATTCGACTACATTTTTGTCCTATTTTAGTATGGAATAGCTCTAAGGTGTTTTTTAACTTGAAAAATCTCAACTTTTTTTGGAAATTGAAATTTCTTTCTTTGGAAAGCTTTTTCCTGAAAAGTTTGTTTTTCATCTTTTCGCCTCATTTATTTAGAACTACACGTCCGATGTAATTCTTATATTTGACGTACTCTCTTAATCCGAATCAGTCAAAATTGACTGTTGAAATCGACAGAATCATGTCACAAAAAAAATCGGTGAATTTTCATTTTCGAATCCGTAAAAATAAATTTCACCAATCGTAAAAATTACTGATTCAACCAGTAAATTAAAATTTTCACTGATTCATTTGAATTTCAGTAGTTGAGCAAAAACATTAAAAAATTAATTACCTAATTGAATCGGTAATTTTTCACTGATTGACAGTCAAATTTTACTGATTAACTGTGGAATCAGGGAAATTTCACTGCCAATCGGCGACATGATTCCGTCTCTCCCAATCAGTCAATCTTCTGATTTTGAAAGAGAGTATATTGGTATATTTTTTTTTACAGAAAATTAGAAGATCCATTGGCGTATAAATGTTGCATACCGTTAAATTCAACCCTACGTACGAATATATACTTCCTGAAAACGCATAAAACTGGCAGTTCGACCATACAAAATGTAATCCTTAGATTCGCTTTACGATATTCACTCAACGTAATGAATCCATTGCTACCGTTTTACTATTTCCCCGTCTCAAAGGAAACCCTGGATCCTTTCAGTTCGACTCCGGACAACAAGTACAACGTACTGGCGCACCATGTACGATACACTTCGAATCTGGCATCGTTCCAATATCCGAATACTGTAACGGTAACCGTGCTTAGGAATCCAGTCACGTTATTCCCATCGTTATACAATTATTTCTACATGGCCGAGAGCAACGGATTGACACTAAAGCAGCTCTTGAACGCACCTGTTAAACCGTCTGCAATCTGGGGTCTGGCTAGTCCATGGATTTATCGAGGATACAACCAGATGAGCTACGATTTAGGTTTCGAGTTGGAGAAATATGGGAAAAATCAGACCGCTATTGATGAATTTGTTAAAAAAATAGAACGAGAGTTTGATTTCGTTATGATAATGGAGCATATGGAAGCTTCGCTGGTATTATTGGCTAATTTGATGGGATGGCCTTTGGAATACGTGGTTCATTTGAAGCTGAATGCCAGACCGGTTGATCCAAATGCTGTCGAGTTAACGTCCGACGAAAAGAAAACTATTCAAGAGCTGAACAACGTAGATACCGTATTATATAATTATTTTGAAAATAAATTTCAAAAATGTGTTAAACAATACGGAGAGGAGAAATTACAACGAAATATTGAAAGGCTACAGAAATTGAATCAACAATTTTACGATAGATGTGTGGAGAAAGAAGTCAGAGGAGGTGATTTAGGTGGTATTTTGGGAGCCATTTCTCATATCCCTAAAAACAATTCGGATTTGGAATGTGTTTACGCTACTCAACTGTCGCTAACGTTGGAACAGAATATCAAGGATATACAAACGGCAAGGCTTAACCTTAGCAAACGATTGCCGAAATTTGATTAGATGGATTCGATTTATGTATAGGAATGAAATTGCACGATTTTTTCGCTTCGGAGACCGCGAGAAAAAAGGAATTGCATTGATCATTGGTTAGTTAGGTACATCAAATGATCAATTTACACAACATCCATGGATTGTTTCGAGTAATTTATTTCATTCTTTTCATTCAGTTTCATCTTGCAACATTGGTCTTATTTACGCTCAAGAAAATATGCATGAAATTCACTCATAGGGGATTTTCAAGATTTGCAAATCCAAGCTCAACAACACGAAGCAAAAAGACTGCCAGATTTTCGGCAATTTTTCCAAGAATTATTTTCTGGATAGTAGAGGGGAAAAAAGAGGAGTTCGTGAAATTTTTGATGCCAAAATTTTAGAATTTTTTCAAAGAAAATACGAAATAAAATCAAAAAATGAGATTTTTAAAAATTACAAAAATATTTCATAGGTATGCAAATAAAGAAAACAGAGCCGAACGAGCATGACTTTTTCTGGGGGAAAATCCAACTTTTACAGGAAAAGATGATTAAATACTTTTAAAACACTCTGCATATTATTTTCGATTTTTTTTTAAGAGTAGAGGAATATAATAATCTTTTTACCTCGTAGGCAGGATTCACAATACATTAAAAAATAAGAAATAAGGGCATGAAAAATATTTGACTATGTTTTAGTTCAGTTAATTCTGATATCTGATTGGATGTAATTGCTTGGGTAATAGCGAATAAAATTTTCATTTCTGAATTCTTATTCCTCATTTCTCGTTCGACATGACCTTTTCAAAATGGGTTCTAATAAATATTGTACCCCCTTTCCTTCCTCCGTCCAATCAAAAACTCATTTCAGCAAGACAATTTTTTTCCGTTTGAAAGTATTCAATTATTGTTTAAATTGTGTGAGATGAAAGAGAAGAGTTTTTACCATAATTTCGAAAATAAAAAGAATGGAAATGTCGGTAAAATGACGCACAATATTCAAATTATAATTTTTCAATAAAAAAATTGAAAAATTAAAACCACCTCAAAGGAGCCTTAATATATATGTAGAGAAGTGAAAAAAAATTAATTTTTTAGTGTATAATTATTCAGGACTCAGGAAGTCAGGTCCAGGAGTCATAAAATGTTTAAAAAAGATTATTTCTCACTTTTTTTTCGGAAATCTCTTATATTGAGCCTGAATATAATGAAAAAATGGTACATTAAAACGAAAAGAAAAAATAACAAAGTTCAATTTTTGCAGAAAATTTTGGATTTTTTTCATTTTGTAAATTTAAAAAAAATGAAATTTTGGAACTGAAATGGAAAACTGGAACTAGAAAACATTGAGAACTGAAACTGGAATTGGAACTGGAAATTTAAAATTTTGAGAACTGAAACTGGAACTGGAACTAATCATTTCAATTTTCCATCACTGGAGAAAACGTAAAAAAATGAAATTTTTTCTATCAAAAGTCTACGCCAGGGCCGGCAACGTAAATTTATCCCAAGAGTACTAACCTGAAATCATCAAGTCCTCCTGGTAATTAAAATTGAAGAAGGACCAATATTAAGATGCCTTTTTTGCTTTTAAAAGAAAAAAAAAACAGGAAAACGTTAATTTCATCAGTCTCGAAATTTAAAATCCCTTCCTTCCATAAACTAATTTAGTTTTGTCTCTGAGAGTATTTCCTTCTGTTTGGATTTTAAAATGTCTAAAAATGTTGAAAATGTTTTTGAAAATTAAACGGAACAAGATTGATAATGAAAATTTAGATTTTCACAGGGGGGAGGCTGTGTGTGTGCAGGAATTCCCGACTTCACAAAATTGCATCTTCAATCAAAATACTTACTCAGTTGGAATTGAATCTAAACTTTTGAAAATTAAAATCTTTCGTGGAGAATTATAGGTTTGAGTTTAAAAAATTGGAGAAAAGTGTAGGTGCGTAGTCGAAAACTCAAAAAAATATATTCTGGACGGAAATTTTCAATTTTGCCCCACCTTCCACCCATGATTAAAATACTTACAGTTTGTCCATAGGAATATTTAACTTTTCATTTTGACGAAAGCGGATGAAAAAAAAATGAAGAGCTCATTCGAAATTTTGAATACCCTTTAATGGTCAAATAATACATATACCTATTACCCGAAAAATACAATTTCAGAAATTTTACTTTTCCAATTATTTTTTAGCATTTTGATCGATTTTGATATAAAATCAGATCCAAATCGGATATTTCTCAAATTGGTAAATTTTTTTGAATAACTTTTGTTTTAAATTGCAGAAAAATTGAAAAAAAATTATACCTGAAAAACCGAGACCCTGTAACATTGAGTGAGTAACTCCCAAAAACTTTAAAAGTGAAGGACCTAAGGTCCCTTTCGTTTGAAAAAAATTTCTGCACAATTTTCAAATTTGAACAAAAGATTTTGATTTTAAAAATTGCATTTTCAAAATAAATGTGAAATTTTGAGGATACGTATGGAGAAAAATTTCGGACGAAGCGAAGTTGAAAATTTTTTTGAGTAAGTCAGCTACACTTGAGAAGCAAATGAAACAACTACAAGAAAATTACCAAATGGACTTGAAAGTGAAGGAAAATATTCAAGAAATTCAGTAAGGTTATCGACCTCATAAGGTACGCTTGCGCTCTGTAAAAGCAAGTGCGGCGTCTGACTTCAACAGTATGGAACTTGCAGGAATTCCACAACAACACGTTTAAAGTATGATTCAACGATCTCGCGCATACAAATTTCAAACTTTAATTCTGAATACCAAACAGTTAACATAGGTACTCCTAGATAGGTATACCTTAGATGTCGGTGCTATCCGGGCCGTGCAGAATCATTTCGTTCAGCGAGCATTCGATTCTTTTTTACGTCTTATCACGTCTTATCAGTATCTGAAAGAGGGAAACTGGAGAATGACGAAATTAACAGTTTCCGATTTCGTCATCTTTTGTTCTCGGAATGGCTGAATTGGTATAAATTATCAAATATTATTCAATAATTTGTACTAATTTAGTCATTTCAAGTACAAAAAATGACAAAATCCAAAACTGGCAATTTCGTCATTCTCCAGTTTCCCTCTTTCAGCTACTGATAAAAGATGACCCGTTCACGAACGAAATGATTCTGCACGGCCCGGATCGCGTTAGTGAAGAACGTGCGTGAAACTACCGCTAAGATGAGTAAAATTTGTATAATTTTTTTGTATCTCGTCGCTGGTCAGGCAGTACATTCTGTTCAACAGAATCGTGCAGAAGCAATCGTAGATTTGTACTTAGACAATACGCTTAATTTCTTCAATTCTATTTTAACGTTGCCTGGATATCTAGACTTAGCTCGATCAGATATAAGAATACCAATGGAAACGTTTCATAATGTATTTCGCGCTGGGGAGTCATATTCGTTTCTGAAAAGTCATATTCTTAAGTGGTGCAGTGATGTCCAGAATTCCATTTATACACCTGACCAGGACTATAATCAACTAATGATCAAAAGAGCAGATGAGTACGCTTCCAAGGTATATAGTGAATTAAATAAAATGAAAGGATATTTCGATTCGATAACGACAAACATCGTAAAGAAAAATGCTGAGAACTATCAAGCAGTCATTACATTCACAGACGATGTTCTGAAATATGAAGTTCTTAAAGGTCATATGCCGGATGACATGGAAAGTATTATGAAGGCAGTTTTCATGAGATCGAAAAAGGAAGGTAATGTTACATATTCCCCGGCGATGTTAAATGACACAGTGAACCGAGCGAAAATTGTAATTACCGAGGCCATCAGTGTGATGAATAACACCACAAATGATATCTTTGGAAGAAGGGAAATTGTTAAGAAATGCGAACTCTTATATCACAAGGTGTTAGCTACAAGGTGAGTTTACATAAATTATCATTTACTCATTCAGGGTGTCCACTCTATCTCAAACATGATTTTCCCTGACTTTTCCAGGTTTTCCAGACTAATTTCTCGAAATTTTCCAGGCCTCTCAAATGAAATATGTTATTCTTGAAGGATAGAGAAGGGGGTGGTTTTTTGGATGATTAAATTCAGCAGAAGAACGATTTAAAATACATAATGCTCAGTACTTTTTTGAAATCATTATATCTCGCAAGATTTTTAGAATCTCCTTTTTCTGACCACACCTATTTATTTTTATTTAATCATTAGTTTTTCTTACTAGTGAACACAGAATTTCATCTTCATGTTCTGTGTCCATCATTTGTTTCCATAACCCTGACGTTGCGCTTTTCTGAGAGTCACTCTCCTCCATCGCATCTTACAAGCCTTTATTACGAGCTGTTCATATTTCGTTTTTAACTTGAGCACTAGCTTATCATAGATTTTTTTAATGTTTTTCAGAACCTCATTTTTTTCCAGATTGAGATCTTCACTTTTTCAGCAGCAAGGAGATCAGCCAACACTTCAATAGCTTTTGATTCACTTTGTATTCCAATAAACAACAAAAATAATTATTTCTTGAGTTTATAAATTTTAATTTAAGCATTAGTATTGTCAAATTTTAAATAAACAATTCTAAACTATTTGGTAGTAATGAGTTCTTTCATCGGGAAGACTAATTTACCTCTTAATTTTGAAAAGGAATCTTTCAGTAATGGTTTTGTGAGAATGTTAGCATCCTGATCTTTTGTGCTAACCTAAGTTACTACTACTCATTCATTAATTTACAAAATCTAGGATATTATGAAATTTGACATCAGGTATAGATGGTGTTCCTGGTTTTTCAGTGCATTTCAGAGATGATAAATTATCACCAAATAGGTTGCATTATTTTGTTTAAAAAAGCTAACCTTAGAGCGCCACGAAGCTATTTTTTAAATAAATAATTACCTGAATTAATTATATGACTCTGAAATTGTCAAATTTACGTCATTTTCATTTGTTTTCAATCCAACATTATACGTTTGAAAAGTAGTTTACAGGAAAAAGGGCTTCGTGGCGCCCTACCCCTAAGTTTAACCTTTCTGATCAAAATAAACCAAAAATGAAAAAAATTCAATCATTTAGTACAAAATTGCGCGACCAGAGCTTGATCACTTGATCAGAAACTTTTTGAAAATTTTCAACAAGCAGTAACATAGCAGATCGAGATCGAAAAAATTTCACAAGAACATGAGCAGGGCATAAAAGATGATTTGATTTTTTTTCTTCACATTCTTAATTTTCATTCTGGCATCTTTTGCATGGTACAAAATTAATTCAGTGATTGTATCATTAAAGTGGGTTAGGAGGATGCAAGAGACACAACCATATGGAAAAACTAATCTCATATCCGATTAACATTCTTTTCGCCATTGTTTCACTCGAAGTCTCGAAATTCACTTTTTTTTAGCTTTTCTGCCATAAAAAATCAATGAAAAAAGTAAATTTTGAAAATTCAAGCAAAACGCTCGCAAAAAGGATGTCTATCGGGGTATTTTGACCTGCTGAACACGAATATGGTATTGGTTTTTTCATTTGACCTTTTCTTTCTGTATGAAACGCTAAAAATTAGAAAAATCTGCTAAAATAACAACGTTTCTTTACGATTTTTCGAAATTTTCGGCCCTTAGTTCAAAGAATCGGCCAAAACCGAATGCACAGCGAAATTCTACGTAAAAAAATACGTTTTTTAGTTTTTTCCAGGGTGGTCGCTCTTCGATTATTTGGTGTTTTTTTACGATTGAAAACTTCAAATTTATAAATACACCTCTATGAGATGTAACTTTGTGTCAAAAGACAGAAAATTTTGTTCACTTCCGTTGAAATTAAAAATTCTAGAAAATCAGCCAATAAAATGGCCATATCTCTGAAAGGGAGGGGGTTGGAAGGTTAAAAATTTTTCTATTTCAAGTATCCAATATTCATATCCACTTTGCTATCTCCCAAAAAAAGCTCTCAACGTCACTACTCAGATTTGGATTTCTTAGTTTACTTTTCATCAGTTTTTTCCTAAAAAAATTATGAAAGTTCAGACTTCCTTCCGTGAAAAAATTTCCGGCTACGCCGCGCCACTGTCCTGTTTTTGGTATAAACTTTTTATGATGGTTTTGATGGTTTCTGGTTGTCTGATGTCTACAAACAAATTCAAAAGGCAATCAACGCTGTTGCCCTCATTGAAGCAAATAAGTACTTTCGGTTTCTCATACAATAGTAAAGGTTAAAAAAAAATCATCGATACATGACCTTTTTTCTATGTTCCGATACCGTACTACTTTGTTTTGTTATCACATTTACACACCGTGACATCGAAAGTAGAACATAATTATCACTTGTATGTCTAGGCATATCATTTACCAAGGTCAAAATAATTACGAGCAAAAAAGCGAACCAAATGATTTCCAAACTTTGAGAAATTATCAGTCATCAAGCCACTAAAAACTGGTAATGAAGTCTTTAATACGAAGATCGCCGGGTATTTTCGGAGTTTTCATTTCCAAAAGTAGAATCGTATTATTGTCAACTCTCTGCACCTTAATTCTACTATCAGTGTTATACTTTTATGCTTGGAATACTTTGAGTGATGATCAATCATTTCCAACAACGTAAGTACTTGTGAAAATCTTCCTTTTTATTTTTTTTACATCTAATCTACGCGATTTTAAAAGATAAATATTATTTTGATAGCGAACCGTCCGAACCACTGATTTACGAATGCTGCACTCCATTGAACAGACCACTTCGAACCAATATTTACTTTTTGAAAACTCACAAAACTGGAAGTTCAACGGTCCAAAGTGTAATATTACGATTCGCCATGATGAACTCGCTGGATGTAATGAGTATAATGTATAATACCTATTATCTGCCTTTATCTGATTCTTCGATATATCCAAAAACCAAGACGCCAAATAAC
Organism: Pseudococcus jackbeardsleyi; assembly: GCA_038380155.1. Classification (NCBI taxonomy): domain Eukaryota; kingdom Metazoa; phylum Arthropoda; class Insecta; order Hemiptera; family Pseudococcidae; genus Pseudococcus; species Pseudococcus jackbeardsleyi. The sequence goes on from CM076240.1 coordinate 6,562,393, forward strand.
AAGTACCACGTATTCGCCCATCATATAAGGTACGACTCGAAATTGAAATCGTACCAATATCCGGATACACCACTGGTGACTCTGGTTCGACACCCAGCCAAATTATTCCAATCGTCGTACCATTTTTACCGGATGAACGAATCAACGGGGATGACATTCGAGCAATTTTTGAAAGCTCCGGAGAAACCCAAAGAGGTAAAAGGATTTGTCAGTTGGATGGCGTACAGCGGATATAATCAGATGAGCGTTGATTTGGGATTCGAATTGATTAGAAGTAAAAGTACAAAAGCTGTCGATGAATTTATTCGTAAAATAGATGAAGAATTTGATTTTGTTATGATCGCCGAGCACATGGACGAATCGTTGGTTTTGCTGGCCAATCTCATGGGATGGCCATTGGAATATGTGGTTTATGTGAATTTAAACGTCAGACCTGAGGATCCAAACTCGTACAAGTTGACTAAATCTGACGAAATCACCTTGATGGAGCTGAACGAAATAGATACCTTATTGTATTACCATTTTTTGAAAAAATTCCAAAAATGCATGCTGCAATATGGCAAAGACAGACTGAAAAATCAAGTCGATCAACTGAGAATCATCAATCGACGATTTCGTGAAAGATGCATAGCTGAAGAGTTCGTGGGTGGTTTGTGGGGTGGTCATACGAAAGCGATCGAGTATGTGCCAAGAAATAAATCAGACTTGGAATGTTTGCATTCTATTCAATTGATACCTCCGTTATCGATGGTTGCTCGTGATATGCAAGCTGAGAGACTTAATCCGTCGTTTTAGAATCAGCGACATTTTCATTTTGTGATTGAATTTTGAAAATCGCAGAAAATTATTGGAAAAAATTCATCCCCAATATTGACTAGAAAATTTTAGATAACGGTAGCCGGAGCTCAGTTTACAGAAATGAAATGAAAGCTGAAGAAATGGAAAAACAAATAGATGAAGTTGGATTTGTATGTACATGCAGAATTTTTTTTTGGAAAGGGAAATTGTTGGATCTGATTCAGAAACATGTGGTAATTTACAAAGATACGTTTAGTAAGTAGGTAGACTTAATGATTAACAGCTCAACAGAGTTTCAAATGTACAGCTTAATCATGATGCACAAGTAAAAATTAGCCTTGTACTGGCGTTTTGAATCTATGAATTTTTATTATTCTTTTTGTGACCTTTTTTTATTCTTTTCAAGACCTATTTTTTAAGAAAAAAATATCCTGGCAAGAATAAAAAACCCAAAATAATTGTGAAAGATGAACAAAATAGGGAAACATTTTTCAAAATTTTCAACTAGTAAAGGAAATTGTTAAAAATTCTTTAAATTTTTCGACAAAAAATAATGACTTTTCTGAAAGTTTGAGACTTTTATGATCTGGACCTGCGTATAGAAAATATACCTAGCTGTGAACCAGATTTTTAAAAAATGTTACAGCCCAAAGAAATATTGCAGAAATTGAATTTCGTTAATGAAAAATCCAGGTCTGTTCACCAGTTTTCTTCAATTTTTGGCACCAGTTGTCAAAAGTGGGAATAATTTCAACATTTGCAGCATCTAGAACACTTTTCGTAAAAATGATGATGATCGTTCAAGATGTGATTTAAATTGTTTAAAATGTCATAAAAACTAGATATTAAAAATATTTCAAATTTTCATAAAAATTGTTTTATGCAGACAATAATGTTCAATATTTCTGTGCAATTTTCACGTATATTTGAACAATTTTTACTATAATTCCAATAAATTCCTCAACATTAAAATTATTGTGTACGCTTTTATAATTCAATTTTCGACATAAAACAATTTATATACAGTTTCAACTATTCTTAAGAAGTTTAAAGCTCTATTTACAAACAATTCTAACGATTTTACAAAATTTTTATTAATTTTTGTGCTTATTAAAAAACTTTCAACTCAACAAGTTGGCTGATATTTTTTGAAAATATTTTTGCAATTTTCACAGATAGTTTTCTTTCAAGATCTAAACCACTACCTATTACAACATTCATTTAAAACATTTTTGATCCGATTGTAGGATTTTTCAAAAAAAGTACCTACCATAATTAAATTCTCAAAGGTAAGAGACTTGAGATGATGAATTTTACAAAAGAGTAAATTTTTAAAAAATGTAAGTATTCTGATTGGAAAAACGAAACATACATGTACCTCGGATTGAACAGGCTGAAAAAGGAAGGGAAATATTTGAAAAGAAAAGCACAAAAATCCAAACAATGTCTTCACAAATAATGATACTCTTTCTTTTATAAATCAGTGAAAATTATCGAAAATCACTAAGAAACGAATTACCGAACAGGAAACATGCAGTGAAAAAATTTTCACTGAAAACAAATCTGTAAGAAAAATCACTAAAAAATCACTGAAAAGTCAGTAAAATTCATCTATACAGCTGGAAAATCAGTGAAAATCTTTTCAAAATCAGTGAAAATTTTGGAAAAACCCGTGAAAATTAATGCAAAAAGGAGAGCTGAAAAATAAATTTTTGTATGGGTCAGTTTCAACTCAATATTTTTTACAAATAAGAAAATTGAAAAAATTTGAGATACCTAGGTATTCGATTGTTTTTATTTCTTTATCCAAACTATCCCTTTAATTATTCCCTCATTCTGAATGAGTGAAAATTCACTAATGAACTGTCAAAATTGCAGCACAGAAATAATCAGCAAAATTCGCCAATTTTTCAAAGGTTTTCACTGATTTTTCAAAGGGTTTCACTGACTGTTCAGGTATTCATAAATTTTACTGAATTTTCAGTGATTTTTCTCACTGATTTGTTTTCAATGAAAATTTTTTCACTGTTTTTCTCGTAGGCTAGCTATTCTGACTGTTACTTAGTGATTTTCGATCATTTTCACTGATTTATAAACGATAGAAAAAAAATACTTTGTTGAGAAATTCAACTGCAGAACAACCGTAGTCCACCTTCTCCTCTCCCCCGTGAGATACTTTCACTAAAATCGAGCTTTTCGAACCACGTTTAATAAACAAAAGAGTAAGTAACACAAAAAAACACAGAAATTCAAATACCTGCCTAAAAAAAATCAAGACCATCGTCATGAACGACCATTCCTTTTTCGCGAACTCAATAAATAACAATATAATCTAACGCTTTTTCAATATTCATCCTTTGGGTTTGATCTCGTACAACACGTTGAATAAACTCATCCTCAGTCTCGACGAAACTATTGCAATCTGAGAACACATCATTTTGTTCTAATTCTTCCAGCTGTTGTTTTATCTGCTGCAGACAAGATGCCCTATCACGTTTGATGTACTCATTCAACGTATTCATTTCACTGATCAATTGCTCCACTCCATACTGCAAAGCGCAATTTTCCAATTTTTTGATGAAGTGATCGTAAAGCATCATGTCAGCCATGTTCCACTCAGCCAGTTTGATTTTATTGATTTCGGTGAAATTGTACGTTCGAACAGGACTGACATACGAATACATATTGGTCACGTATTCCAAAGGCCATCCCATTAAATTGGCCAAAAGTATCAAAGATGGTCCGAGGTGTTCGTAAATCATGATCAGATCGAACTTGCCTTCGATTTCGTGTATAAAATTTTGTATAGCTGTCTCATTACTGTGGTATTCCGGATTCAATCCTAATCGAGTACTGATTGGATTGAATCTGAAACCATCAACGTTGCTGGTAATTTTAGTAATGAAGTCTTTGAAGGTTCCGTATGGATTGGTATTTTTATACTTGTTGTATAAGGTATGAAACATCAATATGGGGTTTTCAATGATGGTGATTGTGAAAGTATTGGGATACGTGTGCTCGTATACATTTGGATTGAATTTATTAAACAGTAAAATAACATTGTACATGTTATCGATGGTCTCGGTGCCTGGGACAGGAATCAACGATGAGCTATTGGATTGCTCGGGAATGAGCACATCTAAAGCGTGCCTCAAGCTGAATCTCAGCAGAATGTTTAGAACAACAGAGCCTCCGATAATGTCTGGTTTTAGAAACACGACATTAGAGTGAAATTCGTCGGTGGAATTTGATATGCAACATGGATATTCCAGTAATTCTTTATGTTCGCTGCGTGAAAATTGAGAAAGTTTGTATATTTTTAAGCGAATTTGACGCGATAGCTGTGAATAGGCAAACTTACATATATATTTCTCTGAAGGTCTTCTCCGGTAAAATGGACCAATAGAAAATCAACTGTAGAGCTCCGATGTAAAGTAACAAAATGCAGTATGTTTTATTCTTCGAAGTAAACGAAGACATTTCATTAAAAAATTCACTGTCACTTTTTCAAAGGTGTAAGTATACGTTGTCGAAACGAGAATTTTGGAACAAGTCGAGCATAGGTATTCCTTATCAAAGACCTTGAAGTAGCCATGGCTAGCTGTCATAAATTTATCAACGTGGTAGTCAAGGGTATTTCAAAATATACGAGGGTTTAGGTATTTCGATAATTAGTTCCATTTATCTAAGAGTTACCACATTTTAAAAGTTAATAATCATCAGAAATGGGAAAAGTGATCTTTGTGGGATTCTGATGAAGAGATTTCCTGGCTTTGAAAATATTTACGTTTACATTGCCCCTGAAAAACAACTTGAACTCGTTCTTAGAGGGAATGCTGACATTGCTGAGTGATGAATTTGAGAAAGTTATTCAATTCGGGGCAGACTAAATCATTACAAACCGATTTCCATTCAAAAATTGGGCAAGGTTTTTATATTAATTGTTAGAGTCGTTCGAAACATCATAAAAAATTAACAACGAGATGCATGAGAAAGAAATCTATGAATCTAATTATGGTGAAACCGATTTAAAATACCTACTATCGTACTATCAAAATTATTAAGTTTAAAAACAAGAAACATTCAAGTTGCATATTTTCCATTTTTCTAGTTATTTTTGTGATGTTTTACTTAATTTACTATGATTTTTGGTAAATTAAAATATTCGTATTAGGAATTTTTTAAAATGATTAAGATTCATGATTTTAGTAAAATATCAAATTAGATTATGTATAGAAAAAAAAACTTGACTCATGAAAATGAAAAAAAATTGATCGTCTTTATTTTCATGTGTTTGGTTCAGATTTAGTGTACTTAATTTGGATATAGAAAACGTGAAAAATGAGACATCGATTTTTTTTTTATACAAGGTCCTTTCTTTCCGGCAGGGTCACATATAAGGGTAAGGTGCCCTATCTCCGACCCCCTTTTGAAAAACTGTCTCTAACTCCGAACCTTTTGGGTCAAAAATGTTCGAAATAGGCTTAAAAGATACCTTGAGGTGTCTACTACAAGTACCCAAAAGGTTGGGGCTCAAAAACAATTTTTAATATTTTTTACGATTTTTTTCCCGAAGGAAGTCAAAAATCGATTTTCAAAATTTGTGTTCCTAATTCCGACCCCCCTCCCTATTTCCGCGGCTAATGATAAAATTTGTCGAAATTTCTTTTTTTTGGTTCCTTTCTCACAGATGAATAAAATGAGTCGAAAACGACAACTCTGCAGTCAAAACTCGGGGAGAAAATTGGAAAAAACAAAATCGCGTTCAAAACAACAGATTATATAGGGGGTCGGAGTTAGGACACCATAAAACGAAAATTTGAGTCAAAAAATTTTGGTACTGGCTGCGATCAATCTCCAAAACCGATTGCACCAATCGATGGGCAATTAATTCAACTTTCAAAAAATATTTTCAAAATATTTTTTTGATAAAAACTTTTTTCTCACGAGCGCGTAACATTTACAGCGCGTGACAGTTTGACGACTTCAATTTTCAACTTCCTCGATTTTCTCAAAAAATTTTGGCTTCCGAGACGTCGAGTTTGTCTCATTATGTTCATCTGTAATAAAGGAATACAAAAAAAATTTTCCCCGGTAGATTGCATCATAAACGGACAAAATCGAGAGGGGGTCGGACTTAGGACAGGGGTCGGAGATAGGGCACCTTACCCTATTACCATGCCTCCTTTTCACTTTCAATACTTAGCGTTACGGTATGACTTTTAATTAGACCAAAAAAATTTCATAAGTTTTTAATGCATTTTTCATGTGTTTTTTTTTCTATTTTGGAGAAAAGACAAGCATTTCTAAAACGTAATGAATCATTTTTTAAATGTTTTTCATCCACTTTTGTCCTTCCTTTCTATATCAAGGTCAAGACCATTGTATTTTCTTATCACATCTGTTCCCCAAAAAACGATGACATCTTAAGAAAAATCACACCGAATAAGTAATATATGTGACCTTCCAGGAAAAAACCGACCTTCTGTCCGAAAAAAAAATGAAAAAAAAAAGTGTCCCAATCAATCCAAAACAAATGATAATCATGGTTTTGGATTGATTGGGACACTTTTTTTTTTCAATTTTTTTTCGGACAGAAGGTCGGTTTTTTCTTGGAAGGTCACATATGATGGGTAAGGTAATATTCGGCCTCAGAGCAGCAAGGACGATTATTAAAAAATTTCACAGAGAATTCCAAAACTTCTCGACTTTTCCATATCATTGGCGTAGACAGCTAAAATCATTCATAAATGGGGCATTATTAAATCATGAGAGAAGAACAGTACCTATAGTTTTAAAATTTAAAGAACAGGTAAAAATTATTCTTGTCCTAGCAAACTTGCAAAAGCAAGATTGGAGTAGTTCTTTTACATTTTAGAAAAAATTCAACTTTTTACTATTTTCTATTATTTTTTCAACAAAACATTTAAAAAAAATAGAAAAAAATACAAAATGTTCCTTATCCAGCACCTAAATGAAAAAAGGGCGAAATTTTTCAAATAAAAAATGTTCAGGAATTAGTCCGGCGGTAAAAAATTATTTTATCCAATTTAAAGAAAAACTCACTTTTTGATCACCAAGGAAGAGGATTTGAGCTCTGAAAGTTTTCATATCCCTGACTTGGTTAATGGTTATCATTATCGTCATTATCAAGAAAGTAAGCATCCTAATTCAACATTTCATGAGTTACGTAGATGATTTTCAATAGAGAACTAATTTCATTGTTCAAGTTGTAGATTTTAGAGTATTAGATACTAATTTACTTTTTCTCTTCATTACAACCGTCTAGTATATTTTTTTTCTATAGTACATAGATGATGTATTTACTAGCTACTTCCACAGTGCAAGCTCAAACATAGGTACACGTTAGCATTTTATTCAAACGGAAATTTTGATGACTTTTTTTTCCGAATAACTAAGAATGTATTTGATTTATCATACCATCACTCATGTAGAATATTATGGCTCATATAGCAACAAAATTCATTATTTCAATTCGGTACTTTTGACATTATTCATAGACGAAGACTGATTTTGAATCAGAAATCAGAACAATGCTATCAAAAATATCCAAGCACGTACACATTCTTGATTTCCAAAAGATCATTCAAGATAAGGGAAGTCATAAAACAAATATGAGAGTATTATTTTCTTCCTTTCCATCTTTCTAGCGTTTTTACGTATGGTATTTAACTTTTTCGGCAGTAAGTTTAAATTGGTTTGATTCTTGCATAACAATTCCGTTCTATCGTTGCCGTACGGAATCGTAAATGACGCTAGTTCACTGAATAACGACCAAAAAACTTCTATTCACTCACCTGAGGATCCAAATTCATTAATTCAACACATCCAAGTATAATCCGGTCACGAAGCATCGGGAGAGATGATCGAAACTTGAAAAGGATTATCGAAGTCACTGCTTCGGCGCTTGTTGAAATTTGCACTCAACACTAATCGAAAGACTAACACAATAATTCACAATGCACTACACAATATCAAACATTCTAAAAGCGATTGAAAAAATAACACAATATCTACATAATTAGATTTAGAATGCTTCGGATCTCCGGTGAATGAATCTGCGGAAGATGAAATCGAAATCACTTTGAGGTTCCTTCGTAGGACAACTAATCGCTTGCAAATTATTACACGACACACGATTCACATTTCCACTCTCTACCTCCATATCACTGCGCAATTGATTAATTAATGTAATTAATTCGCGAAATTTAATAGATTAAACGCGACACTTCACGATTTTAGTTCCACCATGCCACCAAAAAAAAAGAAAAACATGAAAGCATGCTCGAAATCAGTGCGTACAACATCATGAAATCAAAAATCTCTGCATCATCATTTTAATTTTTTCTTTTTTGTAATTCGAGAAAATATTGCAAATGTAATAATTAATAAAAAAATATGAATGAATAAATAAATAAAGTAAACGTTATTAAATTTCATTTATTGCATGAATTCAAAGCAATAAAATTACAACTCAATAATGGAAAATTCAGCAAGGATAATCAACACTTTGTTTACTATAACTGAGAACACTGAAATTAATTGCATCAATCAAATCACAGCGTGAAATCAGTGAAATTCGTTAATTTTAATTTTTTTTAAATTCTTCATTTTTTTGTTTTGTTTTTCGTAAATTATTTATCATGTTGAGTGATGTTTCCTAGAGTTCTCAAAAATCGAGGGCTAAATGACTAAAAATGATCAAATGATGAAAATAACAAGACGATCAATTAATCAACTAAACATTCAATAATCCACTGAGATCAATTTTAATACTAGAACAATCACATTATTTATTCGTATTTCGTTTATAAAAAATCAAAAGAAAACAAACCCGCAGGTAAAGAAATAAAAAAAAGTCAGGAACAAATAAAGAAAACAAAACAATTTATCAAAGCCTTGAATTTCAAACTCCTCAGGTTGATTCATCCGCTTTATTATTCATCATCACATCGTTCTCGGTGGTGAATAAATCAGTAAGAACTCTGAAATCAAATATCAGTTATTTCAGTCAAACTCGGATCACTGGATCATCCCGAAATGGATTTTCATTTCATCCAAACTCACTTGAGTAAATTGATATCGGCGTTCGTGTCCTTCCACGTAATCTGACCAGGATGAGATAACTGGTATTCGAGAAGCCAACACAGGCGCAGTTTCAATTCCTTAACGAACAATTGAAAGAAGTACAGTTTATAAATTCATAATATGAAACTAAATTGAACAAAAATTTGTAGTACAAACCTCGATCATATCGGCAACTTTGACAGTACACGAAAATCGAAGACGTTTATTCAGCTCGATAATTACATCATTCTGTTTGCCCATGGTTAAATAATAATCGTGACAGAATATTATCAAAGGTAACGTCGGCACCATCGTCGTATCGTGTAGGAAAATATTCGTCGAAAGAAGTTTTTCGTGATAGACTAGAAACGAGCTTTCGAAACCGTTCGGCTGAACCGTATTTACCGATTTTGGATGCAACAAGACGCGTCCATCTTCGCAAGTTTTCAACGTCACCTTCTTTTTGTTTTTCGTTTTAGGGCTGTGGACGAAAAAGTAAGTTAGAAAACGAAATATTGTTGAGAAAATGAACAAAGGAGAATAAACGTACTCAATAATAGCGACATTTGGATACAGTCCTGAACATATTACAGCTTTGATTAAAGCTACGTTGTTGGAGTTCATGTTGAAATTCTTATCCCTGAAATTCGTATTCGGTAAGAAACCCAATTCGCATAGATACTGAGCAAACTGCACCTTCAAATCTTTCAATTGGAACAGATTGCCTCTCGTTAAAAAGTTATCTTCACAAAACTTCTTAGCTTTGTTCTTATCCAACTTCTCCCACTGCTCTATAACTTCAGCCATGATCAAATGATCGCTTTTGTGACCTTTATCGAAAGCTAATTTTCGCTCGTTTAAGAGCTTCTCTTCGCCCTTGAAAAAATACCGTAAGTAAAAGTCATTTTTGAAGAAAATTTCAAAGATAAACTCACAATAGGTAAGTAGAAAGGATCCTTGTGGCTGAGAGTAGCAGCGATGCTAAGAATCGGCGTAAGACAGCTCATCGTTACTCCCATCAGTAACATTTTACCGATTTGCGGATCCAGTGGAAGTTTCGCCAAATGATACCCTAACGGTGTAAGGTTTTCATTCTCATCCAAGGCGTTTATATCCAAAAGTAACTGGTAAAAAAAATGACGATTAGATGATAGTGAATTTTTTGCCTTACTCGAACGAAAACTAGATACCTTTAAAGCTAACGAAACTGCTTTAGGATCCGGCGAATCTGGAACACGTTGAAGAAACGGACCAACTTTACCCAACTGAAGTAGTTTAATGCTCAAGATCACCTCCTCCAGTCGAGTACGTAACATTTCCGGTAAAGGATAATCATCTAAGGCTTGTTCGCGACCTCGAGAAAATAAATGATAGCAAACACCGCTTTGGACCCTACGAAGACGTTCAAATATTTAATTGAGATGAATGAAAAAATTAGGTGATGGAAGGCACCGAACGAACCTGCCAGCTCGTCCACGACGTTGACGAGCATTCGCCAAACTGACGAATTCCGGCTTCAGAGTCGATATGTTGTTCACGACATCGTAATTTTTAATTTTAATTCTACCGCAATCTATCACGAAGACTACGTCGTCGATGGTGATCGAAGTTTCGGCGATATTTGTAGCTACTACAATCTTCCTTTTACCTATTAAAAAATTAAAATAATACATATAAGAAGATCTTCATTTAATGAAGTCATTCAAATTGAAGAAAACATTTGACTAGACATTACAATAACTCACCGGGCGGAGGACGATCAAAAACTGTTCTTTGATTAGTCGTAGGAAGCATTGAATGAAGCGGAATTACCAAATATCGATCTACAACAATTAATTATTTAAAATAAACTTCCAACGAAGCAAAAAAAAAAACTGGTACCAAAATTGCTTACCCGAAGAAAAGAAATCAGCTTGATTCATTTTCCTAATAACAGCGTTTATGTCGTCCATACCGGACATAAATACTAAAATGGCACCCGAAGAAGAACGTTCGCAGATATATTTCACCAATTCTACGATCAAATCTGCATTAATACGTTCAGATTCCGGATTACTCAATTCTTGAAGAACGTACTCGGGATACGAATTAGATCTTCGCAACGATCTAAGAAAAAGATTTAGAATTAACTTTGAAATGAACAGTTACAAATGGAAAATGAAAAAATCTCGAAGGATATCTACTCGATATACGGTAGCACGTGTCTCTTAAATCCTTCATCCATATCTGATTGCTTCTTCTTATTAAACGCAAATCTGAAAGTAATTGATGAATAATCAATCCACCGGAGGAAATTTTTGCTACATAATCAACATTAAAAGCGTACTTCGTAACATATAAAATATCCTCGAGATAGTATTCGTCAACCGGATGTGTATATCCGGGGATATTGATCATCGGGCAGTTGTCAAAATACCTCGAAAATTGTTCGGCGTTTAACGTAGCACTCATTAAAATAACTTTCAAATCGGTTCTCTGTAAAATAAAAAAAAAAAGAAAATGAACGAAACTTCAATGCTTCTGGTTATTTTAAAAAATACAACACTCACTTTGGAAATAACATCTTTCAAAATAGTCAATACGAAATCGCACATGATATCTCGTTCGTGAATTTCATCCAAAATCACGTGAGAATATTTCGAAAGTGCTGGATCACTTTGCATGTACTGGAGCAGAATACCCGTCGTACAATACAAAATTGCAGCTTTTTTACGACCAATTTTTCTGCAAAAAAATTAACATAATGATACGCGACAATTAATCCATGTTATCGACGAAATGACTACAAAATGACGTACTTTTCCAATCGGATTTGGTAACCGATGCTTTCTCGACCGAGAATTTCTGTTCTTTCGTCGGCTACACGTTGAGCCACGGAAATGGCGCTAATACGACGAGGCTGCGTGCAAATTATATTACACAAGGAAGCATTTTGTTCCGCAATAGCTTGGTCCAAAATGAATTGGGCCACTTGTGTAGTTTTGCCACAGCCTGAAAAAATATAAGTTCTAATAACAATTAAATATTTGACTTAGTTTAAAAGAGGAAGGTAATAAGTTACCTGTTTCTCCACTAATAAGCACCACAGGATAGGTATTGACTAAATAGAGTATTTCACTTTGCATATTAAATGCAGGCAGGTTCATTCTGGCCCTCATCATGTTTCGAAAAGCAGGTTTTTTACCTTTACTTTGAAACTGCTGGTAGACTTCCATATCCAAGTTTCTATTCTTTTGTAATCTCTGAAAAATCACGTCGAATATAAAATTTTTTTAAAATTAATAACGTAAAAGTCAAGTTTGAAACTTACAGAATTAACTCGAACAGCTTTTTCCAAAGTTGACTGAATAGAACCGGACAGTATGCTGAGGAATTGTCGTTTAAACGGCGTATCCTCCAAGTGCTTATATTTATCAACCGAGTCGAGTAAACTTCTGTCGTCATTCGATGAATACGAGAAGTTTCTTGGATCGGTTAACGTTCTACAAAAAGATGGAGAATTATCGGTGAATAATTGCACTGAAATCGAAAAGAGAATACTTCATACCTATTGAAGTCGTAATTGACTTCCATGGCTTGATCACTTCCATTCGACGGTCCAGCGATATTCGAAAAATCGCTAAAATTACCGTTGGAAAGGTAGTGCGTAATAGCTTGCTCATGTAATTGCTTCCAATCATCAGGAATCGAATTTGGGATACTTTTGAGCTGTAATTATAATCACATTACTACGTATCCTTTTGAACGGTAAATTATTTGCTCCTATAATTTACCCTTTCAACGGTATCGTTGAAATATTTGTCACTGAAGTCAGCTACTTCGGATCCAAAATTATTTGTGACGTCCATCTGATCATTAGCAACATTTTGGACCACGCTAGAGTTCAGTTTCTTATGATAACGAGAATGCGATCTTAAAAATGTAGGTGGTTCGTTGTTAACAGATTTTAGAAAATTTTCGATCATTTGTTCTCTGGATGGATCAAATGATATTCTGTAGAGACCACTTTGTTCATCTTCGGCTTGTTTTTGCAGTAACTAAACATCGAAGTCGAATTATCGATAGAAATTATCTCAATATGGATGCAGAAAATTCCGCCAAATACTCACTCGTAACGCTCGTTTTTCCTTCTTCGATAACTTTTTATCATTTTTCTGTACCTTGGCGGGTTTATCAATTTTAGAAGCCGCTTCGGTCAACGCTTTTCGTTCCTTTTTGGTTAGTTTAGGTTTCTTTTCCATTTTAGACTTCAAATCTTCGATCTGTTTCACCAGTTGTCTTTTATCTCGATGCCATAATCCTTATAAACGAATACAAACATTGATAAAATCATGACACGTATCAATTGTTAAATCGTTCAGTAAGCTTACCGATTTCTTTGCCTTTCAAATGTTTTGGTGGATGTTCCCATTCTTTGGGCAGTTTGAAAACGTTGGCATCGAGTTGAGATTTATTATCTTTTATAGCTTGCTTTTTCAACAACCGTCGTAGTTTCTTATCTACACAAAAATGTACATAAATGATTTCACCATTCAATCAACCAAATCTACATTATCGACTGATCACATTGAAACATGAAAAGACTATCATAGAAGCTGAGCGATGCATACCCGAAAGTGGTTTCTTATCGCTCATTTTAACTGTTTCGATTATTGTAGTAGTTAAAAACACACGGAATTTTGGCTGAATAAACTGTTGGTTGTAAGGAATTTCTTTTGAATTGTAATCGAATTTGAAATCGTAGTTCGTAGGAATTTACTAGGAAAATCGAGATTTTTGATTGAATTGAGAGTATGTCACAGAGAAGTAGTAACAGTAAGCACTTTTATTGAATGGAGCTGAAGAAGTATGAAACACATTATCGAACATTACATTCTTCGGCGCAAAACACCACTATTCGCAATATCGCAAACTCATACGCGAACAAATTTTCGCAAAATTTACAATTTTCAATTTTTTCTTCATCTCTATTCTCCTCTCTCACTCCCTCCCGCCATATCATAAAATAAAACAGTGTTACCACCGATAATGAATTTTTCATCACACTTTTTATTATTTTTAGTATTCTACTTTTCAACAACATGATTTGATGGGCAAAATCGCAAAAGCAAATTTTTTTTCTTTTTTTTATTAAAAGATGTATTCTCCGCTCTTCTTTCATTCGTCCGTCATTATTTAATTTTCATCAAATTGGAAAAAAAAAATGAAGATATCTCTCATTGTTCTGAAAAAATCCATTGGCGAAATAATATTTTTCAACGTTTTATGAACACAATCATAAAAGATGATTCAATTTCAATTACCAACAATAATTATCTAGGTACATTAAAATCGATTGAATAATTCAAAAAATATTCAATTTCGCACCGCACAGCATTAATTTCTTCAGCGAATCTCTCCCGAAATCGTAAATTCACCTGAGTAAGCCGTTTGAACTAGCCTAAATTTAGAAATGATGTTTATAACGACAAAGAATTCAATAATAAAACAATCATAAATGCAGATAAAATGCCCATTGTAACTTACAGTTATGCACCTCTCATATAATTACATGAATTGTTCAATCCAAATTCAACGTTCAATAATTATAAAATCATCTTCAGTCTTGTTTACTCTTGTCTCTACGCAACGTCTCATAATTTCTAATTTTATACACGTTTTACACAGCTGGTAAATTAATTCGATCCGAACCGCTTAGCAATTTTGATACTGCGTGCGTAAAATAAATAACTGCACGTGTTCTACAAACGAGCTGTGACACTAAGTAGCACGTTCTTGTTAAATTCAATAAAAACTTTTAATCTCGCGGAATGACATTCTGAATAGCGCAAACCGTCGCCGATGACGTAGCATGAATTTTTCCCCAGTCACATCGAAATAGATCTCCTCAAAGAATTTAGTTCAACCTGTGGTATCGTTCCGACGTAACGTTTCAACGTGCATCGCCGAGTTTCACGAATACACGATCTAATAAAAATGAAAATTAAGAAGTTCAGTGATTTCGGTAAGTCATACATTGTGTTTCATTTTTACACCAAAAATTCTATTTTAAAAAATTTCTAAACCCCTAGATCCTGAAATTCAGTCTCTTATTGAAGCTAGTATCACAGCTCGAGATCGTGCCTATGCTGTTTTCAGTCAGTTCAAAGTAGGAGCAGCTATATTATGCGACGATGGCACCATGCACACAGGTTGTAACATAGAAAACTCTTCTTATTCGCTGACCATTTGCGCTGAACGGACTGCTACCGCGAAAGCTGTTTCGGAGGGTCACACGAGCTTCGTTAGATTATCGGTTTGCGCGGTCAAAGATGATGATTTCGTGTCTCCCTGCGGCGCATGTCGTCAAACGGTAGCCGAGTTCGTCAAAACAGGAACAGACATGGAAGTTTACCTAGTTAAACCAGATAAAGACGACGTACTCGAGACGACTTTAAAAGAACTTTTACCTTTATCTTTTAAATTTTGATAAAACTTATTCTCTAAATACATCTTTACATTTCGTAATCATTTCGCCTATTCTCTAGAAAATTATTCACTAACAAAAACATTATTCTATCTAAACAAAACGAAAAAAAAACACCTGTTATACAATGATTCGTACAAAACTTACAAAGTAAAAAGAAAAAAAAACAAAATATCTGAACAAATGATAATAATAAAAAGGTAACAATGCGTAAACGACACCATGATTAAATGTCGCGAGATAAGCGTAAGTATACAAATACGTAACACATTTTTATCGGATACATTTTCATAACATCGATTCTGCTCCTTTGCGACCTGCGATGACAACAATCATCAAATATTTATTTCCTCGGCTTACCAAAACGGGCACCTGAAACAATTTTCACGTGTTTTATGAATTGTTCATAAAAAAAAATACCGAACAAAAAATATTTCGCAAATACGAACCATCCGATGTAACATTGGCATAGATTTTCATTCGATGTAGCTTGTTTGATCAAAAGTTCGACTTGCTTTTCGACAGACACGCCGGATTTTTTATCGAAATCATGCCCAGTCAATTTTTCTCGTACTCTGGTAATAATGGCCAAAGCTTTCTTATTCAATGCCTCAGGCTGTTGTTGAGTTTCGCCTGCGAAATTCACACAGAACGTATTTTCAGCCATCAAGGTATTAAAAAAATAAGTACAGCGGGCTCAACTCACCATTCGACTCGGATAATTGTTTTTTGGTAATATTCAAGCTACTATTGGCACCAGCGTCGGAGAGCGTATCGGCTTCGCTGTTTACAGCTTCGGAGACAGCAGATACCGATGGAGCTGAAGGAGTCGAATTACTGCTTTTCGATCTAACAACAACGATACCATTGACTCCGGCATGGCCACCACCTTCAATGAGACGCCAGTTGAGCAGAGGATCGTAAACGAATGCTTCTAGCACGGCCATAAGGCTATCTTTGTTACGATGCAGCACAGACATGACACTTTCGCAAGTTTTACGATACGTTCCATCGATACCGGTAACCTAAGGGTATAAAAATTTGTATTAAAAATAGTAGATATTTTCTCTTTAGTGAAAACTAAAAATTAGAGAAACTCACTTCCATGGCGTTGATTAACATACGAGTCAATCGGAATGGTATTTTTTCGGGGAATTTTTCACGGGTCATGGCAACTTCGAAGCAATCGCCAAAATCGATATGTAAAATTTTACCACTCAATCTGTCCAGCATAAGATTAGACGGGTGTCTGAAAAATTCCAATTATTTAATTAATCAGTAGTTCTGCTCGAGGGTCATTTCCATGTCAATTCAACCATTTTTTTGAGCTGGAATTTTAAAACTTTCTGTAAATCTTTCGACGAGATTCTCTCACATAGGTGGAAATGAAATGTAACTTTTAGGGGAGGGGGGAGGCTTGAGCCCCACGTAAAAAAAGAAACACAAATCAAAAATCAGTAATGCTCGAACAAAACGAGAGCAAAGATTTGAAAAGCAAATGATTTTTTGAAAGAAAATCATTCATTTCTTGATAGTTTGTTGTTATGGTGTAGAAAATTAGTGATTTTTGAAGTTTTTCAGCGACTTATTTGAAAAAAAAATTGAGGAAAGTGTCAACAAAAAAATGGAAAAAGTTTTCGAACTGGAAAAAATTTCATGAAATAATTTTGATTTTTTTCTGAATCCTAGTTGAAAAAATTTTGAGAATATCTGAATTTAAATTTTAATACAATTTTACAATTGGAAAACGTTTTATATTACCTACATGAATTTTCAATTCAATATAATTAAATTTTTAATATTTTTTTCCAACAAAATTTTTTTTCAGCATTTCTTCTCAACCCAATGAGTAATTAGAAGAAATTTAAAAAAATAATAACAATAAAAAGAAGTGACCTATTTGTTGGAAAGATTTTGGAAAATTTTCAGTTTCCTTCAAGTGTCAGACTTATATTTTCCTTTTCAAAATCGCCACTGGTTGAATATATTTGAAAATTCATTGAGGCAAAAAAACAAAAACCTTGAAGGTCTTTCAAGCCGAAGAACCAAATCAACGCTGATTTTTCAATTTTTGGCATGGAAGAACGTCGTAAAAATTTTTTGATTAAAGTTCAAAAATTGGTTCAATTGATATAAGATGGCTCAGGAATCATTTATTATAAAATAAAACTCATCAGATATTTACCTATCCCCGAGTCCTAAAATATATCCGACCATCGACATGACAGCCAACGATCTCGTATAATTGGTACGTCGATCAAACCATACTTCAGAAGAAGGTGATTTCAACCACAGCAATTTCGCCAAATCGTCTCCTTGCGTAGTATCCAACGCGTGTTCAAATACCTCTACTTTTTGCATCAGAGTCAAATGGTCATAATCTGGGGCCATCTATTCAAAAAAAAAAAAATTAAAAATTTACTTTCAGAAATATTTAATAAGGGCAACTGATAAAACTCACCCTGAGCATAATACGATGCTCGATATTGAGCAGAATCTTCTTCTTATCACGATAATCACGTATAAGCGTATGTAAAGTATCACAGTGGGGTACCCAGCCAATCAATCCAGAATTCGTTGATAGGGGAATGACTGCGTACCTTTGGATAGTTAAATTATGCCTAAAAGTCTTAGGATCGTTGAGAAGTAAAGTATTAACTAAACCGAACAACTGCATGACTCTTTCATCTTGTCTTAAATCTTCATGTCCTTTCAGAAGGAACATGTAGTCATTACCGCTGCTTCCTAAAAAGAGAAAAAAATCCGCATTTAGGTACAGAATACATGAAGAATGAAAAAAAAATTGAATTTCGAGAGTTTACCTTTGATGCACAACTTCCTGGGGCGTTGCTTGGACGTAATAACTTGCAAAGCGCTTTGAATATAAGCAATTTTAATAACTGGTTGGCCCGGCACGTAAGATCCAGGCACAGCT
Source organism: Pseudococcus jackbeardsleyi (assembly GCA_038380155.1). Classification (NCBI taxonomy): domain Eukaryota; kingdom Metazoa; phylum Arthropoda; class Insecta; order Hemiptera; family Pseudococcidae; genus Pseudococcus; species Pseudococcus jackbeardsleyi. The sequence goes on from CM076240.1 coordinate 6,580,680, forward strand.
AATTCCAAATCACGACACATCAGTAGTTTAGGACTAACATATTGCAGCTCCAGACTAGTGAGTTGGGGTAATTGGCGTGAAATACGACGGAATACGTGGTAATATAGGTCCCATGCTTGATTCAGGTCGCGAATATTACCAGATACTTTGTATCGATTGCACCATTCCATAGCTTCGACTAGATCTCTGCCATAGGCCTAATCAGAAATAAAGAATTGGTCAATTTTTCATGACTTTTTATGGAATATAGAATCTGACGATAATTACTTGATTGAAAGATGTCTCTTTGAGGGTCTGAGGACCTCTCTCGAGCATCGCGTGTAACGGTTGCAACGTTTCGAACATTCCTTTAACGTTACGTTCGCCAAAATATAATCGGCTGGCTTCCTCGAGACCTTCGTGCCACAATTCATGCCATAGGATAGCGACTCTGATCAATTCGTCGCTCACCTATTTGTAAATAACACGAAATACTCATTAAATATTTCAAAATCGGATTTTCTGTCCACAAGATGAGAATAACTCACCATTAAGGCTTGTTGCACAAGAGTAGCGCTATGATCGCACATACTTTTGAGAATCTTATGAGCAGCATTGTGTCTCGTGCTGCTAGCGGATTTACTTGCAACGGTTAAAGGGTAGACTAACGCTTGCGGATGATGTTTACCGATATCGATCAACAAATGATGGATGATTCGACCGACCAGCACACGTTGGGTATCGATACGAGCGATCAGCTGAGGTATCACTTGTAACCAGGTGTCTATCTGAATAGTCCTGATACCGTCGACTATTGCGTCGCAGACCTCCGAATGTTGACCGTAATCGAACCATAATGTTAGCAGTCTCAACGTATCTTGGAGAGAATTACCGTGAGATAGAGCTATGGATTTGAAAAATCCGCTCACAGCAGGAACAGCAAAATCCGAAATGTACTGGAAAAATTTGAGAAAAATTATTATTCGATTCTTTACAAAGTAAATTTTCATAAGGGAGATCACAACTCGAAGCAAAATTATGAGTTGAAATGAATCGAAAATACACCGTATCAAAAATTTCACACACTAAAAATAATTTTTTGAATTTTGGCGAATTTTTGAATTTTTAAAACTACCAAATTATAGTGAATATTTTAATAATTACGGTAAATTACCGTCAATGTTTCAGTAATTACCGTAAATTACCGTAATTATTTCAATAATTATGATGTTATCCTAAATATTTCAGTAATTACGATAAATTATGGTAAATATTTTAATAATTACGGTAAATTACCGTCATTGTTTCAGTAATTACTGGAAATTACTGTAAATATTTCAATAATTACGATAAATTATTGGGAGTATTTCAGTAATTACGGTAAATTACCGCAAACGTTTCAGTAATTACGGTAAATTACTGTAAATATATTGATAATTATTACTGTAAATGATCGTAAATATTTTAATAATCAAATTTTTATATTTTTCAGGGTGATGAAATAATTTTGAAATCACGAAAATTCGTCAAAATTCGAAAAATGGACCTAAGCACCTGAAAGTTTGGAAATATGTTTTTTTTTTTTACGATGCACTTTCAATCATTTCTATTTCGGTTTAAAATTTCATTTTGAGTGAGGATACCTCCATAGTTAAGGGAAAACTCGATAAAGATCTAGATATTGGTCCATGGCTTACTTTTGTTTCGCTGGAATTCTGTTGCGAATAAAATTGCTTATAAAATAACACAGCTTCGAAGTTCATATACGCCCAAGAATGCCACGCTTTGTACCAAGTCGTATCGTGATCTGTGGAAGCGCTGTAACACTGAAGAACAGTCATAATGGATTTTTCATTGGTGCCTTGCAGGTTTTCTTGCCATTGTCCGAGTTTAAGGTAACATCTGAAACAGACCCGAACGTCATAAGCATTTTTTCGACGAATTATTAAAATTAAATTGATGAAAAAAATTACCTAGCTAAAAATCGTCGTCTCATGTCCTGCTGCTTGTCATCATGTGGTCCGAAAAATACGCCTTGATGTTGTTGGAATTTTTCAACGAATTCACTCAATTGGCTAAAATTGTATATCAATCGATTAAATCATTTTATAAAAAAATTACGAGCCTAATGCAAAATTTAAGGTAAAAACTTTTACAAACTGGCAAAAAATGATACAAGGATCATCGTAATCTTACCTATAAGCTTCAGTTCTTTTATCAGATTCCCATAAATGTTTACAGAATGCAAATGTGACTTGAGGATAAACATAAGAAACGGCTATTTTGTCATCTTCCAAATCTTCAGCGTTCAATAACATTTTCAATGTTTTATGAGAAAGCATCTGGAAAAAATTTTCATTCATGAGACATTTATTTTGTGGAAAAAAAAAGATGAAAAATCTCAATACGTACCAGTTTTGAGGATTTTCTACACAACGAGGCGTATTTCAGCCAAGTATGCATATCTTGTTGAGGTGGTATAACCAAAGTTCTCACTTGAATAATACGTTGCCAATCTTCTACCACTCTTTGGCACCCCTAAAATGAAATTATTTATGAATATCAATTCGTAGAATTAATTTTCGAGATAAATCGAACTATAAAAATACGTACTTGAAGTCGATCCCACCAAATTTTTCTGATGGTAGGTCGTCGATCGGGGATCAATTTATACTGAATAACTTCCTCAAGTTCGGCGAGCATTTGAACGGAGACCATAGCTCCATACGCTCTTTGGTAACTTTCGCCAGCCATAGCTGCTAATTCAGTATCGAGTAATTCTCGAGCTGAATCGATAAACTGCACAGAAGAAATTCGTGATAAAACCGAATTCTTAAACTAAAAATCAATTTCAACAAAATAGATACCTTTTGACCAATAATAAATTGATCTTTATGAACACATAGTACAGCTCGGTAAAAAGCTCCGTCTGTGGTATCTCTCGGTATACAATTAACGTATCGATCCATCGCATCCCATTGGCCCAATCCCCACGCAGCTGCAGCCGCCATACGAGACATTTTTTCGCGATCAACTTCCGGAAACAGGCTCCATTGCTGATTGGCCACATCGTTCAACTGAGTCCTGCAGAAATAACGTTTCAATAAAATATAAATCTGAGACCTTCAGTTTTAATTTTCTTCATTCTCTTACCATTCGCCTAAGGCTTCTAAACACCGCATACGTCCCAACGATAACTCAATATCATTCGGATTCTCTTGCAGTCGTTCTTCGTACGATTTCAACGCCGTATCCCATCTGTTCAATTTTTCGTACCAACGTTCCTGTACCTTGAAGTTATCTCCTTTATGGTTCATGACGTAATTTAATAATCCGGCAGCGGCTTCTTTCTGTTGAAGTTTGTTATTGATCGAAATCAACGATTCGATTACTTGAGACGTAGGACCCTTATGGAATTCGTCTTCTTTGTAATGCAAAGCTTTGGCGTAGGCTCTGCAATTGATAGCTCGTTCTCCGAGAAGCTGAGGATCCAAAGGCAGAGGTCCTTTTTCGCAATGTTCCATGAATTCGGCCAAGTTCAATATGGTTTGGGTAATCTCTGGTAAATCTGGAACATTTAGGGCTTGCTCCAGAGTATGAATCAGCTCTTGTTGCACTGAGCTGGTTAATACGGTCCAGCAACTGACGAAAGCAGCGTTGAATAGGTCTCGTGAAAGCGGTGTGTAGGTTTGAGCCAGAGCCCAGCAAGATCTAAAAAATATATCAGAAAATTATCATCGTGATTTCAATGATTTTACTCTTTGGGTGTTTTCGATCCATTACCTGAGAGCTGGCGATGGAGATTCTTTGAGTAGCCCGATACTCAACCTTTTCAGCCATTCCATCCAATCATCTTTGGAAACTCGACGATTTGCAGTCCAAGCCGTTTGTAAATTGGGAACTGAAGTGTGAATCTGTTGATTAAATTGAAAAAAATTATTTTACGAACACGTTCAGCGGTCGAGAGATACCATCAAATTATCATATATACTTTTCTGATAATTGTTGTGTCTGATTGCGTCGCCGAAATATCAGCTTTCTTCTGCTTTAATTTCCGTTGCTTGACTGAATCTTTCTCTTCTTCAATTCCCAAAGCGTTATTCTGAGTAAAAAAATCAAAATTAAATTTTAAATTGAAATTATTGGAGACTTGGGAGCATTTTCCTCCAAAAAATTTACACACCGATAAGATTTTATTGACCAAGAACTCGTATCTGGGATGAACAATCGAATGCCTCGATAAAGTACGATTCACCAAAGGTATAAATATCTTGTACTTTTGTTGCAATTGCAGAACCAACGAACATAATAAATCCATCGCTACATCTTGAAGTTTTGGAAAAGCTTCGATGCTTCGAATCTGAACAAAATAAAAATAATCATTAATTCGTTGATTTTTTTTGAATCGATAAATGAAGTTTGTTTGGTTTTACCAAAGGATGGATAATTCTAGAAGCGTAATCGGTAAAATCCAAAGTTTCAGCCATTAAATCAATCGTCTGGATGGCAGTTTTTCCCACAGTCAGAGGAACGTCGTGGGCATCGAATAGTTTCACAACCGGAGGCAAAATCATATGCAAATATTCTTCCAAAGTGTTACCAAACTTCTGCAATGCTCCAAGCATCTGTGAAAAATTGAAAAAGATTTATTAGAGGGAGATCTTGATTCTTGGTGCAGACTTATCCCCATCCTCCTTCAGGAAGGTATCCAATCAATGGTTAAATTTTGGGTCAAAATAGAAATAAATCGGAAATGAATCCCAAAAAAACATATTTTTAGAAATTGAGATGCTCCAGTCTTTATTTTGAATTTTGGCGAGTTTTTGAAAATTGTCACGTTAATCTGGACCCTACGGAAAATTTTGGAATTTTTTAATCTTGAAAAAAAAAAGACATAAAAATGATTCATATAAACTTATCAAAAAAAGTGGATCATCTTTTGATGATCAAATTGATCGATTGAAGCCCAATTTTCCAAAATTTATAACTGCTGAGTGAACTCCACAATCACAACTCATAATTACTTATCTTCAGAAAAAAATTTTCAGGAAAAAAAAATACACGTTTAATAAATTCCGTCGAGATAAAAAGCTGAAAGGTAATCATTATTCTCTGGAACTGAAATAATGAGAACTGAAAACTGAAACTAGAACTAAAATGGATTTCAGTGTAATACCAGTTCCAGCCTTTTTTTTTTAAATTGCAATTTTTCTTCTATTTTTTTTTGCATTTTCGCCCAATTAAAAATTTTGAAGTCATAAATTAGGCATAACAAAATTTCAGATTTTCACCTCAATTGGATTGAATTTTGACCTTTTAGTAAGATTATGGGGTGATTTTAAATTTTAAAAAAATCAGCGAAATTCAAAAAATAAACTCGAGCATTTGAAATTTTGAAAAGGAAGTTTTTTCAATTTATTTCAATTTCAGCCATAATTTTAGTGCTGGTTGAGATAGGTATCTTCTTTGATGGGAAAATAACGTACTTTTATGGTGACAGATTTATCTTTACTGGCATCATGAGTGAACACTCTCAAGATATGAGGCATCAAGTAAGGTAAGTAGACTTTGAACTCAGATCCCAAAGCTAGGGCTATGTGCTCAACCAGTAAAATTAATGTATTTTGTAATGGACTTCCAGGGATCCAAAATTCCTGCAACAGAAAAATATTTACGAGTGAAATTACACCATTTACTCGAATCTTGAATCCATCAAAGGCTATTTTTAGATCAGTACCGTACCTTGACCAATTTGAAAATATCTTCTAAATAATTCCTAATATGTTGTTTTACAATCACGATCAACGTGCCGAGCTGTTGGAAGAGGAAATCACGAAAACTGATCTCTGATGTCCTGATCACGTTCAGAAAACCAGGCATGACTTGCTGAATATACGGTACGCATTTTACACCGAGTGATTTCACAATGAATGTGACAGCCTGTAAAAATAATTCAATGTTTTGTTCAATTTTCATTCTTTATTTGATATTTTTCGGTATGAAAATCGTCTAGATGATCAATCAATTACCTGGACGACCATTGTATGATGCTGCGATAACGTTGGATCTTTGATGATTTTCATCAACGTAGCTATTGCCACAGCCGGGTAGTACTCTTCCAAAGACGACGAGCTCATATTAATCAGCATCTCGCTAGTGGTCAATTCTGCGGGGGAAAAAAATGAAAATTACTCGATTCGTGATCAAAAAATGATATCAAGCTGATGAATAACTGAATCAATACCAGATCCGAGTTCAATTTCGGATTTTGTGTCGGCAGTCGAAAGCAGCATCGTGGAATCAATTTGACCTAAATTCATTTTATGTTTGTACGGATCCAAGGCTCCTAACAAGCCGAGCACACGAATCGCCTCACGTCTGATGATGGGCTGTTGTTCGGTTTTGAGAAAATTCAAAAGCACGTCGAGCAAAGCCGGATATTCGTTGTATGGCTGGACTACGTAACCGGTTGCCTCGACTAGTTGGCCAAGAACCCATAGGGCTACACCTCGTTTCTCTGGGGAGCTGGCATCACCCAACATTTCTAATAAAATTGGCAGCAGTTCACCGGTCCATTGTTTCATTTCGCTGCCATTTACCTGAAAATGGAAAATGAACATATCTTTGATGAGAATTGAAGAAAAATAAATGGTCGAAAAATATTTTCAGCCTTCTTAGAGAAGAAATGAATGGAACATGATTATTGAACTCTTTTTGATTTTCAAGAAATTAGCAAATTAATATTTTGAATTGAAAAATTCATACAGTTCAGCTCAATTTAATTTCTGCAACTTTGGAAATTTTATTTTTTTTTCAATTATTTTCCAGCTCTAAAATTTATAAAATAAAAAAATGGAAAATTACAAAGGTCGATGTAGGAAATTCTGTTTGAAGTATGATGAATGTTTTCTGTAAGTTTTATTTTTAAAATCAAATACTTACTTAATGGAATTTCACAGTTGTCGTTGATGGTTGAGATGGTGGGTACCCAAATAAAAATAAGAATTGAAAACAATTTGGAGTTGAAGAACTTTTGAATTTTAAAAATGGAAAAGAAATTACTGTAGTAAAAAAAAAAAATCGAGAAAATAATACAGAGACGATGATTTTCATTATTGAGCAGCCAGAGTATTGTAAATCAGAAGTTTTAAGACGATAGTCACAATTTTTAGGCCGAAAGTTTGATGAAATATAGCTAAAAGCTGAAAGCTAGCAAAAAGCTAGCTGTATGAATCAGAATGCTAAAAAATAAATTCAAAAGTTTCATTTTTAAAATAGGTTTTTTCTTACAGAACTGAAATGGGATGAAAAGATCAAACTTTCTTCCAATTGAAAAAATATAAATCTGTTCATGAAAGTTGAAGAAACAAAAATAAAATCATCTCACAATGAATGCAGAAAAAAAATCGAAATGATCTGATCTCGATCATTTTTTTTAAATCTTAAAATCTGTGTCAAAATGATCTTGATCTTGATCTAGGTCATATTTTATTTTTTCTAACTTGATCTAGATCGTATTTTATTTTTTGATCTTGATCTGATCTGAAATCATTTTGTAAATGATCATGCCCAGGTCTGGACTCTACAAATAAGGAATTTAACACTCAACCATTCATGTTCTATTCATTTTTTCTTCAGGAGACTTTCTTTACCCAGAAAATCGACTTCAAAGAACAAAAGTTATCAAAAAATGCAAAGTAAAAAAATGAAATTCTGAAAAATCCTTGAGTGATGGAATTTTTTCATTATTCATTTCGTGATCATCGCAAAAAAATACAACAGAAATTACCCATTAAACTTCAAACAGCATTTTAAAAATATAAAAACGTCGACCTGTATTAACAATATTTCGGAGCTTGATCCTTTTTCTCCATCTTTTCACAACTGTCATAATTTTTGGCAAAAATGCCACTAAATGGTGTCCATTTGAGCAGAAAATTAATATTCCGGCTAATATCTGATTTTTTTTGTCATTTTCAAACTTTTTTTTCTCCAAATTGTTTTTTGTTTTTTTTTTTAAAAAAAAAACAACTTTTCAATCCTTCCCTAAAAATATTTAAAATAAAAGTAAAATGTTGAAAATTCAATTTAAATTCTCGTAATCCACCAACTAAGGTGAAATTCTCGCCCTTTTCTGGCCTTTTCTATTTCCTTCTTTCTGCCCATAGACACCAAATACCATTAGACAAACTTATCTTATAGTTCAAAATCAACTTTTCAACTATTTTACGACATCACTTTTCCACCATAAAATAAAAATTTTCCATTTTTCAATACAATCAGTAACAACATATACATCATTCAAACTCATATAGCTCGCTGATTACGAATTATATTTTCTGTTCGATCACCAAATAACACAAGGCCAAATTTTGCGGAAAACTTTTTTAAAAATGGTATTAAATGACAGGTTTTTTCCGTAGCATGGCTGTTGACCACATCGTCATAAAAACGTGATAACCCACAAAAAATTGCCAACAATTGTGAAAACCATTTAGATACTTTGTTATCGCGTTTCATTTACCTATCGTGTAATTTTCATGGCGTTTTAAGGTAGTATACCTATTTTTATTTTATTTACCCGTAGTCTTTGAAAATTATGTCTGAGAAAGTGATCGTTACAGTGAACGAAGGTAAAATTCGCGGATTGAAAGAGGTATCCATTTATTCTAAAGCGGAATATTATGCTTTTTATGGAATACCTTACGCAGAACAACCAATAAAAAATCAACGATTCAAGGTAATTATAAAAATTATTCAATCAGTAGATGAAACTTTCGTGAAAATTAATCTATGTCGGATTTTCTGTGCAAAGGATCCGGTAAAAGTCAAACCATGGAAAAATATATACGACGGGACAAAAGAAAAAGAAGGCTGTTCGCAGTTTTCATTTTTGAGCGGTAAATTTTTAGGATCGGAGGAATGTTTGTTTAACAACATTTATACTTCAAAAGTGAATAAAATGGTTCATTAGTTGGAAATCTTTCGTGTTGAATGGTTCAATAATTGAAACAAAATAACTATTTTTATTATAGTTACCAAAGAAGGATGATCCATTAAGACCTGTGATTGTAAATATTCATGGAGGAGCATACCATACTGGTACTCCACACACGCAACATTATGGATCGCCTGCTTTTGTCATTCATCACGATATTGTGTACATTTGTATTTCTTATAGGCTGCATATTTTAGGTGAGATTTTGTAAAATCCAGCGTAGGGTTCTTGTCGATTCGATCAAAAATTGTATATTTTTTCAATTTTTTTGCAAGAAAAAGGTATCGAACGATTACGAAGATGCAGAGTGATGGTCACATTTATTGTAAAAAAATATTTATGACCTCTCCGAAAAAAAATTCCGAAAAAATTTTTATTGGTTGATCTTTTTTTGTAGAAAAAATGAATATATTAAGTAAAAGATTTGTGAACATGGATTATCATATTTTCGAAAAAATTATTACTAAAAACAAAATTGGCCGCGGTTCAACTAAAAAAAACTGAAAAAAGTGATCATTCGTATTCTTATGCCATTTCATCAGTAAGTAGATATTTTTTCAGAAATTTGAAAAAATCCTTCTAGTAAAATTTCAAAACAAAGTGATAGATAATTTGCGCAACAACGAACTTTTTTCAAACAAAAAATGAAGGACCGGAATATGAAAATATTATTTCATTTTTAAAAATTATTTTATCAGCATGTCGACAAATTTTTTTCAAAATATTCCCTTCCAAAGTCGAAATAAATTTTATAAAAATTTCGACTCCTGACTCTGCATGGTGTTTATTCTGCATCTTAAAAATGAAAATTCATGCTATTTTCATGTTTTGCATGCCATTTTAATTCAATTTTTAAAACTCCAAACTTCAAATTCGCTCAAAAACTCTTCCCCCTCCACCCTTCAATGAAAAATAATACAAAACGAGTAAAAAAAAAGCATTCAAAGTGTCTAAAAAATTCTCGAAATCAACAGGCAGAATTTTCGCAGGCCCTTTCAAACGAATTCTACAGAAATTTTCCTCACAGCTTTGGAAAAACATATTCCCCACTCTATTTCTCAATATTTCTTCAACTGATGAATATTTCAATTGTTTTCTGATTGCCTCCTCTTTCAAAAGTTGTATTTCAATTTTCTTTCATTGTTCCTCAACCAACTCAGAACCAAAAATGTGGAAAATAAAAATTAAAAAAATCTCATGTAACAAATATTTATGAAATTTTTACCAATAATAAATGTTAGCAGAAAAAAGTATTCAACGTGAATGATAAACAAGATAAACTTTCAGAATTATAAAATTATAGACATTCAGGATGAATTTTATAAAACTGTAAAAATTTCAAACATTGGAAGAGGTAATTATAATTCAACCCGAGCCGAAGCAAGAGCAAACATTTTTGAAAATTGAAATATCAAACACGCACGCAGAAAAATAACTGAGTATGAATAGTTTTAAATTTATTACTCGAAAATAATAGTCTTGAGTAAGCACAAAATCTACCTTTTTCCAACGAAATTGAAAAATCAGGCCTCTTCCAATTATAGTGAAGTCTGTTGGCAGCGCTGGCAGGCCTGTGCAGAGAGGGGGAAGGGGTGGTTTCCCTAAAGGACCGATGTTTTTTTTGGGGGGGGGGGCGAGGAGAGTGAGATTTTCTTAGAATTAAAAAAAATTCAAAAATACCTATTTTCCTGAATCTTTGGCAATTTTTAAAGAATTGAAGGTTTTTGCTCAACCAAAAGATCATAATGAATTTTAATTTTATCCCAATTTCTTAGTTTTTTTTACTGAAATTTTTTTTTTGAATTTTTATGCCCCCTCTCTCCATTTCCATGATGAGACCTCTTTTTGCTCTTTAAAATCCCCCCCACCTGGATTTTCTTTGCACGGCCCTGTTTATTGGCATAAGTGTAGTCTGTTTTTTTAAAAGAAGGAAACAATTAATTGAGTAAAATGGTCAATTCAGACAAAAAAAAGTTAAAAATCAAACAATGTGATGTAATAAAAAATCAAAGCTAAAACCAAAAATCATTAAAAGGCAATTAATTCTTCAATTTAAAAATTCAACAGGAAAATGTCAGAAATTCATGTTTTTCGTCGATGATCAAAATTCATGTCATTTTCATATTTTCATGTCACTAAACTGAGAAAAAAAACCACAGAAATAAACTGCAAAAATTGCATTTTTTACATTTTTAATTTTTTAAAAATATTTTAAGATTTTTTTACCTAAATTCAGAAATTGAATTTTTCGACCACTTGAATATGTATTAAAACTTCAACCCTTCATACCCCCCTCCCCCAATGAAAAATGAAGCCTCCGTTCTTCAAAAAAAATTTCCTCAACTTTAGCAAACTTCTCAGAATAATTTTTCAAAATTCCTGGGCCAATTTTCTCGACTCCGATTTGGAGCCAGATAAGATGTGTTAAGGATTTGAGGGGTCAAAATAAATCTCTCCTCCCCTTCACCGCTAACAAAAAATTGCTTGAGGAATGTTGGAAAATGGCACTTTTGTTGCTTTTCAAACGTAAAATTTTTCAAAAACTGTTCTCTTTTATTTCAATTTTATTTCCATGAAGTATTCTTATTATAATCAAGAAAAAATTTTTCAGAAACCTTTACTTTTCAATATTTTCGTTTCATGACCCCTAATATTTGGACTTTCATTTTTCCTAAACAAATCCTCCTTCCCCCACCAATAGCATCATAGTCCCTTTTCAAAAATCTTTTTTTGTCTAGATCTAGATCTGATATTCACAAATGAAGGGAGAGCTAGGATATTAAAAAATTGTGGTTTTCAAATGGAATCGTGAGGGAGCCAAGTTTCCTTCCCTCCATTTCTTAGAAACTTCTCAGAGTCTCGATTTCGATTCAAGTTTAAAAAGATTAAAACAACATTAGAAGTTAATCCTGCATTTTAAAAAAAAAACATACATTTCGATAGTTCGATACCTCATTGAAAAAATTTTCTATCTCCACCCCTCTATGGATTATTTTTGAAAAAATTAACCCAATTTTTGGATAAAATTCACAATTTTGATTTTCTAGATCTGATTGAACACTTTCGGTCTCATCGACACTGAATCGATTTTATCGTTTGATTCGACTAAATTTTCTACCAATTGGAATGCTACAAAATTCAATTTTTTAGGTTTTTTGAATTTAGGATTAAAAGACTGTTCAGGCAATCAAGGTCTCAAAGACATAATCATGTCACTTCGTTGGATCAAAGATAACGTAAAATCATTCGGAGGAGATCCAGACAACATAACTCTGCTAGGAGCCAGTAGCGGAGCAGCTATCATCAACCTTTTAATGCTATCACCAGCAATAGAAAAAGGTACAGCGTATTTCGTCAAATTAGACGCTCCAATTTCTAATCGAACTCAACCTTAGGTTTATTCCACAAATCTGTTCTGATGAGCGGTTACTTGCTGAATCCGGTAGCCCCTTACACAGAAACGAATAAACATCACGCTTGTGAAATAGCAACATCGCTCGGTTACAAAGGAGACCCCAACGATTATTCCAAAATGCTGTTATTTTTTAAAAAGAAAGCACCCAAGGAGCTTATGGAAGAAATATTACGCCAAACAAAAGCAATAAAGGTTTATGATTTTTTCAATCAACTAACACGAAGCTGATAGTTGAAAATTAATTTTCTTTGTCTATTTTAAATAGAACGTCTCGCTTATAACTGGAATTTCGGTATTTGCGCCAACTATTGATCCGGTTGTGCTGCCTTGTGCGCCAAAAAAGCTGCTAGAGTCGATGAAACGGATACCAATCATGGTGGGGTTTTGCGAACGAGAATCGTTTATGGGATTTCTACGTAAGATGTACTTTGGGTGTTATTTTTATACTTATACGTAGTCTGTGTAAAAGAAAGTTATTAATTTAGAATTTGTGATCATTCTAGAGGGCGATATACGTAAATCAACGTACGATAATTTTAAGAACACTATGTGCCATAATTGTTGGGGTTGGGGGCATTATTTGAATGAAAACGATGTGGATGATATTGAAAAACAAATGGAATCGTTTTATACAGAAGGCAAACCTCTTTTGGAGGCTTCGTTATCTGTTCAAGTCGACGTAAGTATAAGCAGCAATGTATAAGGAAGGATCATTTTGGATTTTTTTTTTGAAAGGACTTTGAAAGAGGGCAGGATGAAATCAGAAAAAAAGGGCTAGAAATTCAAAAATTCCCCCATACATCCTTCTCAACACCACCTTTATCTTTGATCAATGGCTCTTAAAATCTATCTTAGTTCGATAAATTAACAAAATTTCAGAAAAAATTTAAGGGGGTTTTTTCAAAAATTTTGGGTTGAATACATACAGTAGAAAAAAATTCGATTTCAAATAATGGAAAAATAAAGAAAAAAATTTGGACTAACAGATTTCGAGAAATTTTGAAAAATTGATATTTTGAATTGAAAAATTCATACAGTTCATAAGTAAGAAAAGATGTTACCAAAATTTTGAATTTTGTCGAAATATTTTAGAATTGCAATGAAATAGTGTAGGAAAATAAAAAAAGGGTACATACTATTTTTTTCATGGAAACCCAGTTTTCACTTCTTGTCCCATTTTCTCAGAAACTACTTGATCTCCTAAGTTGATTTTTATACCCATTATTCAGAGGTATCCCAGCCAAATTTCAACTAGAGGGTTGGCAAAAATACCTATTTTATTGTCACAAAAATTTCGAAAAAATATTCAAATCAGGTTCGATTACAAAAGTAAATTGGACAAAAATATGTTTTAAAATTGAAATCAGAAAAAATTCTCTTGTAGAATATGAAAGGAAAGCATTTCTGAGCATACTAGAAGAAAAATGAAGAAAATCGATCGAATAGTCCCAGAGAAAATAGGGCAAAAAGTGAAAACTGGGTTTTCCATGAAAAAATACCACCTTTTTTTACAATTTTGTTCTTTGGTTGAAAAATAAAGAAAGGGCTCTTCATTATGATTTTTGAATATTTTTGATAGTCTCCTTTTTTTTGTATTTAAATCATCACGAAAGTTCATCATGAGTTTCTTAAAATGCAATTAGGTACTTATCGTCTTTAAATTTCGTATTAATGGAAACAATTTTCTCAGAAAATTGATTGCAGTTTGAAAAAGATTCCCCCAAATGCGACCGATATCGAGATATGAGCCTTCAATGTTTTGCGATCTGGCAAAAAATTGAAATTACGAGAAAATAATTGAGCGAAATAAAAAAAAACCTTCATAGAAATATTTCTAATGAGAAAGTCTTGCGTCGCAATCTAATTTTAAAAATTGGTACAAAACACTCCTATGAATTTAAAAAATTAAGAATAATCCTTTTGAACAAGTCGAAAGTATGTAAGAACTCGATTTTAAGATAAAATAATCTTCCAGCTCCCCACCTCGAAAATTTCGAAGATGCTGCGTAAAATAAAAATGTCACTGGAAATACTGAAATTCGAGAGGAGGGAATTGTTATTAGGTAGAGATTTAAAAAACACATTTTTGTCGAAAAATCATATTTGCAAATTTTTAAAAGTTCGTCAAAATTTAAAAAAATCAATTTTGGCAGCTAGAAGAAAAATTAGTCATGCTTTTTCAAAAAATTGCAGTCTTCGAATCAGAAAAGCATATTCATTTTTTTTGTTGTAAAAAATTTTAAAAATATATTTTTCTGTATTTTTAAAAGAGAATTTTAGAATTATTAAAAATTATTTCTATCAAATTGAAAAATCGTCTTTGGAAAAATTTCTCATCATAAAAAAAGTTACTTCAGTTTTTTTTCAATTTTTCAATTGGCTCTGAGCAAGAGTTGAACGGGGTGAGGAGGAAGAAAGACGTAGGAATTTGTTACTATTTTCTTGGGTCTCAACACAATACCAACCTCATTGTCATTAATTCAACAAAAAAAAAAAAAAAAAAAATCCGCCTTATTGAGTGACTTTGTAGTTTGTACTTGTACTTAATCCACAATCATATTTTTAAAATTCATTCCACACAGATTCAGTCCGATATCTGCATGTCTGATGTCTACGACACACTCATCAATCCCATCTCTGCTGATTTACCTTCCTCCGTATTCGTTTATAAGTTCGATTTTGAAGGCAAAATGATAACAATGAAAGATTCTGCTAAGTTGGAAGAAAAATTATCAGGTAAAATTTGGACTAAATCAAAGTAGTGCTCGTTTCGAGTATTTTTCGATAAGTTTTTTTTTTTTTTTGAAGGAACCTACCACGGAAGCGAATACATACACTGGAATCGTTTCGACTGGAATTATTGCGATGCTCCTCGTGACGAAAGAACTCGCCAAATGGTGAATACGTTTACGAAACTAGTAACAACTTTTGCACAAACTGGGTAAATAGGAGCTGCATTAAATTTATTCAACACTTTAAACACGTCGATTAATAAAATGTCTGTTTTAGTGAGCCGAATTATGACGAATTAGGCATCCGATGGAAGCCATCGACTATTGAGAACCCTTGTTATCTGATTATAGACACCCCCATGAAAATGGTCGAAAGTAGATTGATTGATGGCAGGTTGAAATTTTGGGATGGTATTAAAAAAAAATTCAATGCGTTTTAATTTTTCAAGTTTTCCAGTATTTGGCTGTTATATGTAATAAAAAAATTGCAAATGTATCTATTATTATCGTCACTCGAACTTTTCAGTTACAAATATTCATAATGCGATGAAAGAAAAATGTTTCAAAAGCCCAAAAATCCATTCCAAACCCAGCTTAATTTTCAGATGAAAGAAAAAAAAACAAATTTTTAAAAATAAACTCAACAAAATTAACTATTTTATGACTTACCTGAGCTAGATCGCCGACACAGGTCAAAACACTAATCAGCACACCAGGATTAGGCTCCAGTTCTTTCAGTTTTGGTACAAGAATTTTCAAAATTGGTTGCATATAAGGACGTAACAGACGAGGGGCATTTACTGCCAAATGATCCAACATTCTGGCACTTTGCTCCTTATTACGACCCATACCGCTATGCTCCAATTCAGCCAATACCTGGAATTTTGTAAATTTCAGGTGAAATGTCTGGAAAAATTTAATTTAAGGAAATATGGCAAAAAACACACCTGTATTAGGGTTTTTCTCAGCGAAGGCATCACATAGGCAGGATTCAGGTAGCTCAGTCTACCAACAACGCACAAGGACATTTCGCGTATTTCGAAGCTTTCATCGTTCAAGCCCACGAACAAGGCGTTGAGATTTTCATATTGAGCCAAATAGTGATCGAAACTCTCATCCAGTGATTCGAAAACGGATAAGCGAACTTCAGCGTCTGTAAAGAGAACGATTATTTAGCATGAAAAATTTCACCTTCACTGAGAAAAAATGACAGAAAATTTTCATTTACCTGTGTCGGTAATAGCAACCATTAAAAGTTTTCCCAGAACGTCAGCTACAGTGGTTACAACAGTTTCTGAATGCTGATGAGCTGTTGATTCGATGGCTAGCCTAAGTAATCTGCTGCATGTGTGAACTGCTTCGATTCTCACTTGACGTTGTTCACTGCTGAGGAAGTGATCGGCGCAACGACAGACGAATTGGAGCAAAGAATGTCCTGAAAAAAATCATCGAATAAGTAAAATATGAACTAATGTAAAATGAAATATTTTTTACAATTTTATCGCTGATGGAAAAATCGGAGTGCTTTTTGATTCGATGCATTTGAGAATCTGGTAACACTGATTAATATTTTGAAAAATATTCGGCTACCAAACAGATTTTCAATTTTTGAACACTTTTTTAGTAATTTTTTTCGTCAAGATTAAACGTTTCGTCGGAGACAATAGAAATGCAAAAAATCATACCGAAGCCACCAGAAATTTGAAGAATTGTTCCAGGTAAAATGGAAATAAATTTTTATGATGTAATATCGAATAATTAAATGGTATATTTGTTGTTTCAGAAGTAACATCTTCAACCATGATTACTTTCTGGTCATTTCTAGCGAGCTATTGGTTCTGTTTGTTGAATTTCCTACTCAACTTTATATCCTTAATAGCTCTCTTCGGCCTAGTTGGGTACTGGTGGAGAGAAATTCTCAAACAACGAGAACGTAACAAAGGTTCGAAACCGGTGACAGCTCGAACAACCACAACGAAAAAACCAACCACACCGAAACCGACGCCATCTACATCGAAACCTACGACTCCTAAAGCAACAACTCCGAAACCAACTACGACAACGACCAAGCCCACGACGACAACGACAAAGCCCACGACAACCACAACAAAGGCAACGACAACGACTAAGAAACCGACTACAACCACTGTAGCTCCAGAGGAAGAAATCGATATTGAAGTTGAAACGACACACAAGAAACGAAAATTGAAACGAAAAGCCAAATTCTTCTTCACATAGATCAACGCGAATGGTATATTTTTAAATATATTATTCTAATCGGGTCGTCGTTAGAAAAAACGCAATCGCGAGTAGAAATTTTTTTACCATCGAAATTGAAACTTCCTAAGGTCCGCAGTGCTAATACAATGCTGGGAACATCTGATTCAGCAGTGGATGTCGAAGCGTTCATGCTTGATGAGGTAGAAGACGAGGGTAAGTAGTTAGCTGGAGTTCCCGGGTGTCTGAATTGTTTGTTCATTAGCACCTTCGATAACATACCCAGAAGACCTGAAAAAGGACGAAAGAATGAGTTGATGTGTGACACGAGAAAAGGTAACGATTGAGGACAATTTACCTTCTGAGATATCTTTTTTAAGAGCTGGTATATTGGTAGCAAGTTCTCTTAAGGCGATTGTCAACGATGAACTGAGTCCGGTGGAAAGCATTAGCTCGAGTAGTTCTTTTACATCATTTTGAATTTCTCTATTGACTGCGTGACCAAGAAGAGTGATGCAGATGAATACTGAAGGATCCAAATTAGGCATTCGTTTCTTCGTCGAGCCCTCCTAAAATACATAGGCCATTTTATAAAAATACCAAAGTCGTTTAAAAAAGGTAGGAAATTCAAATCGACGATGTTACCTTTGATGGCAAAGAAGCTCTAATCACTTCCATAATCTTGGGTAAATGTGGTTTGATGTTTTCTCCTACAGCTACAGCAATTAGGCCTATTGTTGTAAAAGCCAAAGATCGATCTCGATCTTTACTTCGTAAGGTGGACAGCAAATGAATCATACTTGCGTTCAAATGACTGCAAAATAAGTGAAAGTGGTAAAAAATTTACATAAAATTAAAAAAACAATTTTGATAAGTTTGAAACTGACTTCTTGATGAATTTTTCTTTATTGAAGGCTGCCAGTCGAGGTAATATTTTGGGCAGTATTTGTTGTATGTAAATATTACGTGATATTCTTTGAGATAAAATATTACTACAGACTTCATCGAAGTGCTCACTAAGCAAAGCTCGACAAACCGAGCTCTCGTGTAAAAATGTTGCCTCAGGCATTCCTAATTGATTTCCAGTACTAGCCCCTCCAATTGATAATCCTGGTCCTAACGAACTCATCAACGAAGTTTTGTTCTTCTTTATTGATAATGGAGATTTCATCTGAGGTAAAACGTTTATACCGTCCTGGAAAAACAAAACTTTATCACTGAGTAGAAACACGCCGATAAAGAAAATGAATTTTTACGAACCCCTGGCGATAAACTCTGATTAAATTCTAATTTCTGCATAAGATCTTCGTAATATCGTTCCCATTGTACGTGACTGACGCGGAATAATTCATTTAAAACGAGTAATGAACCGTGGATATAGTCGTCTCTATTGATGCCTTTTTCTCGAATCAACATCTCATCTAAGCCCATGCAGGCTTCTTCGTAGCAGTTCTTGTACCTTCATAAATGATGTAATTAATATAGGTAGTGAATATTCAAAACTGAACGGCTTCAGAAAATATGTTACCACTGTGGTTTCTGAGTCTGTTTGGCAGTTTCTCGTTGAGCAGTTACAACCAGGGCAGCTCGCAAAGCTTCGGCACCGGTTTCTCTAATGGCAGGTTTAGGATCACGCATAACGATGAATATATGGTCAAAAAACTGTTGAACTTGTTGAAAAAAATACGTAGGTACCGCGACAGCGAGTTCTCTCAAAATTAAAACCTGAGAAAAAAAGAAAACGTGAAATTCTGTTCGATATAGTGGTTGAATATCACGAGTGAAGAACTCACAGCAGCGTGTCGTTTTCCTTCGTGCCTATCCCCACTTAACCATTCGAAAGCTCTTTTTACTTCAAAATCAACGTAACCGGCTGAACATGAACCAGATGTCAGGGTAATTTTACCGACAGTTTTTGCAGCCAATTCCATAACACCAACGTCGCTGGAGGGAAGCAGATTGCGTAAATATAATGCGAATCTGCTTATTCGATTATTTGTGTTTCCAACATCAGCTCCAATAAGACAAACTACCAAAAAGAATAATGTAATATTTAATTCCAGCCAGTTCAGAGTGAGAATTTTTTTGTGAATTGAATTTACCTATAGCTAGAATTCCTCCTTTCTTCTCATTTACATCGTTACTAGATACCATTTCGAATATTATGTGATTGAAGTCGTCCAAAAATGTAGCGAGTTCTTCGGGTGACATTTCGCGTAGTTCGGTTCGTACCTAAATACGAGAAGGGGAGTTTAGAAAAATGAAAAATAAAAAACGCAGATTAACGTCAATACTTTACTTACAAAGTGATACAGATCACGCGCGGTTTTCATACGAAACTCGCCGTTTTTGGATTTTAAACCGTTGGTGAATTGTTGCGTGCGTGTGAGCGACATTATGGTGGTTTTTTACGCACAAAATCTCGGTAATATGGATGTTATACGAGATATAAATTACTGCGAAGTAAATTCCATGTTGAAGTACTGAATGTAGCTGTCAACTTCCGAACAAATAATTCAAGTCAAAATATTGCCTAAAGTAAGATTGTACTTTTCTCGTGGATTCATAATTACTTCAATTATATATAAAAACGCACAAAACACGTATTTTCACAGAAATTAAAACAGAATTTCCAATTGAAACGTAGATCCAACAGAAATTTTATGAAAATTCAGGCGGTGTGTTTATTTTGAAAATGTGCAATGACCTTTGATTAGGGAAGAAGATGGTGGAAGGGTAAAACGAGAAAAGTAATACTGATCATTGAAATCGTTCTAAAGGTGATACGAAATTCGTACATATTTAGGTCAAATGAGCTGTTTATAAAAAAATGCTTCGAAAAAAGTGGTTGGTAACACTTTTTGTTTTTATCAATGTCAATGTTATTTTTTGACAAGCGATAAAAAAATCTTGGAATTGGAAAATTGAAAAGTTTGTTGTAGATTATTGACGTAATATTATTTTATTAATATAATAATTGAAATAATTATTATAGTTATCAATTCTTGTGAATGATTCATTAACGTGTTGTTATCTCAAATGGATATTTATTGTATTCCTGACCTATGCCCGAGTAATCAAATTTGTTGCGGAAAAAATGAATGTTGCAATACGTTTTCGTATACTCCTTATGCCATGTAATTTCAAATGATAAATTCCTTCATTATTGATTTTTTCTCCTTTACAGACTGTAAAATTACTCTACATGTTGTCATTTTAATGATACAAATTCATTATATTTATGTTGCAGATTAGGAATACTTTTACTAGTCGCAATATTAGCCTATTGGGTTTGGTTGTTGCTCAGAAAACGTCGTACGAACAGTATGAAGGTATGTGATTTCGATGACGAAGAACCATTAATGAACAACAGTGACATAAGGACGGTTGTAAGTGCATTTACGTATGGAAGTAGCCTTGTTTTTGCACAAATACGATTAAAATTTTGAAAGTGTTGATTCGCAAGATTATATTTCCCAGTACACTTATTCGTATTTGTTTTGATTTCAGGACTGATGTCATTCCATTATACCAAAGATCAGCTCATCCTAAGACTAATTTTTAATTCATTTTCTTCATATTGAGAGAATTCTCAAGAACCGTCTCTATAGCTCAGTGAATCTTGCGCCCAATGCTACTATTATTTTCCTTTACTAGTAGTTATAATGTCATAAGTTTGAGACTGGGTAATGTTAACTCGAAGTTTTTCTGAAAACTGAGAAAATTAAATATATTTAATTGTTGATTAAGTATTAAGAACATGAGTTTTTCTCTAGTTGATAAATTATTATATTAAGTTCTCAATGTATGCGAAAAAATCGCTTCCATCGTTAACTTTCAATATTCTTGATTGCATTTTACATTTTTGTTTGTTACTGTACATAGACATGATTGCACAAGTGAAATAAAGCTGTTACATAATACAAGGATTTATTTTTTTTAAATTTAAATTTCACATAACACACATTTCAACGTAAAATATTCATATACACGATTCATCTATCCGTTATGCAGGAATGCATTGGTTACTGCCACAATAAGCTGCAACAAACAACGACATGAGGTAATGTTACAGTAATAATCACTTGGATGAAAAAATGTAAAATACAGTTGAAACGAGAGTAATGAGTATAGAAATGGAATATTCAGTCATGAAAAATCTTACCTTAACAGAGATAAAGTGGGCATGCCCGGATCGGATCCTCTCTGGAAACCTATTAAATTTGAAGTATTATAGTGAAATTGAAATTCAGATTCACGAGAGAGCATTTTTGAGCAATTATTAAGTAGAATATGTTTCATTTTACTTACCTAAGTAAATTATAGTTGGAATGAAACCCCAGTGAAAAGTGACTCGTAGTATGCCGAATAAAAATGATATTCTACTCTTCACGTCCGAATTCATTATGAGGAGTGATGAACTAAGGTTCAACAAGGTTATTAATAGTTGATATTAACACAAACGTCGTCTAATTTTCAATTCTAAATAAGATATTCTATCAATTTAACTAAAAATGATTTTATCATTACAATTTTTATCAATCTTTAATCACATGTTTTTTTTCAGAAAATTAATTTTTCGACCTTGTCAATTTTTCTATATTTGGTCATACTGCATTAAATTTTTTCTGGATTTTTTAATTTTTTGGCATTTTTATTATTTTTTTCACATAAAAATGAATAAAATTAAAAACTTTGATAATTTTTGCTTGAATATTTTGAAATAATTGCATTGAAATTATAAAAAATTTAATTATATCAAGCCAAATGAAAAAAATTGGATAACTAATCATTTTTTTGAAATATTTAGTTTCGTGTATTTCAGTGTTGTCAGAAAACTAATTATTTCTCTGTAAAATATTTATAAAATTTTTTAAAAGTTCCAAAAAAATGATTCATTACGAAAAATTTTGGGCATAAAAAATCTCAATTTTATTTGCATGAATTTTAAATACCACATTTTCTTCATAAAAACAAAATTTATTCAAAACATTTTAAAAAAGTACAAAATAACGCGCATCTTAAAAAAACTACTCGTGGCAACCCTTGCAGAATTTTTTTTATCAAAGTGGGAGGTAAAAAAAATAATGTTTGTGTTTTAGTGTGTGTGTCTGTATTTGTATGGGTGTGATGTTGCGATTTTTTGGCTAAAGGGCAATTTCATCTATTTGTATAAAAATTTTTAATGTTTTTCCGCCTTTTCGACACAATATTCGAGTCTACAAGCGTTAATCATTATTCTGTTGAAACTGCGCTCAGTCTATATCCTGTTGAATCAATGGTGCCCATAAATTGATCCATCCCGTGTTTACACTGCGTCTTCGGTTCGTTTATATTTGCTATTCGATTTGATTTAAAATGAATGCCGGTATTCAAGGAGGTTTAAGCAAATTGAAGAAGAAACATTTCCGAGTCAAGCATCAAAAAGTGAAACTATTCCGAGCCAATGAACCGCTGTTATCAGTTTTCATGTGGGGAGTAAATCACACAGTAAGTAATGGTTCGATCTAATCTCCACTCATGGAGTGAAATTTTCGTTCACTAATCTGAATAATTTTACAGATCAACGAATTAAGTCATGTAACAATACCAGTAATGCTTCTACCCGATGACTTTCGAGCGTATTCTAAGGTTAAGGTGGACAATCATTTATTTAATAAGTAAGTTCAACTATGTGAATATTTAACTGGATATCGATTTTTTTCCATGGTACTCAGTTTTTCTGGTTTTTCAGGGAAAATATGCCGAGTCACTTTAAAGTCAAAGAATATTGTCCACTTTTGTTTCGAAACTTACGCGAACGTTTTGGTATCGATGACTTGGATTACAAAGAATCATTAACGAGGTATTAACAACCGATTGTTTTCCTAGTAATCGTAATCTTAATTCCGTTTCAATTTGGGTGATTAATTTTATCGTTTATTTTGTTTCGTAGATCACAAGCTATCGCTATTGATTCACCTGGTAAATCAGGAGCTAAATTTTATCAGTCTTATGATAAATTGTTTATCATAAAATCCCTAACGAGGGAGGAAGTCGAAAGAATGCATTCGTTTTTGAAACATTACCATCCGGTAAGAGCTGAAGCTAATTAATAGAGTTACAACACGAATTACATTACTCATTTTGGGCTTGGGCTTCCGATCGTGTCCAAGTTTATCAATTACTCGAGTGTTGAAAAGTTAGAAAAGTTGACCTTGATTAGGAAAACACATTGATAATGAAACACTTTTTTTATGACTTGTTTTCAATTCTTTATACCTGATAGTAAAATCATTTATAGTTTTCACCCTACCGTTCCCCTTGCTCAGGCATGGCAATTACAGTGCACTTAACTTGATTACTTTTCTTTTCTTGACAGTATATCGTTGAAAGACACGGAAAAACATTGTTACCACAATATTTGGGGATGTATCGTTTGACAGTTGATGGTGTCGAATATTATCTAGTCGCTATGCGTAACGTATTCAGTAGTCATCTTGCTACTCACAGGTATGATTGTTTGGAGTTTTAGTTCTAGCTTTTTCGTTCTTCCATAAAATTGGCAGTAGAGATGATAATAAAGATTTGGCTAGATTCCAAAAACATCCTCGATTAAAATACTGCGAATTTCTCGCTAAATGGATTTGTTTTGCAGAAAATTTGACTTGAAAGGTTCAACCGTCGACAGAGAAGCGTCGGATCGCGAAAAAGAAAAGGATCTTCCGACTTTTAAAGATAACGACTTTGTTAAAGAAGGCATGAAAATTTATATCGGCGACGAAGCTAAAGAGAAATTATTAAATACGTTAACGCACGACGTCGAAGTAAACCCATTTAATAATTTGAAAAATCATTCATCGTTTGTATGTTGTAGCTGTAGTCTAATTATGTTTCAATTTTTTCATTTCTGTACACAGTTTCTAACTAAATTGAACTTGATGGATTACTCGTTATTGCTGGGTATTCACGATTGCAATAGAGCAGAACAAGAGCGTGCCGAACAACCGCAAGATAACGGTGATATCGGCGAAGACGACGAAGACAGCGAAGATCCTGAAAGGATGCAGTGGTGCTCAACACCACCTGATTCACCGCACACATTAATGCGTGAGATCAGTTTGCAATACGACATTACTAACATTATTCCAGAACTAGACATTTACGCGATTCCCAGCGCAGATAGTAAGTTATTCAGTTGAAATTTCCCAGAATGGTTAATTCGATGTACGGATTTTCATTAAACTTTTTCTTTGTACAGATGCTCCGGTCAAAGAAATCTATTTTATCGCTTTAATAGACGTTTTAACTCATTACGGCGTGAAGAAGCAAGCTGCCAAAGCAGCGAAAACTGTAAAATACGGTGGCAACGTAGATGGTATATCCACTTGCGATCCCGAACAATATGGGAAAAGATTTATTGAATTCTTATCAAAAGCTATCGAATGATATCGATAGCCATGGTTTTTGTGTTACCCTCAATATTGGTACTTTTCCTTTGTTTTTATTTTCTCCATTTATGTATGATTTAGTCAGTATTTACGTATTATAAGTGTAGGTTCTCTCTTCTGTTAGTTCATTTGCCAAAGGTACCTCGTTAATCAGAGGATTTACTTTTTTTTACTCGACGAAGAAATGTCTCGTTTTGTTCGTCAAGGTGAAATTTTGTTTGATAACTGAGTATTATATTTGTGTATTAGGTAGAATAATCGGTACGATTGCAAAAGAGAAAGTTTAGAAAAAATTATTTGTGAAGTGACAGATCAGTATTACGGACAATTTATCTCTATAATAATGTGTCTCAAATATCAAAACTATCGTAATAATATTTCGATTGAGCGATTATAAATTTTTGTTCAAAATCAAAGTTTAAGACTTGTTTTATAATGAGTAAAAACAAAAAACAGGTTCCTATTGTTAGTACTCTTTTTGTGCAGGCAAATAAACCATCTAAATTTTTAACATCACTACCTACCGAAAAATTTATTAAAAAGTACTGTGTAAGCAAAAATGCATTTGATGAATCGCTATAGTGTTAAGATTATTTTTTAAGCATGAATGTGATTTTGATATTTGCAATTACATAATACGTTGTTCTTTACGCCGCCTTTCAATACGTGTAAGCACGTAGATGGCTTTCGTTTCTGAAACTTTTTCGCTTTTAAATTGTAGAAATTGTGCGTGGAGTTTTATTTCTACCTTTATATGGAATTTATTACGATCATATAGAATGTAAAATAAAAAATATTAAATAACGGAATTTATTTAACTACATTAACAATCTAATAAAAAATTAACCGGTGCAGGTAAACTTATTTTTGCAAGCTTCGATTACATCAGGTGATCGATGAGAACCGTCACAAAAAGGACGGTTTTTCGTTTGTTTACAACAGCATAAATAATATTCTTTTGATTCGGGTACGGAGAATCTGACAGGGCGTTGTTTTATATCCCAGAGATAGAATTTATGGGTACCATCGCACATCGGCTGTAAAATAAAATGAAAGTGAGGAGAGAAACAAGAGTGTGGAGATTGCACGAGATAGAAGGAAATACCTGAGTGTGTCCCTGGCCACATAAACACCAAGTATATACTTTTCCTTTTTCTAAATACATCTTGAATGGTTTGCTATCGTAGGGTATCCCGTTTTCCTTTTGCAAATGAGCTGTTATATATTTCAAAGTGTTTTTCGGAATTTCATCGGAAGTTTCTTCGGTAGGCTTCATTCGTCTGGATTTGGGTGCATAGTTACGAGATAACTAGAAAAGTTGAACGATAAATACGATAAATAAGTAGGCAAATTAATTAATGAGAGAAGTACTCACCGGCCTGAATTGAACTCGAAGTGGTGATTGTTTCAGTACCTGGACTAGATTCATTTTGACGAGTTGAAGAGTTCACTATAAAAAAGAAAACTATGTAGTTGGATATTGTTCTGAAAATATCAATTTTTCATACTCTAATTTAAGAAATATTCCAATAAAAAGTACTTTTTTGACAGAATATTTTGAAAGTTAAAGTTTGGAAATGGAAAATTATTAAAAAATGAAAAAAAAACAAAGAAATTTTATTTTTATTTGACTTCCTGAATGTGTTATTCTAAGCAGCACAACAAAAAAAATTCACTCTGCAGTGTTACCACTTCTACAACTTCTACATCCTTTTGACGACACACTTTCGATGTTTTGATAAAATTATTATCATTCCGGTTTCGAAATTCGGATAAGAAATAAGGAATATTATCTTGTTTTCTACTTAGTTTTCAAAAATTAGTGAATTAAAAGCCTTATTCTAATTAAGATTTATCGTAGAATTACATTCTCTTGTCTGCATTATTCGTTCTATTATCGGTGTACCCCACGTTGTTGAACTTTGCTCCGAGACATAGTAAGTTCTCTTATCGGTTTATCGTATTCTTTCTAATTGGTAATTAATTTTGATAATTTATCGTTATTTCCACTTTATTATGCATTTATTGAGAATATGTATTGTATTTGGTTAGAGATAACAAATTCCCAATCTTTACTTTACTATTTCTCTCGCTCTTTAGTTTATGATCAGTCTCGTGTTAAGTAGTTGATCATTGTAAACTTGAAGTGTTTCTTTTTTGAGAGCTTTTCAAAAAAATTATTGAAAAATGGCGAGGTTTGTTCGCGATTTCAGATATATTTGTCAACGTTTGATTACTAATTCTTCATCAAATACGTGTTTTTTCAGAATAAATATGGATGCTTTGAAGAAAGGATGGTTCAGCGAAGTAAGCGACATGTGGCCCGGCATTTGCTTATCGTTCGAAGTGGAAAAAGTTCTTCACGCGGAGAAATCTAAATATCAAGATATAATGATGATTGAGACGTAAGAATACCCTCATACGTTGAATTATGTTTTATTAACATGAAATTTTCAATTAGGTTTTTTCGATTACAGTAAAAACCACGGTCGAGCTTTAATTCTCGATGGTATAATTCAATGTACCGAGTTCGACGAGTTCTCATATCAAGAAATTATTTCTTTTGTGCCACTATGCAGTCACCCTTGTCCAAAAAAAGTAAATTGAATCAGTACCAAGTACCTTGGAAAAACACTTTGTCAATTTTCAACTTCTTTTAGGTTTTAATAGTTGGAGGAGGCGACGGTGGTGTTGCTAGAGAAGTTATCAAACACCCTACAGTTGAAAGTATCGATCAAGTTGAAATCGACGAAAGAGTTGTCGAAGTGTCTAAACAATTTTTACCAAGTATGGCCTGCGGATATAACGATCCCAGGGTGAATTTAATCATCGATGACGGTATCAAGTTCATGGAAGCGAATAAGAGCAAATACGACGTGATCATCACCGATTCGTCGGATCCTGTTGGTTCGTACCTACCTAGATTACCCTTTAAGATCTGATTTCGAAAAATGTAACGATTCATTTTATGCAGGTCCAGCCGATTGCTTATTCCAACGTAAATACTTCGAATTGATGAAAGAAGCTCTACGTCCTGGTGGCATTGTTTGCACTCAAGCAGGTTCAGTATGGTGTAACTTGGATACGTCCACTAGATCGTACGAGCATTGCAAAAATGTGTTCGCCAAGAGTGCTTATGCTTATGCATCTGTCCCTACTTACCCCAGTGGACAAATTGGTTTCGTTCTAGGAAGTACTAATCCTGTAAGTATTAAATTCAATGTCTGCTTTAAAAAAATGAACCTTATAATATTCTTATCTTATCTTATTTAGGAAACCGATTTTCCAAAACCGGCGTATATCTTATCGGAAGAATTATTAGAGAAGAAGAACATCCGATACTATTCCCCTGCAGTTCATACAGCAGCTTTCGCTTTACCTCGTTCTTATCAGAAATACTTTGTTTAAAAAATTACGTATGTAGCATTCATTACATTTCGAATTTTCTCGGCTGTGAATATTGAATATTTGGAGAAATATCAAGGTAATCTTGAAGCCATTTTCATTAATGATGTAGTAGCATTTACACTTCAGTCACCAGCTATCATGTATTTAAGATATCGAATATATTAGTTACACGTTAATTTGTGTTTTTGATGGTATTATTAAGGTAATTTCGTTCGATTTTTGCTTCGTTGGGTCATTGATGGATCGACTTAATCAAAATTCTCTTATAAAAAAATAATGTTTTCAGTGTTTATGGTATCTTAGCTGATCCATTCTCAAAGCCTAGCTAGGAATTTGACCTTCATATTTTTAAGGATGAAATATTCGTTGCGAAAGGTTTTCATGGATTAGTAATTTTTTTGATGTAACAATGTGATGGGTACCTGTAGTTATTCGCTATTTTATTATTTTTTATGCGCTTAATGTAGAACAACAGTTTTGATTGCTGCAGACTTTTTTCCGGAGAATTTCAGCCAAAAGGGGACTTAGTGTAGATGAATTCAGAAGTTAGAAAATACGTAATTAAAACAAAGTAATTAGTGATAATGAAAATTTTCACTGAAACTCTACAGAATTGGCAGCCTGTATCGTCGAAAATACTGGAACCTCGTCAACGTAGTCCATCCAGTTACACCAAGTATTATTCCAGTACTTGGGATTGGCTCTAGGATCATTTGGCTGGGTCACAGGTGCCACCGGAACATATTTGGACATACTGTCTATCATATCGGTCAGAATATCCGGATACTTGCTGGCCAAGTTATTTTTCTCACAAGGATCCTCGGAAATGTCGAAAAGGCATACTTTATTTACATGTGCTGTGCAAGAACCACCTTGAAAAAAAAATCCAAAATTGAAAAGGAAATTTTGGGATACGAAAAATCAGCTAAAAAATGATTACATTCGGATTTATTGTTATTGCAGTAATCGCAAGAAATTGTGACGTTGGTCCGTAATTGGACAATTTTTTCGTCCGATGGAACCACGAAGTTGTTTTTCGCGAGAGCCAATGCTGCCGGACTTTGCTTTACTGTTGTAATATTGTAGCTGTAATATTCATCCCGACCAGATGGGCCGTACCATTTATCAACGAATCCTTTATAAGTAAATCCTAAATTTGGGAATACATTTTATGAACGATATGTAAGATTTTATCGACGGATTTTTACAATTCGATAATTAATACCTTCAACTATTTTCCAGTTTTGTTTGCGAAATGCTGAAGTTCCACGAACAAGATCACGTTGCAAAATGAGCTCGTCGTATTCAGAATTTTTTTCACCTTTCAAAACTGGCCACATATTTCTTCCGGTGAATTCTATAACCAGATGAGAAATCAAAATGAACCTTGAAGTTTGGGAAAACAATTTTGGAAAAAAAAGATTACCTTGTAATGAAGTGGAGTTAATAGAATTTGGGTTTATAGCTGCTAATATTGTCGGTACCCAGTCTTGGATGTGCATTAAACCATGAGATACTTTGGAATGTGGCAAATCTGCGCTCCAGATGAAAGCTGACCCTCGTACTCCACCTTCCCATAAGGTGTCTTTGACCTATACTCATAGTAATATTATATTAGATTTTTTTCCAGGCAAAGGATGAACTTAGATCACCAATGAAGTCATATACCCCTCGCAAAGGCCAGTTCGAAGCATGATTACGATTGAATCCTGCAGCTGGACCTCCATTATCGGTAGTAAATACGATGATGGTATCATTGAGCATATTTCTACGAGCCAGTGCCTGTACAACTTTACCTACCGATTCGTCCAATTTCCAAACCATAGCTGACGAAAATCAGTTTCTTAGAAAACCATTCCCTTTCAAAAAAAAAAAAGGGGGGCAAAATGTGATATACCTGCAAATATTCGTCTTCGTCTGTCTTCGATATAACTAAACTTTTCAACGATTTCGGCCGGAGCTTGCAGAGATTCTTTTGGATTAGCCGAATGGACAGCCAAATGAGCCAAATACAAAAACAAAGGTTCGGAAGTATTATGTGAATTTATTATTTCTACGGATTCTTCTGTAAATAGATCGGTAGCATATTGACCATTGTAATCCCAGGTGACGTTCATTCCTCTTCTAAAATCTCGTCCATTGGCTCGTTGAGGCTGAAAAAAATATGTGGAGAAGAAAGGAACCATTTACGAGTGGAGAAAAAATATCGAAAGTATACCACGTCGTTCAAATTATGCTCATAATAATCTTCGTTCGAGGTCCAGTACCCGAAATGTGTATCGAAACCTCGATATGTTGGTGTATAAACTCGTTTAAAATGCCCCAAATGCCATTTACCCACTGCTCGAGTCTTATACCCGTATTCTTTAAGATACTGAGGTAATGTTTTTATACTCAATGGTAAACCAGCTGGTTCATCGGGTTGAAGATAATGATTGTACATGCCTTCAAATTGATTCGTTGAAAAAAATCATCAAGAGAATTTTTGAGAGAAGTTAAACAGGAGTATTGAAGATTTACCCGAGTAAATGGGATGGATTCCGGTCAGAAGGGCTGCTCTGGAAGGTGAACATAATGGCAAAACGTAGTAATTATGTAATATCACACCACCGTAGGCCAAAGCATCTATATTCGGTGTGATGTATTGATTAGAGCCATGGAAGCTGACGTCATTCCAACCCTGAGAATAGAGAAATTTTATAAATGAATAGATTTTAGAATCTACGTCATAAAAGTTTAGAAAATTGGATCGATCGAATTGGAAATACCATCAACGTACCAAATCATCTGCTACAATGATGACGACGTTTTTTTTCTGAGCGGAATTGGAGCATTTGATGAACAGAAAAACGGTGAAAATGAAAACTTTGAAGTTCATGTTGAACATGGCAACTTTCGATACGATATGTAGCTTACCTTTCAGTTCGACCGATAGGTTCTTTGTGATTTATGGGTTGATAATATGGAAAAGGCAGATAATTTTTGAACGATTTCTGACCTCCGGTCGTTTAAATTAGAAAACTGTCTTCGTGGATTGGATATTTATTTTGCAGAAGCATCTAGGATATAATAGTTCCATTTTGAAAGACAACTGTAAAATTAGTTTCATTCGCTCGGCAAATTCAAACTTTAATAAAGGAGTCATTCAGATTAATATTTTCCAAAAATAGAGTCTAAAAGAAGATATAGGTATCTTTTTAATTCATAAAATTATATTATTACAATCATTAATGAGTGGGTCTTAGGAAACAAAACGTTTTGCAGCGAGAACAAAATTGAACGTTGCAATTTTTGTTTTAATGTCAAGGCAATTTTTTTCCTACTTGGTAAAAAATTTGAATTTAAATGGCGTATTATGGGAACAGTTCGGCTTACACCATGGAGTTTTTGAAAAATCACACGGTACATTTATATTAAAAATGGTTACATTGACTTGATCAATCGTAATTGATTGCACTGAAATAAGCTCATATTCCAGGTTACTCAATCCAGATTCGAAATCATTTTCAACTAATTGGGTATGTACTATTTTTTGATTTCCACATTTGGTGTAATCTCTTTGACGATTCGGTGAATGAATATTTCTGAAAAAAAATTAATGAAATAGAGAAAAGTGGAGAATTAACGCTTAGCTACCTACCTATATATGTTTTGAGTTAATCAAGTTAGATTGAAGAAAAATTATGCCTATTTTTTTTTTTTTTTTTTTTTAATTTAGATCACTAATTCGAAGGCTCAACTTTAAACTCTCTTGCTCAAATATTTACCTAGTTGAAAATTTTATAGATATTTTCTTTGATCTTTCACGATAAATTATATTTGAGCGATGGATATTTTTATTTTAAAAAATCCAAAATATAATCAGTGTGCAAAATGTGCTTTTACTTTATTTTCAATGGTATTTTTTAAAAAGTTGTTCGTTTTAATCCTTTTTAAATCAATTTTTGAAAACACGTCTCTGCAACTCTGAATTTTTAGTCTTTAAAATTTAAGGACTAAAAATTTTTCATTATTTTTTAAAGAAAACGTAAAAAATAGATACCTATCTATCAGTGGCATTATATTTTTATTACTTTTTTGATTTTCACATCATTTTTTAAAACAGTTTTTTAATTTTTTTAAGAAAAGTAAAGGAGTAAGTAATAAGTACCTATTTGAGACAACTTTTAATTAACTTTTAAATAAGTAATTTTGCCTCAAATGAGATTTTGAAGATCGTTCAACTTTAAATTTCTTCAATTTCGTCAATTCCAACTTTTTTCAAAACTGTAAAATTATTCCAATATAAATTTTCTCTTTATTTAAATTTTAATCTACAAGTTCAATTTTTTTCAACTCCATTTTTTGAAAATTAATTGTATCCATTTTTCAACTTTTTCCACAAGTACCTACCTAAAAAAAATTTTAATTTTGAAAAACATGAACTTGAACATTTTTTTAAAAAATCGAAATGGAATCATTTAAAAACCATTAGAAAAAAATTTCGAATTGTAGGAATCTTTTAAAAATATTATGAAGTTAAAATTTCAATATGTTGAAAAAATTTAAATTAAAAAAAATCACTTATTTACTGATGGAAAAGATTTAGTATTAAAAATTTTTCCAGTGTTGGAAGCCCCGATAATGTAATTTCCGAGTTGAACATTTTAAAAAAACTCGAATTCAATAGGGTCAAATTACGTATATTAAAATGACACCACACGTTATCGTGGGATGAAAAAAAAAGAATTTTGGATTTTGACCAAATTTGGTGGGGGAGGTTTACTTTGAGTGGGAGACCTCCTAAAAAATTGAGCCCTTGAAGAGCAAGCGGGATCAGGGGTGCTCAAAGTGCACATCTTGTGAAAAAACGTTGTTTTTTGTGTTTTTTTAGTCATAAAGAAAATTATGTGAGAAGCTATCCTAGCACTTGAAAGTTGCGATTTGAGTTTCTACATATCCCTAAACCATCCCCATCCCTCTCCGATCAAAACTCAGACGGCTACCAGGGGGTTGAAAAGTTGCGGATTCCAATATTTCAATAATATGAAATTTTTACGAAGCTGATTTTTTCAGCTCGAAGGTATCTCTAATTCTCTATAGTTTTTTTTTAAAAGTAATCTACTTCGAATAATTGTAGATATCTGCACTTACTTGAATGTATTATTTCGGTCTGTGGTGAGGTTATCAGGGCGAACTCTTTGAATTTCATTATTTCTCATACGATAGAAAAAATTTCGATCTTCGCCTCCCCATCCCCAGAAATTATTGCTGAATCCATTTGTACGAGGGTATTGTTCTCTTAAAATATAATATCATTTAAAATCATGGAATGAAAATTTTACCAGAAATAATTTGAAAATGGATAGGTATTCAGAAAAATGTATAATTTAAATTAATAGGTAGTAGGTACCTAAGTACTTACTTCGATATTAATGCAATTCCGCCAACATAACGTTCAGGATCATAATGAAATCCAAAAGGATGAAGATCAGGATGAGCCACGTGAAAAACGTCGTCTCCAGGGTATCCATAAGAAATATTATCATTCAAAGGTAATAAATCGATATCGTGTAAAGCTATGTAATCGCAATCGACGTATCTTTCAGAAATAATTTCAAATCCGGCATTAAAAACGACCCCTTTGTTGAAACGATTTCCATCTTCCGCCTTTGACAATAAATAAAAATTTCATTATAGTTCGATTCACTCAAATTAGAGCTAATCATGAGCCTACGTACATGATTTACAACAATAAAATGAAATTTTATTGATTGACGATTCAAAAATTCATTCATAAAAGGAATAAATTCTTGTAATTCTTCGTCCGCCCCTCGAAATGGAATCAGCACACATAAAGTGTGATCAAGTGGTTTCTGAATGAGTGACAAAGGTATTTCTGCAAATTCAAATTTTACTTTAAAAATCGAAAAATCGCGATTTTTATGTTTTTTCTGAGAAAATTGTACCTAGGTACGTATCTATTTCCAAGAATTTAGTATAAAAAAATTGGTACTTGCCTGATTTTAAA
Organism: Pseudococcus jackbeardsleyi; assembly: GCA_038380155.1. Lineage (NCBI taxonomy): Eukaryota > Metazoa > Arthropoda > Insecta > Hemiptera > Pseudococcidae > Pseudococcus > Pseudococcus jackbeardsleyi. Next base: position 6,614,869 of record CM076240.1, read on the forward strand.
AAGAAAAAATATACCGTAAAAATAATCAAACATGTAAAACAATATATAAAAGTTCTATTGCTTTTTAAACGTATTCTTAATCGAGCCATCCAGGTAATCTGGCTAAGAAAATCTGTACATCTATTACTTAATAAAATATTATTTCTCTAGCACTAAGTATTCGCAGGTATAGTGGATAGAGGTGCCTCTATTTTATGCTTCCTGTCTACGTATAGGTACGACATTTACTTTGTTTGTAATTTTTCCCTATCAATTTTAGTGTACTGTCGACAATCAATTACCTCGCACTTACTATCTTTGCTTTTACATAAAATCATTCGACAAAATAATATTTCTAAAAATCTATTTCGTGTAAAATTTTATTGTTCAAGGACTGATTGTTGTTGATAAAAAATTGGAAACTTTTTTGAAAATCCTCGCTAGTGTAGAAAATATTCCTTGCAAATGTTTAAATTTTAAGAATATTCCATTTTACCAACATTTTTTCAAGGCTGGTATAATTTTGTGAAAAAAAATTTGTTCAAAGCTTTAAGTTTTTAAGAAAAATAGAACCCTGAAATTACGGTATCATACTCAATTAGTTATTTTTTTACTTCGGTAACTCCACAATCTTTGACGTAAGTAAAAGGTGACGTAACAAAAAAGACACCTATTTCCGAAAAAAAATCCAAAGTTTTAATACTTGTTTATTTTTCTCAATTTTTTTTCAGAAAATTAACATGTTTTGCAGTACCTAAGTAATTTGAAAACAGGGAGTAAATACCTAGTACCTAGTACCTACGCAACATTAAAGGTTGATTGAGGCATACAAGTTTTCATTTGAGTCATTGTATCTCAATTCAGCCTACTTTTCTTCCTTGGTCTTTGATTTCGTCCAGAAAATTTTCTTAAGTCATATGATCGTTTCTCGAATAGTATTCGTTGCAAAAATGGGTAAATTCACATGTAGCAGTAGGTACAATACATTAGAAAAAGAGAAGAAATTCAGTTTCTAAATCTCAAATTTCTTAACCCTCTGGGGTTCGGGGAAAAACTAGCCGCAGAAATCGAAGAATTTTCAGTACATTCTCGTGAATTTTTTTGTTTCATTTCTGATAGATATCCTTGATCGTTTAGATTCATACACTTTGGTAGAATTTGAAAATAAATATGACTTTTTAAAATATTCCACATTAAAATTTTATTAAAATGTATTTTACTCGAATTCTTTAAGACTTCTTGAAACAACTTTCAACTTCAGCTAAACTTTTGCCCTCAGTTTCGGGTAAATAAATATACAAAAATATAAAACCAACGAATCCTCCGAGTCCGTATAAGAAGAAACATCCATACAGAGATACCAAAATTTGTAAATTTAAAAAAGTCTTGGTAAAAAGGAACCCAATAAGATAATATGAAGCAGCCGATAATCCAGCTCCGACCGAACGTCCCCTGAGTAAAAAAAAATCATAATTTTATCACATGAAATATAATAAAAACACGTGTCCTTTTAAGCGCACCCAGAAATTATTTGAGGGAGGGGTTATAAGAATTTGGGGAAAAATTGAAAGGAGGGGTCAAATTTCAAATCTGTCATTTTTTTAAACTGATATGTTGATTTTTTCTGACAAATTGAAAATTGATTAAGAAATTAGTGATTTTTGACTTGGAAAATTTATTTTTAAAAATACTATTTGAAGAGCAAAAAAAAGGTCATTTTTTAATATTTTTGTAAAAAAAAAAACATCTCCGGGGTCGCCAGCCCCCTGAGCTCTCCTGGGTGCACTTTTGAGTCTCTTTTTTATGAAGCAACGTATTACTCACCTTATTGGATACACTTCACTTATCAACATCCAAGGTATCGGGCTAATTCCTACCATTGCAGAATAATACAAGAAACAAAATACAGTCGTAGGTATCCAAGGAGTGTTCAGATCATTTTTGTATAAAGAATAAATGCCTAGGATTACGCATCCAATGCTACAAGCCATCATAGAGATCAAAGATAATCTTCTTTTGCCTACTTTGTTTACGGTAAGAATGCAAGTAATGCCACCCAGCAGCATTAGAGTTCCAGAAGTTGACTGTGAAATTGAAAAAAAATTGGTTACCTTATCTACCTATTTTTGATGGAGTTGGTGATGTGGAAGAGAGAGATTTCCCAGCAAAGAGTGAATGAAGCACTTACTGCGATCCACTGGGGTTTTATTGGCATATTTAGAGTGCTAAAAGTCTCAACCATGAAACTTTTCAAACCAGTTAGAGCTGCTGAGTGGTAAAATATTTGATATCCCAATAACAGAGAAAATGGTTTCATCATCGAAGCTCTAAATAAATCTAAAAACTTCATTTTTAAAGATGCTGGTTTCTCGGTTCGGTCACCAATTTCAAATCTATCGACATGAGCTAAAACAGCCAAAAAAATGGCATTTCAATTTTGGTGAATCGTTTTGCACAGTTTCTCATTATTTTTCAGCAGTTTTTCAATAATAGCAGGTAGGTACCTATATATTTTTCAAAATATTTTTCAATTTTAGTGAACTTTTTTTCAGCTTTTCAATTTCTGAGCATCTAAAAAATTTTCAACTCTAAATTCCTCCCAAAATAAATTTTTTTCGCTCCTAAATTAAATTTTTTTCAAGATTTGTATTTTTTCGTTTTTTTTAGACTTTTGAGATTTTTTCAAAATTTTTTATTTTCAACTCCAAAATTTTTTTAATTCTTAAATTTATTCCTCAATTTTTTTCAACATTTTTTTGTATCTTAAAAAAATATTTTTGATTGCAGTTTCAATTTCCGAATAGATACCACCATCAGTAACCAATTTTTTTCGCATCATTTCATTAAAAAAGTATATTTTTCATTTGTTTGGGAGTTATTTTTGGTTCTTTCTATCCTTCAGAAATAATTTTAAATAATAGCTTTTTTGACTCTAAAAAAATCCGAAGAATTGAATTGTGCATTTCAAAAGAAACGAATTTTCAATTGTATGAATTTGGAGTGACTTTAAATTGGCAATACTTATCAGTTTCAAATAATCTACTCACCATTTTCTTCAATGGGATCATTTTTTACGATATTGTAAAAATTTCCTTTCTCATTATAAAATTTGGAAGCTTCGATGTATCGACACAATTCATCGAATTCATATTTCACTTTATCCTCCGATACCCATCCTCGAAGCCAGCAAAGAGCCTGTAAAGCTTCCTTTTTTCTACCATTGTTCAACAACCAAACAGGGGAATCTGGTACCTAATTAAATAGGTGAATCATACTTTTGTACTGAAAATAATCGATAAATACTCAATTTGCCAAAAAATTCTCCTCATTTACTTACTTACAAGAGTAATAAGTACAATGGAAATCACAGGAAACACAATACTGACAGCTCCCGCCGTTCTCCAATGAAAAACGGATCCAAAAAAGAATTCTATTAATAAGCCGACAGTAACATTGATGTTGGCAAATGAGGTTAAAGTTCCACGAATTCTTGGCTGGGAAATTTCACCGATATAGGCCAATCCTGGAGCCTCCATGAAACCAGAACTGAGCCCCATCAAGATCATCGATAGGTATAGAGCGTTTACCGAAGTCGCTTTGTACAGCACGATCCAAGCCATGAGTTCGGGAATATTCATTAATATCATGCCCGATTTACGACCGATATAATTTTGCAAAAATGCCGCGATGATTCCACCCAAGGGTTGTAAAAGCAGAGTGAGACTGGCTAAAAATGAGTCGAGAATTAATTTTTTAATAGTAGGTAAGTAATATCGTATACATTTATACCTACTTACGCTTGGAATACCTATTTTCATACTTCAGATTAAATTCTACTCAAGTCGTATTCTGTCAAGAGAGGAATTCAAACTTGAAGTAAGTAAAATTTTGAGCCCAATCAAAAAATAAAAATAAAATATTTACTTCATAAAAGAACCCATATAATTTCCAGAATTCAAGTGTTTGAGTTCGTTTCTCGAATTTTGACGGATTTTTTATTGCCTTGAAAAATTTGGAAATTTAATCTAATCAACGAAAAAAGATGAAATTTGATACAATACATATGTCATTGTATCATTTTCAATCTCTCGAATCGATTGGAAACGGTTTCAAGACGTTGGATTTTGAATTTTAAATTTGAAATTTGGGGGTCAAAAAATAATATTTTTTAAGAGCAATAAGCCCAGGCATTAAATTTTTTTTTTATCATCCCGCAATCTTAATCTTATAGACAATTTCACAAAATTTATAACTCATTCTTTCCTAAATTCTGTAAAAAAAAATCATTTGTTTGTTCCTTGCCCACCAAAAAGTGAAATTTGGGGAAAAATTAAGTGTTTTAAAGCCAGAATGACCATGACAAAAGTTGCAGAAAATTAAATTTCCTATTGGATAGAACTAGTGAGATTTTTCTAAAAGGCATAGTTTTCAAGATATTTTTTAGTAAAGTTGAACATTAGTGACAGTAGGTAATCAAGAAAAAGAAAATAAATTTTCGTTTCATTTCTCAATTTCCTCCACCAATGTTCAACTTTACTCGAAACTACCGTGAAAACTATGCCTCCCAGAAAAATTTTACTGGTTCTATCCAATAGGAAATTTAATTCTCTGCAACTTTCGTCGTGGTCATGTCATTATGGCTGTAGAACGCTTAGTTTTCTCAGAAAATTTTTTTCTTGGGCAAGGCACAAAAAATAAGATTTTTCTCAGAATTTAGTAACGAATGAGTTGTGAAGTTTTTTTTTTCAAAAAGAGATAGAGGCCTGCGATTTGCGCCATTCGATTCCTCGTGAAATATTATATAAAACTGGATAAAGATTTCAAAAGTTTAAATCCGGTTTTTCAACCCCCCCCCCCCACCATCCACCGAAGCAAGCCAGGATTGAGGGAGGTGATACTATATTTTGATGTCTGGAACCAGCATTTTTAGCATTAGAATCGAGACAGAGCAAAAAAAAATTTTGTCGATTTGTGTAATTTTCCAAAATTTGTAACTTTGAGTTCAAATTTTTATCTCTGGGCAGGGAATTTTTCTGGAATAAAATCATTTTTACCAAAAATGTTTATTTGAACTCGAAGCAACGAATTGTGGAAATTTTTCTTTTAATCGATTAAATAATGTTACCAATATTGGTAATCTGCGATTATTCGATTACACGTCCTGAAGTTCATGCGGACCATTTTTATAGGGTTTCTTCCAAAATTTTCCAGTGGCTCCGAAACGTCTGGAAATTTCTTCTAATAAAAACGGGACTTTGGAAGATCGATAATTTAGGGTAAGTACCTATAATTACAAATTTCAGCTTTTTCATACATTTTATGAAATTTTTATATTTTTCTAGGAAATCAGGTAATTTTGAAATTTCAAAAATTCGCCAAAATTCGAGAAATGAATTTGGGCACCTAAAATTTTGAATAAGTAAGTATAAGTGTAGAGTTATTTTATGATATGTGTAGTTTCGATTTTTTTTTGTTTGGACTCGATATTTTACTATACCTGCTTCCTCAGTAATTAATTTTAGTTGAAGTATTCTTACCAAACCACGAACTTTCATCGTCATTAATTAATAACTCAGGATTTGGATGATGCAAACTACCAATTACCACAGTGGGAATGGCGCTCATTAAGCCTACTCCTAAAAAGATCGTACTATTCGCAATCGTCGCCAACCACTAAAATTATTAATCATGGGTAAGTAGGGATTATTTTACATGTGTACAGTATAAATTCTTCATTTTTTTTTTTTTTTTTTGTATAAGTAAAAGGTATATAGACATTGGAATACCTGCGCCAAAGTTGATCGAAAATGTGGATTTTGATTTTTTAAATTTGTACGATCCGAGTTGCATCCATTTTCTGACTTTGAGCTGTGAAATGAGATAACATTGAGTTTGAACTTGAACTTGAAAATATTTTCTGAACGATGAATAATGGACTAGCTTTTTGAATTCTCATTCATACTGGTTCCTTTTTTCAATTGTAGGGTAAAAATTACAGTTAAAGATTAAAAAAAAGTAAGTACCTACTTACTTCATTATTAAATTTACCTTAACCTACACCATGAACATAAGTATGAATTAAAACGGTCACACTTTTAAAAGTACTTTAATAAATATGCACTTCAATTCGCAAAAAATACTAATTGGTTTGTACTTCGGTATTCGATCGTAAACTAAACTTTTCAAATGTATTAACAAGACACAGTATAAATAAAAGAATCACAACTTGATTACAAGTCCTACACAAGGGCGGAAACTTTCGTGTCGCGCATGTCGCAAGTGTGACATGCGAAATTTTTTGGCGACATGCCGAATTTCATAGGTGCACCCAAGGGGGGGCTCAGGGAGCTCGAGCCCCCTCTTAAGTTTGGAAAAAATATTTTTTTATTGCAAAAAATATGTATTTAAAAAGTGCATTTTTTGCTTTTCAAACAGTATTTTTTCCAGAAAATTTTCACCCTCGCTTCGCTCGGGCAGTAGTTTAATAAATAGTAATTTTGAATTGAAATTTGATAATTTTTTGACTAATTTTTCAGTCAAAAATCACCAATTCTTCAATAAATTCCTAATTTGTCGAAAAAAATTGATGATTTGTGATATGACTAAATAAAAATTTGACCCCCTCTCCCCATTTTTCTCAAATGCTATGTTTGGTAAATATAAAAATTAAATACCCTACCTGTAAAAAATCATTTTATTTTTATGATTAAAATTTTGCGACATGCGGAAAAAATCTAAGTCTCCGCCTCTGGTCCTACATAATAATCTAATCTGCGAATGAGGTGATTAAGTAAAGTATCAGGTATATTCATAATAAAAATTATAAAAATTATCAAACTGATCGTGATGTAGATACAATTTACACCTGAACTATTCCACATCCTTTGGATTAAATTTTGATTCTTGCTTAATTTTTTTTTACAAGCTTCAGTCATCGTCATCTCATCATTTCCATCCCAGTACATATCTATTCAGGAAGAGTGAGTTTTTATCATCCGGATTTTTTTCGTGAAAAACTCAGCTTACAAATTTTCGAAAAATTTTCGAGTCCTTCAATAAAAAATTAAGGGAAATTCGAAAAATTCACTGACTTCCAGATTTTCTAAAATCCCTCGACTTTTCCAGGATTTCTAGAAAATGGGTAGGTAAGGTACCATGCTTCTTCTTACGAGAAAATCATTTTATTTTTTTGAAAATCCTAAAATTCTCCCGATAAATGAGAAGGACAATTTTTTCTTTTTTTCTTTTAAAAATACCTATTGTATTGTCTGTAATGTCAAGAAAGAAGGTTCATGCAATTAGCAAAAATTTTTGGAAAGAGGCTCCCAGATGGCTGAAATTTCTTCATTTTTTTTCAATATTTCAACGAAATTATCAATTCTTTTCTGTAAAGTATTGTAAGGAATATTGATCGTATGTATTTTGATTGGAAATTTTACCAGAATTTCAAAAAAGCGGTTCAAGGGCGTATAATGCCCTCTCAAGGCAGGGTCCCAAAACCCTAAAAAAAATTAGAAATTTTGATTTTGTGTTCACAAAGTTTCGATTTCGAAGTATTCAAGATTGAGCTTATTTTGGGACATTATGGAGTATGATATGATCTTTTGACCTTTTTTTTTTTCAGATTTGCTTCGTTTTTTTTAAAACTATTTTTGGAGAAATTTGTGCTTGAAAAATGTTTATGGTTTGGAGCTTTTTTTTAGGTACTTGAGGACATTATATAAGATCTCGATTAATTTTTTTCAATTTCTGGTAATTAAATCCCTCATCGAAAAAATCAGTAAGTAAATAAAAAAATGAAAAAAATTTTTGGAACCATTTTCAAGGTATCTGTTTTTTTTTGCAGCGTATCCTTTTCTTGAATCCATATTACATAAGTGATTTCTGTTCTTGTTCGCGATGGGATCCGTTCAAGACGTCTTTCTCCTTTATTGTTGAAAAGTATAATCCCAAACACGGCCTCTTGCCTCTTACACTAAAATACAGTTTCGAGTGAACAGATATCGATATTTTTAAATAAGAATGGCCGGATCTGATGGAAATAGCCTCAAGTTTCAAAATTTTAAAAATGTGTAGATGACGAGAAAGAGGATGGCAGAGGATCAGAATTGAATATTAATTCGATTTTTGAATCTAGCATTATCAAAAGTATTCCTTTTGTTTCATTAGAAAATTTATTTTTTTAAATTTTGGTCAACATTGTGGGACAAAAATATACCTTTCCCCTTTAAAGATCTTCAAATAAAAATCATGAAATTATCTGTAGTATCATTTATTTGCTAAAATATCTATTTACAAATTTTTTTGTCAAGATTTTTGAAGATTTTTCGAATGCTTAAAAAATGGTAATTTTCATGGAAAGTTCAATTTTCAGCTTTGAAAATTTTATTGATTGATTCTACAATGTACCTACTTCAGATGTAGGTATAAAGGAGAGGGGTGACCCAAAACCGAAGAAAAAATTTTAGGTAAATTTGAAAGACCATAGAAGTCAAAACCGGGTTGAAATGATTTCGAAAGACCCACTTGATACATGAACAATTTTCGTGGCTCATTTTCTCATTAGAGGGTGTTCGAATCATTGTGCCGAAGCTCAAGGTATAGGTACCTACCTAAACCAGACTTTATTCAGTAAACTACCTACGACAAACAGAATAATATGTACTACAGAATTCAATCTGCCACGTTTTAATGTTTCATTTTAATGAATGGATAAGTATACCTAAGTATAAGTAAGACTTTTGACCTTAATAAAGATTAGATAACTCGAAAACAATATTTATTTATTATTCTTGAAAAATTGATAACAATTTATCAGCGATGTAAAAAATGTACTTTCTTTTTCATTCTCCTGATAAGAGTTTCCAACTATCATCAGGCAATATTTATATGTAAATTTCATTTTATTTCTTCAAACTAAATACCTACTTATTATATACTAGTAATTTTGTTATGAATATCAAGGAATATCTCATTTTCTTAGGCCTCAATTGTTCAGTATAACTCTTTTCGATGAATCAGAAAACTTTTCTTTCACCTTATACCACGTGATTCGATAGACTCAGTTTTTCAACAAATAACCTTCAATTTGTTACACTTTTTATTGCTCTTCATTTTCTCCCAAACAGAAAGGCTTGCACCAAGGCGTAGCAGTAAAATTACACGGAAGCGTAACACCAAATAACGAAAATGGAAATCCGTCGATGTGGAATGAGTGAACAGAAGATATCTCATAATTAACGTCACTAATTCCGGTAATGAAATCAGGATTAGTATACGCAGCAGATATTTGAGTGGGACATTTCAATAAATCCCTTATACGACTAATTCTGTGGATATGTCTGAAAAATTAGGAAACAGTTCGATTATTAAGGCAAAATATTACTCGCTTATTTGAAGCAGTACCTATTTACAAATTAATAGGTACCTACTTGAATGTATTGTTTTGATTTGTGGAAAGGTTCGTGGGTCGATTCACTTTTATTTCATTTTTTTTCAAACGAAAAGAAAAGTTTTGGTCTTCGAAACCCCATCCCCAGAAATTATTACCGAAACCATTGACACGAATGAATACTTCGCTAAAAAGTGAAAATTAGGTTACCTAAGTAAAAATGATACCTTGAATCAGGCCTTAGGAAGCCTTCACTACCTCCTAGCAACCAAATGATTCTGGATCTTGAAATTTTAATCCCATTAAATAGAAAATTTCAAAGAAAAATTCAATTTGTGAAAAAGTAGATAATCCAAGTTTTGAAAATCGTCCTATTTTTTCAAATAATAAAAATTTCAAATAAATATTTAAAATTTTTACAAAATTCTACAAGTTTTGGAAAATGTTCTAATATTTTTTAAAATTTGCCTCGATTTTAAAACATTTTTCATATTTGAAAAAATTGTCTATGTTTTAAAAATTGCACATTTTTTTGAAAAATTCTGAAATTCTTGCAATAAACTGACCAATTTTTTGAAAATCTGTACAATTTTTTCTAAAAAATTTCAATCAAAATTTGAAAGGTGGGCTGAGAGGAGAATTAATTATGGAAAAGGTCAAATTATAATGAAAATTCGAACTCAGCATTAAAAAAAAAAAATATGATAAAGGTACATCCAATAGTCCCCACACAATCCTTACCGAAAAAATTCAAGAGCAGATGAATTTTTCAAAATCTGATGTCATTTGGTCTCCAGGAACTAGTAAGACCGTATAATATCCCAACTGACTGAAATTTTAGGACACTTTCGGTAGGTATAGGTACCAGAGTAATCATAATACAAAATAGGCATATTTATTACTTTGACATTATTGCAATTCCACCAATATAAATATCGCGAATGTAAAGATGTCCCAAAGGGTGATAATCTGGATTCGCCACGTGAAAAACTTCATTATCTCCTGGATATGCATAGGAGAGTTGATCATTCAAGGGTAGCAAATCGATATCATGCAAGGCAATGTAATCACAGTTTGGATACACTTTGGAAATAAGTCTGAATCCGGCATTAAGTAGTGATCCTTTGTTGAAACGATTCCCATCTGGAACCTTTTCGAAAATCATCAAAGATTTATCAGCTAAAAATAATTCAAATGAAAAGATAACTTTTTAATCAGAAAAATACGAATTTATAAAATATTAAGCACGCGTATTTGCCATTCGATTGAATATTTGAGCTTAAACATTTATTTTTAACAGAGAATGTAGATAGTATAGGTACCCATACCAACTTGAAGTAAAATACGTATGGGAACCAAACAAAAAAAAAATCGAAAGTGTGTCATCAAAGAACTCCGTTTTAAGACATTTCGAAGCCACCAGAAAATTTGGAATTTTCCAGTACCTACTGGAAAAAATTCCATAAAAAGGGACCACAAGAACTTCAGCACCAAGGTAACGTATTTGATCTATAAAAGCAGAGTTGAGCAGGATTTAAAATCTAAAAAATCTCAAAATCCAGATTTTGGATTCAAAATCCACTCTCATTACGGATTTTGAATTTGAAATTTGTTTTTGCAACGGATTTTGGATTTGAAATACAATTTTTTTCAAAATCCTAATGATAAAGAACCCTCAAAGTCAAAGTTCTAGATTAAATTACAATAACTTTACAGCTATCTCAGCTTTTTAAAGAGCAATGAAAAATGTTTCAAGTTGTAATGTTGTTTCGAATTTCAAAACAGAAACTTTTCGAAGTTCAGAATCTTTTTCATTTTTTTCCCCATCAACTTTACACTTTAAGTTTGAATTTTGGATTTTAAATCCGCTTTGTGACAGAATTTTGGATTTAAAAATTCATTGTCTAAAAGGATTTCGGATTTGAAATCCATTTTGGCAGAGGATTCGGATTTTGAATTTGAAATCCTTTTGTCCTGGGTTTTGCCCATCCCTGGATAAAAGTATAATTTTCCAAAATTCGTAACTTAAATTCAAATTTGCTCTATTGAGCAGGAAATTTTTCTGAGAAAATCATTTCTAGGTACTTACCAAAAATGTGAACTATGTAACAAATTTTGGAAAATCGTGCTTAAATCGATCAGATCGATAAAATAAGTCACCAATATTGGTGATTTACGATTATGAAGCTGAAGTTTATAATATGGACCATTTTTATGAGTTTATTTCCAGCATTGGAAAATTCCAAAATTTTCTGGTAGCCCCGAAACGACCTGAAACCGTTTTCCATCAGTTAAGGAGGTCAAAAATGGGGTACCTACCTAATACCTATATTATATGCTAAATTTAAGCTTTTTTCGTTGATGAAATCAAATTTTGATATGTATTTTGCAGACCATGAGGTAATTTTTAAATTTAAAAAATTCGTTAAAATTCGAGAAATGCACTTTAGCACCGGAAATGATGCACATTCAATTTTTTTTAAAATTTGGGCTCATATCTCCCTTTTAAGATCTGATATCCATCTTAAAGCTAAATTTTTACTCACATGATCAATCACTGCGATATGAAAGTCGATCAATTGACGATCCAAGAACTCGCTAATATGAGGTATAAATTCCTTCAATTCTTCGAACGCATCTCGATACGGTACCAACACACATAACGTATGATCATTAAGGGGCTTTTCATCAATTAATTCTGGTGCATTTAAAATCGAATCTGAAATTCCACATTTAGATTCTGTATTTTTCTGGCAGATAAATTTTGTTCACGAATTTTTATAAAACATAGGTGCTAACTTTTTTTCAAAGGTATAAAATATATAACGAGAAGGATGGTACACGATATGCACAATAGCAATCCACATAATTTCTTTGTCTTCAGAAAATTTTTGAAAGCTAAATTTAATCGAATCATTTATAATATCAAAGACTTATTTCATTCGCAAAAATTCCCAAAACAATCCACAGTTTCTTGCAAAAAATCCATTACCACGTTCAATAATGCAGGCGAATTTGTAAAGGCGCACTTGATTTTCGTCCTTGATGTTTCGGTTACTTACCTGATCTAAAAAAAATAATAAATAAAAAAATAAAACCGATAACAAAAAGCGGATTCTTTTGTCAAACTTTCTACCTACAATTTTTTTAAATACTTTGACGTACCTAGCGATTTTGTAGAAAAATCGTATAAAATAATTTCAACTGTACAGCTTATCAGAAGTCATAGTTTCATGGAAAGACACATTTCAAGGATATGTCACGGACGTCAGTGAGTAAGCGTACTTAATATTTTAAAGCGAGACTTTGCAAATTAATCATTCAATATATAATTGTGATATTTTTTACAGATATTTACTCGCAGCTGGATCTCTGAAATCTGGAGGGGGGGGGGAGAGAATTGAGTTATCATAAAACAATACTTTGAAAACTTTATATGAAAATTTATACATATATTTTCAAAGAAAAACACCAACAAAACTGAAACAGTAAATTGATAAACAGCTCAAGATTCGATTCCATTATGATTGAAATGTTCCAATTCAGCTTCTCGTTCTTTAATCCGCGTCAATAAATTATGCCAAAATTGATACCGCACTTCGAAAATTCTACCTTGGACGATTTCTAAATCTTCGTCAACCGATAAATATGAAGGACTGTTGGTGGAAAAAGGAGTCCATCTGATATCTCCTAATTCTTCTCCGTTAGGATCTCTTTAAATTACATAAAAAATTAGAATTATTCTTTAGAATAAGTAACCATATTCGATATTTTTTTACGGATTTCAAGCACAAATCATTCGGAAATCGTTGATATTACTTACCCTTTTTTAGCAAAATTGGTTATCATGTGAGTAATGTAATGGATGACTTTTTTATCGGAGTCTAATATTTTCAGAGGAAGGGTTTCATTTTCTCCAGTCAGGAATAATGAGAAATATGCGCTATCGTCACCATGAGAGGCTTCTGTAAATAAATACCACATTACTATGTATGTATAATTTGATGGATCGAAAAAAAATTCTGCATTTTAATAAAAATTGGCGAAATTGTCCAACTTTGAGAGGAAAATCTTCCAAAAATGTTTAATCCCTCTATTTAAAAAGAATGAGGCCAGAGAATTTCAAAAAGTTTGTTTGACATTTATTCAAATCGGATCAATCACTAAAACAGCTCAAAATTGAGCCACAACAAATTTTTGCCAAGTAGAATACTTAATGTTAATGAAATTTTTCATGCTGCCAACTGAATTTTATCAACTCAAATTTTAAAATGTTTTCGTTTTTTATTCAATAACTGAAGAAATACGAATCCACAATTTTCTGGCCAATAAAATATATTTCAATTATCAATATACGAGCCTGAATATAAAAACCGCCCCTTGGCGTCAAAAATTGGTCAATAAATTGAGGTTCTTCCTAGATTCAATTTTTCCAGATAAGCCCAAAATCAGTGTAAAATCAAAAACCAAATTTCGATACTCAAGGGTGGTTTTTATAACCACTGGCATGAAATTTTCATCAAAGATTAATTCAAGATTCAAGTGACAAAAGACAAAAAAATATTCAGGTTTATTTTGGGATTTTTGAGAAAGTGATTTGAATTTGATGAGAATCGAAAAATTTACGATTTTCAATTTTTCAACTTTCTTCAGAGGAAAAAATGACATCAAATTCCAAGTCATTGGTTCAGAAAAAGAGACAGAAATTCAAATCGTACTTTTTTTTATAAGTGATCGGGATTATTGACATTAAGTACCCCTTAAAAGGCAAAAATCTTCTCTTCGAAAATAATTCCACTTCCAACTCCCTATTTCACTTTCTTTAGATCAGAGCTCAAAAAATTTTTGAAGGACTTCCACTGAATGCAAGTTACCCCTACCCTTACGAATGTTCATCCAAATGCAAATTTTTTAAAATTCATTCCAATTTACATTGTTGAAAAATATTTCATATTTCCTCACTTGTTTTCACTGATCCTCGTCGTTTTCCTAAAAATTTAACGAAATGATTATGTTGTAAACTGAGACTGCCTTCGTAAGTAAAAAAATACGCGTAGACAGGGGCTTCTGAAGGATTTGATGATATTGAATTCAACCAGTCATTCCATTCACAGTACCACATATCTGTATACATCTGTTACCCAGGAAAAGTTTCATTAATTTTAAAATGCATTAAAATAAAGTCGTATTTCGTGTATAGTTTTACCTACATCAATAATTTGCCTAAGCATTGTATGGTCTATAGTTTTACTTCTGAAATAAAATGATCGAATTTCTTTACAAATGTACTGTACCATATCATCATCCATATTGTACATCCACAAATTCCCTCGAACCACTTTGGGTAGTTGGGTATTGAGCAAAGGTATTAAATTGACTGAAAATCGGTTAAAAAATACGATCAGATTAAAAATTCTTTCATCTAGGTGCAACCTGAACGAAAAAATTCAGTTTACCATAAAAAGCCACCAGACCTTCGTCAGCAGTAACGCTGCAAATGAGTGGTTTTGGTTGCACGTGTTTAATAAGTTCTCTAGGCGATTTACATAAAAAAGCTCCCTCTTCTAATTTTTCTATTGTAGGCTGATACATGCTGGTTTCAGATCGACCAGCTTCTTCCTGAAAAAAAAAAAAAAAAAATAGTAATGGAAAAACATCAACGGATGTGGTGATCATTGAGATAATTTACTTTTTGCACTTCTTTTCTCAAAATGATACAGGCTTCGACTAATTTCGAAGGTTTTTGTCTTCTCAAAAATCTCAAAAGACCACGAGTAGTACTTCCTCTAAAACCCATGGCTTCGGCTAATTTGAAAGATTTGTCGATATTTTCTTCTTGAAAACTCCAAACTGAATTTAATGCGAATCCATCTTGTAAAACGACTCTATTGAATAAATCTAAGGATAAAGAAAATATTGATTTTATAACCGTTTAAATTTTTTGGAAAATTTCATAATATGTAAACTTGCCTTTGGACATGGGAGACATCATGTGTAAATGAGCATCACTAGCTCCAGAGCTGTTGCCATATAATGTAATGTTGTTTGGATCGCCGCCAAAATAAGCTATATTTTCTTTAATCCATTTTAGTGCTAGGCTTTGATCTTTCAGACCCATGTTTCCGGGACATTGAGGTATATTTAAATTTAAAAATCCTACAAAACAGAAAAGGAAATTAGGAAATTGTAAAAATATTAATAAAAAATTGAAAATTTGTTTTGATCTTCATCAGTAAGAATTTTTTCATTTTTTTAATAAAAAATAAAAATTTAAAGCTATGTTTTGGAATAGCCTTTGTTATAGGTAACAACTACCAACCTAAAATATGTAAACGATAATTAAACGTCACGTAGATGATGTCCTGATCAATGAAAAAATCCGGATTTCCGAAGCATTTAGTGGAAGAACTTCCCCAATAATGTCCTCCTTGATGAATCTGTACGATGACTGCTTTAGGGGTGGTAATTTTTCGAGGTGCCTGTAACGTGTATTCAATAATTTAGAAAAAAATGTTCTAATTTTTGTAGCAAAAAAATTCCAATTTTTTTAAGCAAAAAATTTTCTAATATTGGAGCAAAATATGCAAAATATTAGCGGCTTACCTCGGGACAGTAAACATTCAAATATAAACAATCTTCGGATCCAATAATATCATGGGCGAACAACGAGTATTGTATGCAATCGTCTTTTTCATGTTTTGCATGTAATATTCCCGTCCATCTGGGAATTGGTTGAGGAGGCTGAAATTTTAATTTAATGAAATTCACTTCCGAATATCTTCGGCAATATATTTTTTAAAAATCAGGCTTCCAAAATATTCTTCAACAATTTGTAAAAAAAGACAAAATAAAACGTACCTCACCTGAAAACGTAACAATCCGACAGGTGGTTGGGCGTAGGGAATGCCGCAAAATTTGATATATTCATATTCCGAATACACAGAAGTAGCTCTGGTACCGAGTATTTTACCATTTGGTATTGAAACCAAAAGATCCTCCATTCTGAGAACGTATCAATTCAAATCCGAATCCAGTTCAAGAAAAAGACATCCTTCTATTGAAAAAAAAAACAGAGAAAGTTGATTGTAGTAAAAAAGGTGACTTGTTCGAAATTTCTTATCAAATTTTATGGCCCGACCAAGGTTCTCAATAATGTATTTTTTGGAATCACTTCTTTGAATTATATCGTTTGCTATTTTATCGGAAACTTGGTATGATGAGGTGCAAGGGAAAGGGTAAAATAAGTGACTTTTTCGATGCAAAAAATGTCAAAAAATTGATCATGATCAATGATCAATTTTGAACTCTACTTTTATGACGTCATAAGAAGTTCGCCCCTAATAATTTTTACCAGGAAAAAATGACGATAAAAATTATCTAATAGTACTTCCTTCGTCGCGTATTTGCGTAGTACGTTTCAATGCTTTTTATGACTTGAGACACGTTTGTATTTGTTTGAAGTAGGCTCATATCAATAGTAATATTATGTAATTTTTTCTTCGAAAAAAAAAGTTGGGCTATTCTTCGTGTCAATGTAATGTCAAAATTATACGGATCAGGTAGAATTTTTTCAAATTTTGAAATCTCCACTAAGTAATAGGTATTTATTGAATTAAATTTTGTAAGAAAAAAGACCTAGAATATAGTTTCTAATCGATGAGCAGGGCAAAAATTTGGGAAATCAAATTTCTAGAAGAAAATGAACCACCTTAAGCAATGGAGCTGCAGAGCCTTCACAATTCAAAAACAGGCGAATTGAAACTTTTATTTTACCTCAGTAAACTGTCTTCAATCTCGAAAACTCATCTGTCTCAAGAACGAAATTTGATACAGTAGCAATCAATCTCCGATTCATATATGAACTCTGAAAATAAAACATTCGAAAATTAGACATAAGCTCGTCTTTACGACAAATCGAACATAATTAATAAAATCTAAATGGATATCCATTCAATTAGAATCATTCATAACAAAACATACGGTTACATATTTCAGCTTCATTTCAGACACCAGAGATTCCACATTCAGCTTTCCGCACGCACGAATAGCATCGAAATATTGGGAATTAGATGAGTAATTAAATCTATCGAAGGACGCACAAGCAATTTAATTTCAATGCAATACAGAAAAATAACGATAATTTTACAGGCAACACATAATACCACCTTCATCTGCACCGGATCATAAAATTCATTAAAGTGACAACACATCATTCATTCACTCAAATCATAGAATAATATTTCAATAATAAATTGGTAAAAAACACATTCACTCACTTCGCGAAGACCATCAGCAGTATCATTTTAGTCAGTATCATTATCACAGACAATTTCCTTCACCAGGATCACTTATGTACAATTACATACACAATCGTAATCATTCAACCATGTAGCATTTTAATTATCGAAGAAAAAATACACATGCGGCAATTTAAATTTTTAATTCGGAAGCTTCCGATTATTCAAGTATTAAAAATAAAATAATATAATCATGTATTCAGCTTTCAGGCATACATCATTCGGATTCAACGCAAATGATTTCACCAGCATCACCACTTCAGCGGCGCGATACAAATACGTACACAAATGAGGAAGAAAAATATACATTAACATGGGCGTATTTTCCATCAAAGCGATATTTTAATTATTCTAGGTTTTTAAATCGTAAATTCGTAGCTAATAATATTTCGCGTCCTCAAACAAACACAGTCACAATGCATTCAAATTATACACAAAAATCCCTCTACGTGGTAACTCTCGAAACGAATAAAAATATTATATACTATCAAAATATAACGAAGGTGATACATACTTTCGCAAACGTATATTACCACAGAGGGATGGATATTGGGTACGTATTTTACATGTAATTTTTTCTCCGGGTGAAATATCCATTAGCTGTGTTTCCCACAGGTTTGTTAAAATTGCTAGTCGTGGGCCTGCTATTCGCGTATCCGCTGTTCCACCAATTTTCACGAAACTGGGTGCCAGTTGGGTATCCGGTGTTGTATTGGCGAGATGGTGAACTACCGCTAGGCAGAGGTGTTGGGTAATTAGTGGTAATCGGTTGTTGAGGAGGAACTGGTGGTGGCTGAGTGGTAGAATTATTGCTATTCATCAATTCCCAACTGGCTTGGTTCAAGGCAGCTATCAAAGCCGGGTTTAGATTACCTGAAATTGGACAGTTTTAGATTACATTGGACGCTGAAAATGTGTATAAAAGGGTAACCGTACCTAATGCATTTAGTAACCCGGAGGTTATATTTTGTTGAGGGTTTTGTTGAAAATTTTGATTTTCGAAGTTTGGACTACTCCACGATTTATCTTTGCGAACGTTTTTATTCGGAGGTGAATAAAAGCCTTCGTTGTTGAAACCATCGGTTGAACTAGCCCTAGAGTTATTTTTCGGAGCTGCTCCGCCAATATGAACAGAGACACCTTTGATAATATGATCTTCTCCTAATAATGATTGAGCTACTTGTACGTCTAAGAATGTTACGAATGCGAATGCCCTAAATGGCTTTGGTATAAAGATATCGATAACTTCGCCGAATTTTGAAAAATATTGGAGTAGATCTTCTGCCGTTATGTCTTCGGTTACTCGACCGACGAATATCTTTGAAGATGGTACCGAACCTTCCTGTGTAACATAGAGAATAATCGATTAAAATACACGAAGAATCTCTCATATTTGATTTACGAACTCACAAATACCTGAGATATAGGAATCCTAACCGTAACTACTCTATTATCGATTTTATGTTTGGCCGAAAGTGCTCGTACTTGTGATTCGTAATTGGCAAAACGAATAAAACCGTAACCTTTGGATTGACCAGTTTTTGAATCTTTTTTGATCTATTATCATAAATCAAAAGTTAAAACTATTACGATATAGATTTGAAAAATAATATATTGAGAATTTACTTACCATCGCCATTAATAATTCTCCGAATTGTTCAAAATACGTCCTCAAACGATGTTCCGATAAATCCCACGGTATTCCGAGAACAATCAGATCAGTACACTTCATACAATATATACGTTTAGTTTTCGCCACCAAGTTATCATTGTTATCGTCAGATTTCCTCTTATTTTCTAAACAAAACGAAATAATTATACTGCATCACGAGTATCACTGCAATAAGATATTCATCAAGAATGTACCTTTCAGAAACACACAATAATATACCGTATCACCCCACGATTCTTCAGGAGGGTGAAATTTTACATCGGCGAGTCGAACTCCACGAAATGTGTTTGATTCGGTGCGAAATTTCAATCCGCTCGTACCCGGAAATTGTGCCGTCAAGGTTGATAAAAGCAACGTACCATCTTCCTCTAGTGGCAGTTCAATCGGTTCTTCGCCCTCATCTTCGGCAACTTTCAAGTAACACCCCATCACTGCTGAAAATAATCAAAACTGAAAGTTATGACGAGTAGAATCGTAGAGAATTTTAGAGAAATCAGGATCTTACCGTCGGGATGTGAGAGCAGCAAAGCAAACCGAAGGGCGCTGAGTAACCAAAGTATTACAATTGGAAATCAACTATTTCAGCTTTTAATTTCTTTGTCAATTAACTATTAAAAGATATTAAAAATTCTCTTCGTAGTCCTAAAAAACGAAAAACAAGAAAAAAATTTAATTTTGTTTGTTCCTCTTTACCCCCCACCTATAATCATAAAAAATTGTTGTAATTTTTTTTGGCTTGATAGTGATATGTTTCGAACCAGAACCATCAATGATGTTGACATTAAAAAAATAACTTTTTCGGTCGGGTATTTTTGAATTTTATAAACGGTAACACTGATTTCAAAATTATTCAACGTTTTTTTTGATTTTTTGTTGCGTCAGTCTTGTGTAGACTTTCGCGTTTCGCGCTAATTTACGTGTTTCTATTTTTGTGATCTGGAGTTATTCTATTTCGTGGAATATTTTAAGATTAATTAATGTATGTAGTAATTAATCGCTTATTTGGAATGTTTTGGAATATTTTGTGAAACAAAGATCCCGTCAAGTCACGAAGAAAATGTACTATGCATGTGCAATTCATGGCTCTTTCGTCTGTCATCACAGCGTCCGTTATCAAGAATGGACGTCGATGGTCAATGTTAATAAGTGAACAGAAATCAGAAAATTCTGAATCTCTCATCAAGTACCTACGGAAGAAATAATTATTCAATGATGTCAGTCATAAAGTTGATGTAAGTTCGAGACGCGATTCATTCTACAATAGTTGAAGTGTTTCGAGTATTCCGAATTACGTCGTAATTGCTTATTGTGTAATGTATATGCGGTGTTGTGTTTCTGCCATCAATATTTTCTCGAGGTACGGACATGAGGTGTCGCGAATTTCGACGTTACATAATAATCTAGAAAATGTTCGTGTTATTTGTTCGTTACCTATATGCAGTCGTAAAAATAGTCAACGAGTAATGTGGTAGAATATTCTTGTACCCATTGGAATGCTCCGAGTTGAAGATAACCTGCACCTCGTAAGTAACAGAAATATTATATGTTCATTGTTTTCATTATCTTGTTACGAGAAGATCTAATAAAAAATATCCTTAAATCTAAGAACACACCGAACTATTCTTTGTTTTAAATAATATGTATCTGTGTTGTGGTGCTTCTCATTTGTTTTGTTTACGTTCTTGTTTAAATTACGTTCTGTTGCAAGTTTCATGTTTATGTTTCGTTACGAGAATAATCTGAATATTCACAAGTAAGTTGTTCCACTCATGTAATTCAATCAAATGGGTAAGTGAAATGAGCGAAAACACAATTTTAATAACCAAAATGTATCTTTTCTGTTTATAATGTTGAAATTGCTACCTATTGTTTTTGTGTAAGAAGGTTCTTTTCATACAACAACCAACAGATTCAAAATATTTTTGGCCACCAAAAAGAATTGAGAACATCGATCTTTTATCAGAATTGATCCGAAACGAAGCTGTGTTTGTGTTGGTTTGCCGTTATCTACCAGCGACAAGTGTCCTAATGATCCTGAGATGAAAATTGACTTGTATTTAATTGCAGGTTGGTTATTTTTCATATTAGAAATTAGATATAAGTTTAAGTACCTATTTCATATTATATTACACCATTATTTTGACGTGTATAGCTGTATTGATTTTTTGCAGCTCACACTGTCGCATTTACCAGCTGCGTGTCGATTATTTATCTCGAATGCGACAGAGCAAAAAAATATATGTTCATCCGTTATGAATGTAAAGTGCCAATTTCTACCGACTCAGAATCATTGTTCAACGATACTTTACTGAGGCTTCCCAGAGACATTTCTAACTCAACAGTTGTGAGTGCCGAGTAGATACCTACATTTTTTCCAGATCATTTTTTCATCTTATTAATCTTATCACACTTTTTTTTCTGCTACAGGAATTAGAAATTTTTGGATACGTAGGAGAAGATGATACATTGTTTGAAACACGTCTACCACTTGAAATAGACAGTATTGATATGTTTACGCGTATGCCTTTGTTGAAATTATTAGCCATCTACGCTAATAAATTAGAAGTATCTAACAATTCAGACCTTCGTTTCGATCAATTCGAACTATTGAAAAATGAATTATTCAATTTGAAAAGCTTGAATGGTTTAGCAATCTCTGTGATCGAACCAACTTTTGAACAGAATACAAGTAACAATCGTTGGGTGCTACCGGAAAATTTGAGAAGTTTTGGTGTCGAAGGAGTCGTAGAAGAGTTTGATCTTCGTGAATGTTCCGAATTAGCCAAATTATCGGTGCGTTTGAGCACCATGACCAAATTACCTCCTTTGTATTATCCTCCTCCTCCTATCAAAGTGTTACGCTTTGACGGATGCCCTTTGAACGAATTGACCGTCGACGATATTGCTGTGTTTTGTTTTCTGGAAAATCTCACCATTACTTCTTTGGATGCGCCGTATAATGTCGATATTGAAGAATGCGAGTGTATTCGACTACGTCAGTGGATAGATAAGTTGACGAATTGGAAACGGTTGAGATTTTTCGGCGCTTTACCTTGTGCTGATCGTAAGAAACCTAGTGAGTACGAAATATAGAGATGAGGTAGAGATTTCAATCAGTATTTTATTGATTTTTTGGATAAGAGTAGCGCTTTTGAAGGCATACTTTTGATGAAAGTACATATAAGGAAAGTGGTACGAGTTTTATGAATTTTAATAAAGTGTGATTTTTGTTTCAGCGAAATTATGTCCAAATAGTAGTTTAAAAAATGCGATGCGTCTACGAAAAAATTGCTTTGGAAAATTTGGACTTGTTATTCTTTACATAGGTATGGCCATCGCTCTGTTACCTGTGGTGTTTGTTTCTATCGTGACTATTCGTTGGTTTAGGAAAATGTATGGAAACCCACATAAACCACACAGTTATGCGAATTCTGTGACTGAGCCGGAAATGGAAACTGTATCGGATTAGGCACTTGTAGAAGAAATGGCATGAGTTCTAGGAGAACTTTTGATTCAGGAATATTTTTTTATGGTGTTGATTCGAAAGGTTGGATCAAACCAAGCCTTTGAACAAGGAAAGTAGATAGCTAGATACATATAATTTTTTTAAATTATGGAATTCCAAATTTGAAAATGTTTGTGAAAACGAAGTTATTTTGGTGATATGTCATTTTAGATTTAAATTTCGTTTATATTTTTTCATTGAAATTTGAAAAAAAAAAATCAGGGAGATTTTATGAGATTTTTATATATTTTTTTGTTTTCGTATTATTATTCGAATATTCGAAGATAACGACACGCATATAAAATTCAGATATAAATAGGTTGCCATGTTTTTTGAGAGTAGGGAACCTAAATAACCTTAATAATATGATTCAATATCGGTATCATCTTCAAGTGCCTCATCCTCTTCTGAATTATTCTCAACTAATTCTGTACGATATGAAACAGTTGCATTGGTATTATTTCTACCCAGCATCTCAACCTCTTCTGAACAATTTCGCGGTATTTCCAGGGCATATGTATTGAATTCATTGGTATCATCTCCACCAAACATCCCAACTTTTTCTGAACAAAGTTCAACTATTTCGATGGCGTATGCATCAGGATCTTTTATATAAGCGATTCCCAAGCTTCTACTTTTATTTTGCTCTCCTACAAATGGCACGTTTAATTTCTTAAATCGTTCGCAAGCCTCTTTCAAATTTGGCACAATGATGGAGATATGTGGTATATCTCTAGGATCCGCATAATATCTCATTTCTAACGACAAAGTTCTGTAGTATTTATGTTTATCGTTGCCCCAATCGTGGATTAATTCCAAAGTGCCTTGATTCTTCGAAAGCATCCAATTCGTTGTGTTGTTGACATCTCCAGTGGGAGAAGTTTCGTTTGTGTTTTCATATCCCAGAAAATATAATGAAAAATTCAATCTTGTGGAATCTATTTTATCGAGTAAGCTCATGCCTAAGATTTGATTGTAAAATTTTAAGCTTTTTTGGGGGTTCTTGATTTTGTACCTGGTCTGATGGAAGAAGAATCCGTTGGTTGATGGATCTTTCGATGACATGATGCTTTTAGCTTCCTCATAAGTTAATGCTGCTGACCATTCTTCTGACTTTTCTTCGTTTGAGAATGATAAATCTGCTTCTTCTGGATTGGGCATAGAATAATAAAATATGATAATTGTTAATATTGAGGCTGTGAAATATTGTTGGAAGAGAATGAATTTGTGTTTGATGAAGAGCAAAATATGATGGGGTTGGAATGCTATTCGCCTTGAAAAATTAAAAACGTTATGAGAATTATAGAAATAATTTCCAAGTGAACTTTTTTTTAAAAAATTCCAGATCGAGTCTAGTCTAAAATTAAAGATTTAATCCACAAAATTTTTATTTTTCAGCCATTGTGATTAATGACTGTTTTTCCAAAACTCCTCTTCTCAGAAAAATAAAAGACGGTCTCAATTGATCATTGAAACAATAGCTCTGGATTTTTGGGTTCTTTAGTAGGAAATAACTATATTTTAGAAAAGGGCTTTCATTGAATGTTGTGTTTGCTAAAGAAACAGCTGTCAAAAATTGAAGTTGGGGTTTGGTTCGTTTTTGAAAAATCATTTTTTGTTTCATTTTTTTAAGTTACTTGATTTTTGAAGTGAGTATAACTGCTACCTACCTACAGATATTTTTTCATTTGTCTGTGTTGATAGTTTTTCCAAACTTTCTTTCTTTTTTAATCAGACATCAGAATTCAATGGAAAAAATTGAATTTTGAGTGTTTTATTGAAATAATAATAATAATAATAAAAAGATGTATTTTATTTTTTTTAGGGCCTGAGTCAGGAACCTCTTTTTTTTTAGTAGCAAATTGCTCCTGGAAAATCACTCTTCTTCTTGATTGATTCTATTCACAATCGCAAATATCTACAAGTGATTACTTTATCTTTAAAGATAGGTAGAGTTTGAATTTTCTTTCATTTTAAAATTAATCGAACTTCAAAAATCCACTCATTATTCCAAAAATATATTAATCATTGAAATTACATTTCACTTGAGTAATTTTATTTTGAAATCTACCAGTCTAACCTCTAATTTCACTATTTTTATTTACCTATTCAGCATTGAACTTCTTAAAAGAAAGATTATTCGACAATATTTCAATCCAATAACCGTCGGGATCTTTCACAAAAGCGATTCCTTTAATTTGACCATCGTCAGGTTTTTTAACAAACTCGACTTTATATTTTTCAAATCGTTTACAAGCTTTGTCAACATCAGGAACCACTATACCGATATGTCCGTATCCTTGAGGATCCGAATTACCATTATGATATGCACAAGTGGTATTATTTTCGGTGCCCCAGTTATGAGTTAATTCCAAAGTACCCTTTTTCGACAACGCCCATTTCATTTTTTCGTCGATATTTCCTGCGGGAATTTCGTCGACATTTTCATATCCCAGAAAATACAAAGTGAATTTCATTTTTGGGAAATCAACTTTGGCGAGTAAATTCATTCCTAATACTTGGCCGTAGAATTTCAAGCTGACTTTGGGGTCTTTGATCCTGTACATGGTTTGTTGGAAATAGAATCCCGATGTGGACGAATCGTTTGAAGTCGTGAGAGATTTTGCTTCTTCGTAGGTTAATACTGAAGATGGTTCGAATATGTAATTGGAATGTTGAACGGTTGAAGATTATAATTTGATATTAATTTTAAAATGAATATTTTGACGTACCTACCTGATGATGATACATGTCTTGCTGTGATGCTGAATAGACTCAAAAAAATGTATGCTAAAATCATCTTGAATTAAGGTATTTTCAAAAAAAAAAAATACTGTGAGAATAGCTTTTATTCGATTTGAAACCGCTTTCGAGATGAACGAAATGAAAATTTTTCATTGATAAATTTTTATCTATGCTGATAATGTAAGATTTTTATGATAGGCAGTTTGTATTATCAATCCCTCCTCTTGTTTTCCTAAAAATCATCAAGAATAATTTGATTGAATTTTACAAAGATGAAGGTGAAGATCAGTTTTTTTTTTTATCAAAATGATTTTACTATTATACCTAGTTCAATTTTTATAGCAATTTTTTTCAGTTTTTCTTTTTTGGTAAATTTTTTTTAGGAAGCACTGACTCAGTTATGAAAAACGTATTATACAAAATGATATGAAACGAGTTTGTTACGATCTAAATTCGACATTGACTCCAATATTTTCAATTTTCTAAAAAAATTTTCAGAGTTGAATTTTTATTGATTTATTATCAATAGTCTAAAAATTAATTTTTTCCTTGGATTCTTTTTTAAAAATGATTTTCTATAATCATATCGATTTTTTCTTGACATTTTCCTTTAAAATTTTTTAATCACTATTTTTTTTCAAATATCTCATTCAACTTCAAAATTTTCCCCCAATTTTTTTCAGTTCAATTTTTCTCGACTTTTATGTTTTCAATTTTTTTTTTCAATTTCTAAATATTCAAGTGGAAGTAAATTGTTGGTTGCAAAAACTCAAGTGTCTATTTTTTTTAAAATTGTTTTATTTATTTTTGGCTTGAATTATGAATCTGATAACTTTTTGATGACTTTTTATAACAATTTTTGCCATAAAAATTTTTTTTTTCGGATACTTATTGGGTAAATCAGAGCAAATAATTTCTATTCTGTTTTTAAGATTTTAATAAAATTAGATTCTTAGAAATTAAAATTTTTGCAGTCGTAATGAAGAAAATATTCTGTATTATTATATTAGGTAAGCATTTGGGTACTGATCATCTAAGTTAAAAAAATTCAAAATTATATCCATTTTGCATTGAAAATTGAATTATTTAGGGATAACGATTGCTTGTACAAGTTGTGAAATAATTTACCAACAATTCGATTGCCGCAGCTACGTTATTCTAGGGAAAGTATATTCTGATTGTTTTGGATCAGCTGAAAAATTAACGCTTCCTGAATCTGTTCCCAGAAACGTGCAAGTGAGTGCATCTGCAATTCTGCATTGTATACGTTCAAAAAATTAATATCTCGCTGATTTTTTTCACCGAACACTTGCATATCGTCAAAATCTGATTTTAGGAATTGCATATGGAAGCTTTCGATAAATCATCGATCGTTATCAAGAATATTGATATGTTTAATCGATTCGCTAACTTATCCGTTTTGGATATTCGTACTGGAAAAAGTTTTTTCATAGATGAAAATTTACAAAAACCAGATCAGCAGGAACGCTTGAGAAAAAATTTATTCGATTTGCCAAATTTGGAAAAGTTGATCATTCAGTACGAAGAGTTCAACGAGGAAAACAACTCGTGGGTGTTGCCGCCAAAACTGAAAGAGCTTCATTTACACCATAGCGTGTTCGAATTCGATATTTTCCCTTGCACTGTGCTCGAAATACTAATGTTTACTAATAATAAATTGAAGCGAATA
This sequence comes from Pseudococcus jackbeardsleyi, assembly GCA_038380155.1. NCBI lineage: Eukaryota > Metazoa > Arthropoda > Insecta > Hemiptera > Pseudococcidae > Pseudococcus > Pseudococcus jackbeardsleyi. Next base: position 6,642,148 of record CM076240.1, read on the forward strand.
CCTCGTCTGCGTGATCCTCCGCCTCCTCTGAAAGTATTATCGTTATCGTTGGGAAATTCGTTGGATGAGTTCACGGTTGAAGATATAGCTCCATTGTGTAAATTGCAACGTTTGGAGTTGGTTATGCATGCTTCTGGAGAAGAAAGTAAAAAAGGATGCGAATGTTATAGGTTACAAGAGTGGATCACCGATTTAAAATTGGAAGCTGGAAAATCTGAAGATGAGTTTTCGTTCTCGTCCGAAGTGTATTTGTATTGTCCCAAAAATTATGGTGGAAAATTTATTAATTTGGTTCAAATTTGATTATGAATATTTAATTGAGTGTTTTTAATGTGTATAGCTGCAGATTGTTGGAATTACACGCTGGATGATGCGAGGAAAAAAAGAGACCAATGTTTGTGGAGTAATTATGGTATTATACCTAAATCAGTGAAAAGAGGTTTGATTGTACTCTTATTGGTAACTGTTGTGATTGCTGTGTTTATGATATCATATGGTCTTCATTGTTTTGGATCTAGATCTAAGCCGAGTAAGTTCATCAGAATGGACAGAGCAGAATGTTATTTTGACCTTAAATCCTAAGTTGACATTTACGGACGAGAGAGGGGCTTTCAAAACATCAAGCGAAATATCGAAATTCATGTGTTTTGAAGTCCTGGATTTATTTTTTGAGGTCGTTTCGACAGCAAACCTAAAAAAATTTTCTTGGACTAGTTAGTGGGATCAGAATATTGAGAATTTTTTCATTTTATTGAGTGTAGTATCAAAATTTTAGTTTCATCATTTCTTGAATCCATTTTTAATGTTATTTTGATTTCAAAATTAAAAGTCAACCTTTGACAGTGGTAGTAAAATCAGAATATTTTTTTTTGTCTTGCTAAGAAAAGTATCGAAATCCATTTCCTTGACTTCCTTGAATTCATTTCTTAAGTTATCTATTTCTAACCATATTTTTAATTCCCAAGGAATGGATTCCTCTTTCATCTACTTGATTATAAAAATGCGCTTAAAAAATTAATTTGGTAATTTTTAAAAATAATAATCTCATATTTTCCTAGAGTTTTTTGCTTCATTTTTTTTCAAATAATAGGTCAATAAAAGCAGATTTTGTCGAGATCAAAATACATTGATTCAAGCACCTCTCTCTGTGTTGAAAATTTTCAGTTTGATTCCTTTCCTTTTCGTACATCCTTGCAAATTGACTTCTGGGTTTGTGATTGAGATAGGATCAAAAATGGATTCTAAAAAATTGAAAACATCGCAATCGTGATTCTGCATTCGAAGAAATTGGAAATTTTCTATTCTAAATCCACTTCTCTGGCTCTTGAAAGTCTATTTTTTAAAAAGTAACCCTTGAAATGAATCCAGGAACTTTGAGATTTTCTGCTGAGTCATTTTAAAACAAGGTGCTACAGGTCGCCAAAGTCGCGAAATTGACCCAAAATTCATAGTCGCGAATTTTCCCCGATCATTTAAATTTTTTGCTTTGTACAAAGAAAAAAATGAAAAAATTTTAGCCTTTTGAGCACTTCTTCCAAAAAATTTTGCTATTATCAAATTATAAATTTCCCCCTTTTACATTCTGGACATTTGAACATGTTGAAGCGAAAAAAGTATTCGATAGATATATCGGAATTTTCAATGAATTTTCGATTGTTTTGAAAAAAGGGGCATCATGCTCATCCTTTTGCTAAAAATTTTTAAAAATTCAGAAAGAAAACTCATTTGAAAAATCATTTTTTGAAAATTTTAGTGATGAATTGTATTTTTTTAAATATTTGTATGTACCTCCCAAACTGTACATTGTGAGGTTTTTTCGGGGAAAGGGTGGGGTGGGCCAAATTTAGACGTAGATATCATGGAAAAAATTGAGAAAAGATCGCGAATTTTGAATCTGTAGACACCCTGTAAAACTTTTTTGTTTTTTGCTCTATTTTTTGTCTCATTATTCGATTTAGTTTTCGTCATAAGACTGGAAAAAAATTCAAAATTATTTCCAATTCAAAAAAATAATATTGGTTGGTGCCTTGATAAACGTTTGAAAAATCAATTTGGTACGTTTTGCTTGTTTCAGATGTTTTTAATAAAAATACTGGCGTTTGATGAATATTGTTTGTAAGGGTTAGCTGTCGGTCAAGATGTTGAATGTATCAGTTGAAAATACCTACTTGGACAGAAATTTTTTAAGCTAATCTAATAAAAATTCTGTTACTTTAAGGAAAAAAAACTACATTTTATTTAAGCTTATGAAATTGGTTTGAATTTCACTCATTTCAGTTGACGAATTTATTGATAAATTTAAATGATTATTATAGGTATATAGATGATTAAATGGCAACATTTTAATCATTGGGATATTGGTGAATAATTTTATACTTTTAGTCAGTTTTATTATTATCGCAAGTAAAATGAAAATTTTCTTGAAAAGGATGAACTTCAGTGAAAGAGCATTCTTGTTGTTTTTCAACAAAGAAAGTTTTCTAGTTAGAAAAGAAACTGATTTTTGCTCAAAAAAGGTGACAAAAAATAAAGAACGCCCTTGCAAAAAATAATGTAATTTTTTGAGGGGATTTGGAGGGAATGATGAATGAAGAAATAATTGTGACAAATAATATTTGGCTGAGCTTTTTATTTTTCATGAAATGTTCATTAATCAAATTGTGAAAATAGTGATAAAAAAAATTGATAAAAGCATATGTACTTAATTGATAAATTTTAAAGAAATGTCGACGTGTTCTATCAAAAACTTCAGTATATTTTCTTTTGATGAATAAGTTGAAATAAATTTGAAATTATAGAATTATATACTGCAATGAGGAAATATTTCTTCATAAAAAGTGTCATAAATCTGTACTTATTCACGTGTAAGTGTATAGGTAAAATTATCAATTTTTTTCTCGATTCATTACTGACTATAAACAAATAACATTCAAGTTTGCATAGGATTAGCACCGCAGGAGAAATATTTCAATTGTACGCCCCCGTTCCGTAAAACTTTTGACGATTACGAATTTACTGTTGTTTCGTGTAAATCTGATTCAAACGAAACTCTGCCACTTCCTCAGAATATTTACAAAAAAACGAACGTTAGTAGAAATTTGTAGAATAATACGATTTACAGTTATCAATTTTTTTTGGAATTTTTATTTCAAGTGTACTCAAATTTCTTGGTTCATAGCTATGTATGAAATGATGTCTTAATATTTCCTAGAAATTTGAAAAATTCCTATTTTTAAACTCTTCAAAGTAGATTATTACAAAATTCCGATTAATTCTAATTCGTATGATTTTTTTTTTTTTCATTACAGCGTCTAATAATAAATTCTTCGTTGTATGGTGCTTTAATGATCAAAGACGCTGATACATTCAAACGTTTCTCGAATTTGGAGGCAATTCAATTTATAACGAGAACAGGGCTAGAAATTTCTAAAAGTCTCCAACATGACGAAGTGGAACAACTGAGATACGAGTTATTCAATGTTTCAACTTTATCAGCTTTGGTTATCGATTATATAGAATTCAATTCGAAAAATCATCAGTGGATTTTACCCAAATCGTTGAAAATATTTCGAATATCCAATTCGGTATTGGAGTATGACCTCAGTAGATGTTCTCAATTGGAGTCATTATTTATAACTCGAAGTAAATTGAACAAAATGCCAATTCTTTCAAATCCTTCGCCACCGTTGATAAATTTGGATCTGAGTGAAAATCCTTTACGTGAATTCGGAGCGAATGATTTAGCAGGATTTTGCAATTTACGGCATTTCGCTTTGGTACAAGCTGATTTGGAGTATTGCGAATGTGTCGTATTATTTGAATGGATCAAGAGAAATTTCGAAGTCGTGGAAGAATTTAAATTCGGTGGTATTTTGGAGTGTGATTTCGTCGATGGTGAGAGAGTAAATCCAAGGATCCAACCTACATTTTTAATAAATCGAAATAGTAAATTATGAAATTACCAATTACAGATTCTAATTGCTCCAATGATCCCTTCAAGGAAGCTGAACTTTTAGTGGGGAAATGCCTTTATAAAGGTGTATGGGATGTGATTCTACATATTATTAGCATCATCGCATTAATCGTAGTTTCCATTTCGGCTGGTCTTATGATTGTGCACTCATGTATCAAGCTGATGAAACGTAATGAATCTAGTGTAGAATGATCATCTTGTTTGTATTCGCGAAGAATTGATTTTCTAAGGAATTGGGAATCGGAAATAGCCATATCGATGAGTGAAGAGCTCCATTTGGGTCGATGAGTTTTAGTCAGAATGTTGAAATGTGATTTTATTTGTTCTGTGTCTGTTGATTTTTTGAAAAATTGAATCCTTTTTGTTCAATTTAAAATGTTGAAATATTATAATGGTCGGTTATTTCAAGACATTCGAAAGTCTACTTTGAAATCTACAATAAATATTTTGGGCTTTTATGAAAATATTGACATTTTATTTTTTCCATCCACATCGTGATTTTTCTCTTCATTTACAAATCAATTTTCAAAAATGTCAAAAAAATAGAAACTTGATTTTTGAATTTTATTTTAGGACTATTCCATACTAAAACGGACAAAAAAGTTTGCAGGGTTCGAAAGAGAATTGACAGGAAATTCAAAATCGATAATAAGATTTTGAAAAGCTTGAAGTTGAACTTTGGTAGTGAAAGCTCATCTTTCACGATGATCGCAATAGATGAAAGCTACCATTTGAAAATCTGAAAAAATTACAGTGAGAGTAACCCTTTTTACCTAAATGGTAGGCTGAGGGGCACCGAGGAGTCAAATCTAAAAAATAAGTAAATATTCGAACTTAATGTCCACAAATATCCACGTTATTGCAACTACCTAACAAACAACTGATTGAACGTTACTTTCCATTTTTTCGAATTTTGACCCTACGGGGGGGGGGGGTCAAAGGGATCAAATGAAAAAAACAATCACATATTTGAAATCAGCGCCTTCCAATTAAAAAAAATCGATGTGCTGCTTTACTTTTTCGATTTTTTTGAATTTTGGTCAAAATTGTGGACCCCTGTACCCCTTAAGGGTCTAGGGATCATTCCTTCTCGAAAATTTGTTGGTTAAAAAATAGGTAAAAAGGGATACTCACTGTAATAGGCACACGGAAAAAACAGAAGTTACGAAAATGAATACATTTTACCCCAAAAATAATAAATTTTATCAAAAAAAAGATAGATTTTATCAAAAAAAATTAATAAATTTTACCAAAATGATAAACTTTAATCAAAAAATAATAAAATGTATTCAAAAAAAGATAATAACGTGTTTCAATTCACAAAATAGGTGAAATTTGTTCTAAAAAATAATATTTATTATCATTTGTCAAAAAAATGAATAAATTTTACCAAAAAGAATAAATTTTATTCAAAAAAATGATAAATTTTACCTATTTTGAGAATTGGGACACGTTATTATTTTTTTGGATAAATTTTATTATATTTTTTTTTTCAGTGAACTTCGAGCTTTTCAAGATATGATTATCGGTTTTGAATCTCCTATCAATTTTCTTTTGGACCCTATGAACAAATTTCCCTCCAAAGTTGGGTTATTAGGCAAAATATTAATTGCCTAAAAATTATACGAGGCCCACATCTCCAGCTTCCTTGAGACTTAGAAGGGAAATGATCGTGGATTTATGAATGGACCAAAGCCAAACCAAAGCGACATTTATTGGTGCATGGAATAGACTTTTAAATAAATATTTGGCCTTGAAATGAAAATCCGAAAGATTTGAAAGTGTGACCCTTATCAGTTGGCATCCAACCCAATACAAAGTGAAGAAAATTCTGAAGTATTTTTCAAATTTCCATGATGTCAATAATATTTTTTGTTGAATCGATTGCATATTTCGTGGATTGAATCAATACCCAATAATATGAACAATTTGCCATGAAACGTGAAATTCATTCTATCATTGGTAAGCTAATTTGCGTGACATTGATTTTATTACTTGAATTATTCCATTGATAATTATTTTGATGAAAGATTATTTAGCTGCTGTGCTGTTTTGTATCAGATCATTATCATCATTACCGGCCACTCTCGAATGTGATAATTCCTCCAAAGAGTATTTCGATAGAAAAATAATTTTCTGCAATTCATCACTAACCACGTCAAGCGTGCAATTACCAGTAAATCTTTCAAGGGATGTTGAGGTCGGTGCCTTTTGTCGTTTTGAAAATTAATTTATTGTTTTGTTGCTCATTAGTCATCTCGCTGTTTTAGTATTTGCGCGTAGAAACGCAAAATGATTCGACGTTATTCATCTCCGAATTGAATGTATTTTCAAATTTTTCTTCGCTAGTAGGATTGGAAATCAAGGTCGGCAGAACTTTATTATTCTCAGAGCCGCTGCTCGATTTGGACATGAGAGAAACACTGAAAATCAAATTTTTCGATTTACCAAGATTGAAAATTCTAATAATGAAATACGTCTATTTTAACCATCAAAGAAAGTTCAATTTTGCATTACCCGCTTCTTTGGAAGAATTCACGCTGTTAAATTCTATGACAAATTTAGATGGACAGTTGAACGCAAATTTGCGTAAATTGAATCTTTCCGGGAATAAAATTAGTAAAATGCCCATCAGTAATGATGAATTATTTCATTTGAGATCGTTGGATTTGAGCTTTAATCCTTTGAATGAATTTACCGTCTATGATATAGCTCCATTTTGCAGTTTGAAATTTCTTAGAATTCAAGAATCCAGTATTGGAAAATGCGAATGTTTGAAATTACAGAAATTTGTTGAATTACTGGCAAAGAATGTCAAAAAGTTTAAATTTGAAGGCAGTTTACCGTGTAGCGATAATGTCAGTAGATCTGGTAAGTGGTGGAATGGTGTAGGTACTTGATTTTTTTCGGCAGTTCGGACGTTTTTGGTCTTACGAGGTTGTATTTTTTTTTCAGATCATAATTGTTCTCTCGATGTCGAGGATGCTTTGAATATGAGAAGGAAATGCATAGTTACGCTTATGAGACCGCATGCGTTTGATGCAGCTGATATTGGTATAATTTCCTTGCTGTTATTTGCATTTTGTGTGGGTTGTTGCGTGTTTTTGTTCAAGAATTTGGTGAATATAGATATTATTAATTTCTGATTTGTCTTTTCTGGTGCTTTCGTAATGAGGAATTTGTTTGGGTCGGATTGACCAAAAATCGTATGTGGGAAATCTCCTTTACTTCTGCTGAAATTGAAAATTCCTGAAAATATTGCAATAAAATCGCCATAAATCCAGAATAATGAAATGGGGGAAAAAAATTCAATTCTGAAATACTGCTAAATAGTTTTTAAATAAACTAGATTGTAGTAAAATTTGAATAAAAAAAATAATGAAAAAATAATAATTTTTTTCCATCAATGGGCACCATTGGAGGAAGGGTTAGATTTAAAATTATGGAGTTGAGACCAAATTCACCTTTTACTTCTCTTACTCTTTGAAAAATTTCCATTTTTTGAGAATTTTTTATTCCTCAATAATAAGAAGAGTGAGTCAAGTGAAAAAGTGCATGAGAGGTTCATCCTGAGTGCCTTCCTGCCCCCACCCTATCCGCGTACGAGCCAAAATTTATTGTTGTATTGTAATTTATGCTGGATAACAACTCGGGAGGTTCCTCTTTGCTGTCCTCTCCCGAAATCCGCCCGAAACTCCTAGAACACTCGTATGTTTAGTTTCATTGAAAGAAAATATGTGCTGGTGGGGTACGTTTGATTTTTTTCCCCAAATCCGCTCACATCTCAAGATAGAAATGTTCAAGTCCATAATATTCTAAGTCTTTTTTAACCAGCATAAAATTTTCTCAACGTTACTTTTTCCAACTCTGAAATTTTTTTCTAAAATTTATTCTGACTTGAATTTTTTTCTCAATTTTATTTACAACTCGAATTTTTCTGGCAATACGTTCATCTTTTTAGAACACCAATTTTTTTTCAAACGATTTTTCAATACAATTTTTTCTAAAAAAATTTTCAGCTTATCAAATTTTTCTCAAAATTTTATCAACTCCAAATTTTTTCCTTTTTCAGTGTTTTTCAGCTTCAAAATTTTAGAAAAAATTTGTGAGCTGGAAAAGATCGCATATGCGCATGCGCTCAAATGAACCTACATTAGATATAATTTATTTGTGGTTATCAATCGTTAAGAAAACTTAATTCAAATCTTTACTCGAAACGAGTCGAAATGATTGTTGTTTGTTTTTACGCCGATTCTTTGATTACGATATTTTTTATTCACAATCGTCAAATTTTTCTTCAATTTTTTTAAACTCTCGAAAAAACCCTCTGATTTTTCACAAGCCATCGAAAATGACTGGTAAGATTTGAATTACCTAATTTGTGGGTTTAAATTTCTTTTAAATTCGAAATATTTCTTCATCATTGATCCCTACGTCTGATTTTCCCATCTAATTCTTTCAGATACAGCAGAAATCATAGAATTGAACAATTTCGAGAAAGAATTCTTTCAATGTTTGAACAACCTACGTCAAGAAGATCTATTCTGCGACGTGCGTTTCAACATAAATGGTAAAATTTTCGCATGCCATAAACTTCTCCTGGTCTCGATATCGCCCTACTTCCGCACCATGTTCAATGGAAATTTTAAAGAGAGTAATTCGGATATTGTGACGTTGAATGAAATCGATACCGCCGCATTTGAGGATATTTTAAACGCCGTGTACACCTCTAATATTCGTTTAATTCCGAGTAACGTTTATTCCATCCTACGAGCCAGTCACTTGATGCAGCTGGAAATGATCCAGACGACGTGCATTTCGTATATTTTGCAGAATCCGGAAATAAGCTATCTCGTAGATACTTGTTTATTCGCCCAAAACATCGAACAGCCGGAGTTGCATTTAGTTTGCGTCCAGATCATAGCCGAAGATATTTTGAATTACGGTAAAACCGATAGTTTTTTGAAAATACCCGTCGACGTGTTCGAATCGATTTTGTCACAGTGCGATATCAAAGATTACGAAGAAGAGGCGGTGTTGCTCTTGATTTTAAAATGGAGTAAGCACAACGAGGCGAATCGTTACGATATGCAGACTCTGCTCGAAACAGCCAGATTGAAAACCATCAAGTATATTAGCTCTCCTATCATGGTCGAATTGATGGTCTCGTGTAGTAATATGTTCAACGAGAGTCAAACCGAGGTTCAAAAATTCGATCCAGATTCGTTATTCGATTTTAATCTCTATTTGCACACAGTCGACGTGAAAACTGGCCAAAAAGGAAGTATCGCTTTGAAAATGAACGATAATTTCGATAAATACGTCGTTTCTTCGTTCCATCCAATTACTTCGAATTGGGAATACGTCTGCAGAGTCGGTTCGACCATTTATTGCTTCGAACTGATGCCAGGAAAACATGTATTCTCGTGTTATGATACGGAAAATATCAGAACTATTTTGGAATCGCCGGATGATATGAGCGATTGCTACGAAATGGCCACGATGGGCAATTTGATTTACTTCTTGGGTAAGAGATTCGACGATTTCTACGTTTGGATTTACGATCACGTACAGAAAACTTGGCAAAATAAACGTAACAGAGCTACCGAAGATGAAGAAATCGAAGAAGAAGATTTCGGTTCAGAATTCGACGAAGATCTTTGCAATTATTATTACTCGTTCGCTGGTACTTTCAGTAATGGTGTTTTTTACGTAATTGCCAAAAGATCTGAGACAGGAAGTAAACGAGCTAATCGACCCAAATGCGACAATACGAATGATAAATTCATCATTGCGATCAATTGCCTTTCTTGGGCGGTTACTGTGGTTGCTAAAGTTCCACTGTATATGGAAGTGAATCCTTCCATGTGCGTGTGCGATAACAAAATTGCTCTTTCTGGTACTCGTGTCGATGGGTCTTTACGGCGAACTTTCATTATGTACGATATGACCACCAATAAATGGTTGACTGATTTGAAACCTATGAAGGTTAGTGCGAGGAATCATATTCTGATCCATTTTAACGGATTTCTGTACGCGATTGAAAACGGACGACCTTCGATAGCCAATGAAAAATACGATTTGAAGTCGAATACGTGGATCAGTATTCCGAGTTTGCCGAAACGAATTACGTTTGAATATGGGAAAGATAGAAAAACTGTAGCTACCGGAGATTTGTTCGGTATGGAAGTAAATTCGATTTAGTGAATAGGTTTGTATCGTTTGACTGTTGTTTTTTTTTTTAAATTTTGTATTTTTTTGGGATAATTTTTAGATTTATTTTTTGCTAGTGTAGAGGGAGTTCTCAAAATATTTCGAATTTTGGTTTTGTTTGTGTCAAAATAAAATTGTTGTAATGTCGTTTTCTATTGTTTGCGGATGATCAAATGTGTCTTTTCCCAGCAATAGGCGCCCCCAGAAATTAATCAAGGGAGGGGCTGAGAATTTGAGAAGAATATGGAAAGGGGCCAACTTTCAAATTAGTCATATTCTTTACTGATCTCTCAGTCAAAAATCGTCGATTTTTTCTGACAAATTGGGAATAGTGATTTCTGATTGAAAATTCAGTGAAAAATTAATGATTTCTAAAATAAAATTACTGAAGTACTGTCGGAGCTAATTTTTTTTTTAAGAAAAATACTGCTTGACGAGCAAAAAAAATGCACTTTGGTATTGTAATTGTACCAACTCCTCAAGTGAATGCTCATTTCAACGTTATTTTACAGCGATTAATGAGCGAATTTGCATGCCTCAGGCGTAATATGTGTCAGGAGAGTTCTTCCCTTTCTCTCCCCCCTTGCTACGCCACAGGAATCGCCTGTCTCGTCGATTACGTAAAATTATCAGAGTATAATTTTTGTCAAACAACAATCAGTACCTAGCAGAACTGGCATTAAAACTGAATCATGGTAAAATTCATTGGAATTTTTGGATTTGAAAAATGGATATACTTTTTCAGTGTCCATTTTTAATACCTAATGTTTTTTGTTTTCGATTTATTTTTTTGAAAATCGAAATTAGATTACCTACGTAATAATGGAATATAATGATGAAAATTTGAAAAATTTATCAAACGAGCTAGAAAATGAACAAAATGTATCTTTCAATGATTTTCTTCATGAGCTGGAATGAAAAATGAACACATATCACTGAGGCGTTAGTTGAGCAAAATTCCACAATTTTAAATGACTCGTAGCCCCTTCATTTTCCATCTTAAGCAAAAATTCTTTAGAATAAAATTCGTTCAGTTTTCAACGTACTATCCATTTTTTTTGGCTGATTATTTTTCTAAGAAAATTTTTTTGAACGAATATTTTTATAACCCCTTCAATTTTAAAGTTGGAAAAAATTCATATTTGGAAAATTGGTTCACAATTTAAAGTACTATCGATTCCCGTGGTTGAAAAAAAATTTTACTTCATTTTTTTCGAAACTACATTTGCCCCTTCAATCATCAAGATAGGCAACATGTTCATCTTGAGTTTTTTCTTACGGAATAAAGATGACAGTAGATTCACATCAGAAGGTAATCACACCTGTGCCAAATAATTCAGGAAAAAAGTCATTTTAACAACAAATTGATTTCATTCGTAATAAAACTATAATTACAACATTGTAAAAAAATTGTCGACAATCATTCTTAGAAAATCCACAATATACCTACCTAATCGAAGTGTGTTTGTGTTGATCAAAAACCACCCTTCAAATAAGATAACTTTACCAAAACATTCAAAATAATACCAGTAACTGAGAAATATTTGACCTGGAAAAGGCCAAAATTGAAAAATAAAGAAATAAGTAAGGAATCTCTCAGAATCTATTCTAAAAATTCTGATGAAGATAAATACAAAATCATTGATTTATTCATATTTTGTTTACGACTTTACATACTTTATCTATGTTCACTACGATTGTATTATCATTTTGAAAGCGAAGATTTGTTTATTTCATCGACGATGATGAATGACAATTTTTTTTTGAAAATACAATTTTTAGAAAAAATTTCCTAATGGTCGAATATTTCTGAGATTTTTTAATCAATTTTTAATTTTTTCCGATTTTTTCAAACATTTTTTTCAACGTTGATTTTTAAATTTTTTTTTCGATTTCATATTTTCTTCTAATTATTTATCGATTTAGAAAAAAATGTTGAGAAGTTTAGCATTTTTGTAGATCTTTTCCAAATGTCAATGCAAATGAAATTTTTACTTTCCAAGTTCAACTTCTTATATTTTTTCAACTCTATTTTTGTTTTTCAAATTGTAAACTTCGAAAATTTTCCATTGTTTTTCACACTTTGATTTTTTTTTTATTCAAAATTTTCCAATGTCGAAATGCAAATTCGAATTTTAATTAAAAAATCAACGTTGAAAAATATTTAAGAAAATTGAGAAAAAAAATCAAAAAAATTAAAAATTGATCAAAAAATCTCAGAAATATTCGTCTATTAAGAAATATTTTCTAAAAATTGTAAATTTACTCACCTATGTATCAGCCGAATTGAAATTTTATCAGTAGAGTTGATACGATTTATAGATATTTGTGACAAATGTGTTGAAAAATAAGTTTTGTGTGCCAATTGAAAATTTGACTATGCGAATAATTCTATTATGGGGATAAATAGTTATCCATTAATAATCTTTTGTAAGTTTTGAGTTATCTGTTTTTTCTATAACATCTGGAGTGTTCTGTAGACGATATTTCTTACTTCGTTGGTTTCCCAGGCTGTATTATGTTCCAGAGCTGTAAATCAGAAGTGGTAATAACAAATAAAACAAACGTTCTAAACTGTACAAAAGTTGCCGGAACTCCAGTTACTTATGTTTGTACGCTTCCGGAATCTGATGCAGATTACGTATTACCAGAAGATGGTTTGACTGATGTTGAGGTTGGTGACAACATTTATATGTTGAATGAAGTACATACTTAAATATGGGGTTACGTATTGACGATATTGATCGAAAAGTTTTCGATTTTTGCAGTTCTTGAAAATAGATATGGGTCACATTCTGTCGCATCAATGGGCCATATCGAAGCCGGACGTATTTACAAAACTCTCGCATTTGAACACATTACATATTACTACGACTGCTAGGTGGAAAATGAACGTTTCAGTAGCCGACATTGATGATTTTTTACGTGGATTATTCTCTTCGCCAAATTTGGAAATACTTCATGTCACTTCAACGGGTCCGCTCAATAGATCAATAATTCATTCTTGGTCGTTGACGGATAATTTGAAACGTTTCTGTTTAAAAGATTCGGTTATGAATTTTAATCTTTCGACGAGCAATTGTTTACGATCGTTGTCGTTGAGCAATTGTAGTTTGAAAGATATCCCCGAGAATAAAGGATTATATCGCTTGACTGAATTGAATCTGGAGAGTAACACCTTGGAAAATATGACTGTTGTTGATCTCGCTAGTTTTTGCAGTCTGCAGTATCTTAATATTGCCGATGCTAAGATCGACAATTGTGAATGTAAAAAATTGCACAGATTATTCAGCCAGATTCAAAAGTCTACCCTGACTAGACAATTTACCGCCAAGTGTAGTTGTAGCAGAAGCAATAGTAAGTGAAATATGAATTGTATCCAATTAGCTTTCTTAAATACCTACCACATGGGTATTTCGGCGTTACATTTACTAGTATGGGGTTTCTGTTTCAGCTGAAAATTGTACCGCGTTCGATTGGGAAGAAGTAAACGAGAAAAGAACACTGTGTTTGAGGGCCATTACCTTAGATATGCTTCACACAATTGGAGTAACCATATTTTCTGTTTTTGTGGTGATATGTGCTATTATAAGTATTGGCGTATTTGTTCTCGGGTATCCTTATCCGGCTTATCCAGAATGACCTATTTATATATTTTTGTAGATTTGTTATACTTCACGTGAAGTAAACGGTTTTGATTTTTAAAAAAATTGTCGATTTTATTTCTTCATTTTGAAATGTTAATGGTCCAGATGAAGCTTAATATTTGTGAGGATGCGTGAAGAAGGTTCGGGGAAAAAATTGAAAAGTTTGAAAGGTATATTCGAAATACTTTGATACATTTATTTTTCGGGTTATTTGAACCTTACCTTTAATCAAGGCCATTAGGGGGTGAGAAAAATGAGGCAGAGGTAGCAAGTGTAATATCGAGATACTCTCTTAATTTGAATCAGTCAAAAATGCCAAAATTGACTGATCAAATAGAGGAAATCAAGTCAAATTCCACTAATCCCCCTGTTAATCAACGACATTTTCCTATCAATCAGTGAAAAATAGCAGTGAATTTTCATTATTGAATCGGTAAAAATTAATTAATTGTTTGAAATAAGTAAGTCAAAATTTACTGATTGAATCAGTAAATTTTCATACTCAAATTGAATCAGTAAAAGAAAATTCACTGATTTAGTAATTAATTACTAATTCAATCGGATGATTTTTCATTTTCACTGATTCAATGTTAGAAATTCACCGTTTTTAATCGGTAAATTTTTTCACTGATTTCAACAGTGACTCAATTTTGTTGATCTCAATTAGTCAATTTTGATTGATCCAAATTTGAAGAGTAAGTACAGTATTAGTTGGAACTTCCTAGTCCGTATTTATTGTCGTACAATAAATAATAAATGGGTTCCAGGAATGGTAAAAAGTACCAAAATTGAGAATTTTTTATACTTTCTTAATTTGAATCAGTCAAAAATGACTGATGAAATAGACAAAATTGAGTCATTATAGAAATTAGTGAAAAATTCTTAGTCAATTACTCGGTGAATTTTCATTTTTGAATCAGTTTTTTTTTATCCTAATTTGAAAAGTTACTGAAAAAAGTCAGAATTGCAGTATAGAGGAAATCAGCAAAACTTATTGATTTTTTTGATCAGATTTCCTTGATTTTTTGAATAATTTTAGATATTTACTCGATGTTTGAGTGAATTGCCCTGATTTTCCAGTAATTTTTTTCTCTATTTTTTTTTTCACCGAATGGCTGGACTGCTCTGATTGTTTTCCTGTGATTTTTGATTATTTTCATAAAAGAATGGGTAAGGAGTTTTTAAACTCAAATTTTCTAACTCTCGAGCGTGGTATCAAAATATTTTTTCGACTCTTAAAATTCTTATGTAGGATTATTGCGACCAACCTTTTCAATCTTGGAGCTACTGATGAAATTCGACTTTTTTTAAAGACTTATTTCCATGTCAAGAAAACGAAATTGGTGAAGAGTAGATGGGTATATGAAAGAGTAAATTGGAGAGAAAAAAACAGTAGGTACGATGTTGTTCATCTGGACTTTTTTTTTTACAAAAATCTTTAAAAGTTTTACAAACGTTTGAAAATGAGAGAAATACAACTCTCTTAATTCAAGTTAGTCAAACTTTACTAATTGAATAGACAAAATTGAGTCACTGTAGAAATCAGTGAAAAATTTACTGATTCAAATTACTGATTCCATCAATGAATTAGAATTTTTACTAATTCATTTCAGTATTTAAAGAAAAAATAACTGATTCAAAAACGAAAATTCTCCATTTCAATCAGTTAATCTTGCGTTTTTGTCTGATTCAAATTAAGAGAGTATTCATTCAGTTCCTATCAACTTCATAGATACCAAAAAAATGTTTAAAGTTGATGAATTTTTTTTAAAAAGCTATTGAAATGGTACCTACGTATTATTTTTGTTAATACCAACTTTTTTGAAAAGTTTTAAAAAGTTGTTCAGAATTATAAAAAGACAAATTTTCTCATCACTGAAAAATTGAAAAATTTTCTGCGTTCTGTATAATTTTTGAAAATGTTTATTAAAATGAACTTGGGCATTGAAATTTTTTTGCGAAAAAACCATTTTTGTTGAAATTTTCCATAGATTTGTTTCAATTTCCATTCATTTTAGCAACTTTTACAATATTTCATTCTTTACCTTTTCGAAATATTGCAACCAATTTTTGTATTAAAATTTCTAACGATTTCTATAATATTTTACGTACTCTCTGTTTTCAGAATTTTTTAATTTGCTATTCTTAAAAAATTTTTGCGAATTAAATAAAATTGTCGCTCTAATGGTTTTAAAAAAGTTCTGAAATGATACAATGTGTTTAATTTATTGAATTTGATCAAGTACGATTTTTTTTGTATTGAGTTGAAAAATGTCATCAAAATTGTGTTCTTGGTCGTTTATATCTAATGTTTTGAGTGGTGCTGAGCAGACTTGGCGAGAGATTGCAGGGGCACGTCTCGACTACGTACCTCTCATTCTTTGAAAAACTGATCGGGGACTCGAAATTACAATTTTATATTTCATTTTAAGTAAATTTGCTATTGAAGAATAACATTTTTTTCTAAAACTCTAATTTAAAAAAAATCCCCAGTAAAAAATAGTAAGCAAAAGTGACAGAAGTAAAAAAATTACGAAGTAGGTTTTAAAAATTAATTTTCAACATTATTTTGGGAAAAAATTACGAAGGCGTTTTGAAAAATTAATTTTCGACAACATTTTTGGAAAGCGAGGCCGAGGAGGCCTATGGATTCGCTCTGGTCGGCCTGGTGCTGATGTAGATTCAAACATTACCAATGCCCTTACTCTTGAAATGTATTCAAATTTTCGAATGGAAATTTAAAAATATTTTTTCGTGAGATGTTGATTAATTTTTCAGTTTGTATAACTTTTTGCTGCCTTTTCGTATTTTAGAACTGAAAAATTTTATGAAACAAATGAACCCACCCTGTATTACTATTTTGTCGTTGCTGTGTTGCTGAATTCAAATATCGAATTCGTTTTGAACTTCGACCTCTTTCTAAGTTTTATTGGAAACACGACCTTGCATCATCGAAAATTACCATCGTTATTGATTAAATATTTTATTTAAAACCACTTATAATATCATAACACGTTCATTTCCGTTAATAAAACGATGAAAAATTCTCGATCATTCTGATACTTTGATTTTACTACCTTAATCATCATCGTCCCCAGCTTCTTCTTCATCTTCGTCTGAAATTTTAGTCAATGGATTTTGAGTCGCAGCACCGCCGAGACCTTCTTCTTCTTCTATTTTTAGTAATTTCTCGTGCACGTAACTGGCGCCAGCCATTAACAAAATAAGTATAACAATTGAAACGATAATGATTCCAAATAAAAGATTTAAAGAACTTTGGGAAAGGCAGTGGTCGCGATTTTTTTTGCTGGTTTCAGAAAATTCCAACGTACAGTTACTATCTGGCTTACAATCGAGATCGTGTATTACCTGAATGTGCCACTCTTTCAGCGCCTCTTTCATCTGAAGACACTGGCAATTATTTCCCAGGGTAAAATTGAGCATACTTAAACTTTGAAGTTTGCAATATTTGGCGAACGTGTCTAGTTTAAAATTGGTCATTCGGATGTGATGAAGTACGATTAGTTTTAAAGGCGCTTTCTCGCTGAGAGTGGGAAATTCCGTGAGTTGGGTTCCGCTGACGTTGACCACCTCGAGTAGATGTAAATCCGGAGCCACAAGGGTATTTATTTTAAGCCGAGTCACGTCTAAGATTCGTAAAGTCGTAGGCCACGTTATTTCGGTATTCTCGAACCAATTCACATTGGTGAAGTTCAAATATAATAAACCTTTCAAAGGATCTAAGGTATTTTTGGCGATATCAGAGAACCCCTCTCGGATCATGTGCAAATGTGTCAGACTGGGGTATTTTTCGAACGCTTCTTTGCCGATTTTGGGTATTAAAAAATTGTCCATGTACAAACACTGCAAATGAATTACCAATAATATTAAAAAAAGGTTACAGATAATTGAATTTATGAATGTTTTGTACCGTAATATCAGCTCCCAAATCAGAGGGCAATTGGTCTAGGGTTATTTGTACTTTTCCGGAGTAGCAAGTCATACATTTCATGCCTTTGATCGTGTCCTCGGTGCAGTTTTTTTTCGTAATGATTTCGCCACAGTCAACAAATTCAATTATCAGAGTTATCGACCAATCTATTTTAAAAATATGAATGAATGTTTGTTGGGCGAGGTTTTTCGTTTTCAGATAAATTTTCCTAAATGAGCCTTGAAGGAAAATAGGTTTTTTTTTAGGGCTTTTCTCTTTCTTTTCGAATTAGATTCCTCGTTCAAGGCTGACACAAGTAGTAATTGATATGACAATATCAAAATTTTGATATTTCATAAATTGTACTTTGATAAGCTCTTTTTCTTCAGAAAAATTGATCCGAAAGAGTAAACAATGTGTTTTATAGTTTTAAAGAAATTATACACGAAGTATATCCAATTTCAACACTTACATGTTCTCCAGAAACTGGAAATATATAACATACTTTTCACTCCTTTTCCTTGAAACGAACTTTCATTTCAGTTGATTAATTGAACATTTTTTCACTTGAATTGAATCGAGAATTATTCGATCGATTCTGTAAGTTTTCAATGTTTTCATGTTCCCGAAATTTGTGTATTTCTTTTTCGAAATTTAAAATTGTGCCGAATGTAATCAACGACTTCGCCAGCATTTATGTATTTCTGAAAGTTTTTTTTTTTTTTTTTTGTAAATTGATGTCGATTGAATGGTTGAAAAATGTTTGGCTGGCAAATTCCAACAATTTTTTATCACTATTGTTAAATTTTCTAGTGATCAAACGGTAAAAATTTGATAAAAATTAATTTAAAAAAAAAAAAAAAAACAGGAAATATTTACCATGAAAATTGATTTTTGTCTGATTTTAAGTGAGTCGACTCGCGTTGATATTTTGAAAGGTGTCTGAGTAGTGAGTAGTAGCTGTTTTTGAACAACTGTGATTGCTTTGTTTTTTCATTGTCCTCTTGCCCCCTTCCTCAAACATCCATCTCTAATATTGAAAGTTTAATTTTTTTAAAAATTATTTTGTAAAATTTTTCAAGATGTCTACCTACACTAAGTCGAAGAAATGGAGAATAATGGAAATTTTCGTAGCAAGTCGAGAATTTTGCCCAAAAATTTGTAAAATTCGAGAAATTAGGTATAGGAACAAAAGTTATGAAAGAAGTTGGAATTTCTTATACGTTTGAGTTGAAGAAGCTATCAACTCAAGTATATCCCTGCTTTTTTAAATTTGAGATGAAAACTTCCTCTTTTTCTTTGCTCGAACATGACAAATTTACCCTTCAAAAACTGTGAAAAAGGATTAAATTGAAATGTTCTATATTGGAAGATCTGGAAACGTTCAGAAAAATCAGTTTAAAAAAGAACATCATTTTATTTTTTCTATGTAGGAGAGAAAATTACAAAGGTTGAAAAATGTAAAATCTTCAGGAAATCGAAAAGTTCAGGTTTAGTTTCCGAATTGTGGCAGACAAACTGTTTAATAGGTTTGAATCAATTAGAATTTCTGAGGAATAGAATGAAAGTTTAGGGAAGAAAAGTCTGGAGAAATTTTTCTGTATCTTTTGAATTTTTCGTTTAAATGTAAAAAACGTATTTTTGATGAATGGAACTGAAGTAAAGAACAAAATATTTTTGAAAATGAACTCGATTCTTGAAAAAAGTACCTCTACTTACTTACTATAGGTTTCTGAAATTGCCATTAATTTGCTTTTTTTGTCAATCTGTCCGAAGACAAAATTTATCTTCTTTCAGGTGTAATTTGAAAAACCTGGAAATGAAGGAGTACTTTGAACAATAATTCTTTTTATCAATTTGTCCGTATGGAAAATCCCACTCTCCTCCTTTAGTATAATTATGTAGAATTTTATTAGGGGAAAAAACGTGTGGAAGTTCTATTTTATTTCAAAATTACGTATCTAAAAATTAGAATTTCCAATTTATTTTCAATCTGTGACACACAAATAACAACTAAGACACGTGTAAAAAACAAATAAAATAACACCTTGGCAGATTATCCAAAATACCTGAATAATATTCATGCTTATGATTAGGAGCATTTTTAAAAAACAATGATCACTTCAGCGTGGTATCGAAGTCGAAGCATCATACTTCGCGTATTTCTCCAGTCAACAAATTTGAATCAAAATTCGCTCAAATACTTCATCGCAGGTTCGTAAATTTTTCAAACCAGATGAGGTTCATCTCCCGACTCTGATAAGTTGTCTTCTTCTTCTATTCGGTGTTCTTCGGAAATGGTTGGGCTAGCGTCGCCGTGATGAATTTCTAAATTAAAAATTGTGATATTTTGTAATCTGGTACCAGTTTCCTTCTCTTTCTTTGTCATTTGATTAAAATAAAACATCCATTACCTATGACATCACCCGCTTCTTTTTTTTTTAGTAACGATCCGTACAGGTAGGCGAAAAGACAAAGACTTACTAATACGACGGTGGTTATGCAGAGAACTATAATAAGAATGGTTAAAAGAGAATAGCCCTGTTTGGTTTTCGCCAGGCAATCTTCTCGTATTTTTAATGCAGCTGGAGAAATTCCTTTTTCACAATTTGCATCTTTTTCTGCCCCTGTAAGACAACGATTGTGAAAAAATTTCAAGTTTTATTGAAGAGCTGAAACTTCGAATCATTAATGGGTTATTCCATAAAAATGAAGTCGGTCTTCCTGTTTCGCTCAATTTTTTTTACGAGTTCCCCTTGTTTGTCGACGTGAGCCTGTTTTACGGATCTCCGTAGGTTGGCGAGCTTTTTTTTTTTTTCAAAGTCCACATTCCGACGATTTTTTCAGCTTCAAAATTTTTCTTAACGAGGTCTAAATTTTTTCGAAATTTCTTTTCAACTTCAATTTTTTTGACGTGTTCTAAATACTTTTCCAAACTTTAAATTTTTTATCAAGAATTTTTTTAAAAAAATGTTTTCAACGTCGCTGCAAAATTGTAAAACAAGCCCAGGAGTCAGGTCAATTCTTCAAGTCAAAATTTTTTTCCAGACAATTTAAAAAATTGTAACCTTGACAAAAAATTTGAAGTTTGGAAAAGTATTCAGAAAACATCAAAAAATTGAAGTTGATAAGAAATTCCGTAAAAAAATTTAGACCTTGTTAAGAAAAGTTTTGAAGTTGAAAAAAAAATTCTTGAAAAATTTCGACCTCGTTAAGAAAAGTTTTGAAGTTGAAAAAAAAATTCTTGAAAAATGTCGACCTCGTTAGGAAAAGTTTTGAAGTTGAAAAAAAATTTCGTAAAAAATTTCGACCTCGTCAAGAAAAATTTTGAAGTTGAAAAAAATTTCGTGAAACATTTAGACCTCGTCAAGAAAGATTATGAAGTTGGAAAAAAACATGTCGGAATGTGGACTTTCGAAAAAAAAAAATCGCTCACCAACCTACGGAGATCCGTAACAGGCTCACGTTCGTAACGATGAGTCAAAAATTTTTAAAAGTTCAACAAAAAGTCAGAAATTTCAATTCGCAGAATTTTTCCAGGTTTTTTCAAATCTAAAAAAATGTAATCATTTCAACGACCTAGGAAACTCGACCGCTAAAATTTGATATTGAAAATTTGGTTTTCAAAATTTTGTGATCTAAATTTGATCTTTCGTTTTATGGACTGACCACTGGCACGATAACGTATCCATGTTGATTGAAAAAAATTTCTTAATTTTAATGAAAAATTTTAAAAATAACGTGAAAATTGATGAAAAATCGATAAAATTATTGTTTTGTCAGTTATTCCGAAATATTGTCTAAAATATGTATTAATGCGATTTCCTGAAACACCAGAAAACTTTGATAGAAAGTATTTTACTTTTTGATATTTTTTTGATGACATTTCAACTAATGAAATTTGACAAAATTTTAAACCTTTTAATTGATTTTCTCCACAATTTTCACGTTACTCATCAATTTAGCAACTTGCTAGGTTATTACATGTACTGCATTTAAAACTGTCTTCTTCCTTGATAACATTGGATTTTTTATAGTATTCGTTTATCCAAAGCAAAATCGCCTTGCAGGTGCAAAATAATTTTTGAGTTTTCAAATCGGAATTTCCGGTTAAAGATAAATCAATATTGTTGACTCGACATGCCCGCGCTAAACTTGCCACCGTCGCTCCCCCTAAAGGGTTTGCCCTCAAATTTACATAGTTTATCGGTGCCGTTTCACTGAACACAGGAATATCTTGAAGACTGTTGCTACTAGCGTCTAATTCTTTAAGATGAACTGCGCTCGCTAAATTTAGGTTCGTTACCATGCAGTCGATTATGTGTATAATTTTGATACTACTGGGCCACTGAAATGTACTCGCTTCTGTTAAATTCATGCCTTTGAAGTATACTTCTTGGAGTTTTGTCAAAAATTTGAATAAATATTTGTCTGTGATGCCAGTCTTGATTTTGATGTTTTCACATTTTAAAATTATCAAATCGTTGTAATTTTTGAACGAGTCGCCATTCAATTCGTTTATGTCAGAGCCGGATATATCTAGTTTCTGAAAATATCGTTACGAATTAGATGAATTAATATGTTATTTAATTATTTGGAAGTAACGAGAACGAGGAATCTAAATTTTCTCACAGAAATGAAATTTTTTCCGATTCAAAGTATGACTTTTACAATTTTTCCAGTTGGAATCGAAAGCTTACTTTTTTTATAGTCAAAAGTTCATCACGTTCGAAAATTTTTCGACTTCAAAACAAGTCATTTTTGGGATTGAGGGAAGGGAAAGCTTTTTTACCTGCCATCGAGGTTGGTCTGCCTGACCTTGGTTTTAGCATGAGGAGTAACAAGGTGTCTAACAAGATAAGTTAAGATTTTTCTCAAAAATTGAAAAAAAAATAATTTCTTCTTATAAATAATAATTTTAATGAAATGAGAGCTAAATCTTGATTTTTTAAATTTTTCGTTGGAATCAATTTCTTCCGGGGGGGGGGGGGGTGTTACTCATTAAAAAAGTTGGAAAAGTCTTGCAAAAAAGTCAAGGCAAGTCAACCTTTTTGCTCGACAAATTTTGTTATTCCGGATAAAAACCTCGAGGATTTTGCACAATTTATTCATCGTCAAGTCAAAATGATTTCTTACTTTAATATCGTTATCGAGATCTGGAGGAATATTTGTAAATTTTTGATTCATGCACTTCGCTGTTTTGTATTCGCCTTCTTGTGCTGTGTTACAAAGGTCTTTTTGGCCGACAACAAGCTTCTCCAGTATTAAAATTACAATGTAACCTAATAAAAAGAATAAGTTTGTTCAATTTTTCATGTTTTTGTTTTCAGTTTTACTTAATTTCAACTTTTTTATTCTCTCATTTAGGTATAAATCAGTGAAAATTATGAAAAATCACTTGAAAACAGTCAGAATTGCCTCACAGTAATAAATCAGTGAATATTCATGGAAAAGTCGCTGAATTATTTAAAATGAGCTTTAAATCAGTGAAATTCCTCTCATTTTTTTTTTTTGAAAAAATGTGATATTTTTAAAAGTAAAATCAGTGAAATGTAAATCTTCTACTCTATGTCGATTTGCTGAGCCAGAATTTTATCAATTTTCAATTTCAGTCATTCTAAAGTCTCTAATGTGAAGTTTATATTTTTTCTACTGTTCATGAATTTCTTCAAAATACCTTCGTGAAAAATTCAAGTCATCATTTCCTTTCGTATGATTGAACGAGAAAATTAATCTGCATTTCAAACACTTCGAATGTGTTTGATGATTTTCCAATTTCATTTTTACTAATTTAAGAATTGACCAAAAAGTAAACTCGACGTGTTCTGCAATTCATGACAAAGTTACTCATTTTCCAAACGCTGGAAATAATAATTATCATGTCCCAAAAAAATTTTTAAGTACTGGAGAATTTGAAAATCTGGCCCAATATGTTCCAAAATGGCAGAAATTGATGAAAAAATCGAGTATAGTCGATATTTGGTAAGGGATTATTTCTCATTAATTTTACTAAAAAGAAAAGTCAGAAAATCACATTTTGGTATTCCCCCCCCCCTTAAAATCGCATACTATCGAAAAATCAACTCGAATAGCTGAAATTTTAACGTCGAGACGGTTTTTGAACCCTTTTTTTTTTCAAACATCTCTAATTTCGTTTTCGTTCATATCGAAAAATACGGATCCTTTGGTGGTTCCCTTATTAGCTCGACGATTTAAAAACACATAATATTGAGATGAGTGAAAATGCCCGAAGTGTGAAACATTTTGTTGATTCATTGGAAAGCATTCAAATTTCAAATTCTTCGTCGTAGTGTATCGTATCCAATTTTAATTATAAAACTGGGATTTTTATGTTTATTTTATGTACTTACCAATTGCAAATTGAGCCAATTTTTTCATGATTCAACAACAGCTTATTGTTTACTGCCTTTTGGAGGCAAAAAACCTACCAAACATGCAAATTATTTTAAGCGAAATCCATCCATTTTACGAACCATAATTAAGTAAAATAAATTTTATAAACGAATTGTGTTTCAAAAATTCAACTTTTATTTTCATAGTGATAAAAAAAATGATATGATATTATTTTAGAGATATTTTGGTGGCTGAGAATTTGTCAAATTCAATCAATAGTATGGATAGATCAGAAAACTCAAACTGGAGGAAATAGTTGGCAGTGAAATTTCTGCATGTGGAAAATGGAAAGATAACGTCCACGAATGAGATAACAAAAAATGATGTAATTTTTGATCAATTTATGTGGATTTTTATAAATTTAAATTTTGAAATAATAAATGAAATTGATTCGAAATGCGAAATAATCATTTTCGAAGTTATGACCATTGAATTTTTGAGAGGTTAGTGAGTAATTATTTCATTTTCGATACCTACCTATATTACCAATTCTAATTACTCGAATCGTGTTATTCGAAAGATTTTTATTCAATCGTATTTGGTATTAGGTACGATTATTTCTTGAAGGGCTATTTCATATTAAAACGGACCAAAAATGAAATCAAGTCTTCCGATTTCACCCGTTCATAAATCCACGATTTGGTGAGTTTGCTTATATTTTGGATTTAACCCTTCAAAGACCTTTCGCTTCCCATTTTGGGGGAGAAGTTTGAAAAATTGAAATGAAATGAGACATCGATTGTCACTATTTTGAGGTTGTACAATTGTGATCATCGATATGTCACCCGCCACTTTTATTTAGTAACATAATTTTCCCCAAAATTGGAGGCCTGAGAGGCACTGAAGGGTCAAACCCCAAAAATAAGTAAATATTTGAACTCAGTGCCCTCAAATACCTAACAATCGACAGGTTACTCGCTATTTTTCATTTTTTTTAAATTTTTACCCCATCAGGGGAGCTAATGGAGGGGGGGGGGGGGTGTTAGAAGGATCCGATGAAAAAACCAAGTAGATATTCAAAATCAGCACCTACAAATTAGTAGAAGACGATGTGCTACTTCACTTTTTTGATTTTTTTGAATTTTGGTCAAAATTGTGGACCCATGTGCTCCCCAGGGGTCTGAAGAACCCATCTTGCAAATTTGTTGCTTGAAAAAAGGAAAAAAAATCTACTCACTGTAATTTTTTCAGATTTTTAAATGGCATCTTTAATCTTTTTTTCTCATCATAAAAGTTGAGCTTTCACCACCACAGTTGAACTTTGAGCTTTTCAAAATGTGATTATTGTTTTTGAATCTCCTATCAATTTTCTTTCGAACCTCGCCAACAGTTTTCCTTTAAATATAACCTATTTCGAATTATGGGCCTTCAAAGTTGGGTAATTTGGCAAAAAATCGCAGTTGCCTGAAAATTACGAGGACTACTCTCCAGCCCCCTTGAGGATTAGAAGGAAAATTATCGTGAATTTATGAATAGATCATCAACGGGAACTCGTAGAATAGAATTGAGCGAAATCAGAAGACCCGACTTCATTTTTGGTCCGTTTTAGCATGAAATAGCCCTAAAGGTAATTAATGGCTCATTTGATTATCAGGTTACACAATTATTTTGGTATTGAATAGAAACATAATATTGAACTTGGCAGCAACTTCGTGCTCTTATGAGAAAAAAAACGAGACAATAAAAGCCATCTGTACCGATCTAACTTTTCAAGAAGTACCCAACGACTTGGATGAAAATATCGATGTAATTCGTTGTAACGTACATTTGACGAATTTAAAACTGCGGGTGTGCGAGTGCCTGTAATTGAAGATTTTTTTTACAGTGTTTAGATTTATCCAGATCGCAGTTCCGTTCACTGATGTCAGAAAATTCATTCAAAAAATACAAAAAACTGAAATGGTTGTCACTTCGCGAGTGTAAATTTTCCAACCCGGACGTGAATAAAAATGTCAACAAAGACGAAGACGTGTTCAATCCATTGGAACAGTTGGAATACTTGGACATGAGCGGACTCACCCAAAATGGATTTCCTAATTACAAATGGCCTCGAAATATCAAGACCTTGAAAGTGAACAAAACAGGGGTACCGAAGAAATTGGATGTGACCAGTATATTGAAGTTGGAATACGTCGACGTCAGCGATACCGAAATAACACATTTTCCTTTGTTGAATACCAAAGCTCCGGTTAGAGTGGTACATATAAATAATACCAATGCCATGTTCACTGCTGAAGATATAGCTCCGTATTGTCATATTACTACTTTAGAAATGGTACTTGGTCGAGATTCCGAGCTGGCGAAACCAACTCATTATTGCGATTGTATGCGACTCGACGCTTGGAAAACCAAATGCAACATTATTTCGAATAATTTTAGTTGTTATAATGGTAGGGGAAATTGTAAATGATATTTTCCCACGAATTACTTATTTAATTTCTCTCTTCTTTTTTTTGGCACAGATGAAGCAAATCCGAAAACTTGCGATCTGAGCGATAAAAGTTTTACCGAATGTAATAATATGCGTAAAAAGTGTTTCGGAGAAGATGCCAAAAGTATTCCATTTTTTGTAATTTTTTCTATCGCGTTTCTTATTGGTTTGGTAATTCTTACCATAGCGATTGTTTATCGTTATGCGACTCTTCGTTATCATTTCAAACCGATTGATCATGGTAATTTTTTCTTGCCTAAAAATTCAGTTGTTTTATCGATTTGAGTTGATTGATTTTTAAATTTTCATTTGCGTTAATTTTATGTAGTTGAAGTAACTTCTAAAGGGGAAGAAGAAGAAGGAGGAGGAGGAGGAGGAGGAGAAGCTGAACCAGAAGCGACGCCGACACCAACGCCAACGTCAGAGTCTGTTTGAAAAAATGGTGATCCTGATTTTTACTTTTTTTGTGTGGAATTTCATCTTTGTCGAATGAAAAATAATTCGAAAGGTGGACATGATACCAACTTTCTACGTAATATTTATCAATTGTAAGATGGGGTCCATTTCAAGTTTTCATATCGTAAGTGCTGATTTTGTTAGAAATCGTGAAATGAAAGTTGATTCTGTGAAATGTTGGTTTATTTAAAAATGATTTTTATTGCTTTTTAAAAGTGTTATCGTGACATGAGCTGTTTTAATTTTTCGAAATGTTCGCATTTTAAGCTTATTCGTGTTTTGTACGTTGAAGGTGTGTAAAAATATCGATTATTACAATTACATGCTGTCATATTGGTTAAAATAAGGTCTATGTGTTTTCATGCTTACAAATCCAATAATTTTTTGAGAAAAAAATCATTTTTGAGGCTAATGGTCAAAATTTAAGTCAAAAAAAACATTCGATTCGTTATTAGGACAATACAAAACGAATCTGGTGGTATATTCGATTTTGAATTTTGAACGATTTTTGCCCGATTTGTCCTGTGAGCGATTTTCCATTTAAAAAAGTGATACTTACATTCTGGTGGTTGAAAAACAATTATTTTCGATTCAAACATTCAGAATTCAATTTTTTTCAAACAAAATCATTCAATTTGTGTTCCCCAAGTTAATCGGATGGTGTTCTGTTTTTGAATTTTGATTGATTTTTTAGGGTGTCTAACAAGTCCTTCCGGTCCTTCCGAAGTCCTTATATTGAGTGAAAAGTCCTTCCCATTTCAAATTTTTAGACTCATCCGCCAAAAACTAAAATGAATCATTAATAAATATTTGAAATATGGCTTGTGGCACCTTTGTGTCAGATGATGAAAGGTAATATATGAGTGCCTGAAAAATATTCAGCCTTTGAATGCTCTTTTCTCCAAAAATTTTCGTCCTCTGTTCCCTCGAGTTCGGTAAATTTACACAATTTTATTTTCAAAATGATGTAGGAAACTTTTTCCTTTCCTATCAAGGGGTTCAAGCCCCCCCCCCCCCTTCAGCTCAGAAAAAATATTTTTTTACTGCAAAAATATGAAAAAAAATGCATTTTTTTACTGTTCAAACTATATTTTTTCAGAAAATTTTCGCCTTCGCTTTGCTCGAGCAGTATTTTAATCATTTCAAATTCAAATTTGATCATTTTTGGCAGATTTTTCAGTCAAAAATCACCGATTCCTCATTACATTACCCGTTTGTCAGCAAAAGTTAATGATTTTCGACTGAAAGATCAGTCAAAAATACCTGATTTGAAATTTGACCCCTCCCCCATTTTTTCTCAAGTTATTAATTTCTCCCTTATAAATTGTGGGTGCGCCTATGAAACGCGGAAAAAGCAAAAATTTTACCTAATGAAGAAATTTTTAGATTCTGGATGCCCTTTTTTCAAAAATTTTCGCTTAGGCTTAGTGAATTTACTTTTTTTTCGAAATTATGGTAAAAACTCTTCTCTTCTATTTTAAATAATAAAATATATCGAAACAGAAAAAATTTGTTCTAAAATAAGGTTAATTTTAAAAAGGTCGTACCAAAAGTCCTTTCAAGGTCCTTTTGGAGTTTGAAATTTTGTTAGACGCCCTGTTTTTGACCGGATGTTTTCGATTTTGAAATTTGACCGATTTTTGTCCGAATTGTAGCAAAATCCTGTGAACCCTAAGAGCAAAAAGTCATTTTTGAAGCAATCAGTCGAAATCCCAAATATTATTTTCAAAATTGAATTAGAATTTTAGGTAATTTTTTCGAAAAAATTCAAAGTTTAGTTGATAATTCTCCAACCTTTACTCCCCTTCATCTTCATAATAATGACAAAATTGCTTTTTGACCATGCAGAAAATTGAGAAAATTGAAATTTTTTTCATAATTTGGATAAAATCAGATGCACAGCCATGAGCTAAATTTTTTTCTTGGTAAGAACACAAAAACTCAAAAACGTATTCGAAATTTTTTTAAAAATTAAAAATTAAAAACGAGAAAAATTGGGATGATTTATTGAAGGACCAAGACCAAAAGGCATGGCAGTTATTAAAAAAATTGATCAAGATTCTTCCTCTGGATCGGATTCAACTTCAACTAATTCATAATCTTTGCTTTCGGGTATGCGAATCACTTCACTGAGCACATCATTTGGGCCCTTGTTGAAATTTTCCCTTATCCATAATTATCGACGATTTTTTCTCGGGTAAATACATAGATCAGTTCATTGAGGTACAATAAAAACTATTCTTCATCGGGTACAGGTGTAGGCGTTGGCTGATCTTCTTGCGCTGACTGCTCTTCTGACCGCGTTTCTTCATCGTTGTCGTCCGAACTTCGACCCAATAATGCTACAAAAAAAATTCATTAGCCTGTTGAATATTACATATTCCATCATGACATAGAAATTCAATAATCACCCGCGTGAGCACGTCGAATATGCGTAGCCAGTTTGATATCGAGAAAAATCAACGGCAAAGTTGCTGCAATCAAAATCAAAATAACGGCGCCTCCAACATAATAGAGCCACGTGGGAAAAGATCCCGGTGGCTGGAAACATTTATCCCGTTCAGCTAGCGCAGCTTTATAGGAATTATCTTCAGGACAGATTTCAGCATCGGTTTTATTCTGATCTACAAAAAAAAACTCCAAATTTTTAATGAAAAATCGTAAAATATTTTCAAAACAAAATTGACACCATGATCGGTATAAAAGGTCTAACCTAATTTACGACAGGGTAAATCTGATTTGGAATATAAAAGGTTAGATTCATTGATGAATTGTTTCACCCAGCGATGAATATTTATACATTCGCAAAATTTATTCGGTTCGAGCAACTCGCTGCCTCCGTACGAATCTATACTCAAGTATAGTCTCTTAATATAGCAATTCGGAGCGATCTGCGTAACGACCAAATGATCCAATTTCACTCCACTCAATATCACCGTGTGTATTTTGGCATTTTTGTCGAACAATGGGAACTCGACCATGTCTAAATTTTCACTGGCGTCGACGTACTCCAATTTTTTCAAATCGGTAGTAATTAAATCGCCGATTCCTGTTTTGTTGATTTTCAAAATTCTCAAATTCAATGGTAGTTTGTAATCACGTTTGCCTGTGCCTTTGTGCTGCAATCCGCTGATATCGAGATCTTCTAAATTCTCCAATGATTTGAATCCGTCGTAAGGTATTCCGATATCCGTTTCTATGCGGCAGTTGCGCAACGATAGCCAGGTTAGCTTTTTGTATCTGGTGAAAGAGTCGGTGTTCAAATCTTTCATTTTTTGATTTTCTGATAAATCTAAGTACTGAAAGTTTAATTTTACGGTTACTATACCATAGATATGCCCAGTCGTATTTGAAATTCGAGTTTAAAATCGTTTTATACTTGAATATTTTCGTCTAAATCTTGAGGAACTAATTGCAATCCTTTGTTACTGCAGAGGGCTCTCGACGTTCCGTTCTGTTTATCTTCGGTGCATGGATGAGCTGCACTCAACTTTGAGTTTTTATACGATATCATTATCAAAGTGTAACCTATGAACGAAGAAATTTCAATGATGAAAAATAAACGGACGTGGAAAAAAATGAAATAGAAACTAGGGATAGATACTTGAATTTTTGTTACGTCGCACAGTGGATCAGTAGACCCTCTGAAACGCTCGTTTTGCTCAAAAGCTTCAAAAAGTCGATAAAAAGTCTGCAATCTTATGTTTTTTGGGTCGTAGATTACGAATTTCATACTTAGAAAATGATAGGAGTGGTGGATGGGGCAGGAGTAGGGGTTTGAACTGAAATTTTCAATGATATTGTTTAATATTTAGGTCAAAATATTCATTTTCGAGGTCGTAGATTACGAATTTTGTGTTTAAAAAATTGTATGAGTAAAGGACTAAAGGATGGGACAGGGGAAGGGTTTTAATTGAAACCTCATGTAATGCCCTACCTCTCCTACCATTTTTTTGAGCACGAAATTCGTCATCTACAACCTCGAAAATGTGTGTATTTTGACACATTACACGATATCATTGAGAAATTTTTATTTGACCTCCCCCTGCCTCACCCCCAACTCATACCATTTCTCGAATACAAAATTCGTAATCTACACCTCCGAAAATGTATATGTGACCCTGCCATAAAGAAGGGACCTTGTGTAAAAAAAAAAATCGATGTTCTTATTTTTAGGTGTTTGATTCAGATTTGGTGTCATTTGGATCAAAAACAAGAAAAATGAGACATCAATTTTTTTACTTTAGGTCCCTTCTTTACGGCAGGGTTACATATTTTGATATAATACACGATATCATTGTAAAATTTCAGTTCGGACCTCTCCCTCTCCTGCTCCATCCCCACCCCTACTCACCATTTTTAGAATACAAAATTCGTAATCTACTACCTCGAAAACTTATGAACTTTTATGGGCTATTTCGTACTGAAAAAGACAAAAATGAAGTTGGAACTTCCGATTTCGCTTAATTTTTTTTACGAGTCTCCCTTGGAGATCTGTTCACAAAATCAAGATCATTTTTTTCCTGATCCTAAGGGAGGCGAGGGTGGGGCTCGAAATTTTTATGTAATTACAATTTTCAGTAATATTGCACAATTTTGAAGTCTCATACCTCGAGATAGGTGGTACTTGAGGGAAAACTGTTTGCGGGGCCTGAAGGAGAATTGATAGAAGATTCAAAATCAATAATCACATTTTGAAAAATTCAAAGTTGAACTTTGTTGGTGAAAGCTCAACTTTCATGATAAAAACAAAAGATGAAAGCTACCATTTTAAAATTTGAAAAAATTACAGTAAGTAGCTCTTTTTACCCTCTTTTCAACCAAAAAATTTTCAAGATGGGATCTCCAGACCCCTGCGGGGTACAGGGGTCCACAATTTTGACCAAAATTCAAAAAACCGAAAAAGTAAAGTAGAACATTGATTTCTATTAATCTAAAGGCGCTGATTACGAATATGTACTTGGTTTTTTCATCCAACCCCTCTAAACCCCCTATGAGCCTCTTAATGAGGGTCAAAATTCGAAAAAATGAAAAATAACGAGCGACCTGTCGTTTGTTAGGTATTTGAGGGCGCTGAGTTCGAATAGTTGCTTATTTTGTAGATTTGACCCAAAAGTGCCCCCCTAGCCCCCCAATTTTGGGGAAAGGTATGTTATTAAATAGCGTGTGACAAATCGATACTAATTTGAGGTCGTAGAATTCAAATATCGACTTACTTTTTGATTTCACCCCTTTCCTCTTGCTCTAACCGGCCCCCTAATG
Organism: Pseudococcus jackbeardsleyi; assembly: GCA_038380155.1. Taxonomy (NCBI): domain Eukaryota; kingdom Metazoa; phylum Arthropoda; class Insecta; order Hemiptera; family Pseudococcidae; genus Pseudococcus; species Pseudococcus jackbeardsleyi. The sequence goes on from CM076240.1 coordinate 6,674,475, forward strand.
GATTAATCGTAAATATCTTTCGGTCACAGCAAGGAGAAAGAGGTAAAATCAAAAAAATAAGTCGATATTCTTGAAAAATTGTTGGTTGAAAAGAGGAGGGAAAATCTACTCACTGTAATTTTTTTAAATTTTTAAATGGTAACTTTCATCTTTTGTTCTCATCGGGAAAGTTTAACTTTCATTGCCAAATTTCAACTTTGAGCTTTTCAAAATGTGATGATCGATTTTGAATCTCATATCAATTCTCTTTCAGACCCTGCAAACAGTTTTTCTTCAGGTACAACCTGTCTTGAGGTATGAGCTTTCAAAGTTTCGCAATTTTACTAAAAATCGTAACTGCATAAAAATTTCGTAGCTTGTTCCCCTCCCTCCTCAAGGTTTAGGGAAAAAATCATCGTGGTTTTGTGAATAGACCACCAAGAGGAACTGGTAAAAAAAAAATGAGTAAAATGGGAAGATCCTCATTTTTGTCCTGCTTTAGTTACGAATAGCTTTTACTTACATAAAACAAGAAATTATGCTAACCTGCCAACAATCTGAATATCCTCATTTGCACAACTCGAAAAATAGTTAATTTGCATTTCGAATAAGTTTTATTCTAGATTTTAAACTACCTGATGGTGAAAAATTATCAATTTCGTTTTCATGTATTTTATCCAAAGTGATAACACAATATTGATAAAATGAAAACTTTTCAAGCAGCCAAAAATTATCATGCGGGAGAAATCTGAAAAGCTGAAAAAATTTCTGGTTACATGGGTTCTTTCAAATTGAAAATTTGATTTTTTTCAAATCGAAAAAATGTGTTCGCGTGATATGCGACTGATAATAAATAAATGAATGTAGATTTTCAACAAAAAAAAAAAATCGTTGCTTAGTTTTCGAAAAATGAACCAATTTGTAATTTTTCAATATGAATGATAGATTTATATCGCGCATTCATTTTGGTAAGATGATTACGAAATACTTTCATTGTGGATTTTACAAACAGAGGTAAAAAAATTGATATTAGATTGCTTTCAGGGATGGTAATAATTATTTTACATTTTTTCGAGTTTCGAAAACTACAAACAATAAATCTGAATCATACTGATCATACTACTATTTGTTATTCACATTGCATGTGGATAAAAACGTTGCTAATGGTGAACTGTTCTTCTGGACCTAATTCCTACACGTATCTTGAAAAATTGCCAGGTGATTGCGGAAAAGGAATAAAAGTACCGATTTTCTTCATTATAAAACTATTTTCAAATAACATTCTGTGGATTTATTAGTAACGTGCTGAATTATTGAAATGTTCAGATAATGAAATTAAATGATGCCGGGGTCGGAGAAGACGAAAAGTTTGACGGTAAGACGTTTGAAAATTACGCTGATTTACAACAGCTTTATATGAAAGGCCTCACGAAGTATTGCAGAGATTTCAAAACATGCCCTATACTCTTCAAAGCGGATATTTTTACGCCGCTGAAATCCTTGGAAGTACTCGACCTCAGTTATATTACGCTGTTGAGTTTAGATAAATCGATGAAATGGCCGCCGAATTTGAAAGTGTTACATTTGATCGGCTTGAAACTTGCCGAGGTTCCGAGTATGGCGTATTTGGAACATATTACCGAATTTAACGCCGCTAGAAATGGATTTCATAAATTTCCGGAATTCAGTACCGCAGTTCCAGTTATATATTATATCGAATTGAATGAAAATCCGTTGGATGATTTGAAAGTTTCTGAAATAGCTCCGTTGTGCACATTGAGGTATTTAGGCCTTCATGTGACAGCAGATGGAAAATTCTCCAAACCGTCGAAATACTGTAATTGTATTCGACTTCGAAAATGGATGAAAGATCAGGAGATTAACGGAATTGAATATTTAAAGTGTAATAATAGTGGTGGTAAGTTGTTGAATATTTCACTGCGGAAAATGAATATCGTGGCCTAGTTGATTTCAGTATTGTGAGTCTGCCTTTGACATCGATTTGGGAGTTCCTACTCCAAAATGGTTGTCTATTCTGGCAAGTAATTCTAACGACAAATTTTGGATTCCTGGTTCAAATAGATGCATATTTTGAGAATGGCCAAAAAATGTATCATCTTTCAAAATTTTCTCTTTTTTTGCTAAATATTGGTGGAAATTTCAAATTTTTTAAAAAATCGCTTTTAGAAAGTTGAATTAACCCTAGAAATTTTTTTCAAAATTTTTGGGGAATTTTTTTTGTAGAATTATGCTACTTATTTTAGAAATTTTGAACTCTCTTGATAAAGGCTCCAAAATACCTAAGCAAGATGTTTTTCTTAAAAAATGGTTCGAAATAGTTTAGGATTTGTACATATTTCATATTCGAATTTAGAGAGCCCGACTTATTCGAATTCGACTTCTATATTTTACCTAATATTGGCTCAAAATTGATAGGTAAAGGAGTGAAAAGTCTAAAATGGGATTTCCAAGAATTTGAGGTTCGATGATGATAATTTTATATCGATTTCAATATCAGATATTATCGTAAATTTCACTTTTTTTTTTGTTTCTATTGAACTGCACGCAACAAGTATAAATAATGTTTTTATTGCTCGGGCATCAATTTTAATTTTTTTTACAAACTTCTACCCCTTCAAAATTTTTAAATGAGACTTAATTTGAGCAGAAAACTCATTGTACCTTCAATTTTTTTTATCACGAACGGATGTTGAAATTTTCAAAAGGGCATAACTCAACGAAAATTTCTCAGAAATTTCAAAAAATATTCGCCAAAATTCCTATAATTCTCTGAATAAGTTTTATCTATAAAAACGAAAAATTTTTGTCTGCATTGAGTAAAAAATGAAAAAATTGTGAAAATCATTTTTAAAAACTACACATTTTGGCCCTTTCCCTCAAACTACTTGAGTGAAAGGTCCCAAAATTATTTATCAGAACAGACGAGCCTTTTGGGATGAGAATGGTTGAAATTGGACGAGTGTCTAGTTTGTAAGCGCTGCGCTGGAGCGGATGGAAAAAAATTTTTTTTACTATGTATTTTTTGCCAAAATATATTTCAGATTTGTTTATCTTTTCAATCCTACATTTCATTCCAAACTTTTTTTTTAGCTTTCAAGATTTTTTCTAAAAATTTGAATTTGAAATTTATTTGAAAATTTTCAACTCCTAAAATTAAAAAAAAATATTGGTACCTAGCCCTATACGTATTCTACATATTATGAAATTCGATCGCAAAAATTATTTTCAATTCTTGGAAGTTGATTTTTCAATTTTTTTCTAAATTTCAGCTCAAATTTTAATAGGTAGAGATTTTTTGTTCCAAAACTTTTTCTCAGAATATTTTCCTGCTCTAAAGTTATTTGAATACCTACATAAAAAAAGTTTGAAAAAATTTCAAGAATTTGAGATGAAAAAATTCTAAGTTTATAAATCTTGGAGTTGATAGTTGAGAAAAGAAGTAAATATTTTAGGAAAGAATACCAGAGCTGGAAAATTTTCAGACTCGAGGAAACAATTGGAAGAAGAAAATTTAGAGTTTCGAAAAATTTTATTCGTGTCAAAAAATTTTTTTTAAATTATAAATATGGTATTGAACTTCCACGAATCACAGAGAAAAAAATATTTGCTTTTTGATAAGGAAACTGACGCAATTTGGCTCCTGCTATTTCGGACGGACAATACGATATACGCTTTAAAATTAATTTCAACTTTCAAGGGCAGATTCATCATATTTGACCCCTATGCTCTTCAATTTTTTTCTTTAAAAATGTGGTAATTAATTTTTTGTATATTTTTTTCAAGGGAAACTAAATGAGAACTCATGTGCAGGAAAAATAGATATGACCTTTTCCGCTGAACTTGAGGAGTATAACCATTGTTTGAATGGTGGCGTCGGAGCTTCGCCATGGGAATTGTTAGTTTTCGCTGTGTTCTTCTTAGTTCTGTTTCCTCTGCTGTATTTCGCCCTCGAAATTTACAATAATCATTTTGGCAAACCCAAAGAATCGGTTTCCGAGAAGTCATGTATGAATGATCAAGTAAATAAGAAAATGTTTTTTTTAAATAAAACTCTCGTTTGAAACGATATTTTTTGCAAACATGTAGCGAAATTCGGTGATCGCATTGTTAGAAAAAAATCCCATCGTAGTACGATGGTTGATCATGAAGATGAAGATGAACATGAACATGAACAAGAAGATGAATATGATATCCGTGATTATGATGCTTATTATGACCACGATGATGAGCATGATCATCATTATCATCGACGTGAACACCAAAATAAGGAATCTCATGTAAACACTAATGCTTCATTTACGCTCGCATTGGTACACGATGAACAGGTTTAAGGGATGAGATATTGTACCCAGTACCATAAATTTGTTGAAGATTCATGATCGTTTGTTGAGTCTGCTGTGAATGTAAGTGTTGATGAAAAAAAAAGTGTATTTTAGCTGCGTGATTACTTAAGAAATTTCATATGTTGCGTTGCCGAAACAGTTATTCGATGAGTCAGCAGAATTATGTTTTCAAGATAATTTTGCTTCTTGATGCGTTGATGAAAATGAATGAAAAGAATGACCTTCAGAATTGTTGAATAAATCTTCAAAAAAATAATCTTCGAGTCAATTGTATCGATGGTCAATTGTGTGGAAAAGTTTTTATGAGGACTAGTTCAAGTATCTATCGAAACTTCGGATTAATCTGATGTGAGAAGAATTTTAAAAAGTGGCAGTCAAATTCATCCACATGATGTCTAATAAAAAATTCCCACTTACTTTTTTAGGTGATGTTAATGCTCTGTATTTGAAGAAATGCTACTTCTTAGAGATGATGGAAGAATTAAATTGTGCCTAGTCAAGCAAGAATATCATCCGCATGGATTAATAAATTGCGATTGTGAGAATTGATGAAAATTTACTACCGATGCCTTCGATACAAAAGTTCAAGTTGCTACGAATTTTAAGAGCTCGCGGATGATCTTTTAATGTGCTTACCATTATATTTAGAACTCGATTTTGCACGATGCAGAAGTATAAAATACATTGTAGCATCTCATCGAGACAAATTATTGGACCTTTTTCTTCAAAAATGAGAGTTTTGCTGGGAGGGTTCATAGGTTACTGTTGGAAAATTGCATATTATGTATCTGAAATTCAAAAATGATCATTTTGAATTTTCATAAGGTATGTAGAATTTCAAAAAAACAAAAACAAAAACGAAAATACCTACTTCCTGAATTTTTGACAATTTCTGAATAATTGAAGACTGTTGTGCGATCGAAAGATCATGATTGATACATATTTTTTTTTCATTTTCTAGAATGCACAGCCTCCTTTGCGCAGTTTTTCAACTCAAAAATCAAACTTTTGAATTTTTTACCACCCTCCCCCCTGCGAGATCTCTTTGTTCTTCAAAATTTTTCCCCTGGGCTCGGATTCTTTCTGCACGGCCATGTATGTTGAAACACTGAAGAACCCATTTTTGATGCTGATTTGACCCTAAATTGTAAATTGAGCCCCCAAGGAGAGGTGCAAAGGGAAACTTTTTGAAATTTTCGAGTGAAGTGTTATGGGTAAACTTGGCCTACTCGCCTTCTCCTTAGGTTACGTGGCTGCACTGTATGGTGCGACGTAAAACATAGTCCCGAGCCGGTACTTGGAACCCAGGTACCGAAGTTAGATTCAGTGTACGTTGCAAATGTGCCGGTGATAGTTCTGCCACGGTTACGATAGGTAAAAGAGGTGTAACCGATACCCCGAGTTAAAGTGCTTTTTCTGTGAATTTGTTACTTCGTGGGTGTTAATTATTTCGTTAAAGTGTTAAATATTCGTGTCAATACAAGCAATAGTCCCACGATTAATGTGTTCTTATTTTGTGAACTTCTGACAAACGTGTTGCTTAAGATAGCGGCCAGCTACCATTCTTATCTTAACAGAAGTATTGTTTTATGTGTATTTTGAAATTCTAAATTCATGTCTAAAGTCAATTTTACCTCAATTTTAAAATTGAACCCCCAAAGGAAAAATGTAAAAGGGTATAAATTTGAAAGCTCAAAATAGTATAGAACGATACACCATTATTCGAAAAAAAAATGGTCCTTGCACCTCCCTCCTCGGGGGCTTAGTATTCGAGTTGAGATAAAACTGACTTCCAATATGAATTTAGAAGCCCAAAATACATATAAAATGATTCCCCACTCAGAAATTTTGAAAAGTTTCCCCCCTTGCACCCTTTCTTAATTTGGACCATTTGGTTCAAAAATAATGGTTCATTGGAAAAACAACCATAATGTGTCACATTTTTAAAATAGAAAATCTGGGGCCAATAGAAAATCTGGGGCCGACGAGAGGAAATGCGAACCCAGTGCAGAGCCTTTTGTTGGCCCCTTTTTTCAAACCATTTTCCAAGCTATCTGCATTACATTACTCGACCAAACTTGAGCTAGGATCTGAAGTGAAAGGGAACAAAAAAAAAAAATTTCTTTCATTCTTTGGATCAAGTCGAAATCGAGATTGAAACGAGGAATATATTATAGCCCGAGTGAAGCAAGGGCGAAAATTTTTGGTAAAAGTTTGAAAAGAATTGAAATTTTGGCTTCAATAGGTGATTTATTGCTTTTTTTTCATGTTACTTATTTCAAATTAATGATTTTTCACTGATCTTTTAGTCTAAATTATTGAATTTTTTAACAACTCAAGAATTGAATGAAAAATGTGATTCTTGATTGGAAAGTCAGTAAAAAATTATTAACTTTCAAAATAATTACCAAAATATGCCCGTGCAAAATTTGAAGAACGAAAAATTCACTTTTAAAAAATGTTCGTAATTAAAAAAATTCTTTTAAGGGCCTCGTAGTCTCGCCGAGTCTGTGCGGGCCCTTAAAATTTGAGGAGGAAAATGCGGGCCCGGTGCAAATGCACCCTCTCGCCAGCCCTGAGAAAATCGCCCATAACTTGGGAAAAATCGATCAAAATTCAAAGACAAACGTACCTGGTACCATTGGTTATGTGTTCATTTTTTGATTGTGACTCTTTGGCCCTTTCCCTCAAAACTGTTTTTCTTTTCATCCGGAGGTTGATTGATCCATTACATGCAACTGGGGAATCGTATAGTTTCGATTTTGACCAACTGGTTCAAAAATGGCTATTTATACGGAAGGTTGATGAAAGGGTCTGGCCGGGTATAGGGCGTGAATTTGGCCCCAGTCCCGAGTTTTGATCTAATGCCCCCGGATGGTTTCCCATGGTGTAAAAAAATTCTGAGGAAAATGTTGACCCTCCCCCCCTCCGCCATTCCTCTTCCTTTTGGAGCTATGGCCATTTTATTGCATGATTTTCAAGAATTATTTCTCAATTTTTTTTTTGTTCGAAACCAAGCTTGAAACACAAATCTTTTGAGATATTTTTGGCCATCATATTAGAATGTTTTTGTTTAAATTAATGTGTTGGGGCATGGCTGAAGTTGGCTTACATATGTATGGAGCTGATGGAGCTGATTTAGTGATAACAGTATGTGATGAATACAAATAATTTGAATGTATCAAAATTTAGTATAATTTGATACTATAATGATGATTATGAAATGAATAATAGATTGATTTTTTTCATTAATATTGGTAAGCTACCTGACCATTTATTGTTGAATTCGCGTATCACTAATGTTTAGGTTTTCTGTCTTGTTACAGCCATTTTACTGATAACACTGAATTGGAAAGCATCCGGTCAGGCTGTGGATTCCGTATGCGATAATTGTTCCGTGGCAAAGCTCGAATCATTAAAAATGGTCAACTGCATGCACCACTCTTTTACTTGTTTCCCAACCGACTGTCCAAGTGACGTGCATGTGAGTCATTCTCATTAATGTTTTCAATATTCGAATTCGTACTGGTATTTTTCACGAATAAATTATATTTCGCAGACGTTGGATTTGAGTAACGCGAAATTCTCATCAGTAGATCCGTTTCTCAATATACCCCCAATCCAATACTCGAAACTGGTCAAGTTATTTATGAAATCGATGAATAAAAGTATACGGGTTACTCCTAAAGATACATCATTTCATATACCCGCAGATTTTTTTGGCCCTTTTTTATCGCTGGAAGAAATTGACATGTCTTATACTAAGTTGAATTTGATGGCAGGAAATTTCACATGGCCGCCGAAATTGAGATTTTTACACGTTACCGGATGCAAGCTAAAAGAACTGCCAAGTTTAGGAGCAGTGCAAACTCTCGAGCAATTAAACGCTGCCGGAAATTCTTTGAAATTGTTGCCAAAAATTCATAAAAAATCTCCAATAAGTCGTATAGAATTACGTGATAATCCATTAGATACGGTGGACGTAGCGATATTAGCACCTTTGTGCCAATTGAATTACTTGGGTATTAGAGTATCGAAAGGAGGGACTCTGAACAAACCTCAGGGATTTTGTAATTGTCTCAGACTTGTGGAATGGTTGAAAAAAGCTGGAATAGGCGGTGAAGAGAAGTTGATCTGTGATGGAGGTAACTGTAAAATATTGTAACTTTGGAGTGTACAGTGAAGCGATATTTTATAATTTTTTTTATGGGTGTTTGTATTTATAGGTAATCTTACGCAGCAGTATTGCGAAGATGAACTCATATTCGCTGCAAATATTATAGATGCACATGCAGCATGTTTGGATGAAGCACCTTCCACTTCGGTATTGGAATTGTTAATTATTGCAATGGGCTTTGCTATTCTATTTCCCATCTTTTATTTCGGTTACGAGGCTTATACCTCGCGAGCTGAAAGAAGCGATAAAGTTGCTGGTAAATGTCATACTTATGGTTTCATACAAAGTGTAAGGTTTCTATCTGGTCATGAAAATTTTTAAAATGTTGTGAAATTTGGGGAGGGGGGAATCTTAAAAAGTCATGAAGCACAAAGAATTTTTAATGAAAAATTCAAAGAATTTTGTAATAATTGAAGCGTACCTATGTGTCTAATTTAGAAGACACCCTGAATTAATGCAGCAATTGAATTACGTAATTTTTTAGTGAAACGACTCTCGAAAATTGCTGAATCACCTACAGAATCCCATCAGGATAGTTTAATAGAAGAATATGAGGAGTACCTGGAAAGTATTTCTGAAACTGAGACCTATGAAAGTCTTAGGTCTTCGCTTATGAATTACGAATAAAATTTTGATCGTTTTTATCGCGGTGATTTGGGAAACGTGGAAATATGTGGCCACAGATGATCAGTTGGTGAGTTATTTTGATTGAATATTTGGAAATTAATTCCTCCACTTTTTAATGCCCCGATTTTAGATGGAAATCATGATTTTAATGTAAAATTCTCTTTTGCACCGTCATTAAAAGAGGAATTAGAAAGTCCTGAAGGAAAGGGATTTTAGGAAATATTATAAGTACCTACATCGTCATTTAAAAATGAGATGAATCTGTATAAAATCATACAAAACTGTACAAAAATGTTTTGTGCATTATGTAAATTGATAGTATCAATATTATTTCATCTCCTTCCCTCCCCACATATCAAGCGGTGGGGTGGGTGATTGAACAGGAGGGGGAAAAGTCATCAATTAGTTTTTTGACCCTATTCCTCCTCTTGTACAGCCACTTCCACCTCATCCTTTAATCATATTGCAACTGCAGAATGAAAGCAAATGGTATTGGGCTCAAATTAACATGTAATTAAATGGAGTTTATGTAGTTTTTGTAGATAATATTGCTCTTGAACGATAAATGAAAATTATAATTAAAAATTGATGAAGAGAGTACAATTAGCTATCAAATGATATACTTACTTCAGTATTTTACTTCATTGTGAGCTGATAAATAACAAAATAAGGTGAAAACTTTTTATAGGTGTCTTTGGTTTTTTGAATATTACAAAGTTAAAATTAATTCAAAGTAAAGGAAACTATATATCGTTGGAAAGGGCTTGAAAAATGCTACATTTCATCCATTGAAAGTATCAAGTTTGGATTGATAGTTTTCGAAATATATTCAAATCAATACTTTTCACTTTTATATTAGAATTTTTCATAAGCATGATCGATTAATAATACTGGTTTCACCCTCCTCCCTCTAGTGGGCGAGGCCGGGGACATATGGAGTCATCTTTGAAAATTTGTGAATAGCAGGGACGTAGCGATAGGGGGTTGGGGGGTCGTTCCCCCCTCCCCCCAACGGGATTTTGAGATATTTTGTTGGGAAAATTTGCCATTTTGATCCTATAGTTGAGAAAATTTGCCATTTCGACCCTAAAGTTGGGAAAATTTACTGTTTTGTACCTACTCATATTTTCCCAACTTGAAAAAATACGATGGTGAATTTTTTCAACGTAAAAATAAAAATAAAAATTTACTATCTATTATACTTACTAATATATTTTTCCTAATTGAGAAATTTTTATGCTTTCTCAAGTTGGGAAATTTTTCATATTTTTCCAAGTTGGGAAAAATTTACCAATACTTTCATAGTTTCTTTTGATTCAAGTTGGGAAAATTAAACAGTTTTGCGTGTTTTTTTTTCATTTCTTTTTTCTTAAATATGAAAAAGGCATTATAATTTTTCAAAAGTTTTGGTCTCGCTGCGCTCGGCTTCATTTTATTTCTCTTTCTGTGTATAGTTGAAAGGGCGTAGCAAAAAGGGGTTGGAAATAGCTTACCCCCTTAGGATTTTTCAGCATTTTGTCAAGAAAATTGCCGTTCTGACTTTAAAAGTTGGGAAAATGGATCTGTTGGACTCAAATTTTCCTAATAGATAAAATACGAGTACAAAATGGTGAATTTTCCAATAGGGTTGGTGCAAAAAAAATAGATTTGACTGAAATTGATATATGTTATAAAATACACAATTATAAATTGAATAAAACAAACCGCACTCAAATCGGTTGAGTAGAACCCGAGAAAAAAAATTTTAAAGTTCCGATTTTTGAACTCGTTCGAAAAACGAACGCCTCAACGAAATTATGCCCTGTGACGTCAGTTCCTCGTATCAGCGTCGCAAACATAATGGATTTCAATGCGCTATTTCAATTTTTCGTTGATTTTGAAATTGGACGTTTCGATTTTGCTGATTTTTTTTGCAGTTTTTTTTTTCAATGATATGATAAAATAAATTAACAACCCAAATTTCCATTTTAACCTTCCATAAAGGGAGGGGGGCTCTAATAATTTTTATATGTTTTAATTTTTTGGCAAATTAACAACGTTGGAAGTTCTGATTTCCAAATAGATTTAACTTAAAGTGAATCGGTTTGCGCGGTTTCAAAGAAAATTTATGTAATATTGAAAACTTTGAAAACTTTCAAGTTGAAATTTAAAAATATGAAAGAAAAACTCAAAAAAGTGATTTTAAAAAAATGTAAAACCAGCTGAAAGACAATTTATGAAGCTTGCGAATCCATAAAAATATTTGGGGATTTTTTTACAATTATATTATTCGGTTTTAAAATTAAAAGTCACTAAATGGCAATGAAGGCAAAATCACCAGTAATTGATCATGAAAAAAGAAGAAAATTTTGCAAAAAATATTTTTTTTTATTAATAATCGAGTTATAGAAAAATTTTTTTATTAAAAATTTTCAAAAATCTAATTTAATAATGTCTATCCAAATCTGAATTTTCAAAAATTATGAACTTTGGTACATTTTTTGATATTTTTATTTTTCTAATACTATTTATTATCTATGACAAGAGATTTAGGTACCGAATTCCACAAACTTTTAGGTTTTAAAATGTAACTTCAAAAGTTCAAACTAAGCTTTTATACGATCGGTTTTGATTGGTGATCCTGACTTCATTGCCATTTTGTGACTTTTTAGAAGAAAAAAAAATCTCCAAGGATTAGAAAAATGTGGAATAATAAAAATTGAAAAAAAATGACGCGACGTAATGTTGAAGTAAAAGAGTACCTATTTTAAGAATGGATCGAAAGAAAATTTTTTATGTCGTTGTGAATTTGCTTTTTGAACAATTACTTCGTTTTTGCTCTTGAATGCTTTGGTAATTGACAAATTATTACATTTTTTTGACTTCATTCCCATTGACTTTTTAGAAGGAAAAAATCTCCAAGTATGAGAAAATGTGAAATAATAAAAATTGAAAGAAATGACGTAATGTTGAGGTAAAAACAATTTTTAAGTTGGAAAACATCTTAAAACAAACTAGACTTGGAAAAAAATGTAATAATTTGTCAATTGCCAAAGCATTCAAGAACAAACACGAAGTAATTTTTCAAAAAACAAATTCACAACGAAATAAAAATTTTTCTTTTGATCCATTCCTAAAATAGGTACTCCTTGAAAATTACAAGGTTTACCCCCCCCCCCCTCGCCCTTTCCAGGGTTGAGATGAAAATACTGGGGTTATTTCATAACAAAAAAAAAAGAACGAAATTTGAAAACCCAACTTCATTTCTCGTTTGAATTGATATAAAGAAATATCTCTATGAAAATGGCCTACATCCTGTGAATTTTGACTCTTGTATAGCTTTAAATAACTCCAACTGATACATTTTTTAATATTCTTTAACCATGGTAAAATAAATTATAAAGGATGTATTGAAAAATTAACAAAAAATCACGATCAAGTATTAAATTATCGAAAAATCATAATGTAATTTAACGCGACAGCTGTTTCGTTCCCGTTTTAATCCGAGGAACTGACGTCACAACGATGTAACGCGCGTTGCGATTTTTTTTCGCGACCCGCTCAATCTGCAGAATTCAATGGACAATATCTTTGGTCCTAATGGACCGATTTGGATGCGGTTTGTTCTGTTGAAGTTATAATTGTGTATTCTATAACATATTTCAATTTCAGCCAAATCTATTTTTTTTGCACCAACCCTATTTGACGAAATATAAATAAAAATAGCAAGTTGTCCCTACTTGAAAAAATTCACTACCTATACGAATATATTTTTCCAAGTTGAGAATTTTCATATTTCCTCAAGTTGGGAAAATTTACCATTTGAATCTACAAATATTTTTTCAGATTGAGAAAACTTCAACACTTCTGTCATGGTTTTCTTAAATGATCTATTTCCCAGGGGACAATTTCATTTCTTCAAGTTGGGAAAATTAAACAGTTTTGGGGTTTCACCCTATATATTTTTTTCAACACCAAAAAGCAACAAAATTTTTGAAAAATTTTGGCCTCGCTGCGCTCTGCCTTATTATATTTCTCTTTCTATCGTTGGAAGATGAAAAATAATCTGAACCTACAAAAATGATTTTCTTTAGATTTTTCTTCAAATTATTTTAAGTACATATATAATTTAATTTTATGATCCCTTAAACTTGATTTTTGATGTTTGAAAATTCATTTTTTTCAAAAGCTTTGGCCTCGCTGCGCTCGGTCTTATTTTATTATTTTTTTAAAAATAATAATTTCGAGGTAGAAATTGCAAAATTTTTATTCAAGTTTATCAATCGAAAACATTTGAGGTCTTCTAAAATTTTCGCCTTCGCTTCGCTGGGGCCAAATTCATATTTCTCATGTTTCCAATGAACCTACAAACTTGAATTCGTAATATTATAATTGTACTGAAATTTTTTACCCTCACTTCGTTCGGGAGAATTGAATAATTTTATACCGAAGTGTTTTCAAATTAAATACGGTGAAATTTTTATTCTATTTGAAAATGATTGCAAATTTGGAATGTATAATTTATGGTATATGTGACCCTGCCGGAAAGAAGGGACCTTGTGTAAAAAAAATTCGATGTCTAATTTTTCACATTTTTTGGCCAAATGACACAAAATCTGAACCAAACACATAAAAATATAGACATAGGTAGGTAGATTTTTTAAATACAAGGTCCCTTTTTTCCAGCAGAGTCACATATAAAAAATGTCTCATATCATATGAAGCTGGGAAAATTTGAAATCTGAGTTGGGATTTTCACAAAGTTCACCCCCCCCCCTCCGGCGATATGCCCTTGAAACGTCCCTGGTGAATAGCTCCTTCTCACCTTTCCAGCTTTTTTAGCTTTGTTTTTGAAAACAACGGGAAGGGAAAGTAGGTATCTACTGTTAAAAAAAATATTTAAACTTTTTAAAAATTTGTTTCAAAATATTTTTAAAATTTTGTGATTCACATTTTAAAAAATACTCGGCCACTGAATATCTGTTTCAGAAACACGTTACTTTCGTTAGCCAAGTTATCAGTATAAAAACGAATATTTATTTGGATAATACCTATCCTAATCAATTAATATACGAAATAAAAGTGTAATCGTTCTAAAAATACGTTAAGAAATACACTTTCGACGAAATGAATGCCTTGGTATGGACATTAAATCAATAGCATCGATTGCAGGTAATTATCATACCGATAACTGGTGTTGCAAAATATTTTGATGAAATGAATTGATCCCTGTACCTACTGATCTATTTTATTATCAATACCCATGTACCCAACTCGCCTATACTTTTTACTCGAATTTTATTTTTAAAATATTACTGTTTTGTTTATGCTCTGATCAAGGTATCATGTTCATGGCAATCTTTTGGAAACAAGCACAGTGTGCAGATAAATGTGATACAAAAAAAACGCCCCATGGATCTTCAGCTTTAATTTGTTCTAACATTAATATAGATAAAATTCCACGAGACACGAAGTCTCATTTTGATGTTGGTACTTTTTTTAATTGCTTATTTTCGATTAGCGTTGATAATCTTAAATATGGATTGTGATTTTAATGTCTATATGCAGGAAATGACGTTATCCAGGCTGAAGTTGGACCCTGACGAAATTCACGAAGACTTGTTCAAGAATTATAGAGGCTTAAAAAAACTCGAAATAAGTGATATCCATGGAAAAAACACTAGCTACATGCGTTTTCATAAGAACGCATTTTTTTATTTACACCAGTTGGAAGATTTGACGATTAAAAATGTCTTGTACGAGGAGAAAGAAAATCCAGATTATATGTGGCCTCCTGGTTTGGTTAATCTCGATCTGATCAAAATAGGATTAAAACATCTCTCCCACACGAACCAACTGGATAAGTTGACATCTCTGGATGTATCGTCAAATTTTTTGACGACGTTGCCAAATCTAAATATAACAGCGCCACTAACGGATATAATATTGGATAATAATCCGATTGATATGATTGAGGTCAAACAAATAGCACATTTTTGTCTATTGACCTCGGTAGGAATGAATTTCGGAGTTAGGTCACCATTTGCGAACGATAAAGTTTGCGATTGTTTCAGACTTTACAGCTGGTTAAGTAGAGAAAATATCCGGGGCTTGGACAAAATGAAATGTGGAGTATTTAGTGAGTCGAATGTTTTAATGCGAAGTTATTTCATTTCAATCTTCTCCTTTCCCCTCGTCAACCCAGGTTTCATTTGACCATTTTATGATTCAAGCTAATTCTCCTGCGGCGGTACAAACTGGAAATAATCAATGCAAAAATGCTTCGAGTTTCACCGATGAAGAATTGAACTTATTTAAGGATTGTCGAAATCGTCAACCGGGCACAACAATGTCGGAAATTTTACTTATGATTCTGTTGTTCTCTCTCTTATTTCCTATTGCATATTTCGCCAATGAAAAATTTAATAGTTATTCATCTAAGGAAACCGAGAACCAGGTTCCTGTTCCCCATCGTAAGTTCTTTGTATAGGTGCTTGATTTCTTTCATAACGATGGATTTTTGGTTGATTGAAAACTAGCCATTTTTATTGTTTCAAGCGAGACGAGCTCAACGCCGGATGGGATTTCTTTGCGGGAATAATTCTCCGTCGGAATACGACTTTGAAGAAGGTTGTCTCGAAATTGAACATGAAGAAGTTGAGTGAATTGCTGAAGTGATCTGTTGCTTCTGGATGATGAATATATGGACCTTAGTCGTCGGGTAATTTTAATATTAACGAATAATCTATCTGAACAGGGACGAATCGAAGTGGGCTTAATGCAAGAGAAGGAGACAAGGAATCGAAAATTTGGAAGGGGTCGGTTAGAGCAGGAGAAAAAGTGGTAAAATCAAGAAGTAAGTCGATATTCGAATTCTACGACCTCAGAAAAGTGACAATCGATATGTCATATTCAGGGCATATGAATCGACTCCGGAGTCGGAGTCAAACTGACTCCAAATTGACGCCGGAGTCAAGGTCTAAAATTGACTCCGGAGTCAAGAGTCAAGGTTCAAAATTGACTCCGGAGTCAGGAGTCAACTTTCTTTTTCGACTCCGGAGTCAAGCCGGAATCGGAGTCAATTTAGAGTTAGTCTGATTCCGACTCCTATGTCCTAATCACAATATTCAGGGCAAGGCATAAGAATCGGAGTCAAACTGTCTCCAAATTGACTTCGGAGTCAAACGGAGTCGAGAGTCAAGAGCTGAAATTGACTTCGGAGTCAAGAGTCAAAGTCTGAAATTGACTCCGGAGTCAAGCCGGAGTCGGTTTGAAATTGACTCCGGAGTCAAGAGTCAAGGTCTGAAATTGACTCCGGAGTCAAGCTGGAGTCGGGAGTCAACTTTTTTGCTGACTCCTATGATCTGGTCATATGTCATTAATTTTTAAACATACGTTTCTCCGAAATTGGGACCAGGGGAAAAAATAAGCGAATATTCGAACTCAGCAGGCCCCTCTTCGCCATTGTAGATCGTTGTTTAGGGTCGAACAACCAAATTAATGAAAATTCATGCCATTTTTAAAATCAATTTTGTAAATGAATTCAATTTTAATATTAATGTTATTGATGCATTGTATGAATGTGATGCGATATATACGAACAGCACGAATGTCGGAAAAGTTGCCTATTGCAATGCCTATCGAAATCTTCGGAAGATTTCAGTGGTGTTAATAAAATTGCCTAATCGGTTTGCCGTAAATACAATTGAATTATCAAGGTAATAATTATGGGAAACCAGGGTTAATCAGTCAGGTCGAATAGAAGAAAGAAATGTGGGGATATTGAACTCGCTCTCCTAAAATAATACTCTAGGATTGAATTATTTTTAAACAGAAAAATTTAATTCGGTTCGGTAAAAGGGTAAAAATGGTTAATTTTTTTAAATGTAAAACTTCTGCGTTTCAAGCAAAGATATTACTTAAATCAATGAAAAATTGTTGAGTTAATCGGCCATTTTCAATTATTAAATTGCTGATTTTTGGTGCAATTACCGAATATTATGATAGAAATTGAAAATCATTAATTCATTTAAAATAATGAGATGTCTATTGGTCTATGGGTACGAAAAGTCGAATAATTCAAATGGTATGAATTTTGCTGAGTGAGTTCAAAAGTAAAAAAAAAACGTACCTACGTATGAATTTTGACCTAAATGTAGAAAGAAACAGCAAAAAAAAATCAATTCGTTTCACCATTTCTTGTAAAAATCTTTTTGCATCAATTTTTCTCTTCTCAAAAAAAATTAAAAAAAAATTGTTTACTTATAGAAATAGATAAGAAAACGTGAAAATATTTGGCCATTAAAAAAAATCTCAAATTTTACTACTGATTGGCGTGTTAATGGTGTTGATGAAAAAAAAAAATCAAAATTGTAGCGAAAGCTCGAATATTTTTTTAAAGAACCATTGTTAAAATAGGTTTTTTTTTACACAGGATGCTTGAATTGATACTTATCAAAAGTAAAGTAACTACCTATAAATTTATTAAATACATACAATCTGTTTTTAAATTTTGAAAAATTTATGTTAATAATATAGCTGTGTTTATTTTCTAAATTTTTATCAATCATATCTTCTGCTTTATTGACAGATTTAATTGTTCTGACCTTGATTTGTGAAGGATCAGGCCAATTGACGGTGAATTGTACAGTGACAGTGGATGAACAACTAAAAAATGCAGATTGCATGTATCACAATGGTATACAACCGACCATAAATGGTTTTCCGGCCAATTTGCTAGAAAAAGCTAAAGAATTGAAGGTAAATATTTAATATTGTGAAGTATCTCATATCTGTATTCATTAAAAATGACGATTGATTTTGTCTCGTAGATGTTAGATATATCAGGCAATAAGTTTCTGATAGCGGAATTCGTCAGACTAAATCAACTTACTCATCTCTTTGCGAAAAATTTGGAATTTGTGGATCATGCTTCCAAAGGTGGTTTGAAAACTGGATTATCGAAATTGAGGAAATTACAAGAACTCGACTTGAGTGGAACGAAATTCGATCTTGTCTATAATCTGACTGGTATACTTTGGCCGAAAGAATTAACCAAGCTGACGTTGGCCAATATGTCACTAAACGACGTTGCTAATCTGCAAACATTACTTCATCTCGAGAAATTGGATCTGAATAATAATTATCTTGAAACGTTACCGAAGCTGAATGAAAGTGCGGATAAGCTAATATTGATCGATTTGAAAGAAAATCCTATAATCAATATCGACCTCATGCAAATCGCTCCATTTTGCGAACTGCAGACGTTTTTGCTGGACGTTGTGCCTCCTGGAAATTTCAACTCGGTGGCTAATTTCAATAATTGCTCGCTTATTCATAACTGGTTGACGAAATATGAAATAAATAAGGGACAATTTTCGTGTAATCGGAATTCCTCCAGTGGTAAGAAACACAGATCTGTTTTTTTTGTTTTTTTTTTTTCGTTTGAATCCCTGGTGATGTGATGATTAGTGATGGAAAACTATAACTGAAAATTGGAAAAGAATGAAATCAAAAGTGTGAAACTGGAAATTGTACTGAGGAGATAAGAACTGAAAACTATTTCAGTTCCAACAGCTGCAGTTTTTGAAGTTGGAACTGAAAAAATTTGCAAAACTGAAATCTTTTATTACATAAAATAAGTGGAAGTTTCTTGTACATAATTTTTTTTTAAATTTATTTCAAATGAAAAAGTCGAAATTTACTGAACCACATTCAAATTAAAATTCCCATTTAAAAATCTAAAATCCAAAAAAATTGAAAAAATGAAAATTTAAATCAAAATAAAAAATGAAAAGCTTTTTAGAATTCAAAAATTCTCCATAAAAAAATTGGTTGGATTGAAAATTTTTGCTGAAAATCGTGGTGTAACTCGAGAAAATGTAGGTAAAAATAGGTATTGAAAAACTAAAAAACACAATGTTTGAAAAATTGAAAGAATTATTCAATAAGGTTCAATTTATTTCTGCCAAAAATTATTTTAAACGCTAAAAAATTTACAAACTTGAAAATTTTGATTGAAAAAAAAAATAAAAATTTCTATTTTTACATAAACTAGAAAATGAAATCACAAAAAAAAAATGAAAAAAATAAAGATAGAATAGAGAAAAAATTTATTGCATCATTCTTTTATCGATAAGTTCAGTCAGTAACTCAAATAAATTCACCATACCCATACCCCATTGAAATTTTTTTGTTGAGAAATGCAGGGCTAAGAGGAAAAATTAAAACAGATGACTTGATGATCTTTTTCGTCTGGGAAATTTTTGGCTTAAATGCCCCTCAAAATCTAAAAAACCGAAATCTGGAATTGAAAACTTGGACTAAAAAATTTTAAAGACTGTAATTAAAATCCATCTGGAACTGATATAATTTCAGTTTTCCACCACTGCTGATGATGCAATCAATCATTGATAAAATTATTGTGATTTTGTCCCAGGTGATGATTCCAAATCTGTTTCGTTTCCTTCGGAAGCAATAAACGCCCGTGATGTTTGTTTGGCTGCATTACCAGCGACGTCGATTTTTGAACTACTGCTGTACGCCATTTCTTTTATGTTGCTGTTTCCGTTATTGTATTTCGGCAACGAAGCTTATAATAATTATATATTGAAGAATAAGATGCCACCTCCGATGTCAGGTTAGTGAAGGTGGATTTTTAAGAATGGTGGGGGAGGTGGTGGATAAAAAAAAATTAACATGGCCGCAGTAATCCGCCATTGATCATAGTAGAGAATGTTTGAGCTCTAATTTCCCAAAGTAGGTACAAAATTGAAATTTCCATGTTCTCTGAATCTATACCTTCACTTATCGTTTATAAACATACGTCATATTGGGTATTTGGTGAAGGGAAAATGTGTTTTTCAAACGTGAAAAGCTCTTTTTTTCGAAAACAAAATTTCTAATTTTGATTTTATAAATTGAAATTTTTTATTTTAAAACTGAAAAATTCGTTTTTCTTGTTTTTAATTGATTTTTTTTCGGAGTTATTTACCTGCCCAACTGTTACTATTTTTATAATCAAAAAGAATAAGGATTTTTGATTTTTTTTTTGTCTTTTTGGTTGAATTGATTTTCATACCTTACCTTCTGTATTTCTTTTGAATGTGTTGAAGAAATTTTTGGCATAAAATTCTGAATATAATTTTAAAAATTAATGAAAATAAAATTGGTCTGGTAGTGCTGGATGAATTCTTATTGAAAGATTGCGCATTGATTACCGTACCTACCTTAATTCAATTAGCTACATTTTGCTTATTGTTGGGTGTATTTTTTGTTCAAATTTTTCAGTGAAACGCCGAAGACTTAAACGGAGAACAACAATGACACCGACCGCAACAGCTGGACCAAAAGTTGATGTTGAAGTTCGTTTTACAGATGAATCAAATGAACCTGTAGCTGAATAAAATTCGATTATAATGTAATAGTGAAAAGATATGAAACGAAAGCTGGAAGATGATTTTTATTGAAACCCTTTTTAATCAGCTTTTGGGGTGAGTGTTCAAATTTGCAATACATTGTTTAAGTTTTTAAAAAAAGTCAATCAGTATGGGTTATAATTTTTTTTTTTTCTAAAGTTGAAAGGGCAGAAAGGAGTGAAGTTGTGACTCGATCTTAAAAAGACGCGGTCGAAATTTTACCCATGACTGACTGATTCCCTACTCTGAGCCAATTAGTCTTGAATTACAAATTTCATACATCTTCAAAAAATTCTGAATGATTAGTGGGAAAAAATTGATAAAAAAAATTTGTCAAATAAAACGAGAACGTTCAATTCATCAATTTAAAAAAAAAAGTTTTATTCCCATAAGATCGCAAAATAATTCAATTGTCTCAGCTTTTAATTATTGCCAATTATTATTACAAAATGAAATTGAAATTATACAAGTCATACGAATGCAATACGAATGTGAACGAACGTATCCGAATCCGAAAGGTGCCACGTTTTAAGATAACCCATAAAATTATATGGTTACCAAAATGAAAGAAAACTTGCATTAGTGTGGTAAATTATTATCAATTTCGATACGATGATGATTATTGAATTCGATCAGATTTATCAAACATTTTAGTGAATAAATCTATATTTTGAAAAAATAACTTGATTATGATCGATGGATACTCACATCAGGTTTAGTATCCATTAAATGCTTCCCAGCTGAGCTGGTTGTAATTGTTTAAATTTTCAAATCAAGTTTTTATAATTACCAGGCTTGGTTCATTGACAACTTTAATTTGGTTTATGTTGGTTCCTGATGCTACTCTTGTTGATGTCGTTTGCAAAGTGAGAGATGAAGATAAGGCAGTTTGTTCGTATTATGGCAGCAATGCCTCAGCACCAGTAATGTTTCAGTTCCCAGGTAAACACATTCCGAAGCCTGATAAGATTCAGGTAACCAGTTACAAATTTATTCCTATTCCTGTGTGAATATTGATTCATAATGTACTCAGATATTTACTGAAGAATAATTTTGTTTCGTAGTCGATTGATATTTCGGGAAACCAGTACATATCTGCGGATTTCAGCGAATTCATTAGTTTGAGGCAACTGCACGCTAGAAACGTGATATTCTTACACCTAAAAGATGAAGAAAATTTCAAACTTGGGGTAGAAATTTTGAAAAATTTAGAAGAATTAGATTTGAGTGGATCGAAACTTACCAGTAACTTGAAATTTAAGATAGATTGGCCTCCGCAACTAATTAAACTAACACTGGCTAACATGGACTTGAACGAAATCTTTGGTTTGGAAAAATTACAACAGCTTGAAGAATTGGATTTCAGCTCGAATAATTTGCAGACTTTGCCAAAATTGAATAAATCGAGTTCTATCGTTACGATTAATCTGAACACTAATCCCATTGATGATATCGCCGTTGAACAAGTAGCTCCGATGTGCCAATTGAATTCGTTTTTTATAGAAATAAAACAACCTGGCTCTTTTAATACGGAGCCTAAGTATCACCGATGTCAACTTTTAGACCATTGGTTTACAAAATACGGTATCGCTTCTGGATCGTTTTCGTGTGGTCGAATTCCAGGTAAGATTTTTTTCAGATTTAGATATTTTTGTAGATTTTAATAGGTTTATTTTGTTTTTTGTCTTACAGCTGGATATCAGGAGACGAATTATGAATTTTCTGAAGAAGCAATGAAAGCTCGAAATGATTGTTTGAATGCGTTACCTGCTACATCGGTTTTCGAATTGCTCCTGTTTGCTATGTTTTTTTCTTTCCTGTTTCCGGTCTTGTATTTTGCTAGCGAAGCGTATAATCGTTATGAGTCGAGAAAGCAAGCTTCTCGTTCAGCTGGTTAGCAGATTCATTGTTGAGGTATGAGGTTGATTTTGGTCTCGAATTATGAGATTTTTTTTGTAGGGACGAAACATGAGCAACATAGAGGTAGAACTTTACCTCCGGATGTCGACGTTGAATCTAATCATTCGGATGTAGCGCCTGATCCGGAGCAAGAAGAACATGAAGTTTGAGCTGTATGAACGGTGCAAGCCAAAAGCGTGATAGCTTTGATTGGATTAAGTCTCTGCGATTGTGGAAGTGATCGTTTGAAAGGTAGTGAAATTTTTTTATAAGGGTGCTCGATCTTACCTTTTTTCTGAAGGTGGGTGGAAGGATCACTGGTCTGGTAAAAGTATCACGTTTTCTTCAAACTTGTTTTTCTCAAAAATTCCATTGACACCAATTTTTTCTTTAACCTTCCTTCCCTGGGGGAAGGAGGATTTCTTTAAAAAAAAAGGTCAAAAATACGAGTAGATACATGTTGAAAGTTTTCTCGCAAAGAAAGGTATCTCAACTCAGAATAGAACTTTGGGCCCAAAAAAAAAGATCGAAAGTATACCATTTTTCTGCTTCGCTGTAAAATTCCAAAATTCTCTAATGACTTCGAAACGTCTTGAAACTGCTTCCAATCGATTTGGCCAGTCAAAAATAGGGTATATCTATATACCTAATTACAGCTGATTTTGTTTATTGATACGATTTTTTATATTTTGCATCCGAAATTTTAAATGCTGAAGTTCATTTTTCAAATTTTGGCTATTCCTAATAATTTAAAATACTTCACATGAACACATTGTTCTGAGAATGCAAAACATGTAAATTTGATCTGAACAAGGTGAAAAGCTGAAATTTGATATTATCTTTCATAATTACTCTTTCAAATTAATTGAAAGTGGTTTCGAGAAGTTCTGGAGCCTCGTCAAGTTTTGAGGATTCTCCAGCGTTTTGAAGAACGGTCCAATTTTCCAAAATTCGTTGTTAATATTATTCAATCAATAGGTAAATTATTTTAATCGAAAATTGCCAAGAATTTTGAAAAATTGAATTTCAATAGTTTGAAGTTATCAATATAGATAATTTTACAGGTAAGACTGTAAAATCTGTCCATGATCGTGTTGCAAGTGCACTTTTAGTGATTGGACACCTAAAATATACAGAATAGAGTTGATTTCGTACTGCTACGCTAGAACTGAACTAGAACCACAAATTCGATTCGGTCATTCGTTTGACCGGTTTTTGCAATTTAATTTTACAAACTTCCGAGCGAATATCTCAAAAACGCAACCTTTAAACAAAAATCTGATTTCGGATTCGTGTTCAGCCAACAAAATCAACTTATAAACTCAATCCAAGCATTATTGGACAATAAAATTTTCTGTATCACTGCCCCATCAGAATTATTTTTCCGGGTAAATATCTCGAAAACGTGACTTTTGAAGGGAAAACCGACGCCGGATTCGTTCTCAGCGACCAGAAATCTATTAACCAACTTAATCCATAAAAATTTTCCGTGTCACTGTATCATGGAAATTTTCCGGCTTTTCTGGGCAAATATCTCGAAAATGCGATCTTTGAGGGAAAATCCGACACCGGATTCGTTCTCAGCGACCAAAAATCTATCAACTAACTTAATCCAAGCACATTTGGTGAATAAAAAATTTTCCATGTCACTGCCCCATCAGAATTTTCCGACTTTTCCGGACAAATATCTCGGAAACGAGACTTTCAAACCGAAATACGGGACCGGATTCGTGCTCAGCGACCAAAAATCTATCTACTAACTTAATCCAAACACATTTGGTGAATAAAAATTTTCCGTGTCACTGTGTCATAAAAATTTTCCGGCTTTTCCGGGCAAATATCTCGAAAACGCGACCTTTCAAGGGAAACCCGATGCCGGATTTGTTCTTGACGACTAAAAATCTTCCTATGGACCAAATCCAAGCGCATTTGGTGAATAAGAATTTTCCGGCTTTTTCGGGCCAATGACTTAAAATTTATCTATAGACTAAATCCAAACGCATTTTGATGATGTTGCGTTTTTGATATATTAATATTATATTCGCCCGAAATTTGAAAAATGAATTCCTTTTTTCAACTTCATAGTTTACCACAAAAATCACATTTACACCCCAAAAATCTCAGTAGACTTCTAATGTATTTTTCTTCTGATATTGTTGAACGGAAAAGAAATGGTGTTAATAGATTTGCCTAACTCATTTGCCGTAAATATTCCCTTCAATGCAACTAGTCATTTCAGATTTCATGTTAATAGAATTGTCTAACTGGTTTGCCGTAAATACACGTTTGGTGATGTTGAAAGGAATTCTTGACAATCGAATCACTATCTGAAGTGATGAGGTCATCAATGTGATGGTGATCCTAGAAAGAGGGTTATCGTGCAAAATAAAGATGGATATTTTTTTATCTTTATTTTGATTTTTTTCGTTCTACAAACTTCCTCTACAACGTAGAATGAAAAAAAATCAAAATTAAAATTAAAAAATATCCATTTTTATTTTGCGCGATAACCCCCTTCCTAGGATCACCATCACAGATGTTCGAACTTTTTTTTACAATGTTTTTCCAATGCAATTAAAATTTGGTTCCAGTCTCCTGAGGGGCTTCGAGAAGAATTGAAATCGGGTGTATACAAAGGGTTAGCCAATCAGATTTCTTCATGATTGAAAAATTCTGATCGTTTAAATTGAATTTAACATTATTTTATCATTGCCATCAAAATAAAGTTTTGCACTTTGAAATTTTTTTCGATAATTACGAAATCGTGAATACCTAAATTCAAAGCCCAAAATGAACGCACCCCTGTCCCTCTCCTATCCCTCGTTTTGGTGCAAAACGTTATTTTTTCAGCATTTCCATTACAAATGTTCAGATTATTAACCGGTTTTTTTCTAATTTTCTTGAGAAATTGGTTGGGGACCACACTCACTCGTGTTAATTTAAAATAAGTATTGCTTTCAATTCAAAGGAGGAGAAAAAAATCATGAAATTTTTTTTAGAACTTGAGAAAATGGAAACCCCATTTATAGAAACTGAATAACCAATAATTTGTAAAAATGGTATCAAGTGTGAAAATACACGACCACCAAAGATCGACCAAACTTCGTGAATCTCCAACTCAAGTATTTATTACTTTTATCAAACTTGATGATATGATGAAATGAGATTTGATTTTTTTTTTTTCAAAAATTTGATCAATGAATTTTAATTTTATTAATGCTATCCTCAAAAAAACTTTCGTCTGAACGTAATGAGTGGAATACTTATCACAGGTGCGGTATTTACTCGGATATTTATGCTTTATAATTTGCATTCCCCAGTTACTCACGAGCGGATTTTATTGGCAGAATTGATTTGGCTGTCGACGATTTTTAAAGTATTCGGGCAAAGCAATCTTGCCAATTGTACGATGAACAATAAGAAAACAGATTGTTCTTATCGTGGCGATCTTCGTGCAAGGAAACCCGTATCAGGGGTGCAGCTTCCATCTGGTGTAAATTATGGCCAAGTGACGGTAAGCAGTATTTTCAATATCGTGATTTGTTCTTTTTACGATGAGTTTTTGTTTTTTTTTTGCAGGAATTGGATGTGTCAAAAAATAAATTTTCAAATATTAGTTTCGATAAATTCGTTCAAATGAAAGTACTTCGCATGCGTGATTTGGATTTCGTAAACCCGAATCATTTTCCAATGAAAAAGTGGTTTTTAAAACTGAAAGTATTGGAGGAAATCGATATGAGTGGAACGAACTACGGTGATTCAATATTAGATGTGATTTGGCCTGTGGACTTGACTAAATTGATTGCGTCTGATATGAAGTTTAAACTTACCCGAGTGCAAGGTCTGGAAACCTTGACTATTCTCGAAGAATTAGACCTGAGTAAAAATCACCTGAAATTTTTACCCAAGCTTAGTGTAACAGCTCCAATGAAAACGATTAATCTTAATGATAATCCGATTACTAATTTAACCGTCGAAGAGATAGCTCCTTTCTGCGAATTGAATTCGTTTACGATACAGATCAAAGGCGATTACGCATTGCCAAGTAATGAAGATTTCGTGTTGACAGCTCCGCAAAAGTATTACTCTTGTATTCAAGTGGATGAATGGTTTACGAAACATTTCCCTAAAATGCATACCGGATTAAGTTGCCTGGCACCTTCTCCTCGTAGGTATCTACCTTTGGTGCTATTCTGTACTAAAACGGACCAAAAATTAAGTCGGGTCTTCTGATTTTTCTCAAATTTTTTTTTTACGAGTTCCCCTTAATGGTTTATTCATAAATCCAAGATCATTTCCTTTCCAACATTCTAGGGGGTTGGGGTCAAATTACTCAACTGTGAAGGCACATATCTCGAGATAGTTTATACTTAAAGGAAAACTGTTTGCAGGGTTCGAAAAAACATTGATGGGAGATTTAAAAATGATAATCACATTTTGAAAAGCTCAAAGTTGAATTTTGGTAATGAAAGCTCAACTTTCATGATGATATCAATAAATGAAGTTACCATTTAGAAATCTGAAAAAATTACAGCAAGTAGCTCTTTTTACCTTTTCAACCAAAAATTTTCAACAATAGACCTTTGGACCGTAGAGGATACAGGGGTTCGCAATTTTGACTAAAATTTAAAAAAATCGAAAAAATGAAGGAGCATAAGGTAATTATTTCATCTCTTCTATGTTCTAATTTGATATTCTCGCGAAAAATTTTCATTCCTATTTTTTTTTTTTTTTTTGCTTCGAAGTTTAAATCCCAGTAGTTTCAAAAATTCCTTACATTAACCCCTGGATCATCATGAGAGTTGAGCTTTCATTACCAAAGTTCAACTTTGAGCCCTGCAAAATGTGATTATCGAACCCATCTCGAGATATGAGCCTTCAATGTTGAATAATTTGGTAAAAAAATCAAAATTGCCTGAAAATTACGAGGCTCTTTCCTCAGCCTCCTTGATCACGAATTTATGAGTCGACCATAAAGAGGAACTCGTAGAGAAAATTTGAGTGTAACCGAAAGACCCGACTTCATTTTTGGTCCGTTTTGGCATGAAATAGCCCTTTGATATGTCATTTTGAATTTTGGAGATACTTACTGCGTTTTTTTTCCTTCAGATACTCGTACTGTGAGAAATGTCACTTTTTCGGAGAAAGCTAATAAGCTTCGAAACGAATGTATCGATAGATCATCATCGGCGACAGTTTTTGATCTGTTACTCTACGCTGTAATATTTGCCGTCATGTTCCCGATATTGTATTTCGGTAATGACGCTTATAATAGGTATCAGACGAGAAAACAACAACAAGCTGCTCCTTCGAGACCAGGTAAGAATATTTTTGTGATGTTATTTTGGTTTTTCGGGTCTGCAAGTTTGACTAGTTTGCTGAATTGGTTTTTTTTCCTCAGTAAAACACCATAGACGTCATACTACAACCACGAGTTCCCCAGAAGTGGGTGGAGAAGGTGCCCAGTCGGAAGATGAGTATGATCCAGAGGTAGATGCAAATCCAGACTCTTATGCAGATCCAGATGCAGATGAAAATCCAGATCCTGAGCCTGAACCTGAACCCGAAGAAAATGAGGTATAAACTGTTGGGAAGTTGAATCACAACGCGGATTTGTTTCTGATCTGAGGTCGTTTTGATCGCAGCAAGGAAGGAAATAGGATTCTAGGTAGGTATGTAATACATATTTGTAGTTCAAGACGTATTATTTTTTTTGAATACCTGCCTGATTAATTTTTATAAATGTTTAGATGATTTCGGATCCAAGAAACGCAAAGAAGTGAGAATTGGATTGTAGAATTGTGAATTACCTACACGAAGTTTGAACAGTAAAGTTCGTCTTTTCGAAGATATTTTGCAGTTTTGGATCATTATGATGAAGAATATGGATAAATAAATGGTAAGGTAGCTTTGGTATGTAGTTATTTTGTATATCATGGTCAAAATATCATAATTATAAGTTATTCCATTTTAATTGGGACAATTGTTCGCTTCGAGTCCTGGAATTACAATCATAATTTTGTTTGAAAAATTGCATTTTTAACATTTTCGAAAATATTTTAAATTGCTTACTCGAGTACTTCAAGTTGAAAATTTAGGCTTTTTATTCTGTAGCTTGAAAATAAATTAAAAGAAAGCAAGCTTTTGAAAACATTTTTGGTGATCGAAATAAATTTTCAAACAATTTAGCTCCGCACCATTGAAAACACTAGAAACAACTTGCCTCTCAGGATTTGATTTTTACATCTTTTTTAGGCCTCTCATGCTTCTAAATGAGCTCTATGATTTATCTGGGCCTTCAGATTGTTTCGAAGTTCAAAATAATTCGTTATTCTTTTCAAATCTACTCCTACAAAAGGTAGGTGAAAAATCGAATAGTGCATAGATTCTATGGTACTTATGGTAGTTGAGAAGCATTTCTAGGGGATGATTGAGCAATTGAGGTTTTTTTTTCAATTTCAGTCAAGACCACGATGGATTTATATCGAGCAGGTTTATCGTTATGATTATGTAGATACTAAATAGTAAATACCTATACCTACTGCGATTTGGTTATTGTGGAAATTTCTGTGTGGGATTTCTTTGATGGATTATTCTAATTGAGAATTTAGAGTAAGTATACTGAAAAATCAAAATCATATCAAGATAATCTGCTTACGACTACTGTACTTAGTTACCTAGGTACCTATTATAGATTTCAATTCTTAGAGGATTAAGTATGTATTGTATTTGAAGAGAAGAAGTGAAAAAATTATTGATAGAGCTTGGATTTAGCTCGAATATGTCAGCTGATAGACAGCTCATTATCGTTGAAGTTTGAACATTTTCAAGCTTTATTCAACTCATTCAACTGTTCGATTCAAAAATAAATGTTCTGTTACACAATATTCGAGTTTTAGAATTTTTATACTAATTTTTTATCGTTAAAGTGATACTGATATTCTGAACGGAAATTCTACTCTTGATGAATTTTCCCATTCCCAATTACAAAAATACAAAATTAACAAGTCATTTCATTTTTCTCAAAATAAAAAAAAATCAGTTCTTGAATTAAAATTCCAATAGACGCATTACATAATGAAGTCACTATTCTGGTAACACTGATTACAAAACAAAAAAATCGATAGTTCGATCTATCGATTATTTTGTTATCGAATCGTGTTTTGCTGTTCAAAAAAATAAATTTATTGATAATACGAAACGTATTGATTATTGCAGAAACAGCCGCAATAATCTGAATATTTTAATATTTTTTGAATAATTAAGATATTAAAGCACTCGCAAGTTAATTTTCTTAATGGTTTAGTTCGTATTTCGGTGTACAATCAATTCCCAAGATGAAGAATAGGTTCAACACTTACGATCTGATTTGCTCCGTTGTCGAGCTTCAAAGGTACCAAATAAATTCAATTTTCTCACAATATTGCAACAGAATTGATAATTATTCGTGTAAATTACTTCCAACTCGTAGATTGATCGGTATGCGTGTGAATCAAGTATACGATATTGACAACAAAACATACCTGATCAGATTACAACAAGGCGAAGATAAAGCAGTACTTTTGATGGAAGCTGGTACCAGAATTCACACCACGTCGTTTGAATGGCCGAAAAACATGGCTCCTTCGGGATTCAGTATGAAAGTAATACAATTTCGATGTGTTTCATGATAAACTCGGATGTTAATCTGCGACTAATGAAGCTGATTTGTTGTTCAGTTGAGAAAGCACATTCGTAATAAGAGACTGGAAAAGTTATCGCAGCTTGGTATAGATCGAATTGTCGATCTGCAATTTGGATCCGGTGAAGCTGCGTATCACGTTATTTTAGAATTGTACGATAGAGGAAATATCATATTTACTGATCATGAACATATTATCTTGAATATATTGAGACCTCATACCGAAGGAGAAGATGTTAAGTGAGTGTGCTGTTAATGAGGAATGTGATGATTGAATATGACTGGTCTGATTTGATTGAAATGTGTTCAGATTTATGGTACGTGAACAGTATCCTTCGAATAGAGGTAAAACTCGACCACTGCCTCCGTCGGAAGAACAGCTGAGAGAAATTATAGCCGGAGCTAAACCTGACGATACGTTGAAAAAGCTATTGAATCCTCATTTGAGTTGGTTTTCATTTTATATTGTGTACAGTTGTTTTATAAATGATTTGGTAATGGTTGATTTTTGTTCTAGTTTATGGTCCGGCTATTATCGAACATATGTTGTTGAAAGTAGGTTTACCACCGTCAACGAAAGTAAAAGGTTTCAATATTGAGAACATTTCGAAAATCATCGAAGCTTTCGGTATCGCTGAAGTGATAATAGACGAAGCATTCTCTTCCAATCACAAAGTAATCTACGATTTTCATTTTTAAAAATCATAAAATACGATGCATCTCAAACGTTGAGTAATTTGTTGCAGGGTTACATCATCCAAAAGAAAGAAAAAGGAGTCAAAGACGGTCAAGATTTCTTCAGTAATCAAGAATTTCATCCAATGATATTCGAACAAAATAAAAATGCTCCCTACGTCGAATATGATTCATTTGATAAATCCGTCGATGAATTTTTCTCGAACATGGAAAGTCAGAAAATCGATTTGAAAGGAGTTCAACAAGTAAGCTTCTAGTGTTCGAAGAAATTTCATGAAGTTTTCTCGATCTAATGGAGCATCTGTTTAGGAAATGTCAGCTTTGAAAAAATTGGAAAATGTTCGAAAAGATCACGAAAAAAGAATCACGCAGTTGGAAAAATCGCAAGTAGAAGATACGAAAAAAGCTGAGCTTATTACTCGTAACCAAGAACTCGTCGACGATGCTATTTTAGCCATTCGAAAAGCTATCGCTAATCAGATGCCTTGGGCTGATATTAAGAACCTCGTTAAAGAAGCAACCAATTGTGGAGATTCGGTGGCGTCTGTGATTAAGGAGTTGAAATTGAATATTAACAATATCACGTTACTTTTGAAGTAGGTGAAACGATTCATTACTAAAATGTGGTGAAATTTTGTAAAAATATTAATTGATCGATGTTTGATATTTGCAGTGATCCTTATGAAGAATATGACGAAACTGGCGAAGTTTTATTCAAACCAACTTTGGTCGATATTGATTTAGATTTATCTGCTCATGCGAACGCTAAAAGGTTCGTTATTTTGTCTCATAACCTTGGTAATTTTTTGTTAAGAATGTAATTTGTATTGTAGATATTATGAAAAACGTCGTCAAGCTGCAACTAAGCAAAAGAAAACTATAGAATCGCAGGGGAAAGCCTTTAAATCAGCTGAGAAAAAAACCAAACAACAGTTGAAAGAAGTCAAGACTGGTATTAGCATTAGCAAAGCTCGAAAAGTGTACTGGTTTGAAAAATTCTACTGGTTTATATCGTCTGAGAATTATCTCGGTATTTATATTCGATTTATTTTCGTCATTTTCCACGAATTCATTACTCATACTTTTTTTCATTATTTGTCTAGTAATCGGTGGTCGAGACCAGCAACAAAATGAAATTATCGTAAAGAGATATTTGAAAAAGAATGATATCTATGTTCACGCTGGGATCGTCGGTGCCAGTAGCATCGTCATAAAAAATCCCAAAACCGATCCAGTGCCTCCAAAAACGCTCAACGAAGCCGGTACTATGGCTATGTGCTACAGCACAGCTTGGGAAGCCAAAGTAGTCACTAGTGCTTGGTGGGTGTACGCGAATCAAGTCTCCAAAACTGCTCCGACCGGAGAATACTTGGCTACTGGTAGTTTCATGATTCGAGGCAAGAAAAACTTTCTGCCTCAATGTCATCTTATTATGGGGTTCTCGTTCATGTTCAAATTAGACGATGGATCTTTAGAAAGGTAAAAACTAGACCATGTTTGGATCATTTTTGCTGTTGAAGAAGCGTGATGGTAATTTTAGTGATTTTTTTTTCAGACATTTGAACGAACGAAAAAAAAAAGAATTGGAAGAAGGTCAAGTTGAAGAAAATGATATTCAAAATGAACCTTTAGAAGAAATCGAACTTGAAGGGGAATCGAGCGATGGTAAAGTTAACGTATTATGATAACTTTCGTGTTATTTTAAAACATTTGATTGATTTTTTTTTCATTCATAACAAAAAAATTTTTAGACGAAACTCCAGGAACCGAAGAGAATGCCGAACCAGCCTCAAACGAAGATTCCACCTCAGCTTATCCGGATACCGAAGTTGTTGTAATTCCTCAACCTGATACGTTGGTGTTCTATTCGATTTTTTTCTCAAATTTCAGTTTTAATTCTATAAGTAGTCTCTAATTGATTATTTTTTTCGACAGTAAAAACTACAGCATCGAAGTAAAGATCCCAACTTCAGAAAAAACCGTTAAAAAAGAAGAAAAGAAATCACTGGGAAATGTACACGACGAAGATTACGTTATTTATCTAGGTGACGATAAACCAATCGTTATTAAACCGAAAGAGGCAAAGACAAACGATAAGAAAGTTTCGTTCAGCAGACATGTTAGCGAGAAAGGTATGGAATTCATTCGTTACATATTCAAAAAATTGTTTCGTTGAAAATATTCTTGAAAATGTCTAATTTTTCGTTTTTATTACGCAGATGAAAGAAGAGATGACGTTAAAACCGAACAAAAAGAAAACAAACCTAAAAGAGGCCAGAAAAGTAAGTTGAAGAAAATCAAAGAAAAATACAAAGATCAAGACGAAGAGGAACGTGAAATGAGAATGAAAATTTTACAAGTACGTTGTTTTGATTTTCTAAATAATTTCCTCTTCGCGGATGAATTAATTTTATTTTTATTTTTTCATTTTAGGGATCTTCCGATAAAAAAGAAGATAAAAAGAAAAAGAAAAACAAGAAATTAGCCTCCGTAGTTGTTACCAAAAAAGAACCGCAACAGAAAAAAGCACCATTACCCGTACAACTACTCTCGGCAGCTGAAGAAGAAGTTCAAAAAGCATATGCTACCGAAAATGAAGACGAAGACGAAGATAAAGAAGTCAACGAACTGACAACAGCTAACGATATCGATATGCTGGATTCTCTTACAGGGCAACCAGTCCTTGAAGATGAACTCTTATTCGCAGTTCCTGTGATCGCTCCTTATAACGCTATTATTAATTATAAGTAAGTATCATAATCAATAGGCATTAATTTCTGTCCATTTCATAAAATAGACAGTAAATTTGGACTAAATTACATCGATTTGGAAACCTTGAATGTTAGCATCGGAATGCATTACAACAATCGATGCAATTGTCACAGACATTCTGTAAATAAGAAAATGTATTAAGATATCATAGCTAGGTAAGCAAAACTGTTTATTAAAGACATTGAAAGTAATGCGACGATTAATTGTCAAGTAGCGATGATCCATCAACGCATGATTAATAAAATAATGAAATTTGCCTGCCACTCGAATACCAGAAATTGTCTCGTTTCATGAGTTGCATTTTTCAACATTGCTTTTCTTATTTGCTGTCTCATCTTATTGATTAATCATGACTTGTCAATAAATCATCAATACTTCACAATAATCTTTGCATTACTTCTAATTCTTTCAATAAACATTTTCACTCACTAAGATTCAGAAATTGCGTAACATGATCGTAATACTATTTCTCATTTAAAGAAAGTCCGTGGTAATTCTATCGATGGTCTCAATTCGTTGCGGTGCTTCGATTAACGTTGTCGGATCGATGTAATTTAGTTGAAATTTAAACTTATGCCTAATGCATGAAATCGGCAGCTTTTCGCCAATTTCACGAATTAGGCGATTCAGTGAAGAGCAAACATACTATGACTAAAGTTATCGAAAGTATTGTTCAACTGTGAAATAAATAAAATTTTCTTTCAGATATAAGGTGAAATTAACTCCTGGTACTGGTAAACGTGGTAAAACTGCAAAGACTGCCCTGAACGTTTTCCTCAAAGATAGAACAGCTACAGCCAGGGAGAAAGATTTACTCAAGTTCGTCAAAGATCAAGATTTAGCTAGAAATTTCCCCGGCAAAGTGAAACTTTCTGCGCCGCAACTTATGAAGCATAAGTAATCTTCGTTGTGATATGTTGAGTGTTTTTCTAAACGTAATGGTTTTTTTATTACTTGTTTATTTTAGGATTAAGCTGTGAAAATATAGTTCGTTTTTTTGGAGGGTTCGAATTTTCAAGAACCCCCTGTTATTTCGATTCATTCATTTTACGATGTTAATATTTATTCAAAATTGAAGGACGAGCTGAAACTTGAGAAGTCGCTGCTTTTTGATCTTGAGAGTTTTTTATCGCAGTAGGGATTCAGTTTTGGTGATAAACTCTATACTGAGTGTACACCATTCAAAACGAACGCCTACACTAAGTACACCGATGTACACTTTAACACTGCGTAGTTTAAAAAGTGTAGACCATACGAACAAAGCTATTCTTTAAAATTGGAAACAAATTAAGAATAAACAAGTAATTCGGTTGAAGTGATAAAATTCGATCAAGTTTTCTTGACTCTGCTTCAATCAAAAAAAATTGAAGCGCGTGTTCTCCTGAATCAGCTCATTAAGTCTTCATCTATTTAAATTTGTCATTTTTAAAAGTTTGGTGATTGTAGATATTTTTAGTAATTTTAATTGAAATTGAAAAATTAGGTGGAACAATGTAATGCTTTGAAATGAGGTATTTTTGTCATTTCGGGGATTTTTTTAACCAAAAAAATCGATATGGATTTTCTAAAATACCCGTCTGGCAACCCTGCAGTGGTGTCTGGGTATCTGGTAGAAGAGTTATCAACGTTGAACTTGAAGTGCACGTGTGTTTGATGGTTTATCCAATTTGGATAATTAATTTACAACTAATTTAAAATATTATTTTGGATTTTGTCGAATAGTGTACAAAAATGGATGTTGCCTTTAATTTTCTGCCCAAGCCGGTTTTCTTCGAAGAGGTCCCTGCGTTGTACAACATTGTTATATGCAAATTCATTCAGCAGTCCTGGCACGAAGAATTGACATTTCAAAAGCACCAAGACAAGTTGGACTCTTTTACTTACGAGAGTGAGTTTCTACAAGTTTTCGTAGATTTAAAATGTCAACAAGTGAAGCTTTTCTGGGAAGCAGATTGGGACGATACTCAGTTTAGTAGATATATATTTGAGGAAACAGAATCGCTCAGTGAGCAGTCTAATATTCAAAGATGTTTAGAATTTTATGCGATGAGTTTGATGAGAGATTTTCGCGATTGGATGCATTTTCATAGTCTCATACTTTTTTGGGATCCTGCCTTCTGGGATTTAAAATTGATTTGTTTTCCACTCGTTGACTTGTTGTGCAATTTTGAATTCGTGTACGATGTTTACGGAGGTATCGATTACGAAAAAACAGCTCAGAATTTACTTATTTGTGATAAAGTCCCACCATATCAGAAGTTCATTATTGCCTGTGTGTACTGTTTTGAAGCGGAAATCGAACATTTGTGGTCTTCAGTACTGACACAACTAAAACATGATCAATCTGAAATAGAAGGGGTTGCGACAGTTCAGTATTGGATTTATCGATTAACTAATCCAACAAATACAGCTTTACCGGAACACAATACTTTCGAGATGTTCAAAACATCCCTGACTAATTCAGCGATTAAGTATTTTTGGAAGGATGTTCAGACATTTGAAGAACAAGTGAATTGCATCGGCGCATGTTTCAAAAGTAACAATACGTTTGCAATGAAACAGTGTATATGATTTCTTGGTTTCCTAAAATGAATGAAACATTTCTGAAACACGTCATATCGCAGTATGGGACCATTATAATGATCAGATCGATACAAGCGCCATCATGTCGACAATTCACGCTATCTTTTTGGCAACATACCGCAGATATGTTTGAAGGCGATCAATTCCTGAAAATTCTGGAGCAAATGAATGCCGTTAAATATCGAGATTTTCGCTTAATTGGTAGAATATTATGGTGTAATGCCCCAACAAAACTTAGAACTCACGTTTTAAATCATTATCTGATGGAAGATTCTCTCGATTCATTGGATTGCCTGATGAAGCGAATTTATGTCCGAAATCCATATTCCACTAATATTGCAGGCAATTTATTGTTGGATTTTGACTATATTTACTACCCGGATGGTTGCGATTGCGATAATGACCCGGAGGGAGAAGATTGTCAATGCATGACCTTTCTTCGGCGAATGTTCATTTATGTTTTCCGAATATTCTTATTGTAGGTAATCTTGAGTACCTATTTTAAAACAGCGTAGGTACCCAAAGCAGTGATGTATTTCTTGGTTAGCATTCGTCGAGGATAATGTACAATTGAATTGGTTACCCATCTAAATTGAAACAAGCTGAAGAACTACGTGATGAATCAAAGACGTAAAGAAGCTGCAAAAATTTTGAAAGTTTTGCAATAAGCGAATGTGATCATTAGTGAAATCAGAGGAACGCATTTGTAGTAGTTTT
Source organism: Pseudococcus jackbeardsleyi (assembly GCA_038380155.1). Lineage (NCBI taxonomy): Eukaryota > Metazoa > Arthropoda > Insecta > Hemiptera > Pseudococcidae > Pseudococcus > Pseudococcus jackbeardsleyi. The sequence goes on from CM076240.1 coordinate 6,711,366, forward strand.
TATCGGAACTTCGTTAGGAGGTACATTTTTTATTGTGATTTTAATATCTCAAGCGTGATTGTGACGATAATTATTCTATAAGCTTTTAGAGCCTGTGTCATTGTATTACGTTGGTCGTTTACTGCACTGCTCATAATTTTATAAATGAATGTATGTCAAATTTTCTTAATGATTTTGTGGTTGAATTTTGTTAAGAAAAAAATTGAAATTTTCGGTCTTCATCTGTTAATCCTTGATCTTGATTCTTGATAATTAATTTATGTAACTGGTTCTGAAGTTCCGGTTTTAGCAGATTTTTATCTGTTCGAATTGAAGCGTCCGTTTAAAAATCAACCATATGAGAAAAACTGTATAATGAGAAAAAGGACCCAGGTGTTACCTTTTTTCAGTACACTTTTGAGTCTCTTTCCTCATATACAGACTGATTTTGGACAATGTTTTTTAAATGGACGGTTCAATATTGGACCAAATTGAACTTGAGCACTTGAGCATTTTCAAATTTTATTTCTTTATCGTAATTACAGGTAAAAATGAAAATTGGTAAATTTGCGGAAATTATTTACCTATCTTCGTAAAAGTAGGTATCTGTGATACCGTGACGTCATTTGTTATTGAATCGTGTGTTTACGATGGAAAAAATTAGTAAAATTTGCTAATCATTTTGATTAACTTTTTCACCCTTTACTTCATTCCCTAATCCAAAATTTTAGTGTGATTTCCCTCTTAACTCGATTCGTTTCCTCTCTAGCACCCGAATTTCACTCTCGTACCCGCCAGATATCTACGAATGCTTTGAACTTGAACGATACCAAGGTAAGATGATCAATACGCTTCGATTAACGTTCGATAATAACCCATTAATTAATTACGTAATCAGTTTAGGTAATTAATGATATCGGAAAAAATGTTTCGTCTTCAAATCATTCCAACCGGTAACGTACAAAGGTAATAGGAGATAATATTCGATAAGAGCTTGCTAACCACTCGAACAACGTTTGCTTACGCTTCCGTATAGTCGGCTCGTCTGCTGGTGTTATCTTGTGTAAATAATTGTTTTACAGAATATACCAACGATATGTTAGCTCCGTTGTACCGAGGGCTTCTCCTTCGGATTACTTCACCGTCAAAAACGAACCTATATTGGGTAAGTGTCAGTTACCGCGTATAAGATTATTTTAATCGGTGAATGGAAAATTCGTTTTTTTGAATGAGTGTAAAATATACGTTGGAAGATGACAGGGTATTCTATATGAGCTAAACACGTACGTACGTCGAGTATGTGGACGCACATATTATCGATTTTATATTTGCTCGAGGCCAAGTTTATTTTTACACACGTCGGTAGTTCGTTAACGAAAACAAACGCCTTGGCGATGAATCCTATCGTTGACTTGCCAGAAAGGTTTGAAAAAGCGAATTTTCCATTAGGCTTTAGGAACCATAATAAAATTAGTAATTTTTTACGTTTGTAGATTATGCAGATGCTGCGACAGCCGATGAACAAAACAGATTGAAGAATTCGTTGAAACATGTGTACGAAAATGTCGAAGAAGTGCCTATTGTCATTGGTAACGAGAAATTTACCACTTCCGATGTCAGATATCAAACCATGGTAATTGACATTCGATAGGTACTTGATAATGTTATCGATACGTTTGGGCTGATTTTTGATATTTATTTTAGCCTCATGATCATCAAAAGAAAATCGCCAAGTTTTATTACGCCACTCCGGTAAGTTAGGGTTGTAAAAAATACTTCGTAATGAGAATAGACATTTAATTCATGTTTTTTCAAAGGATTTGGTGAAGAAAGCAATCGATGTAGCGTCAAAAGCGCAGCTAGAATGGGATCGGGTACCCTTGCGTGAGAAAGTATCAATATGGAGAAAGGCAGCCGATCTAATGGCTACGAAATATCGATCAGTTTTGAACGCTACGACGATGGCAGGTCAAAGTAAAACTGTAATTCAGGCGGAAATCGACGCTGCTTGCGAATTGATCGATTTTGTGAGGTAATTATAACGATCGTAGCCTATGAAATAAATACCGACATGTTAATTACCGAATACTTGTGTCGTTTCAGATTTAACGCTTTATTTGCAACTGAACTAACCAGATACCAACCTATCAGCGAAGAACCCAAAGTTACCTTGAATTCGTTAAGATATCGTGGTCTAGACGGCTTCGTAGCTGCCGTATCTCCTTTCAATTTCACTGCCATTGGAGGCAACTTAGCATACACGCCTGCTTTGATGGTAATTAACAATTCAATCGTAGGCTTAGCTTACTTCTAAGTGGATTTTGTAATATATACGAATATATAATGTAGGGATGCGCAGTGCTATGGAAACCATCAGACACTGCGTTACTTTCTAATTGGACTATATTCAAAGTGATGACTGAAGCAGGAGTACCTGCCGGTGTCGTGAATTTTGTACCCGCCGATGGTCCCGTTTTCGGTGATTCGATTACCGCCTCGCCCTATTTAGCCGGTATTAATTTCACCGGATCTGTCCCGTAAGTTATTAGATGGTCTGTATTGATGATCTGGGAACAGTTCGGTTTCTCGATCATTGATCGGTTCGAAAATGACCGAGGATGTAGAAATGTGTAGTTCGTGTTGTTGGTTGTAATGTTGTCACGTATGTTTGTGAATTGATTTTTCAAAGGTGGATTGAGCAGTTGAAAGAAAATTTTCGATATTTCTTTCTAATTTTGTAATTTATTTGCGACAAAATTTTTTGTTTTTGCTCAATCCGCCTATAATCGCTTTACTAATATTGTATTATGGTAGAAAAAAGTATTTCTCGTATTTACACGATTTTTTTTCCTTTTCAGGACTTTTAACAGACTATGGACTCAAGTCGGACAGAACATCAATAATTACCGTAACTTCCCGCGTCTGATAGGCGAATGTGGTGGCAAAAATTTCCACTTTGTGCATCCTTCGGCTAATGCGGATTCGGTGATCAGTGGCACAATACGATCGGCTTTCGAATACTGTGGTCAAAAGTGTTCAGCTTGTTCGAGATTATACGTTCCAGAATCTTTATGGCCGAAGGTATTCTAAACTTCGTTCCTAGATGGTCTTTTTCTATCTCTCTATGTTTTTTACTGGATCTCTCAATTTCTAAAATGAGAAAATGAATTTTGATCTTAGATCACCGTTAATAAAAACTTGAGGTTAAATTCGTAATTTAACTCCTATTTAGGTTAAAGAAGGCCTTATACAAGTCAGAAACACGTTGAAAATCGGCGACGTGTCGGATTTCTCATCTTTCACTTCAGCTGTCATCGATAAAAAAGCGTTCGACCGAATAAAAGGATACATCGAGTTTGCCAAGCAATCTCCCGAACTTGAAATTTTAGCCGGAGGAACTTACGACGACAAGTAATTAAATATTGTTTTTCAACTCTCCTATTTCTTTCTAATACTTCTTCATTTTTTCAGAGTCGGATACTACATTCAACCTACGATCATCCAAACAAAAAATCCAACCAATAAGATCATGTCTGAAGAAATCTTTGGGCCTGTATTGACCGTTTACGTATACAAAGATAACGATGTCGATAATACACTCAAATTAATCGAAACTACTACTCCTTATGCATTAACCGGTTCTGTATTCGCTCAAAACGAGTAAGTCCCCTTTATGCTATCAAAATGCTATTGGACTTATTTTATTGATTCTGTGTTTTCGTTGCTCTATAGACAATTCCTCAAAGAGGCATTAGATAAATTAAAATACACCGCTGGTAATTTCTACATAAATGACAAAAGCACCGGATCTGTTGTGGCTCAACAACCCTTCGGTGGAAGTCGTATGTCTGGTGAGTAATTCAACCCGGAAAATAGCTGGTAGAAAAGATATCTACATTTTTTAATAATTTCAGGTACCAACGATAAAGCTGGTGGTCCACATTACGTATTGAAATGGACATCGCCGCAATCTATCAAAGAAACATTCGTCCCCTTACCCGCCGTCAAGTAATCTGCAATCAGTATCAAAGATATTCCTAGGTTTAAGGAAAACATTAAACAAAAATAGTTTTTATTCCAAAGTCGTAGTCCATAGGATGCTTAAATTGCTTCGGTGTTTTATGAAAACGTTAAAATAATTCAAAACAAAGAAAAATCGGAATCTCAGGAAAAATGGACATTAATTAGGAGGATATTTTATGGTTGACTATTTTTACAGTTTTTTTTTTCTTGTTTTTCTCTCGTATTATACGACAGTATTAAATGTATATAAAACGGTGTGCAATGATACAAAAAAAATGGATTTCTCAGTCAATATTTATATAATTGTGTACAAAGTGTTGATTATTTTTAATATGTAATTGGAAAATTCGTTACTATGTTGTTTTTCCATGTGATCGAAAACTGTCGATCGATAAGTAATTACGACAATATTATTGGTTATTGCATTTTTTGTGTGCTTGAAAGCTTTTGCATTTATTTCGAATTGTAATCGTTTTAATATTCGCGTGAATCTCTCGTTAGTATTAAGCGTATGTATTTCTCAAAGCACTGTGTACTTTCAGGTAATACTTAGTCGGGTTGGTTAGAGATCGTGTGTATCATACATATCGAAATTTCGCTTTGTCGTGTGTAGTTTGGTGTGTTTTTTCGGTGTTACAGGAAAAGGAACGTAGAAGTTGCTTGAAATTCATCGTGTATTTTTTCCAATGTTCGTCGTACATTTTTCTGTTGAAAATAAAGAAATTTGCCAATCTCGGTGATCTTTTTATCTTCGCTCTTGTCAACTGAAACTGAGGTATGTAAATTTGCATTTTTGTAGTTCTATTTTTCTTTTTTTGGTGTATGGTTCTGAAATTTCTTCTTTTTCATCTTAGTTCGAAGTCTTGAGTCTGAATTACGAGTTACTAAATTTTCGTTGTCAAATTAGTTATTTAATATTTTTAATTTTTAATTGAAGTTAATTCGTCTGAGACCTGAGACGTGGTAAACTCAAGATGGTTTGTTTTAAAGCTTTAAACTAATTGAGAGACAAATTCTAGTCTGTTCTATACTTATTACGTTATTACTTAAATTATTCTTTTTTGATTGAAACATTCAAATTTTTTTAAAAAAGTGAAAAATTGAAAAAAATCATTTTTTAATAAAATAGGATTTTAGATAGGAAACTGATGAAACAAATGGTATTATCCAGTTTTTTGAATAGATCCATACGAAATTTGCAATATCACTTCATTACTTCATCATCCAGCTTTCATCATAAATTTTTAGCCAATTTAATTTTGAAACAGTAAAGTTTGGTGTAAATGTACGTCGTTGTAAATATTTACGATCGCAGATTTCAAACATAGTTCAATTTCGTTATAATGAGTTCGAATTATGTCCGTGTCAGCGAAGATACCGGCGAAGAACCGATCGAGTTGCCAATCGAAGGAGATAATACACTTCTCTTGTCCACCGTATCAGCTCAATTTCCTTGCGTTTCTGGTTTAAAATATGCCGTCGAAAATTACTACAGAGGAGTTAAACTTTGCGAAGGACGTCTCTACCCTCCAGATGGATATTGGGGCAAAACCGTATATTATTGCGTTTTCCCCAAAGGTAAGTTACTCTTGGCTAATCTCGCTGCCAAAATTGGATTATAATTTGATTGTTTTCGGTTGCAGAGAATAAGAGAAAGTGTAATGACAGTCCCTCGAATTATCAGATTAAAACGAAACGCTTCGATGCGAACTCATCGATTGATCTGATAGTCTTGGGGTTACCTTGGCAGCTGAGTGAGATGCAGTTGAGGGAATACTTTCAAACTTACGGTAGCGTTAAAATGGCGATGGTAAGACTCATCATAATGTAACTAATTGATATGTATTCATTCGTAATCGTACATAAGTTCATTCAACAGATAAAACGCGATCAAACTACCGGTCAGTCGAAAGGATTCGGATTTATACGATTTGATAACTACGATAGTCAAGTAAAAGTTTTATCAAAAAGGCATTTCATATCTGGACGTTGGTGCGACGTCAAAATACCTGATTCCAAAGTAAGACTTTAGTTTTCAGTTTCTGGCCCTCGTATTTTTGGTAAGTTTTAATTTTTGCAATGACTTGATTTGTTTATAGGAAGGATCAGACGTACATATCCCGTGTAAAATCTTCGTCGGACGTATTAGCGAAAATTTAACTGTCGACGATTTACGCGGCTACTTTAGTCAATTCGGCGAAGTGACAGACGTTTATATACCAAAGCCATTCAGATCTTTCGCGTTTGTCACCTTCGATAGTCCGGACACAGCTCAGCATTTAATCGGCGAAGATCACGTCATTAAAGGTGTATCTGTCCATGTGTCTGAGGCATCCCCCAGGTACTCGAATTCGAGAACGTCACGTCAACGTAACCCCTTCTGGCAAACGTCCAAGCCTATCAACAAACACCAACCGCCAGTCGACTCGAACACGGTAGCTTTGCTTTCTGCCATAGCCGGTAATCCTTCGGTGCTCGCAGCTGTCAACCAAATAGGCCTCGGTTGTAATAAAATGCCTACTAATTCAAGAAACCAAAAATGTGACTTCGGTTACGCCGAACCATCTCATTTCATGTACCAATAATTGTTTTCTTATCGTTGAGTGCAGGTCGTCGAGGGTTATTTTTTTCTTCGTTTTTATTTCTTTTTTGTATACCAATATACATGTGATAGTGTAAATGTCCTGTTAGCCGGAGTGTTTTTAAAACATCACATTACTTTACAGGTGTTATTTCGACGTTTTTTTTGTTTGTTTTTTTTTCTTACTCCAAAGGCGTGTACGAAGGATAAAATTTCAATTTACGTACTGCCAGTTCTTTCTTATGATTTTTTTCTTTTGTTTATTTTTATATTCATACTTATTATGCTTATATTGAGAGAAACGGCGGGCGTGTTTTCAAAATTACGCCGGTCTTTCGTACTTTGTTTCTATTTTTTTCTGTTATATTTTACGATAAAGTGTGTATTATTTCTAAGTCGAATACATATTTCGAAAGGTTCGGCGGAATGGTAATGATCATTGCGATTTGTAAAAGCGTTTGGTTCAATTGATCCATTTTTTTGTCAAGGAGGTCAGTTTTATTTCCTTTGTGGAAGGGAGGGATTTCGAGTTGAAGTGAACCCATTAAGCAAATGTTTTAAACATTTTTTTGAATTCTGAAACAATTTCCAAGCTTGAACTTTCTTAAAATATTTCTAAATTGATTTTTTAATTTTTTTTAAAGATTTTCTTTTCTGGGTGGGCTTATTTCAATTTTTTCTCTTGTCATGAATTTGTCCCCACCCAAAATTTCATTACTTCGAATTCAATTTTTTTTTTGTTTTCTGTTACTTTTAATTCCAATTTTTTTTCAACATTGATGTTGGAGGAAATTTCAAGTTTAAGCAATTTGGATAGTGAAAATCGTGATCGAGAACGAATTTTATGATTGAAAAATATGCTTTGTGAACAAAAATGAAATTGGAAAGTCTGTAGTTGGGGAAAAATTATAATAAGTATATTGTGTGGTCTGAGAAAAGTTCGTGGTTTGAAATAATATAATTTTCAAAATAAATTTTTAAAAAATCATAAAAATTTTAAGTTAGGGTGTCAAAATAGTTTTGACTTTTGAATAAAATGTGGAAGTTGTGGAAGTCAAATAAAATTGGATACGAATTATTTTGAAAAAAATTATGAAAGTGATGATAATGAAAAAATAATAAATAATACTTTGAAATATGTTGAAACTTGAAAATTGAAAAAAAAAATTAATATTTACACTTTACGACTCTCAAAGCTCAAAAACTCAATGTCTCATTGTCTCGATTCAAAAAAATTAATTTTTTTTAAAAATTAATCTTTTATCAATAATTGTCATTTAACGCTTCTATCGTCGAAAATTGATACTATAACAGAACGAAAACATAAATCGCCGGGTTTCGAACATAAAAAATGCCATGTGGCAATTAAAAATTAGCCCAATTTCAAGATTTTTCATTAGTTTACAAAAACAAATATGTCGAGATAATACTCAAAATTTTTTATTTTTTCGTTAAATTGTTTCTACTTATCCGTAGATTTTAAAATTCTAGTATTATGCAATGACGTTTCGATTAACGTGAAAATCCGTGATTAAATTATTGTGTGTAAAATTCAATGTGTAATAATGGCGATGCAAAAAAATGTACGAATTTGCGAAGATGAAGGCTGCGAGCCCATATTACTCCCTTTGGACGAAACTGACGATTCCTTCACTTTATCATCGTTAAAGAGATTTTTTCCCAAAGCTGTAGGTTTATGGTACTATACCGAAAGCGATACGATACGTGGGGTGAAACTAACCAATGGTAAATTTCATCCACCTATGAACGGATGGGGTAATGCAATATATTATTGTGCAACTCTAACAGGTAATCCATCTATCCGTACAGCCATTCTAAGTTTATTCGACGTTTCACTCGATTCTTTTCTATTTTAGAAATCAAGCCTACTGTCAACAATATCAAATCTGAGATAATCGAGAGTATAGATGATATCAGAATACCCGAAGTTAAACAGGAAATTAAAGAAGATACTCAGTCTGTAGAACAAAATAATGTAGAAAGTTACGAGAATTCCAATAGTAACTCTACGAGTCGTTTCTTTAACGTGAATGATGATCGAGTGAGTAATATTTTATCAAGAGTTGATTATAAGATGCACTATGGATATAATATTGAATTATCTTATTCGTAGAAAATACCTACTGCCAGACGACCTCATCGATGCGATATATGTGGTAACTGTTTTACCCAACAGTCCCATATGCTGCGTCATCGACGAATTCATACCGGAGAGAAACCATTCGCTTGTGATCAATGTAGCGAACGATTTTCAAGATCTGATAAACTAAAGTTACATTTTGATAGATGTCATATGGCCCCTATATCAATGATAGAACCGCCTAAAAGAGAGTCATCGCCTATCAAAGAAAAACGAGAAAAGAAACCGAGAGTAAGTTGAATTTTCATGCTGCTGGATTACATTTCATTTTTGATTTGAAAGAAGGTATTTAAAAAAGTGCAGTAAGAAATTTTCAAATAAAAATAAGTGTTTCTGCTGTTGAAAACGAAAAATTTATCCGAAAAAGTGATCGAATTTTGACGATTGATCAATGATAAATAATATCGAATAGATGAAACACATTTTGGTACCTAGAACATCGTACATACTGTCGCTCCTCTCTAGTGTGGCTTTTATTTGTATTTCATTATTTATTTTCGTTTCGTATCTTGCCAAATAATTTTGGTCAAAAACCTTTTATATGTACTTTATTTTTATCCGCAGGTCCTGGACGACTCTTACGACTGGTCCATCCGAGCACCTTCTAGTTCAAACACATCTCCCAATAAAACGAAACACCTTACCGTGCGCTTCAAGAAAACCGCCAAAATCGATCTAGATAACGGCCACGATGGTTATTACAGCGTTGTAAACATGGCCGAAGTTGAAATGGAGGACGACGAACCAGTCTCCATGATGCCGGTCGCTTTGGCCGAAATTAAACAGGAAGAGCTTCCTTCGTCGTCGCAGGAGTCCACCTTCGTCGACACATCCAACGTGAGTACCGAACGTAAACCGTACAGATGCGAAGAATGTTTTAAAACGTTCGCGAAGAAAAATCAGCTGCAAAGACATATGCGGATCCATACCGGAGAACGACCTTTCCGGTGTCAAATTTGTATGAAGTCGTTCACTCGTATCGATGCCCTAAAAAGACATAGTGCTTCGATGGGCCATCAAAAGCAGAAAGTGAATACCTTCTCAAGCCTTTTCCTCTGTACGATTTCCGATCTAATTTGACTGATTTTCATTTCAGGAACAAACCGATGTGGATTTAGAATCGGTTACTGAAATTCTTATCGATACGTATCCGGATATTTTACCAAATGGTGTGGAGATGGATCCGTTGAACGATAATTCCGAGCACCGAGATGCCAATGAAGATGAGGATGAGGACGGAGATAGTGAAACACATTGCGACGTGGCCAGCTTCGCTCAGGTGACTTACGCTAATTTGGAGCCTGTCAATAGTGTTAAACAGGAACCCGAAGAGACGGCGAAGAATAATTGCAAAAAAACTAAACAGGGCAAGGAGAATTTCTGTCATCAGTGTAATCATCTCTTTACGAATAAGTAAGCGAGTTGTAGCGATTTTAAAGGAACTCTTTTCCGATTACTAATTAATCTGTTTTCATCATAGGTTTAATTACAATTTACACATGGAATCGCACAAAAAAGTGGCGAGAACGTACAAGTGTTCTTATTGCGATTATGTATTCCGAAGGCAATCGCATTTAACCAGACATATCCTCATTCATACCGGAGAAAAACCTTTCGAGTGTAAGCAATGCGATGAGCGATTTTCGCGTTCTGACAAACTCAAGCTGCACGTTCAGAGAACACACTCCACCGGATATGCTAAAACTGTAATGAAACCACCTTTAACAATTGGTATAATACTCTTATACCCAGCCCAGGGTCATTCCTCGCCAGTTCAATCACTTGCTGATTTTAGATCTTTGAAATTTGTTCAAAATGTCTTTTATGAAGCTTTTCCGTCCTTGATATTGAATAATTTCGGTCGTTTTGGTTTTAGCCCCCTTAAAGGCTTCGAAAGGAGTATTGTTGTTTTGGCTATGCGATTTTTCATTAAAATACTTAACTTCCAGGTTTTTAATCACGTAACTGGTGAAAATTGAAATAATTTGGTATACCTATGCAATCGAAAAGATTATTTTAACTAAAATTTGAAAATAATAGGTGGCAATTTTTTTTTTGAGGCATTGAGTTCAAGTATTCTGTTGGTTTTTGGATTCAAACATCACACCCCTACCATTAGGATCCGATTTTAACCCGAAAAATGAAAAAAAAATCAAGTGGATTTGAATTGACATGGTACGACCCTCCAGTAAAATTCAGCGTACAGGTGAAAATTAATGTTTTATTTGTTGGTAGATCACAGCTGAAATTCAAGCCGGCTACGATACGTCGTTTTTATTCAAGGCGCTAAAATCCGAAACGGATGATTGATCGGAGTAATTTAGAGATTATTTATTTTATATGATTATTTTACGTAAAACCGTTTGATTTATGTCGTGGTGATGAATTCACGTCGTGTTATGTGCTGCAGAGTATTTCTATTCATTTAATTGAATATTGTACGTATTTTAATTTGGACATCGGATGAGGGGGTATTAGATTTGTGTTCAAATTTATATTTTAAAGGTATTTGACCAAAAGTATTTCAATACTATATCGTTTTAGATTACGTTTTTAATTTATTTTATCATTGTATGATGGTACCTAATTTGGTTCTTCTCTTTATTTCTTTCTATTTCCTTTTTTGTATCAATTTCTCGATATTTCTTTTTGAAATTGCTTCCTAAGATGTTATGATGTTGTTGTTCTTATTTTACTTTTTTCCCCGGGTAAGCAAGACGAATTAACTTGCTGATTTGTTAGTGCTTGTAGAAAATTAACATCACACTTTTATAATTTATTGTGTAAAATCACACTGTATATTTTTCTAAATAAATTATAAAGTTTTGGAAATTTACTTCCTTAAGGAGGAAATGTCAAGACGAGAGACGAGTATTCATTCGAAAAAACTGAAAACTTCCACTCAGACAACGGTGATACGAAGGAAATGTGAAATTCAGAATCAGCGACCTCCACATACTTTTATTCAACTTCTATTCTGTTTACAACTTTCAACATTGTATTTTTGAAATGGAAATTGGTGATGAAATGGACAACGGATTCGGAAGAAATAACATCGAACTAGATTCTTCTATCAAGGAGTCTAGAGAAATTAATTTGGAATCGCTGGTTCGAATCTGAGATTTATTTTCGGCGCCGAACTTCAGTTTTTGAGAAATCATTCATTTTTATTTCAAAAATAAATGATTATCTATGGCAAATCGCCTAAACTCGAGGAAAAATAATTGCTAGTAATTGCGACCGTAAAGTCATCCAAAACTATTCCTTTTCTTGAGCTTTTCAGTTTTCACCTCTCAATTGCCTTGGAATCGATTTTTTAAATGAAAATAAGCTGTACGTATTTTAAAAACAAAAATTTAAAACCAGAAAAATGAAATTTGGGTTCGAAATCAGCAACTTCCGAAATGCCATAACTAATCGAAAACGACATATTCTCACTTTATTTTGATTTTTGAAAGTTATTTAATAAAATCGAATATTTTCATCAAGTGGAAAACTCACAATTTTATTTTAATTTAAATATTTTTGTTATAAATTTTTTTTTGTTCATAAAAAAAAATAAATCGAAAACCTTGAACTATATTAGCGCTCCATCAGGTTTAAATAAAAATTACAATCAGAAACATCAACGTCCAATCAAAAACGGGATAGAATTCTATTGGTTATTTCATTTCACGCTGCTGCGGCGTTGCTGCGTTGTATGTAGTTTTCAGTTTTCACATTGCGTCATTCTAATTTTTCATTTGGACGCCATTATTATTAATTTAATTCCGTTCGTATTCATTTCGTCGTGTGTTTGGCGTCTATTGCGTGAATGATTGATTTCTGTCTAATTAATGTAATTATTTTCGCTGAATTTAATCAAATTCTCATGGTAAGTCATTTCGTTTTTCGTTTCTTTTGCTACTCCGAATTTCTACACAATTTCGTATAAGTAGATATTTACCGCGAGACGCTTTTTGTAGGTTGTGAGTTTGATTCAGGAAACGACGGTGAAATTATTTCGTATTTGTCTGCTGTCTGGCAGAAGTATATTTGAGTTAGTAATTAGATACCTTGTCACGTCCACAACGTGCTACTTTTATGATTTCGAATTCGCTCTATTGCTCTGGTATTCGTACACGGTACAGGCTGTCATTTCTAAAAAAATTTTCGAACGATCGTATGCGTTAGTACCTACTACCTATTCTTTAAAAAGTATGCATCTTTCAATTTCAACTTTTTCGATATCCACGACTTCGTCATTGTTTGGTTTATCGTTTTTCGTTTATCGGTTTATCTTTCGTTCTCTATCTCTTTCTCTACGTCTACGTCTACACTCAGCGTGACTCAGCAGTCAGCACAGGCATTTCGGCTTTCGGCATTTCAATCATTTTCATGATCATTCATGAGTCATCTACCCTTCGAATGTAAACTTGCTGTCGAACCAATCAGAATCGAGAAACGCGTTTCTTGTTTATTATGGAAAGAATTCAATGTTGGAAAAAATTAGTCAGTAGTCGGCCATTTTACATTTTTGTATTGTGTTTTCGTGTTCTTTTGACATCAATTATTCGTCGCTTGTCGTATTTGTTTCATGTGTTATGATTAGTTATTTCTTGATTTTGAAATTATTTTGATGATTTTCGAGGTATGTAATATGTATTCATGCGTGATGTTCTATTCTGTATTGTGAGTACGTGTTACAGCTTTTTTCTAGAAGTAATTTTTGTTCGTTATTTGGCCAATGAGTTTTACGGTTTTATTCAGTAATTCCGATTTACATCAGATTTTAAGCTAGGTAGAGTATTGCATGAGTATTGCTTAGCTATCAAATTGCATTATTTAGTAAGTCTTGCAACATTGCAAGTTGATTCTTGAATTTTTATGGTTGTTTGGATAGTTGTGACGTCGAGAGGGAGGGGTAAGCAGGACGCTATGATGTGTTTCGTGAGGTTTAATTTTCAGTGTTTTCAGTATTGTCGTTCGTTGTTTCTTAGATTTTCATTCGCTGAAGTTTAATCTTTAATAATGTGTTAGCGTTAGTCGTTGGGACCTTGGGACTGCTTTGTTATTAAAGTGAAGTAGATACGCACGTATTCGATTTCATTCTTTTCTGTGATGTAGTAATAGTTTTCAACTTTCAAATAAGTACCTACGTTGTATTATGGCTTTGTTTGAAATTATAATTTTGTATTTATCGAACGAGAAAATCATTCATGAGAGATTTTGACGATATTCGATGTGTGAAAACTGAAAGTCTTCTGTTGAGTACTTTAGTGTATTATTGCTCTCTAATTCATTGTTTTAATTTGTTTGCTCTGTTTTCTGTTTCAGGTTCAATCATGATGTCCAGATTGCTGTCCAAATTTCTGCGGCGTGAATTTCATTCGGACGAAAAATTGTGATACGACGTCGCTGTTGAAAATAATATCGGTTTTTGAATATTCGAGAAGCCTTGAAGTGTTTGTCTGTAGCCTGCAGCAACGGGAACCAGCTTTTGATTTACTAAGGTTTGTAATCTTATGTTTTTTTTTCACGCCACGTGTTTTATAATTTGCGAAATTATCGCTCTAGCAAAACCCAGTGTCGAACTAATATCTTTATATCAATTTGAGATGTTTTGCAAGTCTAAAAAGAGACTCGAGATCACTTGAAGAAAGCCATCTTTTTTAGAATTTAAGAAACACATGATTTAATTTTTGAATTTTTCCTTGAGTATTGTTGAAAAATGTTTCGTAGTGAATTATTTTATATTGTGTTTTTGACGAGTTTAATAATCAGTTGAATTTATAGGTATTTTGCGTTGATGGAAGCTCAGAAATCGAACGTTATTTCGTGCTGTAGATATCAAGATTTTAACAAAAACGGCGAACGCTTCTTTATCGTGTGGGTAAGCAAATGTTTCTCAGATTTTATTTTTTTGATTTCTAATTTATCAAGTGATTCGATCGAAATTTTTTGGCGGTAAAATACCTACAATCCCATTGAATCGTGAGAAATAATGTTCGATGGTCGTCACGAGTTTAGATTTAGAGACCCGTAAAAATGGCAACAAAATGAGAAGAAACGGACGGTGAATTATCGTATTATTTAGATAAGCTGTAAAATTTAGTGTGAGAACACGAATAATTTCAGAAGAACTAGGACAACTTTTCTGAAAGTTGAAATTTTTTTCGTGTGAGATGTTATCAAATTTGGATATTGCATACTACTTTTTTTCATTTTGAAAATTTTATCTAATACGATGCTCGGTGATTCATTATGTGTAGTGCAAAATTTATTATAGACCAAAAATCCCTTTTTTTTGTTTTTGTTTTTGGAAAAATGGAAGATGGAGTTTTTGCTATTTTTGTTTCGAAACCTGAGAATTTTTTTTTGAAAATTACGAAATTTTTTCCAAGCATTGATAATTGTATTCCTTTAAAAATTAATGGCGGAAACATACTTCGCAACTTCTAATTATCTGTTCATTTTTTGACTGCTTTCTGTTGAAAATCGCAACTTATATTTGCCAGTAGACTTGAACTCTTTGTAAATATCTTTTTGAATTCTGTTTTCAACATAATAATAATAATGGCTTTTTGCACTACTGTTTTAGGTGTAATATATAAGACAGCAAAACTCGAAATGGGAGCATCGGAAAATTGTCAAAAACATGACGATTTGTTACCATTCAAGAGCTCAGTCTTCGAGAAAGACGCCGGAGGTTATTACGAAGCAGTCAAAATACGGAGACCAACGATTAAAGTCTCAAGTGTTGTCGAAATCATACGAGACTTACAACCAATTTTGGCTAATTGTGAACTGTACCGCAAGCTTGAAAATGGTAAGTTGGCGTATATTTTGAATTCTAGGTTGTACCTACCCGAGTCGTTTGCGGTCTACGATGCCTTCAGTTTGACGGTGCTGCAACTCGGACTGATCCTTGATCAGATTTGTGTTTTTGATTTAAGAAAGTCGTGCATAATTATGTTCTTTTAAAGTTGAAATCTGACAGACAAAACATGATTTTTTCTGAAAATTTGAAGGGTCTCCGATGAAATTTAATTTTAAACCCATTTTCGAAAAGTGATTGAAACTTGAAATTATCTGTAGTGATCAACTATACTTGCAGTGAGTGAAGTCTGGAGAAGTTTGGAAAGATGAAAAAAAAAACCTTACGAAGCAGCACATTGTAACTGAACGATATTTTACGATCGAATTATCAGGATTAAACATATATTTCCGAATTCGCCGTCGAAAAATTTATTTTTGAGTATTATTTTTAAATGAAATTTGCTCGACTTGTTCGTGTGTTAATTTGCGAAATTATTTCTAAAAGTATTAGTCGGTTATTGATTTCTATTTCGGATTTTATAACTGGGTATTACTTACCGATGCCGAATCTGTGTTAGCGTATTACATTCTTCGTAGGTGTTCAGTGTTGGATCATTCTGTGCTGAGTTGAAAACTTCGAATAATTTTATTCGTTATACTCAGTTTTGGTATTATTTTCGTTATCGTTAGTTTAATTGATCCAAAAAACATTCATTTCGAAATTCAAGACATCGTATTTGAAAATTTTTAGGATAAAAAAACGACGATTACTTTTTCGAAGCCCTCGAAAAGACTGAAACCAAAACAGTGGTTATTTTCAAATCTTTGAAACAAGAAAGTAATTTTTCAACAAAATTTTGAGCAGAATGATTGGAATTACATGAAATTATCTAAGATACTTAATTGATGGAAGTCTGGATTTTGGAAAACGTAGAGAAAAATCGGGATAAATTATGAATAATGATTTATTTCTGAAAATGAAAGACGTCTTGTTGAAATTTTTTCACCATTTGTATAAAAGATTCGTTGTATTTCAATTTCTTCCTTGTCTAATAATCTGGTAATTATAATCTGTATATTTAATTATTTTGTTTTTTCCCCCACAGTGAAATGCTGCCAAGAATCGAATAGACCTACCTGCCTGCCACGAAACGATAGATGCGATGGTGAGTGTCTTTCGTATAATCATTTCTAGTATAATTTTCCATTTGTTTTTTTGATTACTTCCTTTAAATGAAATTGATATTTTTTCTATTCTGGTTTTTTCTTTCTTCTCTAAAATACGTTTTTTTTTTTTTTTTTTTTTTTAAATGAGTATTCAGAAAAGTATGTAGATTAATAGTTTCATTCGTAGTCGTTTTGGTTTTTCATTTTTATTATATCCTAACGTTCAACTTGAATTACTTCTTGATTTTTTCGAAAACGTTTTGCGAACCTTATGGATTGAATTTTGACAATCATGATTCTTTTTTCGTACCTACCCACTATGTGATACTAGTCGTATTTTGTCTGCTCCGAAAGTGAAAGAACTCAAAATAGGAATCAAATATGATCATTCAAGGATGCTGATTTCGTATCTATCTAACAATTGAGGTGCTTCTCCGGTGTCTGATTTTTGTTACGAAGATATCAACAATTTTTACTCATAAGTAAAATTCGATTGATTAGCGATTTACTGGTCGTAGAATAGTTTCCTATTAATGCTGAATCGTTGATTCCGGTTCCGAGGTCGTTATAAGTTTGAAAATAATGACGAAATCTATGGCCCATTGTAAACTTTTTGTCCGAGTGACTTAAAATAGAAGAACCATTCTGGAGAAAATTCCGATTACATTATTGTATATTTGAATCGAAAAATGCAATTAAAACGAAATATATATTTTCCATTTTCGTAAAAAATCGTTATTCGATGATGATTTTTTCATGGAAATTCCACATCTTCCAAATTTTTTAAGCTGGTGACTTGATTGAAATTTTCACGTCAGTGTTATGGAAACCGCGATGAATTTAAATGATGGGTTTTTGCAAGGAAGAAAGGTGTTCAAAATTTTTTCAAAACTGAATTAAGAGGTTTTTTGTGGCCGAGTAAAAGATATCTATGTACTTGAAAATTTATTGAAAAATGATAATTTTTAAACAATCAAAAATCTATATATTTGATACCATGTAGGGTGTCTACTGGTTGCAAAAATTGCGAAATAGCCGCAAAATTGGCCCAAAAGTCGCAAAATTTTCCCACATTACATATTTTTTTGAAAAAAAGCTTTAGAAATTTACGACACGACCTTCACATCGAAAACCGACGCTAGATTCGTGGTCACCAGCCCAAATTCTACCCATGGACCACATCCAAGCGCATTTGACGAATGAAAATTTTCCGAGTCACTGTCCCATCAAAATTTCCCGACTTTCCCGGGCAAATATCTCGGAAACGCGACCTTTGAGGGGAAATCCGACGCCGAATTCGTTCTCAGCGACCAGAAATCTATCTACGAACTCAATCCAAACACATTTTTTGAATAAAAATTTTCCGTGTCACTGTGTCATAAAAATTTTCCGGCTTTTCCGGGCAAATATCTCGAAAACGCGAATTTTAAAGGGAAAACCGACGCCGGATTCGTTCTCAGCGACCAAAAATCTATTTACTAACTTAATCCGAGTACATTTGATGAATAAAAATTTTCCGTGTCACTGTGTCATGAAAATTTTCCGGCTTTTCCGGGCAAATATCTCAAAACTGCGACCTTTGAAGGGAAACGCGACTCCGGATTCGTGATCAGCGACCAAAATTCCACCTATGAACCAAATCCAAGCTCATTTGGCGAATAAAAATTTTCCGTGTCACTGTGTCATAAAATTTTTTCGACTTTTCCGGGCAAATATCTTGGAAACGAGACTTTCAAACCTAAATCCGATGCGCGGATTCGTGCTCAGTGATCAAAAATCTACCCATGGACAAAATCCAAGCTCATTTGGCGAATAAAAGTTTTCCGTGTCACTGTGTCATAAAAATTTTCCGGTTTTTCCGGGTGAATATCTCGAAAACACGACCTTTGAATAGGAAACCGACGCCGGATTCGTGCTTAGCAACCCAAAATCCTTCCACTAACTCAATCCAAGCGCATTTGGTGAATGAAAATTTTCCGTGTCACTGTCATGAAAATTTTTCGGTTTTTCCGGGCGAATATCTTAGAATCGCGACTATTGAAGGGAAAACAGACTTCGGATTCGTGATCAGCGACCAAAAATCTACCTATGGGCCAAATCCAAATTTTTTTGGTGAATTAAAATTGACGTTGGTCAGAATTTTTGACTAATTCACTCAAAAGGTCAGTATTTTTTTTTTTTTCAGAAATTCCATTTTTCCTTGAAAATTGAGAGATTTGAGATTTTTCTTCCTTTTTAATATAAATCCACCTGAAAAAATATTTAGCTTTCGAATGTCCTTCTTTCTCTAAAATTTTCGCACTCGTTTCGCTCGGGCTCAGTAATTTTGCACAATTTCATTTTCAAAATAATTTGTATGAAACTTCTTGTTTCCCACCCTAAACAAATATTATTTTCAAGTGGAAAAATTGTCCTTTCTTATTTATCTAAAGGACCCGGTGATGCTTTCGATTTGAATTTTCAAAAATGTTTCAATTTTTTAGGAGGAGATCAGGAAATGAGTCAATCGATATCGTTTTTTTAGAATTCAATACAAAACCACGAAAAAACCACAATTTTGTGTGACCTAACTATAAAATTTTGGATTCCGAGTGCCCATTTTTCAAAAATTTTCACCCTCGCTGTGTTTGGACTTAGTCAGGCCCGTTGAGAGAGAGGTACAGAGGAGAATATTTTCGTACCGGGTTCTCATTTTTTTAATTTTCCTATCTAGGAGGCAGAATTTTTTTACTGTAAAAATTTGAAAAGGTGTATTTTTTGAAAACTTTTCGCTCGAGCAGTATTTCCTTCCTGTTATTTCAAAAATTGGTGATTTTTCACAGATCTTTCAGTTAAATATTACTGATTTTCAATTTGTCAAAGAAATCAACAATTTTGACTGAAAGATCAGTGAAAAGTCGCCAATTTGAAATAACATGAAAAAATAGCAGAAAATTCATTCATTTTTTTTGGAGTTTTCACCAAAAATTTTCGCCCTTGTTTCAAGAATTAATTTTTTGCAGGGGGGGGGAGGGCTCGGAAAAGCCATTCCAAAAGGTGATATTAGTATTTTTGCTCACTAAATTTTGTTGGACACCTTGGTAATTCTCCTTGCTGATTTCCAAGTCAACAATTCCAGCCAAATTTTGGAAATCCGTCGAAATCTTGAAATTTTTTTTTTGATAATTTGTTATAAATTCCGGCCTTGTTACGCTCGGCCTCATTAAAATTTTCCTCTTTTTTTCTCAAAATTATTCAGCCAATTTTATCAATTAATTTTTTTTTTAGAACTCATTTTCAAAGTTTCAAAATCAATTTTTTTAAATGCTTTGGCCTCGCTACGCTCGGCCCAAACGTATTTTTCTTTCCATAATTGTAAAGTAAAAGTGACCGATTTTTATGCAAATTTATAATATAAAACATTGCTTTGTTGCACTTTGAATTCGAGGATCCTAAAATTTTTTCGCCTCGCTTCGCTCGGAACTGGATTTCATTCATCAATTTAAGCATAATATCATTTTTCCAAGTTTTTGTTACGTACGTTAAACTCTAAGCATTGTTTTTTCCCCTCTCCACCGTGAATGCTTTACATTGTTTCCAAAAATGTGATATTTTTGAATTTTCAGTCTGCAATTTCAAATTTTTTTATACGGTATTTTATTCCCTCCAAAAATACGTTCGAACCCCTCTGCCTATTCTAGCCTATACCTATTGATAATCTGTTAGTGCCTCAGACTTTCCATGAATTTTTCCCGAATTTTAGGTTCAGAATTGTCCAAATCTATCACTGGAGTCGCGAAAAGTCGCGTATTTCGATATTCCAAAATAAGAAAACTGTGTAGGTAGGGTACGTGCTTTTCAGGGTTGCTTATTTAGTTTTCAAAACTACTGGCTTTGCTAAGCTTGGCCATGATTTTACGCTTTCGAAATAAGCAGTGGCCAATTTCTTGTAGCGTAGGTAAGATATGTGCGAGTTTTTTCATCGCTTCGTTGAAATTTCGCAGATTTTTATTAATTTTTAAGGAAGAAAAATTCGTGTGATAGTAGAAGATCTGAGTTTTTGTAGCTCTCCGCCTTTCCTCGTGAAGAAAGTAGGAAAATTGAGGATTTTAAAGAAAGTAGATGTTTAGATAAGTTGAAAAATTGATCAAGAAAAATCTTTTTTTAAAAATATTTTTGCGAAGAAAATCGTTTAATGTTTTGTTCAATTTTCAGATTTCCCGATGGCTTATTTTGGATATGATCCTACCTACCAATAACGACGTGTGTTTTTTCATCAGCTTCGTGTTTTGTGACGCCTGAATGTTTTTTCTGAACTGGAACACTGCACCGAATTGGTGAGTTGATAGCTTAGCTATACTAGTAATTGAACTCGACAAAAGCTTATTAGCTTAGATGAAAGAAAATTACAAGAAAGAGATCTAGGATGGAGTTGGTGTTCATGGTCGCTCAGAAAAATTTGTATGAAATGAAACTCAAATTTTTGAACAAAGTGGGCTGTTAAAAGGATCGAAATTCCAAATTGATTGGATCATTTTTCTACACAAAATCTTGAATTTCTGAAGTCGTCGGTATTTTTTTTTAAAGATTGAATAAGTTCGATAATTCGAAGAAATGTGAAAATTTATTGAAATTGGCTTTAATACCAAAAGTACAAATTTTGGTTGAATGCTGAAGCCGAAATTTTGGAAGAAATTTATATCTAAATTATTATTTTTTTTTTGAAAATGGAAAGAAACTGGTACTTTTTCAACTCTCCAAAATCTCGACTTTACGAAATCTTTGCCTCAATGAGTTTGTATTCATTTAAAATTTTTGTTCGACAGTTTTGAAAAACATTCTATTTTTCAAGAAAAATTTCATAGGCTTTTTGACTTCCTGTCTGACTATATAATTTGAAATACGCCCACTTGAATCGTTTTTCTTTTATTATTGAACATTCATCTACCTGGTTCTGAAATTGAAATCTTTTGGTGTATTTTGCCCTGGAACCAGAGCAACCGTAGAAATGTGACGATGAAAACAGTATCTGGGTAGTTGGTTATCCTCTCTTTGTTTTTTGTAATGTTTGAAAATGAAAAAAAAAAATTGTAAATAATGTAGTTTGTTACTTTTTTAAGGCAATCAATTTGAATTTCAAGTTTGGGTTTGACGTATTTAGATCTTTTTCTTGAGTACTGAATAATATGGTTGAATAAAATGAAAAAACTAGTAAGGTACGTCGTTTGTTGTGTTACTGATTATATGTAGCTGAGCTCAAAAATGGAGTTTTATTTTTTATTACGACCTTTTTACCACCTCGTCATCACATTTGTTTTTTAAATTAGCTGAATTCTAACATAGACTTACGACTTTCTTGAAGACTTCTTCCTACCAAAAATTACAATAACTTGAGGTTTCCTAATTTTTTGAACGAGATTCATGCTCTCATGAAAAAGGCGAGCATCGAATTCGAAAAACACGTTGATATTTGAATTTTGAATTCAGTGTCTTGGATGAAAAAAAAAATTCCTCACTTCGTTTTCTATTTTCAATTCTGTCTCAAAATAAAAATTTTGTAATTTTAGAGAACACTTATTTTTCTGTTTTAAAATTCCTTGAAAAAAGATTTAATGTTTCACTTAGGTTTGAAAATTGTGTGGTTGAAAATTCAATTTCTGCGTTCTCTGAACTTCATTAATTTCTCAAAGAACAGAAATCGTTTTCAATAGATCAAATTTTCTCAAAATTCCTATTTTTTGCAGCTTTTATTAGAAAATTCGTATTTCTTACACTAATTTGTATGTTCTCAAAACACTTCCGCGTATTACCGACTCACTCAATATTCGTACGGAAAATTTTCCGAATTTTCCGGGCAAATATCTCGATAATGCTACTTTGAAACAGAAGTCCGACGCCGGATTCGTGTTCAGCAACCGAAAATCTACCGATCTATGGAAAAAATCCAGGCCCATTTGGTGAATAAAAATTTTCCGTTTCACTGTGTCATAAAAATTTCCCGAATTTTCCGGTTGAATATCTTGAAAACGCGACGTTTAAACGAAAAACTGACGCCGGATTCGTGTTCAGCGACCCAAAATCTACCTACAGACCAAATCCAGGCACATTTGGCGAATAAGAATTTTCCCTGTATCTGTCTCTAGAAAATTTTCCGAATTTTCCAGGCAAATATCTCGTTAATGCGACTTTGAAACAAAAATCCGACGCCGGATTCGTGTTCAGCAACCGAAAATCTACCTACGGACCAAATCTAGACACATTTGGCAAATAAAAATTTTCCCTGTCACTGTCTCTAGAAAATTTTCCAGGCAGAAATTTCGATAAGGCGACTTTGAAACAAACATCCAACGTCGTATTCGTGTTTAGCGACCCAAAATTTTCCTATGGACCAAATCCAAGCGCATTTGGTGAATAAAAATTTTCCGTGTCACTGTGTCATAAAAATTTTCCGGTTAAATATCTTGAAAACGCGACGTTTAAACGAAAAACCGACGCCAGATTCGTGTTCAGCGACCAAAAATCTACCTTTAAAGTGAATCCAAGCGTATTTGGAGCCGGAAAATTTTTCGTTTCACTGTCTCCAGAAAATTTTCCGACTTTTCCGGGCGATTATCTCGGAAATGCTACTTCCAAACTGAAATTCGAGGCCGGATTCGTGTTCAGCGACCAAACATCTGCCTATGAAGTGAATCCAAACGCATTGAATAAATAAAAATTTTCCTGTGTTGAGTTTTCGATGTTTTCGCTCGGAAAAGTCGGAAAATTTTCTGGAGACAGTGACACGAAAAATTTTCCGGCTCCAAATACGCTTGGATTCACTATTTATAGGTAGATTTTTGGCCGCTCAACACGAATCTGGGGTTGGATTTTCGATTCGGCCATTCGTTTGACCAATATTTGCAATTTTATATCGAGTTTTTCCGACTTTTCCGGGAGATTATCTCAGAAACGCGACTTCCAAACCGAAATCCGAGGCCGGATTCGTGTTCAGCGACCAAAAATCTGCCTACGAAGTAAATCCAAGCGTATTTGGAGCCGGAAAATTTTTCGTTTCACTGTCTCCAGGAAATTTTTCGACTTTTCGTCTTTCCGGGCGATTATATTTCCCATCAAATCGCTAAAATTTTGAGTTCAAATTTTCCGAAGTTTTCTCTGTTTAGAAATCGTCTTATTGTAAGGGTAATGAAAGGGCAAAAATTGAAAATTTTCCAGCCAGATAAATTGTTTCAACTCAGAATTTTCCTCTCCCTCCATTTTTCTCCTACTCAAAACGAAAATTTCTTTTCAAAAAGTGACTACTTGAAAAAAATTTCTGACTCATTATAATTATCTTTAAAACTGGATTTCCTGAAGGTTTTCCGTAATCAATTTAAATCCTCGTAGTTTTCTGCTAGGGAGGAGGGTGTCTAAAAATTTCAGAATTAAATTCGATTCCTTTAAAGTTGTGATTTTGAACTATGATCAAAATTCTTCAAAACGACATGCATTTGAAAATCATTCTTCGGCACTGTTTCGACTTGTGAATCCATCACACAAAAAAACCTACTTCCTCCTCCATGCTTTGTAATAATATGTATCATACGGAAAATTTCATTGCCTGAAAAACCTTTAAAAAAATTGGTTTCGTAAAGTTGGAGCAGATTATTTCTGAAAAAAAAAGAATTTCAGTTGGTATTTTTCTAGTGAAATGGTGATCAATGTGGTTCTTACGTACTTTTTTATTTTTTACAGCAGAACATGACGAAGAATCATCCAGGAATCAAATAAACTTATCTGAATAAAGTGACGAAAACGGAAAATGACAGCGAAGACCTGTTTTTCTTTCAATGAAATGGATGGAAGAATCGTGTGCAATTCAACTCATCCGAGCTGAAATATGATCAACATTGCAGTAGACTACAAATTCATCGCAGAGAAATCGACGAAATATTTGCCCGAAGGTAAAATTGCAACAAATTTCGTAATTGTGTGCATTAATATAATCGTAAGTTGTGATGATTTTTTTCCGAAATCACTGCTGAAGAGTACAAAAATCGAAAAATCGTACGAATTTATCATTCACAATTTCGTTAGAAGCTGCTGATGCTATCTTAATCACCTCAACACAATTTTGAGTTGGAAATTTCTCAATAACCTGTTTGCATATCGATTTTTAATTTTTGAAAGTTTACATTCAGTGTGATGTGCAAAACTTGTTTTTTTGCTCGTAATGTTAGAATTTTTTAAATCATAGTCCTAGATGGGTTTTTTGTTCATTTTGTTCGATTTTTCCACGGGTGTCAATTTTGTGATCTGTAGTGTTGAATTTTGTGACCAATTGTAGAATTTTTTCCATAGGATATTGTGCAGTATCTCTGCGTTTTTGTTATTGTTTTTCTCCAAGTGGTTTTAGGAAAAAGTAGGACAATGTGGGAAAGGATGAAAAATCGTTGATTTATTTGGTATTTTGAATCATATCTCATTCCGACATCAATTCATGATATTTTTTTTGCAGTGATGCAGATGGATGAAATGGGAGTGAAATTGAACGTGTTGCAGTGCTGGAAAATCCTCACCGAAGCAGTTGACGTAATTTGCCGCTAAGAATTTGCTCGGAGATGAAATTACGACGAATTGAGTCTGGTTCGTGTATTTTATTTATGTTTAGATGATTTTGTTCGAAACTGCTCGGAATTGATTGTTGACGAATTGAATATTGATACGCTTGAAGGCGAAGTATTCTAAAAACAGGGTTACGTAAGGGGGGGGGGGAGACAAGTCTATTGCGTATTCTGGACAAAGAAGGATCAGAAAACATTTCACAAGCAATTTGATTGGAAAATACGAGGAAATTTTCGACTGTTTTGAATTTAGTAATTTTAAAACAAATTTTATCGTTGGGTTTTCGCTTTCTACAGCTGGTATTAAGCAGAAGCGTGATCGAATGCAGATCGTATTTTCATAGAGCCGAAGAAAATTTTATTCGCTGTTTTCGTCGACGTCGCCTAATTTTTTCTACATCCATATCGCGATATTTATTATGTATTTACCTAATGTATTTTATATTATCTATTTTACCTAGTATTATCTTTCATTTGGTTGGTGGTACTTTTACGTTTAGGTTCTGATTTCCATTTTTTTTTTTTTTTTCAATTTCAAGGGTTGACTTTCTCCCCCTGTGTGGTGTCCTGGACGGGATTAGGAAAACGACTTTGACGGATGTGGGGGTAGAGGGTCGGTGGATTAGTTAGAGAATGCCAATGTCGAAAGACTTGGTGAAACCTTCGGATTCTGATGGTGCCCAGAGCTCCAAACATGGATCGGAGGTGGCTGTGGTCTCTTGATCTTTAGGCGCCAGCCCTGCCTTATTGATCACAAGAGAGTCAGCGAGTATTCTTCCATGGTAGGCTTGGTACTATGGAAAGAAGCGTCTGCTGCGGGTTGAAATTTTGTTCGCGCCGGTGTCGGTATCTGTGTGAACCTGGAAACCTCACGACACCGGAAGAGACTCGGAGTTTTGTACGATGCCTGGTGCGATAGTACCGAGAACACTGAGAATATTGCAGTTTTTTTCTTAGCTCGGGTAACGCTACATGCCAGGGTCGTACCTAGCGAAGGGTATCGAGGATTTGATCAATTTCGTACCATTTTAATCGTCACCAAGCACGGTAGTAAATCGCAGATGAAAGTTGGTGGATTAGCGATCGAGTGGGCCCATGAGTGCATGTGTGTGTATATGTGAGAGGGGTAGTTAAGAGTCGAGTCTTGTAGTGTCCCGGTGCCTTTTGTCGAATTTATAAAAGTAGGATTTTCAGGGTAGGAACACCCCAGTTGGACTCCGTTGAGCTTCTTCTGGGGTGCCATTTTCGGAAAGAATTCAGAATTCTGTCCGGCAGGGCTTCGGTCGGTGGTGTTACTTGAGCTTACCGGTACGGGAATTCTCCGCAATAGAGATAAGCTGCTAACCTCGTCGTTTGCACTCAGGCCATCTAGTGATGACGGTCCCACCACCTTTGGCACACGATCCTTCCCGCCTAGCCGGGAGTCTGTTAGACGTCAGCAGCGCGACTGGCTTTGTTGCGACCGCTTTATTTTTAATTTTTTTAGTGGCAATGTCCAGGTTGCTGATGAGGGTGTCGGCCTTATCCTTGCGGATGTAGGCCGGCATCTCTGTGGACGGGAATGGCTAAATACCTTGCCACAAGGAGAAGGCCAGCCTGTGTATGAGGTCCCAATGTCGCGTTCTGGTAGGTAAGGAATTTTTGGCGCTGCCTTTGCGACATCCTGCGATTTAATATTCGTGTTTGATTGACGTTAAAATTACGATTTTGATCGGCTTTTCATTTCAACAAACGATGGCGTTTGTTACGAGTGTAAAATTACCGGCGGTGAGTGTGAGTGAATTTTAAACACCCTTGTTTCGTTGTAATGAAGATGCGTCGTCTTGTCCCCTCTCTTTAGCGTCTTATTATTTTCGTTGCGTTTTTTGAGCCATTTCTAAATTTAAAAACGTGATAAAATTTTTGGGTGTGCAAAAAGCCATATTTTTTTTTGAAGTTTCAATGTTTTTCTTGAAATTGGGAACTGGGTGATTTTATAAGTCGACGAAAAGTATTTAGGCTGAAATTTTGGTATTTTTTGGTAGAAATTTGGTAATTTATAGGGTTATTTTTCGATAATGTATTATTTTTATTAATCTTACGTAATTGTTTTTAAATGTATTGTTTAATTTCTAAGATTGTAATAACCGATCACGGTTTTTTCCAATGTCGAGCGGCCGGCATTGGTTTTTTTAACCCAGATCGGTTAAAACTTACCTAGATATTAGTTGGTTGTTTATTCTTTTTTTTGCCGCTGTGTCAACGAATAAAATCTTTGGTTTTGGTTTTTGTTAGTTTCTATTATTACCACTGAATGTTTTTCCACCAACAGTGGTATTATCGGTGATTTTTTTTTTACTCCCATGTATTTCGTTGTATGTAGTTGTAAATTTTTCATATTGAGCAAAGTAATACGAAAAGATGAGTGAAGGAATAATCACACTCATTCTATTAGTTTCACTAATTCTATTATTTTGGAAAATTCGCATAATTGAACGGAAAAGTTGAAAATTAGTCCGTGGAGTATGATATGCAACTTGAATAGCGTAAGAGAATACCAATCTGAGAGACTTCAACAAACTGAAGAAATATCACTTCCCCTTCAAAAATCAAGTCGGTAACTTGAATAACATGAAAAAAAAAACTTAATGCCGTATTGTTGCTTTAACGAATAGGAAAAGGAACGAAAAAAAAAGATGTAAAAATATCAACTTCCCCTTTGAAAATAAGGTAGGCAACTGGGTTAGTATGAAAAATTTGATGCCGTTTTGTCGCCTTAACTATTAGGAAGTAGAAAGAAAAAAGACGGGTAAAAAATTATCAACTTCTCCTGCAAAAATAAGATAGGCAACTAGAATAACAACCCTATCCATGCCGTTTTGTCGCCTTGACAATTAGGAAATATTTTCGGTGCCGATTTGTTACCTTGACAATTAGGAAATATGCTCCGTGCCGTTTTGTTACCTTGATGATTAGGAATCCGATTGATGCCGTATTTGTCGCCTTGACAATTAGGAAATATGCTCCGTGCTGTTTTGTTACCTTGATGATTAGGAATCCGATTGATGCCGTATTTGTCGCCTTGACAATTAGGAAATATTTTCGGTGCCGTTTTGTTACCTTAATAATTAGGAAATATGCTCAGTGCCGTTTTGTCGCCTTGATAATTAGGAAATATTCTTGCTGGCCGTTTTGTTACCTTGATGGTTAGGAATTAATTCGGTTGATTGTCGCACCTGGTATTTACAAAAACCTGACCATTTCCGTTTAGTTCTTTCATTATTCCGAGAGATAGCGCCACGTGTATATCTAGCTTTCCTTCGATTTTATTTCGATCAATTTTTTAAATACCGAACAAAACTTCGTGGTTTTTCTCACAGATAGCGTAACTAATACTTTTTTTCATTTATTTTGAATCATTTTTTACTGGTGTTATTTAAGTTGCATATCGTAATTTTCGAAGGAGCAATTCATTTTTATATCAGTTTCTTCTCTTTTCAGCGTACGTTTTTCAAAAATAAAACAATTTTTCCGGTTTTTTTCCATTAGTAGCGTTAATTTTTACGTTTCTTTCTCGAAACTGATTATATTACTTCAACAATTGAGTATTCATGTAAAATCATTAAAACTTGTCGATTCCATCAAATTAGGATACATTGTGAAGTCGTCGATGCTGGACCTCATCGGATGCAATGTTTTTCGTAGGTGACGATCTGCGGAAAAATAAAACGTAGAGCATTTGCACATATTCTCCTAGCTGTTGGCCAGTTTGCTATTCAGTGACTTCTATCTCCTGAAATGGAAGGCATTTTTGTTGCACAATGAAATAATTATGCATTTTCTACGTAGGTAACTACATATTCAAAATCGTAGATGTAATTTCTCAAGTGCACGATGTATTTCCAACATTTTCATCGACTTCTAAAATTATTAGCACATCAAAAAGCACAATCTGTACAATTGCTCGTCGAAAAGCATTCAGCAGCGATAGAAAAAATTCAAAAACCAAACATCATATGTATTTTTCAACACGACGGCAAAAAAAAGAATAAACAACCAACTAATATCTAGGTAAGTTTTAACCGATCTGGGTTAAAAAAACCAATGCCGGCCGCTCGACATTGGAAAAAACCGTGATCGGTTATTACAATCTTAGAAATTAAACAATACATTTAAAAACAATTACGTAAGATTAATAAAAATAATACATTATCGAAAAATAACCCTATAAATTACCAAATTTCTACCAAAAAATACCAAAATTTCAGCCTAAATACTTTTTGTCGACTTATAAAATCACCCAGTTCCCAATTTCAAGAAAAACATTGAAACTTCAAAAAAAAATATGGCTTTTTGCACACCCAAAAATTTTATCACGTTTTTAAATTTAGAAATGGCTCAAAAAACGCAACGAAAATAATAAGACGCTAAAGAGAGGGGACAAGACGACGCATCTTCATTACAACGAAACAAGGGTGTTTAAAATTCACTCACACTCACCGCCGGTAATTTTACACTCGTAACAAACGCCATCGTTTGTTGAAATGAAAAGCCGATCAAAATCGTAATTTTAACGTCAATCAAACACGAATATTAAATCGCAGGATGTCGCAAAGGCAGCGCGCAAAATTCCTTACCTAACAGAACGCGACATTGGGACCTCATACACAGGCTGGCCTTCTCCTTGTGGCAAGGTATTTAGCCATTCCCGTCCACAGAGATGCCGGCCTACATCCGCAAGGATAAGGCCGACACCCTCATCAGCAACCTGGACATTGCCACTAAAAAAATTAAAAATAAAGCGGTCGCAACAAAGCCAGTCGCGCTGCTGACGTCTAACAGACTCCCGGCTAGGCGGGAAGGATCGTGTGCCAAAGGTGGTGGGACCGTCATCACTAGATGGCCTGAGTGCAAACGACGAGGTTAGCAGCTTATCTCTATTGCGGAGAATTCCCGTACCGGTAAGCTCAAGTAACACCACCGACCGAAGCCCTGCCGGACAGAATTCTGAATTCTTTCCGAAAATGGCACCCCCAGAAGAAGCTCAACGGAGTCCAACTGGGGTGTTCCTACCCTGAAAATCCTACTTTTATAAATTCGACAAAAGGCACCGGGACACTACAAGACTCGACTCTTAACTACCCCTCTCACATATACACACACACATGCACTCATGGGCCCACTCGATCGCTAATCCACCAACTTTCATCTGCGATTTACTACCGTGCTTGGTGACGATTAAAATGGTACGAAATTGATCAAATCCTCGATACCCTTCGCTAGGTACGACCCTGGCATGTAGCGTTACCCGAGCTAAGAAAAAAACTGCAATATTCTCAGTGTTCTCGGTACTATCGCACCAGGCATCGTACAAAACTCCGAGTCTCTTCCGGTGTCGTGAGGTTTCCAGGTTCACACAGATACCGACACCGGCGCGAACAAAATTTCAACCCGCAGCAGACGCTTCTTTCCATAGTACCAAGCCTACCATGGAAGAATACTCGCTGACTCTCTTGTGATCAATAAGGCAGGGCTGGCGCCTAAAGATCAAGAGACCACAGCCACCTCCGATCCATGTTTGGAGCTCTGGGCACCATCAGAATCCGAAGGTTTCACCAAGTCTTTCGACACTGGCATTCTCTAACTAATCCACCGACCCTCTACCCCCACATCCGCCAAAGTCGTTTTCCTAATCCCGCCCGGGACACCACAGAGGGGGAGAAAATCAACCCTTGAAATTGAAAAAAAAAAAAAAAAAATGGAAATCAGAACCTAAACGTAAAAGTACCACCAACCAAATGAAAAATAACACTAGGTAAAATAGATAATATAAAATACATTAGGTAAATACATAATAAATATCGCGATATGGATGTAGAAAAAATTAGGCGACGTCGACGAAAACAGCGAATAAAATTTTCTTCGGCTCTATGAAAATACGATCTGCATTCGATCACGCTTCTGCTTAATACCAGCTGTAGAAAGCGAAAACCCAACGATAAAATTTGTTTTAAAATTACTAAATTCAAAACAGTCGAAAATTTCCTCGTATTTTCCAATCAAATTGCTTGTGAAATGTTTTCTGATCCTTCTTTGTCCAGAATACGCAATAGACTTGTCTCCCCCCCCCCTTACGTAACCCTGTTTTTAGAATACTTCGCCTTCAAGCGTATCAATATTCAATTCGTCAACAATCAATTCCGAGCAGTTTCGAACAAAATCATCTAAACATAAATAAAATACACGAACCAGACTCAATTCGTCGTAATTTCATCTCCGAGCAAATTCTTAGCGGCAAATTACGTCAACTGCTTCGGTGAGGATTTTCCAGCACTGCAACACGTTCAATTTCACTCCCATTTCATCCATCTGCATCACTGCAAAAAAAAAAATCATGAATTGATGTCGGAATGAGATATGATTCAAAATACCAAATAAATCAACGATTTTTCATCCTTTCCCACATTGTCCTACTTTTTCCTAAAACCACTTGGAGAAAAACAATAACAAAAACGCAGAGATACTGCACAATATCCTATGGAAAAAATTCTACAATTGGTCACAAAATTCAACACTACAGATCACAAAATTGACACCCGTGGAAAAATCGAACAAAATGAACAAAAAACCCATCTAGGACTATGATTTAAAAAATTCTAACATTACGAGCAAAAAAACAAGTTTTGCACATCACACTGAATGTAAACTTTCAAAAATTAAAAATCGATATGCAAACAGGTTATTGAGAAATTTCCAACTCAAAATTGTGTTGAGGTGATTAAGATAGCATCAGCAGCTTCTAACGAAATTGTGAATGATAAATTCGTACGATTTTTCGATTTTTGTACTCTTCAGCAGTGATTTCGGAAAAAAATCATCACAACTTACGATTATATTAATGCACACAATTACGAAATTTGTTGCAATTTTACCTTCGGGCAAATATTTCGTCGATTTCTCTGCGATGAATTTGTAGTCTACTGCAATGTTGATCATATTTCAGCTCGGATGAGTTGAATTGCACACGATTCTTCCATCCATTTCATTGAAAGAAAAACAGGTCTTCGCTGTCATTTTCCGTTTTCGTCACTTTATTCAGATAAGTTTATTTGATTCCTGGATGATTCTTCGTCATGTTCTGCTGTAAAAAATAAAAAAGTACGTAAGAACCACATTGATCACCATTTCACTAGAAAAAAACCACAGTACATTAAATTGAAAAAAATTCCAACTGGAATTCTTTTTTTTTTTCAGAAATAATCTGCGTTTCTTTCTTTTTTTTACTGATCCCGTTTCTCAAGGAAAAATTGACCACACAAAGAATCAAAATGAAAAATATAAATTCTCAACGATGATCATTAAATATATGTATCTAACATGCACTAATTCGTACCTATTTCACAATTCGAACAGCTCCTTCTCCATTGGCAGCATCCAGCGAATCAGCAGTCCACGAAACCCGCAAACGTCGTCTTCCTTGCTCACGTGTGTTGAAATTACAAGCTGTAAGTAACAAATATTTACAACATAAATAACAAATTATCGAAGACACAACCTATATAATTCAGATTAAAATTGAAAAAAAATTAAACGTAAAAGTACTTCATTATGAATGATATTTTCTTTCGACGTATCACTTTCCTTTTGGTGAGGATTTTCAAAAACGTGGCCGATATTGTCAAATTCTAGTCAATCTCTTTCTTTTTTTCATCAACATAATGGTCAAGAATTCGATGGACATTCCTTTCTCATCATGACTTTTTGAAAAAGTACGTTGCATTAAAAAATAACGATTACAAATAGATTCTGAAGAAAACCTTTTCTTCCTAAATTCTCAGTTTCCAGATTTCTAAAATTTCCCAACTCTTCCAAGTAATCCAAACCGTATAAATTGCTAAGAAATTCTTCAACTGCAGCATTCGCATACATAATTTGTAATAAAATATGAAAGTTAATTTTCAAAGCACTTGTCACTCAAACATTCAGCACAATCGTAGAAATTTACCTCGAACTGAAAAATTCCCAAGTACGTAGTATTACTACTAATTAAGTAATACGTACTGATACCACAGATTTTGATTCAATTTCAGACCTTACGAAAATCGTAAGTGGAGTTTTGAGTATAAACCTATATGAACTTGAAAATAGAACAGAACTAGATCTTAAAGATGAAGCACCGAAAAAGAAAAATTTGAAATTGTGAACGAAGGTTGCGGTAGGAAAAAAATTTACGCCATCTATAATTGAATCAACGATCGCGATCGCTCACCTTTACATCTACACCGAACCATCCGATGATACTGCATATTGTACTGAATGCCTGACAGGTCTCGTTGGAGGTACTTCATTGCTTTTCTGGATCATGTAAAAATCGACAGCACGTGTTCTTGTCTGTATGTTGTCCAACTTGCATGAAACGTCTGAAAAAATTACCAACCATTAGCATTATTATAGCAAAGAAAATCATGCATTACGATTGAAAAGTGGATACGTAGAAAACTGAAAAAGTAGTGCGAATTTGTTCAAATAAAATGATCCAAAAAATTACACCGCATACGTATACGTAATAAACAATAGGACACACATTTCCAAAAAAAGGGTACGATTTACATCTTTAAACTATCTATATATTTTTGTATTAGGTATAGGTATGTCAATTTGACAATGAAAATTTCCTTTCATCACTGCGACTACGACACCGAAAACCGAAATAGAGGTATTTGGCATAATATTACTTCTTACAATACGTCCAATTTCACTCATGAAAACTATAAAACGACAAGACGGACTATGTACACGAAAAAAACATATTCATTTACCTAAATCACGCATTACGTTCTGCGTACCTTTTCACGAACCGAATTGCATTCTATTTTAAATTTCAGCAAACTCCTACGAGCAGAGCACATTTCGCAAAAAAACTACATCGATTCGTTCGGTAGAAAAAATCGTAGCTCACTACCAACAATAAAATAAACGCGAATAGATGCTTCATTTTTCAAATTCAAGCATGAAATTACGTCTAAATAGGTTCCGGTGCCAATGACTCAGCGACTCAGCGTATGCTCAGCGTCGACATAATGGCACACACACAAGTAATATCGTTTAAACAAATTTTCGTTAATTAAACATGCACTATCGAGCAGAAAATATTACAGATCTTTACTCACCTTGAATATTCTTCGAAGAACAAATAAAATAATAAAATTACGTGACAAAAAACGCCGCAACATAAAATAGGAAATGCGAAATGGCGGCCACGTTGAACATGAACAGAAAATGAATAATGAAATGATGATGATGCAATTACGATGAGTCAGAAACTTGAAAAATCATAGACCTATCTGCAAGGTCTTGTATTTCGTACCATGATTTTCATTTTCACCGCATATAGCGCTAGTTAACGACTATAAAATTTTATATGATTGTTCTCATGAAACGTCATTCATCCAAATTATTTATTCAATTTTTTTTTTTTCGAGAATTAAGATTGGAAAATATTTTATAATCATACTTATGAAATTAAATACAGAAAATTATGAATTAATTATACTTGAGACTCATTTTAAATTTCAAATAGTTAGGAAAAATGCAATTAATTTAAATGTCTTTCAACGTTTCAACTTTCAACTCTCTCGTATTCGGATCAAAGATTCATTCACGTGAAAATCAGTGAAAATAGAACATTTTTCGTTGACGTTGACGCCGAAATCGTAATCACTAGTTCCAAACACGATAAAATATAAGTACGATAGTTTCAGTTTGATGTAAATTGACATCATTCTACCCAATTTCTCGCCGAAATAAGTCTCCAAACAAGGAAACATGACTTCGGAAAGTTTATTCGTAAGTGTAACTCGTCTTTTTCTCACATTCGCGTCGATATATCCGCCGGACAACTCAAACTGCTTGTTTTCATCACACAGGAACCTACTCTATACACAATCAAAGGAATAGCGATATTGGACAACGATGGGAACAGAATTTTAGCAAAATACTACGATCGAAACGTTCTCTCAACAGTCAAAGAGCAGAAAACTTTTGAAAAGAATCTATTCAACAAAACCCACCGTGCCAACGATGAGATAATCATGCTGGACGGATTAACCTGCGTTTATCGCAGCAACGTCGATTTATTTTTCTATGTAATGGGCAGTTCCTTCGAAAATGAGGTATCTGTATGATTCAACTTCATAAAAATCCACCAAAATTGCTCTAATCGATTGATTTGTTCGTATAGCTGATCTTAATGACGGTACTACAATGTTTATTCGAATCGCTGAGCCAGATTTTACGTAAAAACGTCGAGAAACGAGTCCTCATGGATAATCTAGACATCGTTATGTTAATTTTAGATGAAATATGTGATAATGGGTTCGTATACGAATACATTTTACACAAAATATCATTCTATCTGTGTAATAAACTAAAAATAACTTTTTTTTCAATAGAATTATTTTAGAAGCTGATTCAGCTTCGTTAGTTCAAAAAGTAGCCCTAAGGACGGATGATATTCCGTTAGGAGAGCAGACCGTAGCCCAGGTAAATTTACGTAGTCAATTTACGATTAGAAATACTTCTCGATCATTTAGGGTATTAATGAACCGAACTTGCCAATACAATTGATTCAGGTGTATTGGAGTGTTGCGGAATTGGAAGATAACAATTAGTCTGTTCTGCTTAATACATAGGTAATAATTTCACCTCGTTTGAGGTTCTGGTCGTGGTCGGTGACATTTTGGCAGGCGGTTGGGTTTAGGTGTGCTGTATTAGCATTTCAATTGTACATATAAAATATGCATGTCTTTCATTCTCTCTTATCTCATAGCATCTTCTTACGTAGTTTAGTTTAGTCGTGATGGATTCGTTCGTGTATATAATTCCCCCATTTTTGAGAATTTTTCATTGCGTAGGTATTTGCGTCATTTTCCAACGTGATTAACAATTTTGGTGATCGAAAGGTTTTAAAAAACTGTAACATTGATTTTGATTGCATCTCTTTCGTGAAACGTTTTAGAATAGTATTCCTATGGCTAATTTACTTTAAAGCTGATAAATTTATTACGTGATGTAATAATAATGTAATTATTTTTCCGAATAATGAGACTAAATTAAATGTTTGTTGATTTTTAGGTGTTCCAGTCGGCAAAGGATCAAATTAAGTGGTCTCTTTTGAAGTAGAAGCGTTGGCATGCTGCTGATCCTGATTACCCAACTAATGTATATTTATATTTATCATGTTAATTATTCAAATTGTTCCAAATTATGATTATAAATTTTTATTGAATAGGATGTTCAGAACTTTTTCATTGAATTGGACGATTGCGTTATTATTATATAATTTTGATTAGTTACGATGATATTCGAATGGAAAAAATGAAGCGAACACTTCGAAAAGTACACTAGTCAATTTCAAGCCGACAAAATGAAATTCATTTTTTAAAAATCGACCAAGAATTGTTTGAAAAATGATAAATACGTTGTATTCAGGGCATTCCGTGGCACAATTTACAATTCGTGGTTTCAAACTTGAGGGATGATAGGTTACAAATATTGTATTCCATCCATTTTCAGAAAGAGGTGACTTGGATGACAGAAAAGGGTAAAACATTTTGCAAATTGAACACCTGATGTGCAATAGTTAAAATTTTACCAACACTCAAGCGTATCAGCGACGTCTGACGCAGTTGGTCCCGCAAATGAAAAATATTCTACGAAAATTCCGAGTAACAACCCTTCACTTCGATACCTTGGTGAAGCCCCCCTCCCCCGGCAGCATAAGAGTAGGACTGTTTTTTTTTTCTCAAATTAGCTCAAAGTGCAACCACATTCCATCCCATCACAATGCACCAGAGTTACGAATTTCGGCGTTTTTGGCCATTTTTGTCATCATAAGCTTTCGCCGTACTAGTAATCGTTGCGTTTTTAAAAATTCGTATGTATCTTCTTGTACCAGGTCGACAATCAGAGTTATCAAGTCATGCGATTCAGAATTTCAGTTTCTCATTCTCGTTTTGTATGCCATGGGTTATAATGATGTAAAGCCGCATAGATCACCAATCATTGGATATTTAGAGCAAATTTCGTTTCCCTATGCGAATACAAGCAGTAGAGTATAATGTAAACATCTACAAACACATCAACTCCAAAGATGCCGATGGAACTATTAGTTTCAAAAAAACTTGGAGACGGAGATTTCAACTACTTGGTGAATAGAAAATATGATGCGCCAAAATTATTAAATTGTTTGCATCCTATTACTTGTGTTAGTTGTGTTGGTGATAACTATTGTACAGAAAGTAAAAATTCAATGTTTTACCGTAAGCCAATTTCAGAATATCATTTTTACAAAAATAAAGAGATATGTTGCTAAGACCACTGCCTTATTATTCATTGGTGCATCGTACATGCATCAATAATGATCTAGATACACTTCATTGTATATCGAGCAAACCAAAACTTTTTAAATATCAGGCTTATTGGCTTTTCACAATGAATCTTATTTTCCAACCGATGCATCGACAAATCATAAGGAATCCGAATGCATCTCGGAAGCACTCAACATTCCAGATTTTTTTACCGGATGTCCAAAAACTCAGCACGATTCTTTCATAATTCTAAAACAATATTAAATTTCGAAACGGGTTCAATAGTTCTAAAATACAAACACTTCCATCAGGAATTTTTTTTCGTAGACTTGAAAAAAATGACATTTGATCACAGATTACTGAAGCTATTTCTATACCTATACGAACAATCAATCTTCGTTGAGCAGAAATATGTCTCAGCAAGTTTGAAATCTGTTGAACTATACATATAAATACCGAATTTGAAAATTGATTCCTCGATAGAACCTTTACAACGCGAATTTATCAAAAAATGAATGAAAATAATCTTATTCCACAAAGAAAGACCATCTGCGAGATTTTTTGGACACCTTGTACAAAAATCTTGAACGTTTACCATGAGCCTTACTGAACACCGACGAAACTAGTTCACATCTTCACCGAATCGAACCCTACTGCTAACCAAGCGGACACTCGGGAACATCTGCACCGACGCGACGTACTATTATAATCTTATAAATTGCGTTAATACTCACCCTAAAATAATAACAAACACAAAAACACATAGTTTGAAAATTACAACGAATATATAATCTCAACTCGATAAATAAATTTGATACAAAATAAAAGATCTCCTAATGCCCAACGATGAGGACATCTGGGTAAAAATGCATCTTACAGCGACAGGAGGTTTCAACATGCAAAAAAAAACCTCAAAACGTTACACAAGGGACCAAATATAATACCTACGAGACCGATTTTATCCCACAGTTGACGATATGAGTTCGGCAATAGCTGATTCTTCGGATCGGACGGTCAACTGCATAGTTACTCCGTCTCCTAATGCTAATTTGGCTCTGACCAGTACCTCGTGACTATCGCGGAATACACCTAGGATAAATTGCCGAGGTTAGAAAAATCATCTAGAGAAGTGAATCACCAACACCGAGGGTCAACTTACCGGCTAAATATAACGTATGGGAAGATTTGCCCTGGACAACTTTATCGGTACGTTCGGCTGGTTGCATACCCAAGAAAGAGATGATATTTTGTACGGCTTCTTCCAAAGTGTTCATGCTGGTCAATGCGTACGTGTCTTCGACTTCGCAATAAGCGTCCGCTACTTCTTCCCAAGCGGCTGCGAAGTTTAGTTTATTTAGTTTGGATATTTGGTCGCTCAATGTAACTTCGATGTCTTCCAACTGTACAAAAATTGCAAAATTTCGATGAAAATCCATTGCAGGTAGTAAAAAATTATTTTTTCTGCACCGAGTTGATTATTTTACCATATATTCGTCGTTATATCCTTCATCGGAATCTGGAATACCAGTAATGGGATCGCAATCTTTAACGATAAATTTCAAAGTAGCTCCGAAATTGCCCACAGAGCAAGCGATCTCTTCGGGGAATTGCAGCAAAATGTATACATTTCCGACTTCGTTATAAGGTAATTTAGGGCAAGGTATTTCTTTCAATAACTTGTAGCCGTCTGGTAGCTCCAACTGAACTCGAACATTTTCCAGTAATAATTCATTAAGGGTATTAATACACTCGAACTGCAAGCATTATAACGGAAATGTTACTAAACATCTCAGAAACGCATCTAGAAATAAATAATGTACTTACTCGAAAAACGATATGCTTCGCGAAACAATGTTTATAACATTTAACAACGTATTCAGTTTCTGATTCGGTACATTCGACCGGTTCGGAGGTCTTGAACATGGGTCCAGTTTCATCGGTCAGTCCTGGAATACCGCTCAATACATCTATAAATCTATCTTCTCTGGCAGCTGGAGCTAAACCTGATACTGGATCTGATGCAATCGATATGGGAGCTTTGGGAGCAATTTCGGTGGTTACTACAGGAGCCAATGGGACTTTCTTCAATTCGAACGGTTCTGTCGATGGGTTATCGACATAATTCAGCAAAGCAGTTTCCAAGTTTGGTACAGATACCTGTGCAAAATATTTTTTTTTTTAAAGATGAAGATGTTCCTACGGTGAATCATCAATTCAAGATTTAACTCACTTGTAACGGTTCCAAAATGTAATGCAAATTGAGATGCTTATTGCTTAGAGATAAGATACTGTGATAGTACGTAGCTCGATCTCGAACTTCGTCGTCACAATCCATCTGGCAACGAGCAAGTAATACCAAAATATTAGGTAAAAGGTCGGGACAAGCGGCGCCGAATTGAGCTAGAGCAGATACAGCAGCAGCTCTGACCACGGTACATTCGAGAATAACGCGATTATAAATAAATCGGATGTATCTGCGAAAAAAATATCAAGATTTTAACATTATTTCGATCAAAAGAGCCACAGAAAACGGAAAGTCCAATGTCGGGACGATTCTAACTTGGATGGCTGTTTACTGCGAGGTCCCTCTTTGCCTAAAAGATGGAGAATACGAACAGCCAAGCTGCTGTGTTCGCAGTCTTCGATGAATTCACAAAGATGAGCTAGACCTGTAAAAATATCATTCATTCTTAGAACAGATTCGGCAAACAAAATCGATACATTAAATCTAAAAAATTTAAAATCGAACTAACCGGTATCTTTGGCATCGGGATTATCTTCAATAATGGTAATAATCGTATCAGCAATCGCAGCCTTGTAATCTAATCCACCTTCATCTCTCAGCATACTTGAGAGGAAATTCATCAATACGGTGTGCTTGCGAGGGAACTTTTCGCATAATGCTCGAATAGCCTGCTCAAACAATCACCGATTAATTTTAAATCGAACCAATTCACAAAACACAACTTCATAAAATATTTACCTGAACGACGACGATCTTAAACTCATCCGAGATTTCGTTCACGAACGACGAAATCTGTTTCATAAGCCTATCAACGGACGATTCTGCGCCAGTTTTAAGTAAAGTGGTTATCGCCAACGTAGCGATTGATCGGTTCGAGTCGCTAATCAATGTCTCCAAATCCAAGTTACAAGCTGTGATTGCCGCCGGATGAGTCATAGCGACCTTTAAAAGCAAATGCATAATTATTTTTGCATCGTTACTTAAATTACTAGGGTTGATCGTAATGAAATCATACTTTGTTCAACGTCCGAACAGCTGCAAATCTCAATGAAGGTTTAGGCGACGTGCAGAGAAGCTGTAAAACACTTATGGCCGGAGCCAGCTCTCGTGAAGTGGTTCGACGCATGTTTACAATAAAACGAGCTGCTTGGTAAACCACGATTTCTGATTTATGCCTTAAGCAAGCGCCTACGAAATCGTATAAGGGACTATCGTCCAACGATCCTTCGCTTTCTTCTTCCAATAATTTACAGATTATTCTCAACTGTCAAAAAAACATGCACGAGGATGAAAATCAACTTGAAAAATTACAATTACAATATCTGAAAATATTTACCAAAGTACAAAGCGGAAAAGGAGACTTGAAAGTTCTTCTAGTCAACAAAGCTACCAATTTCGTGACAGCCAATCGATCGTACTTCTTAATATCGTACATTAATCCCAAAGCATGATATTGCACCATTACGCTGTTGAAAAAAAAATCACCGAAATTAATAATCCTCAATTTTAAAATGATGCACTTAATAATTCTAATAACGCACTTATCAGAATTCAATAATTCGTGTACTTCATTAACCCATCTCTTCACAACATCTCCGGCAGTTCGAGTCATATGAAGACTGCTTACCAAAGCAGCACTACTAACATTTGGATTTTTATCAACGATAGCTTGTTTCATGTATCGTTCGATTGCTTGAAGCATAGTTGCCTATGGAAACCATTCATTATCAATATATTGCTCCCAAAATGTCTAAATTCAATCAACTTAAACTTACATCTGTGATACTGCACAAAGCTCTGATAGCAGCAGCTCGGTACATATCCTCTTTTCCGGTCATATCTTTAGTTAAGCTGGACGTAACAATGATGACATCTTCAGCTACGCGAGATAGTTCTTTAATACCCAAGTATACCATTCTTCGAAGGATAACATCTTTCGATTGGAACAACTTGGTCATTGCGAAGAACGCATCTGTAGCCTCTAATGTACCCAATTGTTCTCCCTGCGAATTCAATAATGATAATTTGAGAGAGAGCAAATATTTAGAAAAATATTACGACTACAACTTACCTGATTAAGTAGGAATAGGATTTTAGTCAAGATATGGGTACATTTCCGAGGGTTAACTGGAGTATCGTTGAAAGTTCTAGCTTCTTGGAGTACGGTTGTCTTATCCAGATTTTGGAACGGGTTACCGCCTCCTAAAGATGGAAAGGTTTCGATTTATGAATGTTAACAAGAGATGAAGAAATGTTCCAAGTTACAATAGGAAACTAAGCAGTTACTCACCATCTTCTTCTTCCTTCTTGTCTCGTCGGAACGCCATACTTTTTTCAGTGTGATTTCTTCGATACTGGGTACGATCGCAATTAATTACTTTCCATTATAATTACACGATCCAATTTTCAACTCGAATCGGCCGACACACGTAATCAAAGCAATACATGAATCATAGATACTACATCAGTAGATGTTGATGTTGTATTTGTTTCGGAAAA
Organism: Pseudococcus jackbeardsleyi; assembly: GCA_038380155.1. Lineage (NCBI taxonomy): Eukaryota > Metazoa > Arthropoda > Insecta > Hemiptera > Pseudococcidae > Pseudococcus > Pseudococcus jackbeardsleyi. Next base: position 6,753,745 of record CM076240.1, read on the forward strand.
AACTTGTACCAGAAAAGAGCCACAAGAAAAGTTCAGAATTTTAGTTGTAAATCTGTAAAACCGACAACAAGTAAATTATTAATCAATTTCAAATCAAAATTGTTCATTAAAAAATACATAATTATTTAAAAAAGCCATAGCAAGAAATATCAAAATTCCAAAATGAAGGATTTCCGCCATTTTGATTTTCATTAAATCTGAACTTCGTATATCTATGATACCGTGCAGGTGCAGTGTTACCAAAATGGTACGCAAAAATTGAAATTCGGTTTTCCAATATTAATAACTCTTCACGAACATCTCTTTCTCTTTTGCTCACTTACAATAATGAATAATTTTACAATATTTTCAAATCAAAACGCTGTTCTAATTTACTAAAAAAACACATGATTGAAATGGCGAATAGTCAACAAACTTTACACGATGTCTCCCCTACTCGGCAAAAAGGTGATATGTCCAAAAAAAGTGATTTTTGGGTTTTTGGTATCATTGGAAAGAGGAGAGCGAGCTCTATCGTCTGATTTTATTAACTTCATTCAATAATCGATACCTAATTTATTATTACCTTGGAAAAAAAGGTGATATGTCCAAACTACTTAATTTTTGCTCAGCAAAAAGGTTGTATGTCCTCTTTTGCTCAATTAAAAGGTTTAGACCTTCACATTTTTGGGTTTCTGGGTATCGTTGGAAAGAGGAGAGTGAGCTCCATCATCTGATTTCATCAAACTCATTCAATAATCAACATTTGCTTGATTAATGCTATGGGGAAAAAGCATGGAAAAAGGTGGTATGTCCATAAACTACTTATTTTGTTCGGAAAAAAGGTGGTATGTCCTCTGTTGCTCAGCTAAAAGGTTGTATGTCCTTCAGGAAAAATTCTTTTCTATTATTTATTTGAAAAAGCATGAGATGTTGACAAAATATAAAAACTCTAAAAGGAACAGAAGACTTCAAAGAATAAGGTATGTACATTACCCTCACCCAATTTCATTTTTCAGTGACGTAGTGTTCATTACAATCTTGTTTTGTGAATAACTCGGAAACTCGATTTTGTGACATACGTCCTTTTTGCCGAGTAGGGGAGATGTTATTTCACCAATAAATAGTAATCACAAACAAACTGTAACGATATTTTAAACAAAATTACATCACATTCACAATCATGAATCAAGAACAATACAAACTTCAAGCAATACTTCTACAACTATAACACGAACTGAACACAGATTTACAAAAGTATAAATTTGCACCATCGTACAAAGCATATTTACACACCTATCAAATAAATATATCACAGTTTTCGTATTCAAACTCTGCATCTTTCTACTTCTTCTCTTGATCCTGATCCTTATTTTTAGCTTCCAATTTCATCACAGCATCTGGTCCAGCGCCCAAACCGAGCCCTCTAGGTCTCAACTCTGGTTCACGGAACTCCACTAGTTTCGGCTTTTTACCAATACCTTTACCTGGAGCCCATCCCATACCTCTCAACATCGCTTGACCGAATTCAGTTACAGGTACGTCGTCATAATCAGCAGGCTCTGAAGAGTCGTTAGGTTCCGTCGAAATCTCCAACGGAATAACATTCGCAACCCTTTTACCATACGGATTTTCATATCCTATAGGTTTGATTTCAGATTCGGTTCCACCTGGAGCTTCTTTCCGTTTTTTATAAGCCATAATACGTTCCTTAATTCCGTCTACGTTTTCGACAGGAATGACTATCTCTTTCTTTGGTTCGACTGCGTGCGGATCGCGATGTTCAAATGTAGTGATGAATTCTACTTCGGGTTTCGTAACAACTGGTTTTGATGATGGAATTATGTTCGGTTTCTTCTTCATTTTGGAGAATCCGAATGATATTTTCGGCGCGGGTTGATCCATGGCGATAACGCTTGATCAAGTAATTAACGCGGGAGGAGAAACAAAAATTAAGTAACGATTAGTTTAAGTAATACGTACCATTAATTAGTATTTGAATTATCAAATTATATACTATTATTCAATACTTTTACACGAAATACAACATAAATTACAAAACAACTTCACCAATGAATTTGTGCGATTGCGTCTTTCATGTTTCATTCTTCGGTTTGTTTTTGTTTACAAAAAACAATGTTACCACTACAAAAAACGAATTTCTGATTCTTCGTATGAAATTTACAGTAATTACATGGTAATTTCCAATCTCCTTTTTTCCATTTCTTACGGTAATTACGCAACAATTACGCTGGGTTTTGCAAGAATTCTGCGAACTGCTGAGACAGCAGGAGCAATGGAGCACTGACAGCATGAGCCAACAATACAACCTTTCTTCAGAATATTATGCGTTGCGCGGTTCATTTGGTTTGGTTATTTCTACCAACATAGCATCGCACTTGATTTCTGCAATTAGTTCTCCAAGCGTTAGTTTGAAATCTCCCTAAATCATCGCTAATCGAGCAATTTATCAAAGTAATAACAGATAATCAAGAATTCATAACTCAGAAAACTTTATTTGCATAAATCCTAACGACTTGTACGTAGTCTACACGATCCATAACGATTTACACCGTATACGTAAGAAAAACACGTAATTTTCCAACAGTAATAAATACCACAGTGATCAAAATGTACATCAATAATAAATTGCACAATACAAAACATGTAATCGCTATGGATAGCGCAAACGCAAAAATTTTGTTACTAAATAAAATTTCAACATAAAAAAAAAGAAAAGGAGAAAAAAACATATCACAATAAACGCGTACGTTTATACTTCATATCGAAGGGTAAATTTACCATTAAAAATGCGGCACCCGTGTTACTCGTAATCAGAAATAATACAACGATAATAAAAAAATTAATAAATAATACGTTCACAAAAAAACACGACGACCAGAATAGAAAAAAAAAGGAGACGCACATAGAAATATATAAATACGATAGAAAAAGAGAAAAACGAACGGTAAATGGTCTATTGCATATGCACACAATGAACACTTAGTTGAGCAATTAAGTTTCGTTATCAATCACGTTCTTTCAGACTTTTGACGTGTCTTCTGTAATGTAAAATACAGTATCATATAATTCGGGATTTGGTTGTAAAATTGTGCGATTTGGCTGGCATTTAATAATCTCTCTGCCAAGTACACGAAGGGATTATTCCTCGGCGTCTGTTTACGTGAGCTACTACCGGTTTGTATGTGTAGGAGAGTGGATTTTCAATAACTTACTTCGAAATGCGTTAACGACGGTAATGGTTGTGATTTTAACGATGCGAAGTATCTAACGTCGCGATCTCGATCGTTACACAAGCGTTTCAATACCTGCGTTAAAACGTCGTAATGCGGACTGAATATATTACTAAAAAAAGCTGCAACAGAAATAACAATCGTTGATGTTAGATCCTCGATGGTTTCGATGATTTCATTTGAGCCGATTACAAAGGCACACTTACGGTATGTCATAACGTCGCAGGCTAATGTACGCGCCACTGCGATTCTAACATTCGGTATAATATCCCAACTTAAATCTAACAAATGTGGTAAAACGTCTCTAGCGAACATATCGTCCGGCAGCACCGGATCCTTCAACAAACAGGAACATAAAAACGCGAACGATTGCCTCCTCGACCACTGCGTACTGTGGGCGAACTGTTCGGCCAATTCGGCAAGAATACCTCTCAGGAGAGTTATATCGGCCGCTAAATTACGAATTAAATACGTCACCTGTTTTTAAAAAAACAAATCGTTACTATTTCACACTATTTTTAAACGAGTCAGCTATCCAATCTCATACCAGACTTAAAGCTTGTAATCTCACTGCAGATACACGATCAGTTAACAAGGTAAGTGCAACGGGCGACACGTATTTCCAACAATCGCTCGGCGAAAAATAATTCATCATTTCGATCAACTGTTCGGAGAGTTGTTTACGGAACCTCCAGTTCCACGAGTAATCAGTCATCATGAATTCCATCAAATGCGGTAAAAATAAACTGCGACCATTCGGTTTGAGTAATTTTATGAACGACGAAATGTGATTCAGCGCCGTAATCCGCACCTCTTCCAGGTCGTCGATCAACGAGTTATATACCGGAATTAAATCCTGCGTCGCAAGCTCCGGTCCTAATATGGCAGCAATTTCGTGAATGTTGTTCGCTACCATTTTTCTTACTTTTTTCTAAACAAAACAAAATCAGAATAAATATACCTCAAGCAATAAACAAATCATAAAAATGTCAATAGTTCTCCCGCTTACCTCGCCATCCAAGGCTAATTTACTGTACAAATCTTTAAGCAGAGCCCAATTCGATGCGCCCAAAGTGAGTAAAACAGCTGGAAAAGTATAAGCGCAATCTATCGTCAACATCGAATACGTTTCGGGCATTGTGACAAAATAATCGACCAAAATTTGAGGCACGATGGTTTGTTTAGGGCCGTTGATGCCGCCAGTCAACGAAGACGTCATTGACGAAGTCGAATGCACTTCGTGACCAGTTTCCGGTGGTAACGTTCCTGCTTGTACGTCGTAATACTTATGTCTACGTAGGGCGCGCGGGGGAGAATCTCGGTACTGTTTGAGGAGAATGGGTTTTTTCGAAGCTCGTTTGTAAAACAGATCGTTGCTGTGCGTAGTTTTCAGTTCCTGCAAAGAAACAAAAAATAAAAATCAATAATTAAGATTCGAACAATCGTTCAAATGAAAAAAAGTCAGATGATAGCAAATAATTCACAATTTACAGCTCTTACCACCCCATGAATTCGCCATGGGCATAAAAAATGTTCCAATTTGTGATCAACTACGTAGCGTCGTGAACTTATCAGAACTTGGAGAAATAATCAATATATTCAGTTGAAACACGGACAAGTAAATAGATCATCACGTAGAAGTCACGACGTATTGACGGATTTAAATTAAGCAAAATCATCTTAAATTATGGTCAATTACAAATTTCTGAAGATGTATTAAATATCTAGAAATTTGTAGGAAACCGCATCCAAAAATGTACCATTGAACAAATGTTATCAGCTCAAAAGTTGAACAATCATCAGCTTGATCTTCAAGTTGAAAACTATTCGTAGGTACAATCAACTACAACGCATCATTCAATCAGAACTTATAGGATAATCAGAGATATCAGTTGAAACACGGACAAGTAAAAAGATCATCATATAAACGTTGCGACGAAATTGATGTACCTTACTTCGAGTTTTAGCTTACTTATATAACTATTTCAAGAAGCAAATCTACTCACTTCATCGTTCATATCAGTCAATCCGGTATCAGTCATTGACGTCTCGGTCATTGATGCAGTGGGTAAGTCGAGGTCATCGAAGTCTGGAATAGGATCCCGCCAGAATTGAAACGAATTGAAATGATCTTGAATTTCCATAACGGTTTCCGGTGATGCTGAGCAATTTTCTGTTATTGACGAGCTGCAGAGCAAACATACACAGGTTAGAACTCTTGAAACGTTCAATAACATATTAGTTAGAATACATGATTTTTACTTTTCAATTTTATTCCCCGGTTCAACATTCGGCTTAATGACTCTTTGCACAGCATTTTGTAAACACGATACCACCAGATCTGGTTGATTATCATATTTGATACTATTTAAATCGTTATTAGCGTTTTCATCTTGACTGGTAACTTCATCAGAAACTTCAGCAGCGCTATCGTTCAGGTTGGTAAACTCACTGGAGAAATTTTGTTCGTTATCTCGACTGTTATTATTAAAGCTATCTTCATCACTGGTTACGTTTTTGATCGCGTTGTTATCGTTGGTAAATTCGTAACTAAAATCGTTTTTTGGTAACATAAATACATATCCGCAATCTTCCAGCTTCTCCTCGGTAAACTGGAATAAAGCTCTTCGCGAATGCAATCTGTAACAAAAACCACACGTCAATTTTCACTATCCTCCAACCTTCACCAACACATCTGCACACGAGATACTTACGGAAATTCGAAATCTTTATCATAGACCAATACAAAATCACCCTGTTGATTACAAGCTAGTCCGGTTATGGCGGGTTGAGCAAAAGTCGTAATAAAAGGTCCCAGATGTTTGAATGCAGCTGGCGTCACGTTATATCCGTACTGCAGTAAATCGATAAACGAAAGACACAGCACTGTTTTCCGCGACTCCATAAGGCACAGGCATGACAACATGACCGAAGTTTCGGCGCACGCTTTGATCACATACCATTCGTCGTCTTGACTTAATTTAACGAACAACGGTACCTATTTCATCGGGCAAAATTCACATCAACACTAAACACAACGAATAACATGTCGTTCTTTACCTACACTAATCTCTGTTAGATCGATTCTTTCAGATTTAATCGTATAATTTCTTCAAAAAGAAACGACCAATCCGTGAACATCGCTAGTACATTTATTTTTAGCCCTTTCGAAAGCAACGAAGTCAACATTAAAACGACTTCTTGTCAAGCAAAGGGCTTATACCAAAACTACGTGATAAAAAACATTCGTATCTTACTCACGATAATATTCTCAGTAATCATCGAATTGACAAAACACGCCAAATCGATTAAAAAATGTACACAAGCTTCGCGAACTTTCGGTTGCGGATGTGAACACAATTCTGATATTTTAGGCAGTAGTAGCTTTTCAGTCGCTTCTTCACCAACCACCGGCGGCATTCTAGCTATAAACTATCGAAATCGGTTATCACTAATCGAGTAGCATTAAAATCGCAATAAACTAATTACATCTACAATGTTAACTAACACTACCTGTTAAATCGTGGATCGATCGTCCGGCACGTAATACGACCATAGTTCGCGCTCATCAAAGCTGGCTGTGATATGAGAATAGTTCAGTGTACATACCACAATCACTCTGACGAGCACGACCATAGGTCTGTTTCTTCTGCGGACGTTTAATTACTTACGTACGACGTTTGTACGATGACTGTATTCGAGCGCAGGTTCTCTTTTATTCGTAGAAAACATAACGAATTAACCAAGGTGACTATTTCCATCTAATCCTAACCATTCGACAATGTTGGCTGTGATATGTCCGGTATAGAAAAAGCATTTCACAGACAACTTGACGGATGGATGAGGAAATACGGCAGCGTTGGGTGATACGTGTGTATCGATCGGCGTCTTTTCGGAAATCGCGCAGCTTAATAGATTTACACTTAGGCAAATAGAACACGGTGCACGACATCACAGAAACATCAATACGTAATTGGTACATAGACATAATTACAATCTACGATTGCAAATAGTATTAAAGCATAATTAGACAAAGAAAAACGTGGTACATTCAATAATGTACAAACAAAACTTGAAAAAAAAAGAGCTACTTCTCCAACTCCACAATGAATTTTAATCACGAGCACATGATGGAAAAAAAGCGCGAGGGTGAAATTTGCCTCAAATACGAGACGTTGTTGAATTGCGGAGGCATTTTTCGATCAATACAGAGTATCGCCTATCGCGTTCTCACAATGCCTCCACATTCTCACCCCTTACAATACAAACATCTGAAACAAAGCTATCCAGTTTTTGTACATATATCTGTAAATTTCAAATTCGAAAATTTGATTTTTCTCTCAACTCCTTTTTCTCTTCAACGTCAATTCAACAATTATGAATAATTATTTACATCAATAATTTTTTTAAAATTACAAATAAACAAACATCATTGCTATTGCAGAGCATTGATTCACTTATCGTTACGAGCATCATTTTCTGCGTTCGAAGTTTGGTTCGGAGTACAGAACTAAGAACGCGTAGGACGCGTACGTGCAGAACCAGAAATTATTGAAAATAATTGTGTTGACTGATGCCTATAAAAATTTATAGGAATTACAATTCACAAACCTTCACAAATCTTTCATCTTCCATCAAAATTATTTCCTCGCATCTTCGATAAAACATTCAATCGTCAATCATAATATCAACACTCATTCGTCATTCAGGGAAATCCCATCCACCCAATATCAATTGACTCATACTAGATACTACGATACAATTATCACCATCGTAATAATCCTACTGCTAAATTTTCCACGCCACACGTAATAGAAACAGAAGGTGAAAAACCTCAACACTTCAACATATCCCAATCTGGCATTCTTTTTTCGATTAGCTACACTAAATACTAAAACGTAACAGATAAGAGCAGAGATGGCTTTATAGTAATTATTACATTCATTACCGAGCCTTATTATCACCTCGTATGAAATTCTGTAACTAATGCGAGAACTTTGAAATGTGAGATCATTCGACGATTATTTTCAAGGCATTCTCCGCATATGTGTAGAACATAAATCGAAACCATGATGTAATACGTACTTCGATACGCGAGAAAATAATTCTCTCACATTATATCATTCTAATATCAACTCTTATTCATATTTTAGGTACTCTAAACAGTGTTAATTACCCTAGATAAAACATCCGAGAATCGGTTTCGTAAATCCAATAACACAAAAAAGTCATCGTACAAAGAACGAATCAAATAAAAACATAACTATTGTACACCTTATTACTACTCTACAGATATCTTCTTCCGATGCGATGATTTCTTCTGCTGAGCATTCCGGCACCGTCGAATTCATTAAAGTGGCTGTGATATAGCAAAAAAAACGGCATTTCACAACAACTTTAACGAAATCGTTAGCGCCATCGCAGACGTTCTAGCGGCGTCAGCCGTCAACATCCTTTATCGACGAGTAGGCTGATGCTCATCAAAGCTGGCTGTGATAAATCCAAACTAATCCTTTACGACAAGCCAGTTTTGATGACAACAACCTGCCTCCATCCGAGCTTATTTCGCACATCGTCCCTTACCTGTTCCCGTTAACGAGATCGATTCATCGACTCGAGTACCACGGATCGTACTGTGTCCGTAGAATTGTTTAATGAACCGCATGAAAGACAAGATAGTGAGACGAGTATTAACGGTTAACATCTCACTACCCATGTCTTTCATGAGATTCAAAATATTATAAAGGTGGCCGAATTTTCGCCACGAATGCAATACACGAGCCAGCGTTTCGGGAGCCGGACACTGTTTTCGGATTTCTAACCGGTTCGATGTCTGCTCACTTTACCATACTATTTTCTATAATCGTTTCACAGCTTAAAATCTAAGGTGATAATTTCATAATACAATTCCTATACGTAAACATTACAATGTAGCTGCTTACGTTCGTATCTATACGTAACAGTAGTGAACCAAGACGAAAAATGAACGCGCTGGGTATTCTCGAACGACATACTTACATTTCCGGCAGCGATAACGTTGAGTATATTACGAGGATCGTCGACCAGCGCCGTATAGATCTCGTTCATCATATCTTCGATGTTCTGCTTGCTGATTAGACTCTCGCGTAGTAAATATTTCAACGTGTTGTACGCTTCTTTACGAACCTGCAATTCAAAATTTCGCATTAATCGAATACGAATTTCATTTCGACCGGCTCTCTGCCCCACCTCTCAACGACGACTCTCATCACTCAGTAACCAACCAGACACCGTCAGAGCGATAATTCATCTATCTAATTGCACGTGGTGCAGAAAAAAAATTCCCAATAGAAATGTTCTCACGTTGCTCCAGTTTTCCCCTCACTCTTGGCATTCTGCAACGAAGGACGCGACACGAGATAACACACGAATTCGCGCCGCCACCGTCATGCCGATCGCCGGTCACAATTTTCTTCTTCGACACATACCAAGGTTAATGCAATTCGCTCAACGGCCGCATACCAAACTCGTGTGCTGTACCCTTCCTTCTATCTAATTCAGTCCAACCAATTCAGCACTCGTACCGGCAAATGCATCCGTTAGAACACACACATCTTCTATGCGAATAACTGCATCTTTCTTTAGCCGCCGTCGATGGGCAGGGACAAGAGTGCCAGTGCCATTACCTCTAGACTGGTTTTTCGGTGCGTCGTCGTCGTAATTATCATGATCGTTGATCGCGGATACGTCCGTAACCGGCAACGTGTGCTCTGTCGACGTCCTTAAAAGAAAAATTTTCTTTCTTCCCCTCACACTACGGTCACCTCGACATGTGCAGCTCCGAAGGACGGCACGAGTCTCAACATCGTGCGGCAAAAAAATTATGATAAAAAATTGTCTACGAGTTGGCCGAGCAAAAAACCTAGGATTTTCCCACTTCGGACAATATCGTTGCCAAATTTCATTCTATTTTTTCACGTTCTCTCGTAATTCATTCATTCGCTCTGTTATAATCTTCGACCTCGAGAACACCGTCGACGTCGTGTAATAAGCCAACCGACCAGAATTTTTTACCCCGAATTAGAAACCTTCATCGAGCAAACCGAAAATCAACCCGTTTTACCATTCATTTTTCAAACCTAAAAAAAAAACTTTCTTCGTAATTTTAGGTACCGAAGAAAATGACGTCGAAAAATGGAGACACTGATACTCGATTATTTTCGAAACTCGTTTATCACGACGCGGACGTCTTCGAGTCGACTATTATGTTGGCGTAAAATTTTCTACCGCAAATTCCTCGATGATAATTTATCAATTTCATCGCAGACTATTTTTCTTCCGCTCGCTTCGCAGTTCGTTTCGAAATGCTGAGAAATGCTCGCTGTAGCTCGAGGGGGTTCTCGTCGGATGAAATTTATTAATCGCGATAAAATCTCCGAGCTTTAATTGCGGTATTTTTTCGATGCTTTTCCCCCAAAATGTCGACGATTTTCCTCAACTATATCAATTTTTTCCGCTGGAAAATTAATACGAAAGCTTCATTTATTCTAAATTGGCATTATTTGTTTATTTTCATTTTTTCGATTGCTCTCTTCTGATTTTCTTATCCACGACCATACCAAATGGCGTTGTCGGTTGAGGAAGGGGAGGAGGAGAAAGAGAAAACAGAACGATGTTTTGATTCGAATTCATTGATCAACGATATTTCGACCCCTTCCACACGATTTTGTACTGCTCAATTTTTCTCCAAGAAGAAAATCAACGATGTTTCGAGTATGAGAATCGGCGCTGAAAACGGAAATCAGCGATTGTGAACCTTCCACATTCAACTCTTACTGCCATTTTTGAAGGTTAAAATTCTCAAAATAAAGAGTCTTGATTTCATGCATTAGCCATGGTTTACTCGCCCCCCCCCCCCCAAAAAAAAAAAAAAATTGAAATAAAACTGATAAATTAGACGAAGTGTCTTCACAAAATGGAGACTTAATGAAAAGGGAAGGGGGAAAGGTCAATGAAGAAATGAGTTTCAAAAATATTCAATCCTTATTATGGGAAAATTTGACATTTTTCGAGAAAACTATCATCAAATGCTAAAATTTCGTAATTTTTCAACTCTTTCACTTACCAGACTCGAACTGAAAAAATTTCAGAAATCCCTTCGAAATTTCACCCAAAATTTTTACTTTTTTCGTATTTAAGGAATCATTCAACAAAATTTGAACTTTTCGGATCAAATGGACGCCAAATGTTCTTCATTTCCACCACAAAACATGGACAAAACTTGCTGGAAATTTTACGTCGTTCTCTCAACTTTTCTTTCATCCTCTCATCATTTCAAAGACGATGGACAACGACCACCCACATCACTTTTTCTTCATCTGTAAACCTTTACTTTCTTCTTTCGCCTCCATTAGCCAAAGATTGCTCGATTTATCGGTATCTGGTAAAAATTCGACTAAACCAACCCAAGTCTTGTAGGAAATTTCTTCAGGACCAACTCACCTTCATATTTCTTGTTTTGAATTCATCTGCGATGTCTTTTAGCACGATGACCAGGATATCAGACACGATGAGCGGTTTCAGCGACACCAAAGGCGAATCGTAATCGGCACAGAAGCTTGCCACCTTTTGCAGACTGTTCAACAACGTGCATTTTACCATCGGTTCTACGATTGACAAAAGAAAAAAATACCATTAATGTTTCAAAAAAATCAGTTTTTCTGTTAGAAGGAAGGGGAGGGGTAAAATATTTCCCAAAAACCTTCGTGAGAATCTCCCTTTTTTTTCTCAGAAAGAACCTGCCTAGAGAGGAAATTCCAAAAAAAAAAACATTCAACATGAATTTTCTCAATCACTCCTCCCCCTCGAATAATTTTCTAATTATCACTCATTTTCGATGACTAACACCCCCAAATTCCGGACAAAAGCGAGTAGTCATTGGTCTATTTTTTTTCACATTACTCAACAACGTTTCTGGTATCCAAAGCAACATAACAAAATATCCACACCTTGGCTAAATATGTACAAAACAACGAAACACGAACGTAATCGTTCATGCAATGACTCACCTTCATCTTGAGATAATTTGGCAATTTTGGCGAATACTTTTTCGACATCCGTGTGTTCGGAGTAAGCTTCCACGGAGGATACAGCTTGTTGTAGAACATCTAATATTTGTTTGGCTGCAGATATTCTGTAAAAACATACCAAAAAAATAATAAACATTAGTCATAGTCTGTTATAGTCGAAGAAAATACATGAAAAAAATCGATTTATAAAATAATTGGTTCAACTGTGAAACCTTAAAAAGGCGATAAATTTTCAAAAATTGAGTGCACAATTGACCCCATATTTTGTGGTGTGGCTCATAATGCATTTTTCCTCCACCAATTTAGCTTCAATTAAAATTAAAATTGAAAAAACTTGCATTTTTTATTTGACGGGGCGGGGGAAGGAAATTCTCGATTTTCATGAGGCATAATGACATTAGATACACAATTTCTCACATTCTCTTCGTTTTTTCAAATTCTCTGACAACCTTAGAATCAAAACAGCCAATTTTTCGACGTTTTTTCATAAAATTTTGCTACTAATAGTGAAGATTGTTCCAGTAAACAAAGTGAACTTGAAATTTGAAATTGAATGGCTTCCATTCGAAACCATTCAACGAAGCTCACCCTCTTTCAGTAAAACTCCCTCCCAAAAGCTCAAAAATAATGAACTACGCAGTCGACTGGATCTGAAAAATTGTTTTGGATTTTTTTTCATTTTTATTCAATTTCTTTTCTTCGATATTGCTCAAAAAAAAATTGAAACAATAAAAAAAAAGATGCAAAAAATGTTTGTTTTCTGCAGTAAAATTATCAACATTTTCTGTTTTTTCTTCCAGTAAACATCATGCGAGCTGATTAGATCTTTCAGCAAACCAAATTTCAGTTCACAGTTTACTTAAAAGTAGACCAGAAAGACCATCTCTTCACTAATTTTTCACCCAAACCTTTGAAATTCTTTATCTCCAGCACCTCGACATTCTCTTCATACATTTCTGGCCACCATTCCACATCCCAAATCGCATCTTACATAAATCTCGACGTTGGTGTCCGTTATTACACAACGCAGTCGGTCGTACGAAGATCGTTCGGTTCGCAGAGCTACTCGTCCTACCGTACACATAAGTACTGACCTGCCGCAATTAATAATTTCCTAATTAAAAAATTCATCGCATCATCGTCATCCTCTACCAGCTCCCTCTCCGCTCGTGTACAAAATGTATATCACGTACTCTCAAACCCGTATGTATCGCGAGTACACATATAAATACGGGTACCTACATTCGTATGTATTTGTAAGCTCATACGTACGTTTTATCTTCTTTTTCACACACACACACCATTACCAAGACCTTGATCGCAAATCACGTCGTTGTCGGTTTCGGTGCCTCCTGCGCCACGTCGTCATGCCATTTCTCTCTCGCTGCGTGCTCCGGCCGGCGACCATATTACAATATTTGCGTGTACGAGTACTTCGCAGGCCAGGTTCTTTGCCAACTCAACAGTCCAATACACGCACACAGACGCGCAAACCGTCGTAAAAAACGGTGGTACACGGATACTGTTACTGAGCATCGCCGCCGCCACTGCTACCGCCAACGTATCTCAAAGGGCGAACGACCTTTTTATCGTCGTTGGGTTTTTCTCTCTTTCCGCGCGCGAAATTACAACACACGTACGATACCACACCATTACGCGAGCCTACTTCGTCTCCCGGTACTCTCATTTCGATTATTCGTCGTCTTTCGTTCTGCTAATCAGTACGATGGGATTTCGTTCGTTACCTTTTTGCGGTGATTCGCACGCTTGTAGGTATCTTTTGTGAGCTCCTAGAACGCAGAAATCTGGATTTTTTTGGCAGATAGCCTGATAGTTTCGCTCAATTCTGATCTGTAGGATTCATACAGGCTGCTGACTTTCCGAAAATAATGGATTTTCACATTTCAAGTACATACAGGAATTGAGAGGAAGAGTTTGGCTATGAAACTCAAGAACCATGCTCTGCTACCATGTTAGTATTTTGAGAAAAAAAAATTGTAAATGAGATTGGAACTGCGATAGCTTCCATTCATTCATATATTTCATTGCAGCACTAACCCAGTGACCCTCCATATTCAATATCCAAATAGAAAAATATCGGGTTCTGCTACCACGCGACTAATTTTGGGGAAAGTTTAGTAAACAGGACTCAAAATATCTATCACCTTACTGTATCACCGAGCTCCCTAAATGCCTAATTAGGAAAAACGTTGAAACCAAGCTCTGCTACCATGTCATGAATTGAAAGGAAAAAAAGTTATAAACAAAATTCAAGTCCTTTTCGACTTCAAAAATTCAACACACACAGTCCATAATTTCACCCAAACACTGACCATATTCGTTCCATGTTTCATGGTTAGTTAAGAGAAATAGTAGAAACGCACTCTGCTACCATGTCACTACTTGTAAGAAAATTAAAACAGAAATAGTTCAAGTTGAAAAACATATAATGTGTATTTCATTGCATCATGGGCCTTCCTCACATTCCATGTCTGATTTCAAAAGAAAAAAAAAAGGAAGAACCACGCTCTGCTACCACGCAGTGAATTACAAAGAACGTTAGAGAATAAGAGATATTTTAGCTTTAAAAATTGCTATTGGCGTCACAGTTGTAGCATTGATAATCCTTCAACAGGGCTGCAAGAATGAAAAAAAAAGCAGTGTTGGCAGCGTTCGCGAAAAAAAAGAACGCGTTCGCGTTCGCGATCACAGAAAATAAGCGCGTTCTCGTTCGCGTTCATATAGAATGAACGCGTTCGCGATCGCGATCCTATAGAATGAACGCGTTCATGAACGCGAACGCGCGTTCACGTTCACGATCGCAAAAAAATTGATTTGAATTGAAAGCTTTCTTTATTTTTTTAATTTTAGAAGAAATGCAATGTAGTTAAAGTATTAGCCGGAAACAAATGTGATGCTGAATATCAAAGAACTGTCATCATCAGAACTAATGGAGAAAAAGTACATTGAACGGCGTTCACAGAAATTGAACGCGTTCACGTTCGCGATCTCGGAGAATGAACGCGTTCACGTTCGCGATCACTAAAAATGAACGCGTTCGCGAACGCGTTCCGTTCTTTTCGATTGAACGCAAGGAACGCTGCCAACACTGAAAAAAAGAACCAAAAATTTGAAGAATAAGAACAAGGACGAGGACAAAATTTGAGAGCAAAACCCCGAAGAACCAAAATTACAGAGACTGAGAACAGAATGAGAAAATGAAACAAAAATTATGAACGTTTATAAAACTTGAGACAGTGAAGTCGAGATGAACAATACAATTGTCAAATGAATGAGGTTGAATCAGAACGATCAAGTGATATCAAAAATTTCACCAAAAAACAAACTTGAGAGTACGATAACTTCTGAAAAAGGAAATATGTAATTTGGTAAGATTGATCTATCAGTAATTTATGTGTTTTGTAAGTTTATTTTCTGTGTTATCGTAGTGAAAAACATTAAAATCTCAGCACTTTCAATTAGGCTACTAGGTTGCTTATGACTTGACACAATTCAAATGATCAAAAGTGAAAAAGAATTTAGCTATTCAAGGGCTTTAATAAATAACAATAGAAAATAAAAATTAATTAGATGCAGAATAGGAATAGTTAAGAAAGCATTTTCACAACAATCTGAGTAATGTTTTGAGCCGAGTTCCAAATCATTCATTTTCCACGATTCAAAAATTTGTGAATCGTGATCCGCAATTAAAATCTTTTTCTTTCTAACATGAATCGTGAACCGTGAATTGTTCAAATGAGTATCATGGATCACAATCTGTGAATCGATTCAATTTTAAAAAACACAATTTGTTTTGACGATTCAATTCTGCCTTCACCACAAACGATTTCAGTCAACACTATGTATAAATTGAACTGGAAAAATGGTCAGTAAAATTGAATCGCTGAAACCCTGCCAAGACAGAATGAAGAAAATCTATCATGATCTCTCATCCAACTATTATTCACAAACAGAAGGACTTTCATTTCAATGTGAAATGTAACTATACTGATATGAAGTCCAAATTGAAGCCAATGAAACTGCAGACCAAGATCATCTCTCCACTGCATTCTTCCTTCAAACCAAATACACTTCAATTTCCACAGCAAAAAGCAAAACACCAACATGGATTAAACAATCCCTTCACCAACTTACATCTCTTCTTTCCCACATCCAAAAATCAGATCATCGCCATCATATTTTCTAGCCACCGAACCGCCTCAATGGCCTCCAACCCCTTCGCATCAATTCCATCCCTGACATTCATGCACCGATAAACTAGTTCAGTAGCTTTTATCAAACGGGGGGAACCATAGAGACACAACAGTGACACCATTTCAATCCTACCATTGCCATTGTCATCATCAGCACCAATGTCGACGACGTTAGTGCCAACGACCCTGCGATCGTCTACTGCAGTTATCTCGAGGCCACGATACAATCCCTCGCAAAAATCAGACAACAGGGTTGATAAACGGTATCGAGAGGTGGAAGGGGGCATGAGAGCCGACGCAGGGTGATAAAGTACACGTGCTATGGCGACAGCAGCAGCTGCAAATTATTTCGGTACAGCGGAACCGATGATTGTATAAGTAGGATGGTGAGTTTCTCCCCATATGAGTTACAATCTTTATTACCCTTAGAGTTAAATGCTGCGCCTGAGGTCTTTCCTGTGAATACATTTTTTACAAAGTATGACGCCGCTGCATCCGGTCGTTACTCTCTGCTGCCATGTTTCCTTCTTTTTTCAATCACTGTTCTGCAAGGTTGGGATTTTTTTCATCATGAAGGGAGACTTTCAGTTTACTTTGCCCCTTTCTCTCTGCCAAACTCACAAATCATCATTTTCGTCATCATCACATATCCATGCACCAGTTTTGGGTTTAAATGAAGTTCAGGTACCTGGTATTCCCTCGTCATCAATGATGGGTTCCATGACCTATAATTTCATACTGGTCTGCCAAAGCCCCTTTCATCGGAAGTTTCACATTTCTGAAGTCTCAAAAAGCTTCATTTTTCGATTCCAATACACGTTTAAGAAGGATCCATGAATCATTTATCACAAAAATTGATTAAATGTTGTAATGTTTCCCAACCCAGAGAAATCTTATCAATTAGACCCCCAAAAGAGCTTTTTTTTGCATGAAAAAATCTTATTTTTCCACAACTTTGCTATCCTATCTGAGCTATTACACATTTAAAAAGTGATGAATTCGCAACTACCCATTCAACGTTCCAAGAAGATCACTATCGACGATTAATCCAGCAATGTGATCTCTGCAGTAATGGCGCGACTCATCGTCGATTCATCATTACGTCACCAAAACGCGTCATATCCGACTAGAATTACTCACACGTGAAGCAATTTCGCTGCTTCATCGTTATTTGCCGTCTCGACTGAAACTTGACCCAGATGGGTCATTATCTTCAAAATATTCGCTGAAAAAAGGGCAGAAAGGATTTCCAAAAAAAATCCACATCCCTACCTCGGGCAGCATTCTCGACAACACCGCCTACTCAATTCATATCCAACATTAATCTCTCGATTCCATTCGTAGCCATCTACGTCTCACACACACAACCAGTATGAACCGCTTTTAGGCGCCGTTGCCGTTCCAAAATATATACCTACGTACAATGATCATCTACCATGGCCGCAGACAACCAGCGAGAGCGAAAAGGAGAGAAAAATATAAAGAAGGAACGAAAAACCCACACACATTCGAAAGAGATCTCGTTTTCTCGCATACTTCTCCTTCGCCATTGCCGCTGCGTTCGCGTTCATTAGTCGCAGACCGTGAGAAAAAGAAAAAATGCCGAGATTGCGGTCGTTACAGCAACAGTCATCGGACTCCTCGTGTAGAGAGTACTACGTAGTACGATTGTACTATTCCAAGTCGCGATTCCATTTCCCGCCAAAACCGTCTTTACGCATAACAAAACTCTACCACAACGCTCCGGCAATCCGGCTCTCTTCAGCCACCGGTTCTCTCCCATGGCTCATGCGATGCCATACGCGATGCGTACAACATTCAACTCTCACCTTTGCCCCTCTCCACGTCCAAGGCTCCGGGGACGAGTAATTCGATTCAGAAAAGCTGCTCGAGCTCTCTTCTTCGGTTATCTTTCTTACTCTCCAAGTTTGAGTGTAGAACAAAAACAACAACAACCGGTATACAGGGTACATATACATAATATACTACATATTATAAATGCACTTCGATAGAAGCGGCGTTCTTTTTTTTTTCACTTCTCGCCATAACAACATACATCGAGAAGGAAAGAGAATGAGAACACATTTAACAAACAAACCAGCCATATACAACAAACGTCTCTTTAAATAAACTACGCAGTTGGTAAGATCGAGATGAGAAAAAAATACCAAGTTTAATCCCATTTCTACATTTTATCCTCAATAACAAGGCGATAAGATGATGATTTTCAACCTTCCAAGAATCAATTTGTAACTACAAGGAAGATATCTTCATCGATATTCTCAGTAGCATTTGCAAACAAAATCTATTCCATAATCGTTACTACTAAATCCTCTAGATGATAACGATCTGTCCATTCATTAACGAGAAAACTGAAATTCGGAGGTACAAAACAATTACAAATTACAAGGAACTGTATACAGTGGGAATTTGGGAAAGCGGGGACGAGGGGAGTGAAGGTCGCGTCACGACCTCCCAGAATCTAAATGTAACATCCAACGTAGCTTTTGGCGGTTCATCTTAAAAGCCAACAAGAAAAGAAGCCTTCGAGGAGTCTTAACAAGGTATCCAAATCGAAATACAGAGCCACGATGTCTATTTGAGCCAAAAAAATGAGAATTTTTGGCATCTTCTGAATTTTTAATACCATTTTCATAATTTCAACAAAATTATGCCAATAGCAGGTCATTATCATCACTGCCAACACTTGTGGGATTAGTTTAGAAAAATTGGAGTTGAAATGAATATTTCATCAATTTTACTTTCACATTTTCACATAATTCGTTTTCACGCTTCCTCATCATCGAATTTCACCAATTTTATCATTTTGATCAACTTTCATAAACGCTAAAAAATCCAACTGACAACAAAATAATTTTTTTCAAATTCAACAAGAATTGAAGAATATATTCACCCCTCCATATTGAGCAACGTCCAAATGTTGATTCGAGATTCAATCAACCAAAATGGGAATCAATTCAAACTTGAAAATTTGACTGAAATATCTCAACCCCCCCCTCACCAATGCATAGGGTTACATCGATGAAACCAATCAAATAAAAAGTAATTCAAGTTACTTTGAAAAAAGATGAGCAAACTCAATCGTCAATTCAGTTTTTTTCAGTACCATAAATGGATGGAAAGGAAGGGACAAGGGGAGTAGAAAACGACCAAAAAACCATGCGACATTTGACCACGGAGTTCACCCGAACGGTGAAGACAGGGGTGATTAAGAAGGCAACTTGTCCCTTAATCAAAATTAAATTGCACCTTCAATTGAAAAATTTCAGATTGCGTTGAAAAATTCAGCAAACTGAAGAGATTTTCGTCAGAAAATTTGAGGTAAATACCTACTTCGAGTCACAATATATTTGGAAAAACTTCATTCTAGTCAAATTGTTAATTTTGATCCTACAAAGAATGGAGTTTCCCAAGAAATCTTTGTTTTAAGTCACAAAGAATGAGAAAAATTGCATTCGAAGTCAGAAAAATGAAGCCAATTTCCATTTTTTCATTTATAAAAGGTAATCCAACTTTTTTATTTTGTTTTTAATAACAAAACATCTGTATTGAATTCCCCATCGACTTTTTTCCATTTTCTGCATTTCATATTTTCCAATCCCTACCATCCTACAACAAAATATGGGCAAGAAAAAACCAATCACATCATCTTCAATTCTACCACCATTAGGACTCAAAGCAGCATCATCATCTCAAAGCCCTAAAACCAGACGATACCATTATCTTCCAGTACCCCAGGACATCCGTCCCTCACCAAACTTCTTTCATCTGCTCCATTCCAGCCATTTCTTCTTCATGCATCAAGAATGTCGCGCCTGTTTCTCTACACATTGTAATCATGAAAAGAATCCACTACAGAGAAATCCTTTTCAAGGACAGCACAACCCACCATCACTCTGCACCACGTTCTCCCACATACCACCCTGTATATCTTCAGCGGTGGGCATCCCTTCTCACATTCATTATTCTTCTTTTTACCATTTTTTTTTTTTTTTTACATCATTCCAGCAATCTTATCTCGAACTCGACAAAGCAAAAGAAAAAGGCCCGAAAATTTTTCAACAACAATACCAGCGAAACTACACATAACGGAATACATTAAAAAACACCTATAGAGATGAACAAAAAACCAACGCCGATAAGTACCCTGATAATCAGCCAACTAAATAAAATTTTCTCTTATCTATAAATATACCACCACGCAGACGGCGGCGCGTTTTTAACGACGTTTTTCACCACAACCACCACCGCAAACATTGTTGCCATGTCGCCGTTGGCCGCGTCGATTGACCATGAATAGGTGGTACATGTACCTCGCTGTTTCTCGCTCATGCCACTTGCTTTCTTGCACTACTGGTGCATCCGCCGCCGCCATCGTCGTCTTCGCTTCGTGTACTTCGTTGACGTTGCGAAAATAGGTTAAAAACGCGGCTTGTCTAGACTTTTACTCGCCCACCATCGCCATCGATACGCATACTTTCGTGTGGCCGCGTCCGTTCGTTTACACTGACCCTTTCTCTTCCTCCCTTCCTCTTTACTCACAGCCGATGCCTCCATCTCCCCGAATGCATGTTTCTCTCCAAACTCCGCTATGCGTTTCTTCGCAACGACGCCGCCGTTTCGATTTTTATCAAACGACTTTTTACTTCTGTCAAAAGTATTCGACAGAGACGCGACTGTTTTGTTAAATATAGAGTACCATCTGAGAGAAGATGAGGAAAAACGTCTAAAAATACATAAAACCGCGTCAATCTCGCGTCGTCATCGACTCCACCGTCTATTTTACCTCATTTCAACTGGCATCGATCGAATGCCAGAGCGTAGGGATTCACCTTTGTTACATCATACTCCATCCAGACGTAACACGACCCTTCCGACTTGATCGACCTCCTCTCGATGGTTCTTTGGCCTCTGCATATCCTGTATTCGATATTCCCCCTCCCCCTACGTCCTGCCACCGCATGCCACCACTTCCCGTTCGGTTCGTTAAAAATAACCCCAAGTAGCCAAATCTCCTCCTGCCTCGTTCATAATCTCCCTTCTGTAATGTCCAACTAACACACCGTTCGCACATCTGACTCTCTCTTCTGCACCTTTTCAAAGCGAGTAAAATGGCGTCTTCTATGGTAACCCTGTCGACGATCGATGTACCGTTGCCTTGCTGTTACATGCCGAGAAATAGCGCTAGCTCTCTGCCCACCTCACCCAACCATTTATTTCAATAAAATGCAGCGTTTTATTGAAGGGGAAATCTGAAGACTGGAAGTAAGGGATCTTTGAAGAATGTGTACATTCCAGGTACCTTTCATCGTTCTCGTTCTCTGTTTTTTTCTGACGACAAAAACCGAAAACTTTTCGTTTGATCAATGGAAACTTGGAAAATGAAATAAATACAACTTGTTGCAAGGAAAATCTATTCTACCAAGATCTCCTGAAAAAACAGTTCTATTGAGATATTTTTTTATGAGAAGAGAGAGAGAGTCTTTTAAGATCGCTGCTCTCTTCCCTTCTTCTTTTTCAGGATATTCAACACCTGATCCTCATTGCAGTGTCTGATGATGCCTCTCAGAAGATTGAAAAACCTGGCATACTTGAGAAATAACCAATTCAAGTTTTCATCGAAATTAAATTCAAGAAAATCAGTTCCTTCTAACTGATTTTTCGGTCAAAAATCACGTATTTTTCAGACAAACTAGTGAATTGACCTAAAAAACAGTGATTTTGTGATGCACAAATCAGGTGGAAGATTACTGATCATAAAAAAATTTATTTCACTGCTTCAGAAAGCCGGAATTTTACAGATTTGACTGATTCGTGCTCAGAGTGTAATTTGCTTTCCCTGAATAACTTCTTTTCATGGCAGAATCTCAGTTTCAGAATCAATTTTCACTGAAAATTGGTGTTCACTGAAAATTAGTGAAATGGATTTTCAGTGAAAAATTAGTGAAATGAATTTTCACTGAAAAATTGGTGAAATGAATTTTCACTGAAAATCAGCAATTTTTCAGAATTTTAATCCTTCAGCCAATTTACAAGAAAAATAGTGATCTATGATCGAGAAAATCACTGATTTTCATTTGAAACATTTCGACTGAAGAATAATGGTGATTTTTGACAAAAAAAATTGGCTGAAAATCTATTTCTGATTAAAAAATTGGAATTTCATCAGATTCAAAGAGCAAGAATATTTTCAAGTTGAAGAATTTTGCATCCAAAAGATGCTCAATTTCATAGTACTGCCTTTGGACAAAAAAAAAGTCCAAGATAAATGAATTGATGTAAATCAATAGCAAGCTCATTCGAATGCAAATCGACAACTTCATACGTCTCAAATCACACGCGACCAATTTTCAAACCTCATTAATGCATTTTCATTGCCCAAATCATCAATCAGCAACTCTTTTCATTCCTCAACTTTCCACCAATTTTCTCCACCTCACCTCTTGCCACTTCCAATCAATCCATCGAATTCCTCTCGCTAACTAGAGCGTCGAATCAGCCACGACCATCATCCAAACGGACGAAAACAATCACAAAATGGCCACTACACTTTGACACCTTAATGGCTCCGTGCTCTGCGTACTGTTTGTTCATTTCTCCAAGAATCGATCAATTTCGGCACCAACTCGTTCGCCCTTTTCCGCACTCGCTAGCGTTACAAATCAAGTATGTCGTCCCCGTTTCAAGACGAACACCGGTATCCGACCATTCTTTCCACCATCGATGTATTTCTCTGCCTCTTTTTTCACTTCCCAACACATGTACGTGAATGCATTTCGCCAATAATTCATCCTTCTTCGTTGTACGTGCAGTATTGCTTCGTCTGTCTTTCTTTTTTTTGCTCGTAAATGGGGTTAATTGGCAGTTGCGGAATTTTATTACGTGGAACGACGCGATGCTAAATAACGCCGAAGTCGAAAACCGCCAATAGCCGGAGTAGCGTTAGTCAGCCGACAATTTTGCCATCTGCTGCGGCGATGAGCAAATTCCAATCGATTACGTATGATTTTTTTCGACTCTGCTGCAATCTCAAAATTACTCAGAGATCTCTGATTCATCAATTTTTTTGGTCAAACTTTTCGTCAATAGAAAAGATTTCAACTTCTAGAAGCCCATCAAGTGCTCAGAACAATCAGCACGTTCACCTACTTCGGTAACTTTTCTATTCAGAAATATTTCGAGAGGAAAATAGTGAATGGAGGTCGAATCCGAAAAAAGGAACACCGTAACAGGTATT
This sequence comes from Pseudococcus jackbeardsleyi, assembly GCA_038380155.1. Lineage (NCBI taxonomy): Eukaryota > Metazoa > Arthropoda > Insecta > Hemiptera > Pseudococcidae > Pseudococcus > Pseudococcus jackbeardsleyi. The sequence goes on from CM076240.1 coordinate 6,777,518, forward strand.
TTCGAACGAGAGAAGAATAAGACAGAAAAGAGAGAACCAGCGCTATATTCCGATACCGATAACCTTGAATGGCACCATGTGGTTTCGCGGGCGCCAAACAACCAGCACCACAATACCCAAGATACAAAAAAAACCTCTTTCTTCTGTACAGATTCTTGTCACATAAAACACCACATTGAAACCATCTTCGCTGGCAACTTCACAAATCTCAATTTCTCACCTCGAAACGAATCAACCATTAATCGAATTCTTCGAGAAACTACCTAAATCGCAGCATTACCTTGTTTCGAGTAACAAAAACGCAATTACACGTCATCGTAATGACTCAATAAAGCCAGCTACGGCTCGGGTCACCATACCAGCACTTCTATTCTCAGAACCGATCTATTTGACTAACTCTTCGCCTCCGTACACAGCGGTATAATTCCAATTATACAGCGCGACTGTAAGCGCGCAACCTTACGACTTGTACACACACAGCAGAGAGACCGAACACCACATACACCAGTCACCAGTCATACTTACAACCGTGCGAAAAAATTCCGCGCATATAATCACGCACAGGTCAAGGGCCAGTTGACTCGCTTGTTACTCCGCACCTCCGCAGCACCCAGTCAACTTCGTCTATTAAAATGCCAACCCGAATCAAGGTAAAGGGTTGATGGTTATTGACCATTCGAAATTTCGCCGATCGAGAAAGAGAAAAACACGTGTCTGAAGTTATGCATACTTAATACTGGTAACCATCTACCTGGTCTCATTAATCGTATTATGAATTGAAATACTTTCGACCGATATCGAGAGTGTCCAAGTACGCCAGATAAGAAAACAACGAAATTATGCCAACAGCCGATAGCTAATTTATTGCGTTCGTCTGTTTTATTTACTCAATCGTGGTATCTTTATCTTCGTCGTGTCTGGCAAATACCCTTTAATTTTTCTTTCGCTCATGAATGACTCTTGCTCTCGTGTACGTTTCGTTTATCGTATTTCGAGTACGTGTAAAGAACATAATCGTAGAAACAACTTGAACGATACGAGAATATGAAGAGGATACCGAGAAATGAACTTATTACGACGAACTGATAACGTACATATTTTGACGGAAACGACATGAAAAGGTGCTGAAGGGTGGAACCGATAGAAATTTGTTTGCAAACAAGCAGAGTGAAATTTAAAAGAAAATTGTATTTTACTTTTTTCCAAAAGAATTCCCATCGAAAATAATTCCAAATGTTAATTTTTCAGCACCGACATCTGATAAGCTGACTGAAACACAGCCAAAATTGCAGAGCAGAGTAAAATCAGTAAAAAAAATTGAGGAACAGGAAAATAATCGTGGGAAAACTGAACAGAACTAATCAAATTACTGAAGGAGAAATCTGAAGAAAATGTTTAAGAAAAAAAATCAAGAGAAAAGCTGAAAAAAAATCATTGGAGAATTGGGAAAAATTTCACGAAAAGAAAATAAGTGAAAAATTTAAGAAAAATCGAGAAAAATTTGAACATGAATTTTCTTCATTTTTTCCTGCTGTGATTCTGATAGATCATTGGTGATTTTTCAGATTGAAAATGGTAAAGCAGAGCTAACAAAATTTCACAAATTCATCGATCAATTCAAGGCAGTCGAAAAACATGGCAAAATATGAAAAATCCAAGATTTCATCAATTTCATTTATCAATAGTTCATAAGAAGGTTCAATCCGATTTTTCAAAATTTTTATTCTGTTCTACATATTTCAAACTCAATCCTATAATCAAATTTGATAAAAATTTGCACATACCCACAAAAAGTGTGGAAAATTGAAAATGCTACAAACATTTGAAAAAAAGGGTCCTCACAATGGTATGGTTTGATTAAAATGAATGAATGTTTCAGATCAAATTTTGAAAATCTACATGGATTAGAATTTTTAAAAATTTTCCATTTATCGATAAAAGGAAGTAATAAAAAGGTTCTTCGAGCACTTGAAATGCACTTCATAATTAAAAGCCACGCCAAATCGAAATTCTCCACTAAAGTGCTTCGGGAAATAACAAAAACCATTTTCGAACAATTAGTACCCTACAGTTACACTATCTGAATTTGAATAAGCTAAATTCAGTGGAATTCTGGCGGATATTTTTACTTCTCGAATTAGTTCGTGTTTTTCGAAAAATTGAAATTATTTCTCAGAAGTCTCTCATAAAAAAACAACTCGACTTTAAAATTTCCAACGAATAAAATTGATCCAAAATCGCGGTAAAATTCTGCAAACTTGATCAAACTTAATTTCTGCTGGAAAATTTTCCATTTTTTGAAAACGAGATGCTTTTTCGATTCATCCTAAAATAATCAACTGTGATTTAGTTCATTTTAATCATCGGTTCTTCAAAAAAGAAACCGGTCAATCGGACATCAAGCTGGAATCACCAAATTTTGGATCGAATACTTCATAAAATATGCCTTATGTACCAATTTTCAGTCAAATCGTCCAATTTTAAAAAATAATAGATCTGTTTCGGTAGCCAGGAAACAAGTTGCTTAAATTTCGAAGATTTTTTTTGAAACGTGCATCCAAATTGAATAAAGAAATCAACGTTGAAAAATTCTCCGAATTTTTTGCCTAAATTTTCAAAACATTCTATAAATTCTTTGGCCAAATTTTCAAAAAATTCTCTCAATTTTATGATGAAATTTTCACAAAATTCATTCCCATTCGATCATTTACAATTACATTAAATCGTCTAAAATTCCTAATCTTATCACAACAACAACGCTGCGAACTCCAACCAATTATTCATTCATCCAAGCACCATTCGTCTTCACTTTCGAATCGCCGTTCATGAACAAAACTTTCTCCACCGCGAACCCAAATTCCGAAAATCAGTCAGCAAACCGTCAAAATAGAACGATCATCAACAGAACCACTCAAACCTTCCATAATTCTGACCACCGTTTCCCAAACACCAATCCAAATTCGAAAATACACGCATCCGTGCTACGTATTTTTATCGTAACTTGGTAAATAAATACACACGTCCGCGTATCCACACGCACGCTCGAATACCTCTTTTAATATGCGCGCGCTCTCATCGTATCGCATCATATCGTGTACACACTCGCGCGTTTTATATTGGAAAAAAAACGACGAAGAAGAAAAACGTTCATAGACGAAACGATGGCACCGACCGACAAGTTCATTAACACGCGTCGAGGTTATTCTCGCAGTCGCTACCGCTGCCGCCGCCACCGTCGTCATCGTTGCCACCGCCGTCGCCGCCACCATCCTCGTCGCTACCGCCAACCACCGCCATGATTATCATCGCGACAACGGATAAGCATCGATATCAAACCACAAATCCGCCAAAATCCTCGCACCATCCGAACCCAGAGACCTCGACAGAATCAGCCCAAACCCTCCACTAAAGATAATAATAATAAGGTCGGACACTAACCATTATCACGATCGAAGGATGCATTTCAATCATCGGCGGCCGTTTCCGCGATATCTCGAAAATTGCACACAAAACCGCAGAAATGAACAAAAAAATAACGCGTGGAGTAATCCACCACCATCAACACGCTCCGCACAGCACATCACCATCGCACATTCCCGCTATTACATTAAAGCGAACACCGCACATCCACTAAGGAGGTTTCATTCGAGAAGAACTGGAAGAACGCTGCGTAGGACCATTGAAAAAAGGGCGCCAAATCGTCGTAGCCGCCACTCTCATTCCTGCGGCCTCTGTGCTTCCAGCATCACCAACGGCAAAGCCAAATACCATCATCGTAGTCACCGAGAAACACAGATCTGCTGGCAAGTCCGCAACTGCCGGCTTCTTTGGACAATACCACAGCTCGGGGGTAAGACACACACGCAGATTTCGACAAAGGAATGAGAAATCGACACCTCCAGTTCCTAATCAAAAATATCTTCGCAGAGAATCTGCCAAACTGCGGTTTTCTCCAGAAACAAAAATTTTTCAAGCATACTCGAAAAAACCAACCACCAAACTTCTAACGTCAATATCGCGCGCACTCGCCACTCTCCACACACGGCACGGATCACGGACCGCAGCCGCAGACAAAAATTAGACTACAACGATCGACGTTCACACCGCTCCACGTTCGCGTACCAACTAAAATACTAAACAACATTACAACGCCACACTGGTACCGTATAATATGCCTCGTACCGCCGCCGCGTCCGCCACTTCACCAGCCGGTCGCGGACCGCGGCGGACACGAACACCAAAATGACTACTACAACTCGTGGGGTCGCGTACATACGCGCCGACACGGGCACCGGCGGCACCAGCCACTGCCAGCGGTACTAGTGAACGAGATATGTGTAAGTAAGTACTCTTCGGCGTACTCGTAGCTCGTACATACACATACGGCGGTGTAGCTGCGCGTCACGGCGACATTTTAGCGCGTATATGTGTGTGAACACATGCACCGGGCAATACACCAACTTTCACACACACACACACACACACATGGACCCATACATCCGCAAAGAAATCCTGAATTGTTGGTTTTGGCTTCGGTGCCGAGGCGGCCTGATGCAACATATGCAATCCATGTCGAATGTGAGTTGTCTGTGAAGCCAACTCTTCCACAAGAGTCATACTTCAAAATCAGACAATCAAAAGCCCAAAGAATCGAATCCATCAGAAGATGATATAACTTGCCAGGAATGTCACCATTTAGACCAAATCTGCTGCAAATATCATTCAAATCCCATCAAAATACTTCTGTTGGCCATCAAATCGCACAAAACCTGACTTTGAAATTGATATATGCAAATCAAAAGCTTCTGAAAGATCCAAATTTGATGGAAATCATAATTTTACCTAAAATTCTCTCCTTAACCTCCTATGTCTCAACCTTCAATCCAAAACCCTCAAATTGAACAGCAGCATGAGTAAAATTTCTTCATGAAAAAAATTCCGCAAAGGATGCTTTCAGAATTAGAAACCCGGACTTCAAAAGAATTAGCAACTCAATATGAACCCAACTTCAATACTGCATACTGTAACCCGGCATCTGGGGGTGACTTCGAACATTCCTTCAATTCCTGCAACGATATTAGCTGGATACTATGTCAACAATTTTTCTTGCATTGCATTCAACAAAAAAAAAGGTTTACTCTTGAAAGAAGAAAATTTAAAGAAATGAAAAGAAAATACTCAAAATCCTGGCTTTTTGCAGCAAAATCACTCAACTATAGCTATTCTTCACTTTTTCTTGTTTTTTTGGCCAGTGGACACTATTTTCAGAGTTTCTCAAAATGAAGACAGATTAAACCCAACTGCAAAAATTTCAAAAAAAAAAAGAAAACTGAAAACGTTCAAAGTTGCCACAGGTAAGAGGTAGTAACTAAAGTTTCAAACTGAGAGATTGGTTTTTACTACCAGAAATTTTCATTTTCAAACCCCAAACTGGAAAATAACAGATTATTCTCCAAAAGAAATGCCAGATAACCAAAAAAAGAAGAATAACAGCAATTAAAGTGACAAAAATGAGGAAAACTTACTGCAGGTTGAACAGGAGGTTCTATAATTGATAGAACCATAAAACATAATTTAGTGGTTCATCTACGTCACGGTTCTCCTAACTTGGAGAATACTAAACTTTTTACAAAAAATGTAAGTATAGTTGGATAATTTTTCAATCTATCTGTATAATCTGTATTGTCTTTTTACTTTACACACCTTCCCACTGCAATTAAAAATTGAAAACCATATCCATACCTCTGAAACATCAACAAAAACCTCAAACCATAACAATACACCAAAAAATTTCCATTTTTTCTTTGTAAATCATGAACCAAGTAAAAACTAATGAATTAAATTTGAATTTACATAGTACCAAGTTGGTGTTGGTTTCATATCTCAATTTCAGAAAATGAAAAATCACCACTTTACCGTCTTTCTTTGTTCTCATTTCTTGCATTCAGCCATTAATCTTGACCAATAACCAAAACTCCTTCAAAAATGAATTAAAAAACCTGAACCATAACCCGTAACTGGAGGCAAAATTGTAAAAAACCGTAAACTTGAAAAATTTTAGTTGACAACCTGGCCCAAGATTACAGCAATTTTATCATGAAACGCATCCCTGAATTGGCAAAGCGCCCTAGAAGATTGAGATATTTTCAGATTTCTGTTGCCCTCAGGCCCTGGTGTCCATAAAGAAGTTTGGAAGCCATTTAGATTTGCGTGATTGTGTTACAAGAGTTGATCAGAAGTCTTCAAAAGTTAACTAAATCTCAAAATTTGCTGAAGAAAAAGATTTGTAGCTTTTTGGATTGAAATAGCATTTTCAAGAACTCAAGTGCACCAGTGGCCTCAAAAAAACTTCATACTCCTTGAATCAACCCAACTCTAACATGAAGTACCCAAGTCTGCAACATCGAAGATTCATGAAAAGCTTACCACAACTTTTGGATTCTGTTAACCGGTACAACATGACTAGATGTGTCAAGGAAATGAAGTCTACTGGATCTAAATTTTCTGTATTTTTTTTCATTGCCTTTTCCATGAAATATTTTGCTTTGAATTTGCCCATTATAAGAAAACTTTTGATATTTTTTCATCAAGAAAACCGAGAAAATATGAAAAAAGGTTGAAAATTCTTGCTTGTTGAAGTATATCTCTAAAATTCTCAACAAGTTCTTGTTTTCTCATTATTGTGATACTTTTCTTGTTATTTTCTGTACTTTTTTCCTTTTTTTTATTGTCAGTAGACATCCAGCAAAGATGATTACAACTGACCATTTTCATTTTCAATCACTTAATTGCTTCTTTCATGGAATAAAAGTGTAATTGACCCAACGAATCATGCCATTTCACTCTTTCTTGCAATAAAATTTGTGTAGAGATCCAAAAAAATAAGACCAAACTACTTCTGATATGTATGCTTTAGCAACCACAACCAACACATTTTCTCCATCACAAAAACCCATCAAAGATCACTTCACCACACTTCCACCGCTTATGAAACCCTCATCTTCAACTCCAGCAACACGGTAAGCTTCAATTCAAACGAAATTCCATCTCTAATTCATCGAACTCTTTGGATCAATACCCTTACCACTCGAGCTCATGATACGAACCACACTCGTAATAAACATCAAACAAACCACGAGGAATCGAGGACTTGTTCATTCCATACACACATCAACCAGGAGGGAAAAAAAGAGCGCGCATCTTCTCTGGAACTAGCACACAGTTGCCAATACTAACCGTAAACAAACCAACTGCTCAATGAAGATCCAGCTCTTCGCGGTTGCCGCAGTTGCCGCTTCACTTCTTCCACCTCCCTTTACATTTTCTACTCACAAGAAGAATCGAAACGCAGAAAAAGAGGGGGACCCCAATGTATAAAACCCAGCACCGAGCACCACGGTATTAGGCTCATACGCCAAGCAAACCCAACGCCGGTGTAAATGTAAGCGTCCACGGTGTGATTGTGTGTGTACCGCATATACATGTAGAATGCGACGCACTTCCTGCTGCTTTCCTCTTCGCCACCGCCGCGGCCATCTTTTTCTCTCACTCGTACCTACATACGCTGCAAACCCAACCCGATCCGACCCCCTTCGCTGGCAGTTGCCTTCAAAGCAGTAGCGGCAGTGGCGCGGAGGTCGCCGTAAAACGAAAGCAAAACGTTATACACGTCATACCCTCTCTCCCTCGCCCCCACACTGCTGCTTTTCTTCTTCGACATATCAGCTATGCCGGCCTATGTATAAGACAAAGATGGACAGCTTCGAGCAGCCGCCACCACCGCCGACAAACAGAGCGTTGCGAAGACAAAGAAAGCCAAAACGTCGTAATTAGGTACCACATATGCTTCGCGCTACGGATCCGCTCTCTCTTTCTCTTCACCATCCTCCCCCCTCCACCAGTCCCTGGCAAGGAGATCCCCGAAAAAAAAACCAGTACGGCGGTCGTCGCCTTACATTATGGACAATGGTGCGCGGGAACCAGGGCCCTACGTTGCGCCTTATACCCATTCGAACCGATTTTTTGTAATACAGAAATTAGCCGACCTGAGGGGAACCAGCAGTGGGGATTGGGAGTTCCTTCCAGCACCGAGCGTCGTCATTGCGCTGCTGCGAGTTCAACTTGCACCCTTTTCAGCTCCCTCCCTTCGAGCAAGAGTCAGCATCCGATTTACATTCTATTTCCACATATTCTGTCGGTAGGCTCTCACAACAAGTGAGGAGAATGTACCAGAATAAAGAATTAACAAAAAAAGTAAAACGTAAACATTCCACCCTCTTTGCACCTCATCACCTCACCTCCGAAGTACTCGAATACGTACGTAACTACATACTTCATACGCTGCCACATACAACATATACCCGACCATCTCATCGATGTCTTGCCGACCGTACAATAATGGAAAGCATGTACATTATACTTGTTTTTCTTCCTTCTCAATCTCTCTTTGCGTACTTGGCCTACATAGTTCGTGCTTGTGTACGCACCGATGAGCACAGAAAAATTCGACAGCATTCGCTCTTCTTTTATTTTCCTAGGAATTTTTTTCGTCTTCTTTGCGAATTAAACAATGTATGCGTACACTTTTGGAGCGTGACTATTCTCGAATGACGTTTTCCGCCTCTCATATCGCCATGTACCAACATAAAATGTATTCACAATGAAATTGGAAGACATGTAGTTGTGTACATATGTCATACGATGTTGACCCCAAACACAATCTCGCCATTTTCATGACAGGTAACTACACTTCTAGCTCTGGATGGCACTTTTTTTTGGCAAAATTACCTCTAGAGATTTCAGCGATATTGGAAGAATTTTACGCCATTCAAAACATCAACTCGAACCTGTTTCAAGATCAAACCGAAGAATATGATTCAATCGTACAATCGCATCACACATTCTCTGAACGACTTGCGACATAAACGAGAGAATAGCATCGAATACCTCACATCGTGACACTGTCACCGAAGAGAGATGAAAATCAGCAGCATCGGCAGAGGTGAAAGTGTAGCGTAGGTACATCCACATACCAAAACATAGGAGCGAACCAGCGAATAAACGCGTCAGACTGGGACTTTTTTCAACATCAGCGCAGCATGGCAGAATGTTAATAGTGGCCATGTTCAAGTAACGACTGACCTTTCTCATACTTTTTCTTCATGGTCATCGTTGTTGTCGATAGCCGGCGGTTACCGTACCGCCACCTCGTATCCGTTGCGACCAATAAAGACGCAATGGTATGGAAGGCGATGGTCGTATCATCAATCGACTTGTTTTCTTCCTTCCTTAGGACTGTTTCTTTGGCGCATTCCAGAAGAACAGATGAATAAATGGCGCGAAAGTTCTTTCTAATCTTTGAACGAATCGCGAAAATCAGAAAGTTGATATTTTCTCTTCGGCGTATGAAAATTTGACACAGTTGCAGAGGTTATTTGTTACACGACGCATTGGAAGATAAATCTGAATTTGGATAATTCGGCTCACAAATCATTCAGTCAGAAATCACTGTTTTTCATATTTCAGTCAGAAAATGCAGCATAATTGGCATTCATTTCGAAAAATCTATGCCCTGACTTTTCTCAATTTTTCAAGTTTTTCCGACTTCTTTTTCGCGTAAAATAGTTCAAGTTTAGGGGGAAATCACACGTTAACTTCGATACGAATTCAAGCTCCTGAAAAATGAGAGGGGATATTTTTTCCAAAGGGAATGATTCAAACTTTCTAGGAGTTAAGGGGAGAAGAAGAGACATGAAGTTGTTTAAAATCAGAAAACAGTAGCGAAAAGCAAAAATTTTAAATTTTTACAGAAAAGGCATCCGATGGTAATTTTTTTTTTTCACAGAAGAATTTCCATTGACTGATTGAAATCAGTCAAAATTTACTTACAACGGTGACTCAATTCTATCGATTTAAATCAGTCGATTTCGACTGATTCAAATTTAGAGAGCACAGAAAATTCTCTCAAAATCAACCTCGATGTTAATAAGTAGAAAATTATCAAAAATTTGCATTACTTTCAATCTAAATTTAAAACACTTGATTGCAAAAAATTCGGTGCCAAGGTAAAAACGTATCAAATTTTCAGTTCTCAATTTTCACAAGAAACCCATTTTCATCAAATTCAATTCGACTTTACACGAAGGGCTCAGAAAACTGGAACAAATTAGTATTTGCCGAATTAGAATTTTCGTACGAATCCTCTTGTCCGGCCATTATCGACTGTTCGATAAGAGTCATTGAACCCAACTTTGTAGGAGAACATCGCCCAATATACCACCAACAAATATTGAACTCGAGCAAAACCGATAACACACTATCAGCCAATTCATGTTTACATAAAAGTATTCTACATATTTTATACTTTGTAAATAGTGTATGCGAAAAATTCGTTATTAAGGTCAGCTAAAATCTCGTAATGCCCATTCAAGTTCCGATCGAGAAAATTCCTCGACTTTTCCGGGGTTTTCATCTAATTTAGACCAGTTTTCCAGACTTCTGTTAATAATATTTATGAAACAGGAGGAGGGGAGAGGGGAAGAAACTTCAAAAGTCATCAAATGGCCAAGAGTATTCATTAGATTTTTACAAAATTTCTTAACTTTTCCAAACCTTCAAAAAAAATCCAAGATTTTCCAGAAAGTGAACATTCCATTCAACCAGTGGCGTAGCCAAGGGGGGGGTCCAGGGGGTCCGGACCCCCCCCATGAGGTCAAAAATTCACGTGAAAAAACGCCTTTTTAAGGCATTAAAAATAAAATTTTCTCAAAGCTTCGCCCTCGCTTCGCTCGGGCATAAAAAACTCTCAATTCTTTGAATTATTTGCAATAATTATGCGAAAAAAGGCTCCATCTTGGTATTTTAAGTCTCCATATCCACTTTCTGCCTTTCCAAAGAAAGCTTCTGACACTATTGCTTGAAGTTTCTGGTTATTATTTTCCTTTTTTAAGGTCAAAATGATCACTTTGAAAGTTGCTTATTTCAAAATTACACCTTTATCGAAGTTTCTTCTCTAAATTTTTTATGCAAATCGTGATTTATTGATACATTTATGAATGAAGGTGTTTCAAATTATGAATTTACTGTTCCCATAGGCCATTTTTTTTTGGGGGGGGGTGAGGAGAATGGTGAAAAGTGAACTAAAAATTTCTCGAAAAAATTTGGAAGTGTGGACCCCCCCCCATGAGAAATTTCTGGGTACGCCACTGCATTCAACACTTCAAAATATCCCGACATCTCCAAAGTCTCATGTTTGGAAAAAATCTTTGGCAATTTGGGACCTATAATTTCACCCAAACCAATCTCACAACTTCGGCCAGTAAGCCACTTCAATTCACGAACAAACCAACCAACCAAACCTGAGCCAACATTTCGATGCAACTTTAAAATTGAACTATAACTGCAAGGTCAACGTTACGTCAATAGACCCGACCTGCGTTATGCTCGCCTCTACATCCCGATGACACCTTCGCCATCATTGCTGCAGCAGCTTTAGCAAACAAAACATAACGTGTTCAATGCCCACCTCTCTATTCACATCTACGAACCCATCCAGCATCCCAGCTCAGATACACCCATTGTTACATAACCGAAGGCAAGCTTCGTCGCCCAGACTAGTAAATCACTCGTTTAACGAGCATTCGCCGAGTCATCATTATTTTCTCTCCAACTAGAAAAAAAAGTACATACAAAATGGCACTTTTCTTCACCTTCGTACCATATGCAACAAACGCAAAATCACTGCCATCCGATGATTTATTTCGACCGCCAAGTACACGATTTACTAACATCTTGACGCGTGTCTGCGGTGGCATTCTCGTCTCCCCGAGCCGAATTCGCGATCGACGCTGCGCCCGCCTCTAAAAATAAACTTTCTTCAAAAACTACAACGACAACAGAAGAAACGCCGAAGTATACGGTAGGAATTCGCCGCCTCCGCTCGTTCGTTTTTGCTTTTTCTCTATTTCGAATTCAACTTCGCCTCTGCGCCCTGCCCCTCCTCTGCGCTTTCGTACCCACACATCAACGTGTTATTTTCTCACTCTTCCGAGCTTCTTTCTATGTATAATGTACCAGCGTTTCGTACACGTTGGTGCTTTCAACTCATTTTTATTTGCGCGCCTGCCGAACCCGACTCGAACGCCCTAATGTCGCGAGCGTGCTGCAAGCGCCCGCCGAGCCACCGCCAACCGTTTCTCATTTTCTTGCAGCCGCAGTGGCGACGGCAGCTATGGCAGTCGCGTAGTTACAGATATAAAATACTTTTGAAAAAAAAAATAAACTTCCTGTCTGCGCTTTAAGGGCAATGGCCATTGGCTACGTCGTCATCGGCGCGTACTTTACTCGTTTCTACGTACAAACGAAACGAAGTTAGCGCAATAAATAACTGTTTTGTTGTTTTTTTTTTGCATCGAAACCGTCTCGATCCCAGTTTAGTTCAAAATTTCTACCAAATTTTTACTCGTCAGTTCATGATGTCTACTGGATTGGGAAAATGAAAATTCATGCTATTTTTATGTTTTTCATGATTTTCATGTCCGGTAGACACCATGTAATAGTGAACGTTAATATCTCAGTAATTATGGTAATGAATTTAATAGGTATTTTGATAATTACTGTAAACTATCGTAAATATTTCAATAATTACGGTAAATTACAGCAAATATTTCGATAATTACGGTAAATTACCGTAAATATTTTAGTAATTACGATAAAATATCTTGACTATACCTGTAATTCCAGTAAATTACTGTAAATATTTTCATAATGACAGTAGATTACCGTAAATATTCCAGTAATTACGGTAAATTTTTGATAATTACTGTGAACTATCGTAAATATGTCAAAAATTACGGTAAATTACTGTAAGTATTTCAATAATTACGGTAAATTAAGTCAAATATTTCAATAATTACGGTAAATTAAGTCAAATATTTCAATAATTACGGTAAATTACCGTAAATATTTCTGTAATTACGATAAAATATCTTGAATATTCCAGTGATTCCGGTAAATTACTCATAATTACAGTAAATTACCATGACTATTTCAGTAATTACGGTAAATTATCGAAAATATTCCAATTCTGACATTACTTGCCAAATCATTTCCATTTTAATTCAAATTTTGATCTTTCTTATTCAAATCTAACGTGACGGTGAGTCATCGTTTTTTGGCTCATTTCAATCAGCAGTTTGATTCGAATTTTGGGGAAATTTTCTAATGAAAAAATGCAGTTGTGAAATGATTAATTGAAAGCAATTCTTCAAATCGAAAATTGAGAAGAAAATGTCAACCCCATGCTTTTTGGGGAAAACGAACAAAATGCATGCCATTTTCATGGTTTTCATGATTTTTATGTTCGGTAGACACCTTGAGCTTCCAACGAGAAAAAATTACCTCGATCGAATGAGAAATTGTTCGGAGAAATATTCGAGGCGATTCTCCATCAATTTTTCAAATTTTCACCCATGAAACTAGAATGAAAAACCAATTTCAAGCTTTCAAATCAAACAAACACTAAAATTGACCAATTTGATGGAAATCATTCTGTCAAATCAGCATCTTTCTCCAACTTCTTTACCAGTTGGCCCCCACAACACCCAACTCGTTCACCACTATAATTGGCTTCTCATATCCTCTCTCAGTACAATCTCAAAATAAATCCTTATCTCCGTTCCGACCTCACTTCCTTCTCCCTTTGGTTACTCGCTCGTCTAAAATTAGCTTCAGATTTTAATTACAAAATACCCTCGCGGATTGACACCGAAATTCTCCCCTCAGTCCCCCTTCTTCACCATATCTTCAGATCGTATTCGACATTAGGTACAGTACGCCATCGAAGCCAGGTGTTCCGCGTTCAACCCTGCTCCAGCCACAGCAAAGTACCTAGGAAAGTACACATACGGTGTGTCAGCCGCCCGGTGTTGCTTCTCGCACCATGCAGCGACGGTGGCAGCAGCAATGTCGAGCTTAGCAGCCGGCTTTCCAGCATGATTCTCCCTTGTCCTATGACGACAATTACATCATCGACTATCGCGACCATTGACGCCAGCCACGCTAACTATGCACATTACGTGTAGGTCTCGGTCTGGTCTAGTCCAACGTACCTATTTGGAGTTGGATACGACGCGTGGCACGTACCATCACCTGCCTTCCCCCCTCCCACCATTCGTTTTTTTCCACTTCATCCCCCTTTACAGGATTGCCACAGAGTATGTAGAGTTTGTCTACCTATTTTGCGAGGCGTAATCCTTTTCGATGACGAAGGATTCTCGTCCAAAAGCCAGATACAGGTTCAATTTTGTACAAACACATTCATTTTTTATCACTTATACAATCATGCTGACTCATCAAATTCTAATACGAGATGTCAAACGCTGATGGAATACCAAGAAACCCTTTTTGAATGGAAATTTATAGAACTGGTCATATTTGAACTGCAAATACCATTTGAAGATGCACAAGATGAATTAAAATGATTAGAAAAATTGCTCCAAGCACCAAAAAAATCGTTCAAATTAGGACGGAAATTGCAACGAAATTGGAAGCAATTTCATTGAAATTGATGAAACACATGAAAATCCTGAAAATATAAGAAAAATTGCAAGAATGGGTCAAAATACGAAAAAAAATGTTGAAAATGAATTGAAAAAGAACGAAAACCGTAGGAACGAACTAGTGCTCAAAATTTACAAAAATCATAGAAAATGATAACTAGAATGAAAATTGATCAAAAATGAAAGGTTTACCGGAATGAAAAGATTTCCATAAAATTTTGCAATTATCAATTTATCACTCTAAAACTGAAATATGCAAATTTCTGGGAAGCTATGAAATTCTTCACGACTTGTCACAGTAAATTAGAAGTCGAGGGAGAGAGAGGGGAAAATTTGTAAGGGAAACAGAAACCAAGAAAATTAGAAAAATACCTGCAGTATCAAAAAAATATTTCAAATAAGGTGGAAATGGCAACAAAAAAAAAGAAGAAAAATCCATCAACAATCAATTAAGCTGAGAAAAATTTACTAAAAATCGTAAAATAACTGGGAAAATGGCGAGAAAATAGTTGAAATAATGATTAAATGATCAAAATCCGCAAAAAAATTGAAAAAAGTGCGAAAATTGATGAAAATAATTAGGCAAACAGAAAGCAAGAAAGCATAAATTAAAACAGACATTCAACCTTACAACTTGACAAATCAGAATAATAAATGTAGCTCAAATAAAAATTGTCCACACACAACAAAAATCGTATTAAAAATGAACTAAAGATTGTAACAGCTTGAAACAAAATCCATAAAGTTAAAGAAACTGGTACGAAAATAGTGAAAATGGCTCAAAAATTAGTAAAGATGTTGAAAAAAAAAATACAGAACGGTTGAAAATGAGATTGAAATTGATCAAAGCATTTCAAACAAGCGAAAAAATCGTTTGAAGATGCCTGAAAAAAAACTGAGCGATAATCTTGAAGGAAATTGATTTTAGCCATTTTTACAAATTTTATCAATTTTCAATTTCATAATTTGTATTTTGTACGCATTTTTGATCTTTTTTGAAAATTTCAAACAATTTTTTCAAACGGTATTAATAGTTTTGATGATTTTTTATTCAATTTTATTTCATTTTGAGGGATTCTCCAACGATTTTCACCGAAAATTTGAGTAATTTATTCATAAATAATCATGTAAAATAAATTTTCTGATACTGCAATTGAATGTTCAAACAATTTTTGCCATTTTTCTGGTATTTTGGACATTTTTCCCCAATTTTTGAAACAATATCTAACATTTTCCACCATAATTTCATTTCTCTACTTGAACGATTAATATTTCCAACAAATTTTCACAATATTCTATTTTTCAACTCATGAAATGCCAAACATCAAAAGCACACGATGACCTCCCCTTCCATCATCATCAAATCTTCACCCACAAAACGTCAAACGAACGCAAAGGCATCATCCCAACAGTTCGCTGGGGGTCTTCACAGCTCTCATCTCAATTCCGATGCGTTTAGTTATTCGTACGTCACATCGCATCACCACGTCCCAACGTACCGCACAGATACAAATTTAGAATCTACCGCGTCCCTCGTTCCTTCCACATCCTCATTTCAAAAACATTCGCCATTTACCATTATTTCTCTCCTTTTTCTCTGTAATCTATTCCGTTTTCTTGTGGGTACCAAACGAACGAACGGGCTGGGGGCAACGTGCTACCACCTACGTATACGTCATCGCCATTAATACACAACCATCTCCTCTTTCTCTTCGCGAGTATTTCCGTCGTGGTCGTCTTCGACGATGATGGTGTGGAACAGCAGCCTGCGCACCTACGCACTCATACACATCTCTTCCGATTTTTTTTCCGGCTTTGGGGACCACCACACCACAAAATATGTGCACATATGTTCCCTATCGTGGGCCATTGATCAGATCGATCATCTAATTACCAAGACGTAATGAAATCATTATCATTTTTTTCTCTTACCTTAAAAAAGCGTAATTCGATTCGGCGTATTCGGCTAGTAATGCTACTGATATGTATTCGTCGACGATCGTGTTTACCGGAACTCGACCATAAACCGTTTCCAATTCGATGCATCTTTCTTCTTCTTCCTCCTCCTCCGAATATCCTGCAACAATGACAAAAAAAATGATCAAAATTAGTCATAAATATAATCAAAAATAATCGAGAAAAAAAGCACAAAAAATGGATATACAGGATATCTAGTCTACTGGATTTAAATAATTAAAATTCTTGCTGTTTTCTGTCTTTTTCTTGCCACTTTTATACACTTTTTCTGGCTCCAAATTTACCTACCCTTCCCCCTCGCAGAACTCTTTTTAAAGTTAATTTCAAGCACTTTGAAAAAATATGTATTTTTTCTTCTCTCTTCCAATTTCATTTTTCAAAACACTGATACACTTTGATCATTTTTTGATTGCTTTCTCCCACCTCCTTTCCTCACACCGTCGTTTTTCAATTCGTCTAAGAATTTGGTCCCAGCAAAACCAGAACAAAAATTTCAGAAAATGAAATCGATTTAAAAAATCATAGGACGAATTTCAGGGATAATTTTACCAATACTTAATTTCATGGGAAGAAAATTTTCAACAGAAATGTAGCGAAATTTTCAAACAAATGAAATTTCAGATATTCAGGACAAATATCATGAAATTTTATCCATTTGTGTAATCAAAGCGAAAAGTAACTTTTTTGAACGAAAAAAGGCTAGAAATGAATCGAAAGTAACCAAAAATCAATTTTTTCGAGATGGGTGGGTGAGTGGAGGTGTCAAAAATTGAAGAACGAACATTTTTTGGGAGTGTGCTTGAAGGGTATTCAAACCTTCTAAGCCAGTGTTATTTCGGGGGGAGGGGCATAGGAGCTTTTTTCGCAATATCGTTTCAAATCAGAGAATCACTTAAAAAGGAAGATGATTATACAGATTACAGAAAAGCTGAAAGAGCTAGAAACAAAAGATGAATGGCATAGAATTCTGTGTATTTTTCTCCACTGAAAAAATTCACCAATTTTTCGATTTTTTACAGATTTTTGAGAAAATTTACCCATTTTTCTATGTACCACCAAGCGAAGTTAATTTTATGAATTTTTCAAGTTTTCAATCATCAAAATTTTCCATATTCATCTACACTTTTATTGAGGAACAAATAGGTGGGAATTTTCACAAAAATCTTTGGGTATTAGAAAAATTGATCAATTTTTTGGGTAACTTTGTTGAATGGATGAGAAAAATACACAGTACGCAGGATTCGATGTCGTGTATTCATTCACTTTCTTATTCTCGGTATCATATTTTTTGAACGGTCCGAGGAAGTTCGAAAAATGGCAATTTCTACGTGAAAATTTGAAATTTTTGCTTGAAAATGCGAGCAAAAGGTGATTTAAGGGGGAAAAGTGACCAAATATGTATGACCTTTTACACGTGAAAATTGAAAAAAGTGACAAACGCCCTAAAAAAGTTACCCACTATAATGCCTGTCCATAAGTCAGCCTGGATACAGAAACCACCCTTGGGTGTCAAAAAATTGGTTCGTGAGTTGGGTTTAACAGAAGGGGTAGAATCAAGGGAGAGGGGGGGAACCACAACTCATTCAAATATCAGAAGGAAAAATAATTTGATCCAAATGAAGCTAGAGCAAAATTTTTTGAAAATTCAAAAATCAAATGCACTCAAATAAAGCTGGAAAAATTTTAGATGAGCACAATATTTATCAATTCTCTACAAAATTGAAGAATTTGACCCCATCCAATCATAAAAGTTAAAAATTAAGTCAGTTGGCAAATGCTAGACAGGATTTTTCAACGAAGAGCTAAAAATGAAGCAAACTACTGCCAAATTTTCGACCAAAAATTAAAATTGTGAAATTTCTATTTAAAAAATCTAATGAAGATGTTTCAAGAAAAAAAAATGGTCCTACTTGGACAAAACGAGAGCGAAATTTTCGACCGAAAAATTCAATTAAAAAAACGTAAGAAATTCTAGCTTTTCGTAGTAAAATAATCGAAATTCTCGCCATTTCCGATTTTTACTGCCAACAGACAACGCCAGACACCCGGATACAAAGTAGTACGCCATCCATCAACCACATAAAACAACCTCGCATCAGCATTATAGCACAAGTTGGTAAAAAATTTAGGGCGGAGGCCACATAATCGTAACCAGAGCCACACACGTTGGCGGTGCGATAATCGCCATAGAGTGACACCTTTTTAACCCTTTCCTCCGGCAGAACCCCTCTCCTCCGAAGGTAACTGCAACGGTACGTGGAAAAGAATACGAAGATACCAGCGGGGCACAGAAGAGCTGCGAAATTCGCCCATTCCACCCTCAATTCCTCCATTTTCCCCCTTCACATAAACCATGTACCTTGACGCGTTAAAGATGCGCGCAGCATCTCGTCTGCCTTCGGTTTCTTCCCTTCCAAAAATCGCGCCGAGTACGCACATTTCTTGCGAGGCAACCCCCTCGCTTCAGGCCTGCTCCGAGCCCAAATACCATCGCACGGCGGATGGAACAAATCGCCCTCTTGTTTTTCTCGTCGTTACCGCCACCGCTCCGGCAAATTCTGCGTACGCGCGGTAATCTCTCGCCGCTGTGCTCGTTGGACCTCTGTATTTTTACCGGCAGCAATACAAAAGACGAGGGTGTAGAGGCTCGAGTTGCGCGGCCGCAGCTAAAAACAGCCTACGCGTACCTTCGTTCCGATCCTCCTCATACCCTGATCCAGCATCTCGCATATTTTCGGGTACCTCGCGCGATCCGGAGGGGAAAGAGGAGCATACGACAGCAAAGTACCACCGCGACCGCAACACGAGAGATGTCCTACTCCAAGATGATACCCAAGTCCATTCACACGCATCATCCCCCGCTGGCTATTTTTCCCTTCTTCACGGCCCAACGACGGAAAAGGAAGAACTGGATGAGGCAGGCTGCAGGGGAACCATCGTAGATGTTATTCCAATTTCAAGTCTACCAGCTTGGTTTTTTTCAGCGCGTAAATCCGAAATTACGCGGCGACTTGGTAAGGGTCCTTTTTTGCCACCCGCTGTTCAATTTTTTTCTCTCCGACTGGTTTTCTTCGCTTATCGCCACAGCAAAACGTATCGCAATTACAAGGTAAACTGCGTATACCGGTGTACGGGCCTTTTTCACCTCTTTGCCCCCTTTTTTCACGGCTCTGTCGTCATTTTCGCGCGCAGCTACCGATACATCGTCGGTTTATCTGAGTACTACATCGAATTCTCGCCCCTCAACTTTCTCACCTTCGTAAGTGGGTTTTTTCTCTCTTTTTGCCAAGTTATCGCCTACGCCATCCTCCGGCAAAATTCGTATCTCGCCAACGCACGAGAATAAAACCACCCCGTCAATTTTTTTCTTTTCTCGAATATTTAAATAATTTAAATTCTGAACGCCAGCGAGAATGTCTACGAAAACAAATTTTTCATCAACCGAGATATAAAAATTCTAAATATTTTTCTTACACCCCTCAATCTCTGAGCTTTCGCAAAATCAAGTCTCCTTACACAGAAAGAAAACACGACGAATTTCGACATGAATCAACCAAATCGTCAAAACCATTTCGCTCTTCACCCACCTCTTCCTTTTCATCTTAGCGCAGTATTTTTCTATTGAATGTACGCAATACCGCGAAATATTCGCTGCTGCGGCGGACAAAATTACTATACAACGAACAGAAAAAATTTCCTATATTCTCAGGGTCGTTCGCGAAAATTTCATCTTCAACTTTCGAATTTCCGATATTTCATCTGAAGAAACTTTTTCTCACCATTTACGCGGTGGCGAGAATTTTTTAACGATTGCTTTCCGAACTTTTTTCCCTGCGGCTAACTTCACGTTCGGAGATTATTCGAGAAAAAAAAGAATAGAAAGGGGGAGTACATTGCGAAAAATTTTCCATCCGAACGTCTTTTTTTCTCGTGCGAAGAAAAAATACTCGACGAAATTTGTTCCAACAATATTTTGAAATTTCGCCGCGAAACTTGCGAAATAACTATCGATTGAAAAGCAAATAAGCAATTTCCAAGGGGTGGAAACGTGTGGGCGACGGAAATGGAAAATTTCATCGGCAAAAAGGCGTTGAAAAAAACTCGACTTTTTGATTTGGAAAAATTCCACATCCGAACATCTCCGTAATACCTTTTCAATTTTACTTTCATTTTAGAGAAAGGGCAATGACCTTTCAGTTTCCGTTCACCAATGAATTTTACAAAGTTTGGAAAAACATGATGGCTTCATAAATGAAGCAAAATTAACTAATTCAAGGAAAAGTGAGCAAAATCGAAGATTTTCGACTGGAATGTAAATTTTTCCGGACTTTACAGAGTCGAGAATAACATTCTGCTCATTGTCCTAGCTCAAAACAGAAATTTTCCTAGAAACGTCATCATTTTTATGAATTTTCAACCTCGCGTCTATTTTTTCAATTCAAAATGCAATTTTGCTATCATTATTTGGAGCAAACCTTTATTTTTGGCGAGATCCTGAAATGTCTACTGGATCTGAAAAAAAATCTTGCTGTTTTCTCGAGTTCTCCAGCCATTCTCATGCAATTTTATCTTCCTTCTTGCTCTCGGATGATCGCCTTTCTCAAATTTTCCATTAAAAAATTCAAAAAAAAATAATGAACTAATTGAAAATTTTCATTTTATGCAAAAAAATCATCGAAATTGTTGCCTTTTCTGGTTCTTCTTGCCAATAGTCATTTTGGAATTTGAAAAATTTCTCTGATCGAAGTTCTGTACCAAAATGGTGGAGCGGTGACATGACCAATTTCCACATCGAATAAAAAAAATATATTTTAGGATGTTTCAAATTTTTGATTTTTGGGGAAAATTCAACATATCAAAGACATTTTACATGAGCTGGAAAATTCTCAGATTTTAGTCACACCCCCTCCCCCCAACAAATTTTCAATGAACTTCGATCATTTCTAGTTCTCAAAATTTCAATCAGGTTTTAATGAAAATTATACTTGAAAAGATGAATTTGAGTAGAAATCCTCGATATTACCTCAACTTTCAGTACGTCAACTATGGATAGGTTTGCCAAAATTTGAAAATTTCTTCATCCTTCATGATTCCTTCTCCCTTCCTCCAGAAAATTGATCAGAAAAAGGATTCTCTTCGATTAGTGTTTTTTCAAATATTCAAATTTCCGGGAAAAAAAGGAGAAATGCAATTCTTGAAGAGGAAGACAGAATAAAAATATTACGTATTTATTTTGGCGGGTGGGATCTCAAAATTCTTACAAAACAAGATTTTCACAGAAAAAGTCCCAAAACAGGGCCATAAAGACTAATGTTAAATACTCTGAAAGCGAGACTTCCAACCTTCTCCTTTTCAAAACAATTCACAAAAATTATTTACCACCAATCATTTTCTACCTCCATAATTTTCAGATTTTTCGTAAACTTTGAGGACAAATTTTTGAGCTTTTTTACTATATGTACCTCGAAAGCTACGTTAAGAATGTTGACTTTTGTCACCTGAGCCAAGAAAATCAGAAAATTGATTTTTCCTTCGCTTTCGTATGGTGATTTTTGGATCAAAAATCAAAAAAATTGATAGATTTTCGTCGTTTTTCACAGTATTAGTTGTCTAAGAACCTTATTTTTTTTGCTTGTCACAATTTTTTCGACACGTCTTAAATTAGGCCAATTTAGGTTATTTTTGCCTCATTTTCTTAAAAATCACCAAAAGTAAAGTGAATTTTTTAGATAAAAATTTAGTGATTTTTCAAAATAGATGTTGGCAGCTCTGTATAGATTGTCTCAAAACTTCAGAAATTTCATACTTTCTACTTCATTTCAAAAAGTAATCAACTGATCACGTTATGAAAATTATAGAAAATTGGCTAAAGAGGTAAATTTTCCTTTCAAACTTTTAAAATCGAAAATCAACAAACCATACGTTTTCTTGATATCAATTTCCATCAATTTTCGAAATAATATTAAAAAATGATTCATAAAGGGGGGAGGGAGGCCAAAAAAAAGGCCAAAATAAGGCAAAATTAGACCCAAATCCTCACCAAAATTCAATCCAATTTCTCCACCGCCATCAATAAGTTTCCAAGCCACAAAAAACACAGTCATTAAACCTATCCGCCATCTTCCCCCAATAAAATTCTAAAAATACATAAAATTGCCTTCCTAGAATCCCATACCGTGCCATAAAATTCGCATCATCGACTAAACCATATCTCTATACGACCACAACCAACCGACACGATACTTGGAAACTTTCTTGTTTACGTTTTCCACGCAAACCAGCAGAAAACAGAGTAAGAAAGGGGGCACCGATCAGCGACCCTTCGCGGGTAAGACGAAACCCGAGGGGAAGCGAGCTATTAGGTCGACATCCCGTTGTCAATCAACGTAGATTAGGCACATACACGTAGCTACGTAATGCATAAATCCACGTACGATATTTTTCCACCTTTCGTCGCACCTCCGATCGTTCTACCACACCCTTCTGGCACACGTTTCCGCTACACCTTTTCTCAATCATCGCTTTCGTAACGTGGTAAATACGCTTACTACACACTAGGCTGCTCTTCGTATCCCACATTCGACATTACGTATTTCAAAATTACATAATACTCGTGCACCTTCCACCCAGGCCAGCCATTCCAAGCCACCCCCTCGTACCGGAGCTGAAATCAAAACAAAACTGAGATGCGCACGCATTCGATTTCCCCCCTTTTTTTTTCCAAATGATACAAAACGAAAGGCTAATCAAAGAGAAAGAAAAACAATACGAAGAATGAAAAACTCGTAGCGAGAAAGAGGCATCGATACCGTGAGAAAGCAAAGGTCGAGGGTTACGGGGGCTACAGCTACGTTACGAATAAGTTCACCTTAAACAGGTAACCGAAGACGACGAATTGGTGAGAGGGGTTGGGAGATGGAAAAAATACCTATTTTCTATACCAGGCGAGGTAACACGATTATAATATGTAATAGCTATACGACGTAAATGGGACCAAAAAAGAGACCCTTTTTCCATAGGTAAACGATACCGGTGGCAACATGGCGCGTCATCAACAACGTACAATGTTGAATGGGTGCGTATTCTACGATCGTACCGTAGAAGGTTTTCGGTTCACTCACTTCTCTCGCCCGGCGATACTTCCATTCAGCCGGATAGGGGACGAGGCGAAAGGGTGTCGAAGAGTTGGTACCGTACCGTAGAATTTTTACACGAACGCCTGCGCGTATTCACACCCGAAGCACCGAGCTTTCGTGCTCCGCTCGCGTTTCTCAGCCTGGCAGAGTCGAGCGATCGATAAAAGCGCCAAATCGAAAAGAAACCAGAAAGGGTGTGTGGCGGATGCGTTGGTTTCGCTTCCTCTCGCGCGCGCGGTGCTCGCGGTCGCCGCGTACTCGACGAACCACCCGAGTTGCGCCGCCGGTAGCTGTGGTGGTGTTCTTATCATTATTATTGTCGTCATCGTCATTATTATTGTCGAATATACGAATGTACGACTAGAGTCGTCGACGACGCCTTCGTTGTTATTTGCGTAAAAGCGAATCGAGCGTGTTGAGTATTTTCGCAGCGTAATTCGCTATTTCGTCTTGAAAAATTATACGGAAAATTGAATGAAAAATTATTTTCAAAGCGATGAATTGGTGAAAAGAGAGAAGTATGAGAGGGATGGGTGCGCTGGACGTGAAATTGTTCGGTTACTTTGTTGAATAATTGGTACCCCCTCCCCCCCTCAAAAAGATTTCAAACTCAATTCAGAAAATTCAAAATAATCATTTTTAAAAACATGATAATTCAGTCAAAAGTAAACACTAAAATCGAATTCCAGATCTCAAGAAGTCTACTGGAGTACTGGATCTCTTTTCCAACATTAAACTCTTGCTATTTTCTGAATATTTTTGCCCTTTTTCAAAAAATACTTCATTCTATTTTTGCGCTTTCACTTTGCTCAAAAAATTACCTTTTTTAAAATTATTCGAGGAAAGAAGAAAAAATGTTGGAAATTCTTGCTCCTGGCAGGAAAATCATCAAGATTCTAACCCTCCGGATTTCATGGAGTCTGCTGCATCTCAAATATTAAAATCTTGCAAATTTCTGATTTTTTTTTGCAATTTTTCAAAAATTATGTCTTTTTACTTCGGTGCTTCCAATATGCTCAAAAAATTACCCTTTTCATATTCTTCAATTTAAAAAATTCAAGGAAAGAAAAAAAATGTTGACAAGACACCTCTAAAAAAAAATCCACAGTAACACATTAATTTGATCAAACTCTCGTTTCCAATTCACAAATTGTATAATTTTTTTTCACGTATCAGCCAAAACTGACCAACAATGAGCTGAATTTGAAAAATCGTTTCAAAATCGTGGATTAAAAACAAGAGTTCGACTCAGCGTCAGCAGTTGAAATTTACGCAATCAATATTCTTGATTTTCAAAACTTGAGTGAAAATGATGAAAATTCTTGCTTTCTTGACATTCCGGATAGAAAATTGTTCAAAACCGAGGAATTCGAATTCAAAAACTTTGTATTCGAATTCAATTGAGGATTTTTGACCAACTTAATAATTTTTCAAAATCTCAAATGAAGACTTTTTTCACTGATTTTCATGCGCTCTGAGATCAATTTTTAATAATTTTCTGCCCTTCCTAAAAAAAGTTTCATTAGAAATCACGTTTAATTCCACGAATTGTTAAACATGAACTTTGATTCGTCAAACTGAATATTCGCCTTTCTCCTCTCCAGTTCAGAAATTTTGTCTAAAAATGAAATGAAATTTGGCAACACCTTTCTCTCTCATTCATAAATCAGTGAAAATTATCGAAAATCACTGAGAAACACCAGAATTGCAGCAAGGAGAAAATCAATGAAAAAATTTCACTGAAATACAAATCAGTGAGAAAAATCACTAAAAAGTCAGTAAAATTCATGAATTTGGAAAAAAAAAGTCAGTTAAATTCATGCATTTAGCTGAAAAATTTATTAAAATTCGCTAAAAATCATTGAATTTCGTTGATTTTTCTTTTGCTGCAATTTTGACTGTTTATCACTTATCAGTAACTTTTCACTAATTCAGAATAAGAGAGTTCTGTGTAAAAAAAAATCACCATTGCCACTTCATTCTAGTCAACAATGTTCCATTCAGACAGTGCTTGAATTTTCATAATCAGTCACTTTAAATAATTTTGGTGATCACATTCGAATCATGAATGAACTTCAGAGCTCTCATTTGATGAAACTTTGAATTCTTGAAAATTAATTAGTTCCTACTGCGTCATTTCTCAACTTTTCTGTCATGATCTTAGACTTCAATCAAAAATAATAATCATTCGACGATGGCTGATCTCAATCCAGAATTATCGATTCAAAATAACGGAGTCACCCAAAGAAACTCATTTTGATAATATTCGTCAATACCATTTTTCCAGTTGATAAAGACATGAAATTATCTCATTTCTATGCCCTATTCTCAATTTTTTCTCCTTCATTTACCAGCTACCCTTCCACCATTCACAAAATTCAACTCATTTCGACCGAAATGTGAAAACCCAATAATGAAATTTCAATTCAACTACCTCGAAAATTCCTTCCCATTTCGATGACCCGATTGAAACACTCCTTCGTTAATTTGCTTAGCTTTCGTACGTGTTACCGAACGGACAAGGGACGACAGACACGTAGAAGTACAATGTGAATTACCATTACTGAATTCATTCACAACTCACCCGATATGACGACGTTCTCTCTCAAGGTCCAAGGTTACTACACACGATTCGAAAATTATTATTACTCGTACACGTGAAAAGTTTCACTACATGTACGGCATGGAATAGTACGCTTACGTTCGTTTAATATACTACGATATCCATTTTATTTCTTGTACATTGCACACGATCAAGGTTTCACCTCTCTCGGTAGACCTTTTTTTGTCACTTGGCTAATCTACCGTGTACTCTTTCCACACGAGCAAACGAAAAGCTCTCAACTCAGGACCTGTCATCGACAGTTCTACATTGGTGATGAGACGAAATGGAGCAAAATGTCCATAAGGTCTAAACTTGAACGCAGATACACACAATTTTTAAAATTACTTCCTTACGTGCGGATCGCTCGTTTCTTAATGTATTATCAAAGTACACTGATAATGCACTTTTCGATCGTATTCAAATACTGATACGTTTTTCATATTTTCGACACATATGAACATCTTATCTACACGTATTGATAATAAATTCGAGCACGAATTATGTCGTTCATTTTTTTTCGAACGTACGTGTTTCACATTACCCATCGATAAAGATCCAAAAAGCAAAATCGTGTCATTGAATTTCAAAATTTTACCTTAACCACTGTTGATAAGCAAATTTCAAAAGGGTTTCTATGATGAGACACATAGACTGGCCGACTTGTTCAGAAGTGATTCAAAAAAAATCCTCGATGTTGAAATTCTTTACTCAAATTCTCAATCTTCCACCCCTTAGATATCGTGCTTTGTACATATATTATGTACATCAAAAATCCAATGATTGATGTTTTTGTGGAATGGGGGGGGGGGGGGCAGCGAATGAGAAATTCGTCAAATTTTCATATTTTGGGTACCTATACGGGGAGTGCAGCATTAATCAATCTTTTTTCGAATTTCGATAATTCTGTACTATGAAAATTGTTTTAAAATGGCCTAAAAAACATTTTGTGAAGGTTTGAAATGATTTGGTCCATATTCAGCCCCCCTCCTCTCTGATAAAAAGCTCGAAGTAAGAACTCTCTCATACAAATCAGTGAAATTGAAAATCTGGAAAACAGTCAGAAATTGCCGTACAGTACTGAATCAGAGAAAAAAATTCACCGAAGCAATAGTGAAAAAAAATGTAGAAAAATCAGTGAAAATGCACTAATGTCAGCACAAAATATCTGAAATAATTCTGGGGAAAATAAGGGGAATTTTTAGAAAAAATTGGCGAAAATTTACTGGAAATCAAAGAATTTCAATGATTGTTCCTGTGCTGCAAATCTGATTTTTTTCCAGTGATTTTTCTCTATTTCAAGATGACTTTTTCAAAAAAAATCAAACTTGGAATTTTCATGGCAGTGGTCATCATGTCATCAAAAATTTCCAATTTTTCTCATTTTATTCTTGCAGTACAAGAGGGAGGGGGGAATATATTTTCGTGATATTTGAACATAAAAAAATTACATATGGAGATTCGATTTTCGACTCAACAAAAAAATTCGAATCATTTTCCTGGAAAATGATTCGTGATTCGTAATTTGCAAGTTTTTTATAATCCTTCAATTCATTTGAAATTGTTCCATCTCTGTCATACGAGCATTTTTGGAGGAAAATTTCAGAAAAATGACACCCCTCCACAGAATGAAGTACTTTGCCAATTTTGATCAAAATTAAAGATAATGGAGTTTTTCAATTCATCCCAAATTATTCATGTTTTTTGCTATTAGTTTTTTCCATAACTTTTTACGTACGACACTAGTTTGTAGTTTCTTTAAAAAATTTCAAGAAATCGGGTCTGAAGTCGTCCTACTTCCACTCAAAAAGTCAAAATCAAAACCTCTCAAAATCGATCAAGGCTGAAGTAATCAATTTTGGTATCACATTTTTTAAAATCATCTACAAATGCAGTGTTTTCGGACGCAGGTGGTAGATACAGATACTAAATCACGTAAATACCCCCAAAAAATCGGTAAAAAATCAATAAATTTTCTTCTTTGTCATAAAGTGCAAATTAATACGACGAATCGACGACACCAAAAAAACAATACGAAATTCAAAATTTTTACTATTTCTTTCCGAAGTTATTTTATAGCAATGTTTGGCAAAATTTAGAAAAAGTTCTGAAAACCTGCACCGAACATACATTCGATCACTTCGGATCTTTCACTTTCACGTTTTGAAACCTTCCAAAAAAAAGCCAAAAAATTCAAGGCGGGTTCGTGACTGAATTTTTGACCAAAACTTACGTCATAATCAAACCATAATCCAAATTTTCTTTCAATACCTCAAAAAAATATGGAAAAAAAAGACTTTCTCGTCATTTTATTATTTTAGGAACCCCTCGAGTTCAGCAAGCTCAAAATAAAATAATGGCCGAAGATATTCAAATATCATCCCTGGCAATTCGATTCGAGAGCTTCTACAACAGGAACAACCTTCAAGACCATTTTCCACCGAATTTGGGTTCAAGGCTATTTTTCACTATTTTCCAGAAAATATCCTTTTCTCCAAACCATGGACAAACTGTGGCTATTTTTCAACACCTTTATTTACACTCAGTTGCAGACTAATTTCCCTTATTCTATTCCCACCTCTACGACTCAGACACGCATAAAACCAGCATTCGAGGCGACTGGTAGACTCGTAGTCGTATATTTACAACGCAACCACCACCACCTTACTGTCTCATAAGGTCGTCGACCCAGCGGCTGATCACGAAGCGCCATCTTCGGAAATAGAAACTACGTCGTAGGAATAAAAACGTATCCATACGAGCACTCGTAAATACCTCCTTATACCAAATCATTCCCCTTATCATTTCGATCTTTCGATCTACCCATACTACGAACTTCTCTACCACACGATCGAATCGAACCTCTTTTGTTTATCTTGAAAGGTTATTCCCTCGCCACAATTTTTTTCCATCCAAACCAAAGGACATTTTTCGCTGCTTCATCAAGGTCCAATACAATTTACACGCGAGAAAAACCCCATCGCGAACTAATCACACCGAGATCTCGATCTGTAAACAAACCTCTCCGTCATTATCATTATTCTTCGTACTTAATTTCATTGATATTGTCGCGTTATCGCAGCTACTGGTATTTTTCTTGTTCCCGGTCGTGTTGTTTTTCATTATTCAATTCGGTGGCCAACCTTCAAGGTCGCCGATTAGGTTTTCTGACGAATTTTCTTCGGCTTCGGTTCGTTAACAATCGACCATGCAAACGAACAACGACAACCGAGCTGATATTGTACCCAGAAATGCCTCCTTGCCGAATCGACGCATCGCATCGCACCACCAACCACATTCGTAGTACCTTGCGACTACCTAGAGACGTCATAAGGTCTCCAAAAAAATCCCAAAACTTTCCTTCCTCGATTCATTGACAATCGGAATACGTTAAAAATTCACAATCGTTCGGCTTCGTCGTATCTGTTCCCGTCATAAATACCCCGCCCTCGAAGCCCGCCGCCGCGACGAGTTCGCGGAACGTGAAAAATGGGCGTAAAGACCGTCCGGCAGAAGGGTTTCGCGTGGCGAGGGGGTGCTGAATTTCAGACGACGCAAATGGCCGGTGGAGGAGGCGACGTAGGCCGGGGTACGCCGTACGCGTTCACATTTCTCGATCAATGAACGCGTACAATACGCTGCTCGGTACAATCGTTCGTCTTTTTCTTTCACTCTTCGTACTTTTCTTTCGTTGTCGTTATTTCCACCTCGGTTTCCATCGTCTAGAAATCGACTACCGCGAAATTTTCTCAATCTATGACACGCCAAGCACCCTTCCCTCTTCGCTGCTCCCGTCATGGATTTGTTTTGTTTTCATCGGTGACGATCGCGTGCCATTCTTTGGCTTCTTTCACTTTCAATCAAGTATACGAACAATGAAAAGACAAAATTCGTACTTTTTATCCATCAATGTACCCTCGATGATGGGGCAAGGAGGGGGAAAATTGATGAAATCAGCGTCTAAATCTATTTAGAATTATTACACGATGTCGAACGAAACCTCGAAATCAGAAAACAGAACTTTTGAACGACCCTCGACACGAATTTTTCAAAAAAAATCAATATTTTTCATTCCTTTCTGTCTTCACAGATGAAAAATTTAAAAATCCTATATCAAGACAATATATTTTTAGACATTTTTTTTTCATTTTTGATGAAATAACGAAAAAACACTCCCAAGTATGAATCAGTCAAAAATTCCAAAATTCACTGATCTCTAAATCTGAATCAGTCAAAATTGATCAATGAAATCGACAAAATCATATCACTTGTAGATATCAATGAAAAATTTACTGATTCAATCGGTGAATTTTCATTTTTAAATCGGTAAATTTTGCTCAACTACAGAAATAAATCAGTAAAATTTCAATTTATTGATTAATTTAGTAATTAGTTACTGATTCAATCGTAAAAATTACTGATTCAACCAGTAATCAGAATTTTCACGGACTTAATTCAGTATAGTTGAACAAATGTTACGGATTCAAGAATGAAAGTTTACTAATTGAATCGGTAATTTTTCACTGATTGGCATAGTGAAATTTCACTAATCAGCAGTGAAAACAGTGAAATTGCACTGCCAATCAGTATTATGATTCAGTCTCTTTCAATCAGTCAAAATTTATTGATTTAATCAGTGAATTTTCATTACTGAATCAGTGACCTTTTTTTACTGATTTGGTAATGAAAATTCACAGATTGCATCAATAATTTTTTTCACCGATTCCTACAGTGACTCAATTTTGTCGATTTCAATCCGTCACCTTGACTGATTCAAATTAAGAGATCACACTTCTCAAATAATTATTCTTCTAAATTTTAATAAAATTTAAAATTCTCCAACTTTTCTAACCCAAATCCATTTTCACAAAATTTTATGATTTTTTCCTGTCATTTCAGATTTCCAAAATTTGCGACTTTTTCAGGTTTTCCAGGCTTTCTAGAAATTGGGCCCGATTTCAATTTTTTATTCTCGTTCATATTTTCCAAAATCTTAAATTTTTGCTAATGATATATTTCAAATTTGAAAACGCAAGCCTTTCAACTTGAAAATCAGGAATTCTCAGCACAAGAAGCACTTTACAACAAAAAACAGACCTTTTCAAAATCAGAAAGTCCATCAAAGACACCCAGTATTAGATCAATATTCAACAGATTGTCACAAAACAAAGCCTGATTTTAGTACAGAAGCAGATCCATAATACCCTGATGGATTTTGGGCAACCAGGGTTCTCTCCAGAATCTCCAAAGAAAAAAATAAACCAAGACCAGGCCTTAGAATCATCCACAAGTCCATAACCACAACAATCGCTCTCGTCCTCGTTCACCAACCATACCAAACATCGCTCACAACTTCCCTCTTCACTCCTGCACCTCACTCCTCATCCGCAACTTCCAATCCAAACAAGAGAAACTCACGCCTTACCGCCAGCATCTTCGATAATCCCAAGAACAACGCAACAATCACGACGATGATCTACATAAAAAATAAAAACAAAACAAACCCACCAGACGCGTAAGGTAAAAGAAAAACAAGCCAAAGCTGAAGGCACCGATTCGAGACTTGATACTTGATCTCAGCTCCCTCCTCCGGCTGGGGCCTTCCTACACACGAGAGAGAGTAATCGCGCCAACGATGCAAATACTCCACTCGTACTACGCGTACCACTTCATCGCTCTGCTCGATGCACAAACACAACAAATATACCATCGCGGCGCGACCGGACGGCGCATTCTCTCTTTCAACTTGTTGTTTTTTTCCACCGTCGTAGCCGTGTCGTTGTTTGGCTTTCAAACTAGACCGTACTACTTTCGCAAATCAGGTCATCGTCGATGGCGATCTGGCTGCCGGTGAATAGGCTTATATGACTTGATGGGATCGGTGGAGGAGGCGGCGGCGGTGGTGAGAAATTCGCTTATTGCGGCTGTTTTTCTCTCGTTAATTTTCGTCTCGAGAATTGAACGAATGACGAAAATACGACACGAAAAACAAATTCGAAAGAAGTCGAGCTCAATTAATTGGGAGTTGATTTCAAAATAGGGACTTTCAGAACCCTTTTCCATTATTAAAAAAAAACACGTTTAACGACAGAGGATAAACACATAATTCAGTTTCGATTTCAAAAAGGGACTTTCAAAAAAATGGACACTACAAAGAAACTTCAAGTTTGTAGATTTTTAAGATGCATTTAATGAGAATGAAAAACTTCTACTTCCTAGCTTCTCTAGGAGAAAATTGAAAAATAAGTCGATTATTTTCATTTGGAATTGCAAAGATTTCAATTTCAAGAATTTAGGATCATCAGAATGTCCAAAAAAATTTCTGAATGGAAATACAAAACTTTTGCAAAATTTCAGTATGAACTTTGAGAATTTTTCCATCCCGTCTCCTGCCCCCCCCCCTCCCAAAGAAGAGGATTTCCAAGCAAAAAATTGGAGCAATATTGATGTTTTAAGAACTTGCTTCAATTTTTGAATAATTTATCAATCGGCACAATAAAAAACTTGACAAAAATTTACAAGATCGAATGAGTTCATAAGTAGAGTGGCAAACTCGAAAAAAAGGCATTCAATGGAAAAAGCGTGAATTTTGCTATGATGAATTATAGGGCCAAAAAAAGTTTTTGAGACCGGAAGCCATCCGCGTTCTCCTCTTTTCACGGGAGGGGCTTCCAATTTTCAAAAAATTCCTTAAAGTTGAGTTTCTGCAAGAAATGAAATATGTTGATGTACATATTGCTGGATATTAATCCGTAGATTCCATTTTCATCAGAATCAGTTTAGAAAATTTTTTTAACCCAGCCCGTTCCCACAGAACTTCCAATTATAAAAATTTTATGCTTCTCAAGATCACGTTACAATTGAAATATTATAGCATTTAATGTTAAATATTGATCGATACATTCCATTCAGACCCTTAAAAAGAGAAAAACAAACTTTTCAGGAAATATTTTCAAAAGATGAAATTCCAATTTTCAAAAAGTTGAGTTTTCGAAATCGAAACTAAGAAAAACTTTACTACTTCTATTAAATTTTACCATTATTTTCTTTCATATTATGTAAATGATGAGTGTGGAGATTCCAAAAGCTTGAAAAAATCATCTTTGGGTAGTCTCTGGTGATGTTGTACTCAGTAAAGTTAAAATACAAACTGTTTTCATTGTTGTCAAAAATTATAAAACAAATTTTCAAAGTAGTGCAGAATTGTGAGCCAAAAAATATCAAATTCAAAACAGTCATAACTTTTGCAGGAAACAGATTGGTCAAAAAATAATTAATTTTCTAGAATTTCCCACTTTTTTGGACAAAAAGTTGACTAAAATGTAGGTAATTCTCAGATTTGACATCTATCCAAGGGTGCATTCTCTCAAGAAATTTTTTCTTATTCATCTCCTACACAAAATGGGAAAAATCCATTTTAAAAAATGTGAGAAAAATCAAAAAATTCAAGCTTTTAATGAAATTAACCCCCCGAAAAAAATCAACTGCTAAATACTCAAGATACCAAAATCCATATTTTTTCCACATCATGCACAGTTCAAACAATAACTCAAAACCGTAAAAAAATTACACATTAAACAAAAGCAACATGAAAACAACTCACCAAAAAAAAAAAAACTCAAAAATCATCCAAAAACTTTCTTCTACCTCAATTCTCATTTTCATAAAAACTTCCACTTTCTTCCAACATCCTCCAAAATTCCCATCCTTTCAAAAAACTTTCTCCAACCTCTCACCTCAAATTTTCAACCAAAAATAAACAAATTTCCAACTCAACACACCGCTCTCATCTTCATCTTTCGGTCACACCCTAATCTCGCTCAGTATATGCATATCATTTCACGTACACATTCATCCCGATATCTATACGCGAACGTGTACACTTCACACCACATACACGCACAACCCTTTTCCCACCACCCCATCTGTATCCCTTTTTTCACCACCTCTTACTCCGAAAAACCCACCTTACTATAGCAACAGCAGCAACCAGCTATTTGCGTCTTCATTTTCCCATCTCGTCGTCACTTTCGACTCCTTCCTATTCGGTAAAATATCATCTACGGAGATGTATTCTCGTCTACTTCCGTGTAATGTAATAACCCCCAACATTAGATACTACTTCTCTATCTATCTATCGTACGTACAACGTACGTAGACTTAAATATGACGTCATTCCAGCACACCGCGCCAATCCGTGATATTTCACCACACATTACAACACACCTTTTTTTACACCTCCCCTCGTCCACCCTTCAGATTGGACCTCATCTCTGGTACGCGTTCTCGTCGCGGCGCAACCGACACCGTCGTCGTCGTCAAAAGCTTCGCCAATCTATTATCGCACATTTTCCATTTTCAAAGCGATGACGTCACGAACCGCGATATAAAAACCCACCCCTTTAACTTGTACGCCAGATATTCGAAACGTTATAATCAATTCTGAGCATTCGAATAGTTTTCAGCTCGCTATCAACAATAACAACAATGACGCAATCAACAACCACCAGACACTCCCAACAAATTCGGCAGATACGACTCGAAAGGATGCAAACAACTTTAATCTCGAAATGCCATATTTTTTGCCACTTGACAAATTCTGAATGCGAAAACGAGTCGAAGGCCAGGGGGTATGCAGATAGAAAAGCTCCGAAAAATGAATCCCTTTCAAAAACTTACATTTTTTTTCTCCACTGCATGAAATTTCAATATCGATCGAACGAGCTCATCGAGGGAATCCAATCCGAAGCATATTTATCGGGCGTGTCATCGTGAACTTTCTTCTCAGTCTACTCGGACGATAAATACCGCCAAAAGCAATACGAGTAGAACAAGTATCGGCCATCTTCGTCGTAGTACTCGAAGAATCATTCATAAAAGAATCATCTTCTCTCCTCCGACCTCGCTTCGGCGCGGACAACGTGAAAGTGCACTTGGCCATGTCTGTGTATCGCTTTCGCCCCGATATCGACGATGCAGAGCTGCCTTCGCAGACTTAGGTATCAAGATCGCACAAACACTGGCACACGCGATGGATCGCGCAACAAGACGTAATCTTTTGGCAAATTTCGAGCCCGAAACGTATCGGAGAATCGGAAGATCCGCACGAGACCGGACTCAGATCACACGCGAACCATAATCGATCAAAATAGCCGAACAATCTCACATGCTGGACCGAAAAAAAATCTTTTCGGGTCCGACTACGTCACTGCTCTTAGCGGCGTGCCGCGAATCGCCGAAAAAAATAACGCACAACCAGCAGCGTCGTTTCTAAGGACGCCCGCCCGAGAGACGAATCGAACACGCGCGGTGCTAGCTCCAAGTTCGAACGCGTACCGTCGTTTAGAACTAACTGCGCGACTCTCTCTGTGCCATCGTCGTCCAACGGACCCCCCTTCGCACATACGAAAAAAAAAACAGCACCAGTTCTCAATACGTACACTGGGTACGGTACAAATATACGCAGTAGTAATTCTCGTCGACGCACACCAGCACACCGAAACGGGCAAAAAAAAGCGCAAGCGCTATCGACTCTCCGGAGAAAGTTGGTACTCTCGGGCTGCTGAAAACGGCGTACTCTCGCTAGCGAGAGAACATCCAGAGTAAACGAAAGGTTGGAGGAGTGACGCGAAACCTCTCTCTCTTTTTCATCCGCTACTGCCACCGTTTCAGCGTCGTCTTCATCTTTCTCCGTCGGCGCGAGGCTGGGTACCCTACGTGAGAGTGTGTGCGTATTCGTGGATCTAGTTATTTTTCACGTCGCGTCGCTACCGACAGCGTCGTCGGCGCGAGTGTGCCAGAGCCGGAGAAAGCATCAGCGTCGTAGTTAGGGCTGCCTAGCGCGATACGTTTACTTTGAAAAGCGTACCGACGCTGGATGCTACGCCGGTATCCTTTGATGCAAAGGCTGGTGGTTGATTTTCCGGCGGGTACCGAATTCCGAATCTGGATCGTCCGGTAGTCTTTGGGGAAATACATTGAAAACGCTACCGGGGCGAGTGGTGAGTCGAATTTCCGAATTTTGAAGTGCTCGTTCCTTCTCTGGGGTGGTTCAATTTCTTCTAAAAATGTGATTTTCCAAAATTTTACCTCCGTATATCGATTTGAGGCCCATATGCTGTGACCTTTTTTCCCCTGCGTTGTTCAACAGTGAAAATATTCTAAAGAAAATAGTGAAAAAAATGGAATAAAATTTCCATATGTTTGAGAATTAAGAATTACGATAATTTCAGCTCGCCAAGGAGGTTCAAGGTGTCCTCAAAAAAAATAAATAAGGCTAAAATGTACTAACTGAGCTCCCTTCTCTCACTCAGAACTCTTCCTAGGACGATTCCTCCCAAGTACATACTCTCTAGATTTGAATAATTCGTAAATGCCAAACTCGACTGATGAAATAGAAAAAATCAAGTCTCTGATAATCAGTCAAATTCCACCGATTCTCCTGTTAATCAATGACATTTTACTGTCAATCAGTGAAATTTTATGAAAATTCATCAAATCAGTAAAAAAATTTTCACTGATTCCCACAGTGACTCAATTTTGTCGATTTAAATCAGTTAATTTGGACTGATTCAAATGGAGAGAGTGGTTCATCTCAAAAAATTAAAATTGAGTTACAATATTGACAATTTTCAATCAGCCTTCCCAAAAATTTTCAAAAAATCCATACTCTCTTCATCTCAATTGGTCCAAATTGACTCATAATGAAATCATGTCTTTGTAGAAATCAGTGAAAAATTTTCTGATTAAATCGGCGAATTTTCATTTTTGGAATCAGTCAAAATTGATTGATTTAAATCGACAAAATTGAGTCACTGTAGGAATCAGTGAAAAAAATTACAAGTTCAATCAGTGAATTTTCAATGCTGAAACAGTTAAAATGAAATTTCACTGATTCAATCAGTAATTAATTACTGATTCAATCAGTGAGATTCTATTTTGACTTACTCAATGATAAAAATTCGCTGATTTGAATCGGTAAGAATCAAAATTCACTATTTTAAATCGGTAATTTTTCACCGATTAGCAGTAAAATGACATGACGCTGATCAACTGGGGAATCAGTGGAATTTGACTGATTATCAATGAATCGATTTTCTCTATTTTATCAGTCAATTTAAGCATTTTTGACTGATTCAAATTAAGAGAGTACTGAAATGAATTCGTGAAAATATCAATCAATTGATTGAACTGATTAAACCAGTAAATTAAAATTTCACTGATTCATCAAATTTTTTAATATTGAATCAGAATTTTTCACTGATTGACAGTCAAATTTCACTGATCAACGATGGAATCAGTAAAATGTCATTGCCAATCAGCGACATGTGACATGGCGTACTCCAGGAAACCATCCCCTCCCCTCCCCTCCCCTCCCCTCCCCGCAAGCTTGGAAAGATTTTTTAAATCAAAACGTCAAAAAAAACGATTTTTTGGAAAAAAAAATTCGCTCTCACTACACTCAGGTATAGAATTATAATTTTTGTATCAATCAATTTGAATGAAATTTCGCGTTTCTGAATCAGTAAAATAAGTCGGTTTACACTAATTTCAGTCAAAAATCACTAATTTTTCAGTTCTCAATTTGTAAAAGAATTCAACAAAAAATCGCAAGATTCTCTGCCAAAGTTCCGTCAGTTCAAAAAGTTGAAATTTTACTAAATTTGATCATTCAAAATTCAGATTTGGAGTACCACATAAGTTGATTTTTTGTTCCAAAAATCATAAAATATTTCAATTTCTTTTCGCTTTCTGTAATAAAATTCTCTGACCACGCTATCGCCACTGAAATAACTGGATACTCGATTTTTTTATCGGATTTTTATCCTTCATTTTTTCTTAATTAAATTTGCTGAGGGCGCCTCGCCTATGAGCTCAGTGCAGAGCTCCTAGCGATATTCATGAACCATGGAGGAAAGGTATTTTTTCTTGCGATGTACCAACAGGATTTTTTTTTTCAAAATTTAAATGCCTCTTTTTTCAGGTCAGAAAACAGCTTAAATTCAGTTCTAAAAAATTCCGAACTTATGCCCCTCTTTCTTTCGCCGCAGAAAAACTCAAGAACATGAATCTCATTACAAATGAAAAAAATTAATTTTGAAGCAAAATTATGAAGTTTTGAACATTGAAAAAAATGATAAGAGATATTTACCAAACCGGGGACCCACGAACTTATTGATCCTGTACCCCCTCCCCCCCTCCAGCCGAAATGAGAAAAAAAAACTATCTTTGACGTAAGCTCCTATAATGTTTTAGTCTAGTCCCTGTGATTGAAAAATCGCTGAGGGGGGGGGGCAAAATATTGACCGTTTTGTTAAAATATAACACTACATTAAGCACAAACGAAAGGAGAGCGAAATTTTCTGCGAAAGACTTTCAGAACTTGAAAATTCATCGTTTTTCCATCATTGAGCTTTTTCAAGACCGTAACCAATAATTTCGAATTTTCTTCCATCCTCTCCACTTGTTTTTCAACATCGTGATCAAGTTCATCAAGGTATTCCTATCCTATTACAGCTTATCAAAGCCCAAAAAAATACGCCAATGACGTCATACGGAATCATCAAAGACCATCCAACAGCTAGGGAAGAAGAAAGGTGCATCTAAAACACGGTAAAAAACAAACGATCGAATAGACCAACAACAACACACCCACACTTTAAATCAAAACAACAACATCGAAGAAAGCTTCTGAATTGAATAGACGAAAGACGAAGGGGAAGAGGGCAGCAAAGGAACCGACCAAAACGCTGGAAAATTTTCACGCTGCTACTTCGTACACTCTGCACACATCTCCCTTCGTCCTTCATCGCCCACCTCGGGCCTTTCGATTAGCAACCGAAGAGAGAGAAAGCGAACCACGTAGAGCTCCCCTGGTTATACTCCGCGTACCCTTTCACGCCCACTGTATTACCGTAACGCACCCCTTCCCCCCTTTCTCTTGAAATTTTGTTTTTCGCGTCGATCCTTTTCTCCGCTGTCTATTGTTTTTCCGCCTTCGCCCCGCGAATCTCATTCACCAGCTTAGGACTTCTCACGCGAGTTTTCACTCACCCTCGACGTCGCCCTCGTGCTCGTGCATTTGGCTTACACCCTCACATACACACGAAGCTTTATAGCTGCTGCCGGTTCTGCCTAAAATTTCTTCCTTCGGTATACGGCGGATTGGGCGGCGAGGAGGTCTCAACCCCTTAAGCGCAAGCTTCAATCCGATCGATACGCGATGGAAAGAAGGGTGACGGTGTCGGTATAGGCGTAAATAGTGAAAACAACGCGAGGGGGCCCAGAAAACCACTCGGTTCATCCCTTCGACGACGATCCGTACACGCATTTCGCCCGAAATTCTCGTCCTCTCGCAGGGAATTCCCAAAGCTAATTCGCGAACGGGCTGGGCCGATTTCAACCCCCTTGCCCCCTGCACATCGAGCATACGCATGCGTCAGCCTCAAGCTCCGCACTGCACTTTTTGCGTCGTTTATTATTGTTTAGAACGATTCTACTGTGTTCGGAGGTCCTCGCTCAGCCCTCTTCCCCTTTCGATAAAATACGTATTACGACAAATGCACGCACACACACTCGCCATCCCTCTTCCTGGTTTAAGGCCTCGTTTTCCCATTCCACCACCTCGTTGATCCTTTTCCCAATTTTTTTTTCGCTTCATTTTGTTTTACGGCGCTTATAATCCTCTTACTCTTCCGCGTTAGGCAGTTCGACTCGGCCTGCCGTGAGCTACCGCGATGAAAAATGTGGCGGGGATCCATCTCTCGTGCGTCAAAAAATTACCTACTTCGGGTCTCCTCATCGCAAGCCATCTTCGGGCGTGCGTCGTCGTCATCCTACCTTCTCTACGTTTCGGTTTTCTACAGCTACGTAAAGACCTTATGCACGGTTTTCATTTTCAACACCCCCCCCCCCTTTCGCTGATATCTTCCTAGTCACAAGGCTGCCATCTCGTACACGCCTGTTTATTCTCACACGCCGCATTTTCTCTGGATTTTTTCCATCCTTTCTTCCCAAATGATCTATATTTTTTTCAAGTTTGGTTTGAAATTTTGCGGGAAAATGTCTAAAACTGGTTCTTGAGCGACAGGAAAAAATTCTAGAAAATCATTCGTTCTTCCTAAATAATAAAACCTTTGACACTTTCTTTTCTCCACTAAACTCCCAACATTTTTCATCGTCCTATCGAGTCCTCAGATGGTCGAATTTATCAAAATTACTTCAAATTAATAAATTGGTGTCAAAAAGGAGAAGAATTAGTTCCCTCAACGAAACCCCATAATCAGAAATATCTCGATTTTGGAATTAATTTTTCCTCACTTTCTCAGCAGCTTTTCCAGACCTTTCACATGGTATGATATTTACGAATTATGAGGGAGGGAGGGGGAGGAGGGTTCCACGTGATGTACAATCCGAGATGGCGGAGTAATTTAAAATCGTACCAAAAAAAATTTGTCAATTTTCGTTTGAAAATTTAGGTGAAATTTCCGAACATTCGTCAAAGTTTTTCAGAAAAAAATCAGGGGCTGGTCAATTTTCAAATTATCCCTTCTGTTTTCTAAATTTGAGGTGGCAAATAGCCAAAACTTGATTAATAATTTTCAATTCTTTTCACTTTTTCAGCCGCTATAATTCCATGCTTGCATTCATTATCAAAGGCAGTATGTCAATCGTTTCTCATCACAGCGATCCTTATATGAAAGTTCGAAAAAGACTAGATTTTTGAATGAATTTTTCGGAATAAAAGAATTTGGAGGCGAACCAATAATTTCTCTCCAAAAGTCAACCAATTTTCTCTAAATCATCAAATTTTTAATCTTTACCCCTCCAGATTTTCGATAAAATTTCGTCTTTGCACTTGCTTTTCTTCAGAATTCAAAATTCCAAAGCTTTTTCGAATTTTCCAGAAAGTAGACATGGTAGACACCCCGAACAACTCTACATTTTCTTTCGCCTTTTTTACTTCTCATTCCCCAAGTTTTTTCTTATGGTATCAACTAGTTTCAAAAAAAGAAAATTGAGCAATTTCCCTGATTTTAATTTTATTGACCATTTATATGCCATTTTTCTTGGTTCGAACTTGCCAAAAGAATTCTCTTATCATGTTTCGATTGAAAAATTCAAAAAAGAGCAAAATAATGGAAAATTTCACCCCATCATTCGTAAAACGAGAAAAATTATTGAAAATCACTAGAAAACAGAATTGCAACATAGAAATAAAACAGTGAAAACTTTTACAGAAAGCAAACAAACAGTGAAAAAATGGTTGAAAAATCAGTAAAATATCTGAAATTTACTAAAAAGTCGGCGGAATGCTGAAAAACGAGAAAACTTGCTGAATTTTTCGGTGACTTTTCGCTAATTCAAAATAAGGGAGTAGCTTTTCACAGCAAAATTGATATCATTCGAGCTATTTTCTGGTTTTTCTCATGCTAATTTTTGCTTTTCAATTTTCATCCATTTCTTTTGTCTCGGAATCACTTAATTGATCAAAATGACTACTGCAGTGTATTCTCTCATCAATAAATCAGCTAAAAAACAGACAGAATTGCAGCACAGGAGAAAATCAGTGAAAAAATTTTCACTGAAAACAAATCAGTGAGAAAGTCACTGAAAAATCAGTGAAAATTTTCTGACAAGTCAGTAAAATTTATGAAATCAATCGGAAGAGTAAGTTTGAAAAAACAGTGAAAATTCACTGAAAATCAATGAATTTCGTTGGTTTTTCCAGGGCTGCGATTCTGACTGTTCATCAGTGACTTATCATTGGTTCTCTCTCATTTACAAATCAGTGAAAATTATGAAAAATCGCTGAGAAACAGACAGAATTGAAGCACAGAAGAAAATCAGTGAAAAATCTCTGACAAGTCAATGAAATTTATGAAATCAATCTGAAAATACAGTGAAAATTCACTGAAAACTCGGAGAAATTTATAAATTTATTTGAAAAATCAATGCAAATCTTCGAAAATAGAGTGAATATCTTTGAAAAATTGGTGAAAACTGTCGAAAAATTAGTGAATTTCGGTGATTTTTCCTGCGCTGCAATTCTGACGGTTCATCAGTGAATTATCACTGATTTAGAATGAAAGAGTAAATTGAGAAAGGATGAGGAAGGCTAAGAAGAGAATTCCTTTGAGACCAGAACCTGAAAATATTCAAACTTCCTACCAACGGAACGCATCAAATCAAAAAA
The DNA here is from genome assembly GCA_038380155.1 of Pseudococcus jackbeardsleyi. Taxonomy (NCBI): domain Eukaryota; kingdom Metazoa; phylum Arthropoda; class Insecta; order Hemiptera; family Pseudococcidae; genus Pseudococcus; species Pseudococcus jackbeardsleyi. Next base: position 6,819,986 of record CM076240.1, read on the forward strand.
ATCAAAACTTGGGTGATTTTAAAAAAATAAGAAGATGATTCCACAGCACTGAAATCAGTACCTCTTTTCAATCATTTAAATTTTCCCCTCCTCTGAAACCACCGATTAGCATCACTCTTCTAGAAGATTGAAATCTAAACCAACGTCACCCATCAACCTCCTCGCCTCGCATCTATTTCCATCAATCTCTCGTTTCTCATCCTCTCTGCAGCTATTTTACGATACCATTTGCCGGCGTATATAAAACGAACGTCGTTAGGTATATTACGTACTTCCTGGAATTCGTCGTATCGAAATTTATCCCATCAGGCTCAACTGTCCGAAACTATAATCGTCTTCCATCCGCTCCAGCATCACTCAGCGTGAGATGGATAGTTTCAGTTCGGATACTTCTACGAATTAAACCTCTTTCAACCCTCTCTTCGGTAACGAAAAAGTATAAGATACGAGATACCTGTTGTCAGACAAAGAGGTAACTCTGCTGGACTTTAGATACAGAGATACGGGTATGTTACCCCTCACAACTCGCAGGATCGCCGGAGAGGGGCTAACAGCAGCAAAACATACGACCGGTGCGCGTCGTTTAAAATTATGGCGATAATGGTGGTTGCTATTTCTACCACTGCCACCACCACCATCGCCCAGTCATCGGCGGACGATTAATTTACTCAGTTCGTCGAATTGACAGGTTAATCGATCGCGAGCAGCGAGCGAGAGTGAGAAAGAAACAGAGGACGCGGATGAGAGCGACGCAGAGCACGATAATGGGCCTACCGAACTGGTGCCCCCCTGCTAATCCCTTATACCGTTCGTTACGCAATAGGGGGTGCGAATTTTTTTACCCCTCGATACGGTCTTGGTGCTGTAGTCGAACCATAAATACCTACGGGATAAGTTACACGGTAAGCTAGGTAGATATGTGTACATGTATACGGGCTAATCTATATATCTGGTGAGGATAGTGAGGGGGTGTAAAAGTAGCAACGCATTATTGTACTAGGCGATATTACGTATACCTCTACAGATGAGCTACTCGCGTACACATCGAACAGCAGCATTTCATCATTAATATTCGAATACATTACATTATAAAATATATAAATATACACGCTGTGAACGAGATAAGGACGCCTATTGAAATACGCGCGATAAAATACCAGGCACCGAGAAAGAAAATATCTTATCAATGATGATATTTCTTCGTCTCATCTCCGCTCTCCCGAGTTACCGTGTATTTTTCAACACACTGAAACCTAACGTAGGTACCACTATAATACACATACGTCTGGCCCATGTATCTGCCATCTCCTTTCCCTACGTAGCTGGTAATTTTACTATCTACGAGGTTGTCCCATTCGGTACCCTGGACCCCATACTAATATAATTTTTTTCCTTAGCTCGACTCGTCGGATTGCCATTGCCAGAAGTCGTCCAGATAGGTGGTTCTTCAATGAGATGATACGGAATTGTGAAGCAGAGGATGTGGCAGGGAGGGAAGCAGACATGATACTAATGGTGTTAAAAATGTTACGTTATCTGGGGCTCTTCCTTTCCGGCGAAGATTTTTTTATACCTTCGTTTGAGCGTGTTTCGGGTGAGATTTTTTCCTTTTCGTTTCGGTTGGAAATGGAGGCAGTTTGAAGCCTTGAAATTGGTAGAAAATGGGTAAAATGAATGAAAGGGTGAAAAATTAAAAAAGGGAGTGCTGTTGATAACATTTTTCTACAATTCTAAAAATTCAGTAATATATCTGAAAAATAATTTCACCAGTCTTTTCATTCATTCAAGTTCTCTTTCTACATTAGGAATCTTTTTTTTGGGGGGGAGGGGAAATTATTCTAACAATATTTCTCATCAGATGAAAAAAAAATCAAATTGAGCAATTCCAAAATTTTGAAAAAAAAGGAATCGATTAATATTTTTGAAATCAAAAATTAAAAAAGTCATAGCATTTCACTACTTATTTTCAAATTATCATTCAAAAACAACTTCGAAAAGTCATCATTACTCATGAAAAGATTAAAACGACCTCCTTTTGAAAATTAGGGGCAGAATACGATTTGAAATGCTGAAAAAATCTAAGTATTTTTCGAAAAATACTCAGGGTATGCACCTTGCAATGTGACGTGAGAGAATTCAGATGAATACAATAATTTTTTTCATATATTTATTCGATTTCAGAACGAAAAAAAAACTGAAAGTTGAATCACTCTTTATTATTTCAAAATGCACAAATATTCTCTTCCATTAAATAATAGGGCGAAAAAAATTATGAAAACACTAAAAATTTTTTCAAAATCAAATTAATTTTTCTCCAAAATTGGGATAGATCAATTTTACAATATTTTTCAAGTAATTTTGAATTTTTTAAAACATCAATCGATCGACTTGAATCAGTTTTTATACAATTTTGACACATTAGAGTGGTATTGGGAGAATACGATAAGGGTAAAAAAGTAAGTAAAATCTCGAAAAAAATCTCTTCCAAAAATTTGCAAGGTATTTTCCATCAAACTGAATTTTTCGACAGATCTAATGTGATCAAGAATATTAATTTTTTACATTGTCGCTGTTCAAAATTCGGTATCATTTGGTCAAAAAATGACATGTTTATTTCTGATGAATTTTAAATTGAAGAATACAAATTTACTGTTGTCTCATTCAATTTTCTTTCACTTTGATGATTGATTCAAATTCGAAAACTACAAATTTTCATTTTGAAAAATGATCAAATTGAACTCCTCTCCTCTACCCATCTTGTATTTGAGATTAGCATGCATAATTTTTCTTGAAAACATGGCTCAAAATGCGATTTTTCATTGCAGAAACCTTTAGAATTTCGACAATTATTTTAAACGAGAAAAAAAAGGCCCAATGGAGAAACTAGCACCAGATTCACCTCGTACACTCTTTTTGGATTTTACGATAATTTTCGTAAAATATTCAAAATTCATAACATTTTAAGTCGACTTTCGAGAGCTGATTTGAAAATTTTTTTAAAAAAATCGGATAAATCTAAAAAGAAGTGAAAACCAAATTTATAGCAAACAAAATAATAGTCCAAAATAAAATACAAAAATAATGAGAAAAGGATTTTCCAAAATGTACTCCAATGTACTTCAATCAATAGAATCTGACGTCCCAGAATCTTTCGAAAACAATCTCAAAAAATCACAAAGGACAAAATCATACTTCCAACTGGAGAAATTAAGATGGAATGAAAAAATTACCAAAAATGAACAAAAAAAATATAAAAAATTGATCTTATCAAATCAACTCTTTATTCCGTCGAATATCATTCAACGTTAAAATTTCTCAGTATTAGCGCAATCGAAAATCATTTTCATTCATGAAAGAATTCCTATCAATTTTTGAATAATTTGAGAACGATTGAATCGAATTTTCAATGATTCATGATTTCAAAAATTTAGATGATTCATGATTGTAATTTGTATTATTCATCTTTGAGCCTTTCTGTTGATTTTTATTCTGAAAATTTTATATTTCGAACTGAAAAGTTCCAGCTGAACAGTGAATTTTCAATTTTCAGCCCTTGATAATATTTTCAGTTTATTTTTCAAATCTTATCACAAAACAGCTGAAGGCTCCAAATTTTTTTTAAAAAATACAGAAAATTATTCGCAATTACAATCTTTTTAAAAGGAGATTCTGCTCAATACTGAAATTTTCTCTTCTTTACACAGCGCAGTTCCTCACAGCTCTCCTCAAGATCATCCTTCTGAACTGATATTTCTCAATTTTCTGATGAATTGTGGTCGATCAATTCAACGTTAGAATCGACGAATTCTCCCAAATTTTCTACTCCACACCAATAAAATCTCTCAAATTTAAATTGTTAGCAATTCGACGGAGCTGTTGGGGTCAGAATGGCCACGGTTGAGGCAAAATTCACATAACATGGTATTTTTGTAATCGAAACCAGTTGTTCAAACGAACCGAAGAACAGTGGCTGAGCCTGAGCGAACGAACGCGTTTAATACGAGCAGGTGCACGGTTCATTATGTGATACTGGTTAACTCGACAATGCCCCCTCCACCGACAGGGCCGTTTGGCTCGACTCAGCGGCGGTTGTCCGTTATTCATAGATTTTTTTTAGCTCGTCATCGCCGCGGCTGTGAACCGAATTCCAGATCTAGAATTTCCACTGCGACTCCAGCACAGCGTTCAGCAGCCAGAGAGCCTGAGCGCGATGTTGGACGAATCGTACTCGTAGGTATGGTTGGGTCTTCGAACAACATGGTTAACACGACGGACCGGGACGCGCCTTCTCGTTCGGCCGTTTTAACGAGCGCTGGCACAGCAGCAGTCGCAGCCGCGCGTCGAATAGTTGGAATTCCAGCCGAAGATACACGTTGTACGAATACGCTTCGCGGTCGGCGTATACGTAACCGTTAATCTGGTCGAGGGAGTTGAGCCTTCTTGGAAATCCATTTGATCCGGATGTAGTCGGCTGGGTCCGCGTGCTCGGCTATTTTCTTGGCTCGGTTTTTATTCTCCTTCGGTGGCCAACAGAGAGCGAAACTGAAATCTCGTGCAAAGGAATTGCGTCTATTCGAAATACGTACGAGAGGAAAAAAGTGCACTTGAACTTCCGCAGCTAATCGATCGATTTTACCGTTTAAGCGTCCGCGCCGCGTCACAAAAAGGGAAAGTAACCAAAGACGAGGGGTGACCAACTCTGGCAACGTATCGTACAAAAACGCACAGATGGACACAGGGATGCTGAGGGTGAAATTTAACAATGGGCGCGCCTCGGTCGGTTCCGAAAACATCCCTATCGACCCGTCTCTCTCGCTCTTTCACAACCCATTGCACATTTCTACCAAATCTCAAGCTCGGTTCCAAACTGCAAGAGGGTGCATTTTCGGATACATGACAACGATGCGTTCTTTAAAATCACCCCGGTCGCGAACCTCTTCACCATTTTGTTCACACCCTTTGGAAAACGTAACGTTCGGCAACGTCGCTGGTGCACGCGCCCAAACCACCCATCAAACTGGGTTCGTTGTTCGCTCTCCCTTATTACGCCGGAATCGCTTTTGCCTTCGGATTGAAAGTTTTCCTGTATGAAAATTCCGCCAAGCGAAGAAAACCCGCCAAATACTCGAAGCGATGCGGATTGTTTACATATTACAATATTGCTTCTATTTGCTCAACGTGCAGACCGATAAATATTTACAACGATATATAAACAACGTAAACGACGTGAAACTGCATGCTCCAATCGTATACCGCGATATGGGTGAGCGTCGAACTCGAAAAAACCAGCATTCTGACCCACAGCTCGATACAAAAAACATGTTTCACTAAGTAACCAGTTCGGGGTGACGATTAGTACCTTGAAATCAATCAACGTTACCGAAACTTCTACACAATCTACAAAATCCGGCATATACCTCAAATCTGGACAAAATTTTCTCAATACAATCGTAACAATTACCAGTGATCGTCGTTCGCTCGTACGGAGAATATTCTCAATATACACAACGACCAGACGAATCGTACGCCGAGATTATCGTGATACTGGACTACGCGACGTTTTCGAGTCGATTTACAGACCGGATAGTGGGATACGTCGAGATCAAATCATCCAAACTACGAACTCTGTTACAGATTTAAAATTAAAACGCAATAAAACGCTCAACGCCACAGGAAGTTTTCGCATTAAAAGCATGGGTGTGATAAGAATACACGATTTATGACTAAAAAGCATACGTGAACAATATAAGTATCGCTTACCGTCATCTTTCTCGTTATTTTCCATCGTTTTACACTAAAATGTCTACTATGAAACTGCAAAATACAAAAAAAAATTTTAAATTCGTATATAACGCGACATTCAACAAAATCTAACTAAACCGCCATGATAAAGGAAGTACCCTGCAACCTCGTCCGTTCCAAAATACGACACTTTGTGAAATGGCGTATGAACGGATATTCACAACGGCGAAGCGTTGTTTCAAGTTAATCACGATCCGCCATTACTGGGCGAATTTCGATCAAATTTAGACACCCATACGCGAGTACGATAAATTATTACGTTTTGACTTACTTATTTCACGTTTGCGCTTCATTAATTACTGAAATTTGCACAAAATTAAACCCGAAAATTAAGCGACGAGAATATGAATACCGCTCACGCGCTCACAAAAGAGAAAAGAATAAAGAATCCGTTTTCTGCTTTCTGCTGTAGAAACTAGCGCCTAAATCATTTTGGCGCATCAAAGATTTTTCATCAAATTGCTAAATTTCACCACTTTTTTCATAGTGTTTTGTGATGTGGTGCAACTAGCAAGGAAATTTACGATGAGGTGCAAAAATAATAATAATTGTTTTTTATTTATTATTTTTATTTTATGTTTCATTTTTATTTTTTATGATTTTTGATTTTTTGTTTCGATTCGAATATTTTTTTCTTTTTTCTGATGGAATGATGAATTGATGAATTGTCTTCTACAGCGGAGTGCGCGTAAAATTTAAAAACTTCCAATTATAGAAGAGTAAAATGACCAAAATCATACTCTTAAAAATTTCCTTTCATTCTGTAGATTCAAAATTAATTACCATTTTTAATTGTTCGTTAGGTTATTCACTTATTCTTTCCTAGAGTACACAGGAATTTTTGGAAGACTGGAGATATGGGTCTAAAACTTCTAAAAGCACCGAATTTCATCATCAGATTGAATAAAAAATCAAATTAAAAAATAAAATTTTGATCTCTAATACATTTTTCATTGCAAATTTTCATTCCAGAACTTCAACACTTCAACTGTAAACGTAAATACGTTTTTTTTTAAACAAAGTTTTTCACTTTTTCTAAAAAAAAAAAGGTAAAAAACACATTTTAAAATAAATAATGGAAAAAATGAAATATAGAAAAATTGAAATCCAGAGGCGATTTTCCTTTTTCCAAGGAAAGTTAGTACATAAGGGAAATCGGACTTACATCAATTTTTTTTTTCAAAATTGAGATTTTTTTCAAGTAGGTATATACCAATTTTTTTCGGTAAAATGGGCCCAGAAAAATAAGAAAATCAAATTAAATTCTATTCTAGAGCAAGGTTTACTCTTAATTATTTTTATCACGAAGCAACGAGATTTTCAACCATCTAAGTTCCTCAATTTAATTTTTGAGTTCAAATTTTTTCAAACATAAAATTTTAAATTTTCCATCACTTCAGTTGTATTTTTTTTCAAAATCATATCCAATTTACCAATTTTTAAATTTTTTTCCTTCAATAAAATTATTTCAAATCTTTTGATTTTCCCCTTTTCATTTTTCAAGTTCATGTTCTCAAAAATGGTGCTGAATGGTTAATGTATCGAAGTATCGAAGATAGATTTAATATCCAGAAGAAGCGTGTAAAAAAAAACGAAAAATGAAGGAAAAAAACGAAGAAAGAGTATCAATTATAAGGAATATGTTGAACCGAAGACATACTATCCATGAAATTAGTACCCTAACTGGAATATCAGTCGAAGAAATCCAGAATCTTGTACTGGACGAATGATCTATCATTTGAATATTCGAGTGTTATTCATATATTTACTCAAGTGCCTATTTTGTAATTTGTATATTTTCATGTCTTGTTTGTTTTTTTTTTCAGTCAAAAGTTTAAAGTTCAACTTTCATACGCGGTTCGTTTTTTAAAAATACCAACGGTTTTTCTCGGAAAGTTGATTTCGGCTAAAATGCTTTTTTCGTAGACCAGATCACACATACAAAAATACGTTGCCAAAAAAAAAACCTGTATAAATGCAGCGTTAGAGCTATATTACAACTTAATTTACCATAGGCCATAAATATAGCATATTGCACGAAGGAATGTACACATGAGTATTACAATACGTTCGATCTCTTCGAAAAAGAACATCATATTCGTAATAACTCGACGAAAAGGATTATGACTAGTACTAAAAATATGAATTTCGTTACATCTCGATCGCGACAGTCCTTTAACGCCACTCGTTACCCATCAACGAACAAAGTTATTCAACGTAATACAAAATTAACAATAATAAAATCAACTAAAACATAAGTACAAGTATAAAATATGGTAACGTACATTTTTTTCAAACGTTCGCTAAAAAAATTACGTCCTCGCTATTAAAATCAGATTAATTCAAAAATTCAACGTAGGTACTAAACAAACGGACAAAAAAAAACAGAAAAAATACAACACGACTTATGCATAAAAATAAACGAGAGGGGAAAATACAGAAAACAAGACCAAAAAAATTTGATTGTAAAATGCATAATAAATACGGATAATTATCACAATACATATGAAACAAGACAAATCAATTCGTATAATTATCCTATATATTTATCAAAGTTTCGTCTTCAGTCACTTCGTCGATTTCAGTTCGACAAACGGGGCATCGGGTCAATTGTTTGGAGCATTGAAGGCAGAATCCGCTGAAAAAATCATTCAAATTCATCTCGTTCTTCAAAATAAAATAATGGGTAAAAATTGCACTTACCTATGCCGACAAGGTTCTAATAAAACCGTAGCTTTATTATCAAAACATAATGTACAAGAATCTTCTAATATGCTAAGATTTTGTATTTGTTTAAACTGTACATGTCTGAAAAATTAAAACAAATGCGATTTACATATCGATTCGCTCGTAATCGTAACTTTGAGTTCAAGTTACCAGCATTTTTTGCGACTTACCTAGGTAGAACTAAACGTTCGCTTTCTGAAAGACAACCATGATCATTAAATGTTGAGAAATTTACATCTAAGGGCGGATATTTAAAAGGCTTATGGCCGAAATTGAATCTACAATGTTGAAATGTCATGAAACTAGCTGCAGCAAAGAACCCACACCTGTAACAAGATAAAAACAATTGGGGTGAAAAATTTTACACGGGGTATAAAAATTAATCGGTAAGTAGCAAGTACCTAGCTGTAGAAAACAATTGGCTGTTTTTAGTAACCAAATGTCCGTTCAAATAGAAAGAAACGTATTCTTCAGGTACATTAATCAAACACCCTACTACATCTCCGGGCTGCCAAGGAGGTCTCGTATCGATAGCTTCGTTTAAAGCTGTATACCATAGCTGCTGCCTGCATCCGTCGTATGATATGGAATGTTCATCGTCGCCGATTCCGTAACCCTCCTGAAATAATGAGGAATTTTTCAGTATTGTTTGAGAAATCGTCTCACTGTGCAGTTTATAACTTCATGCATTTTTTTCAAAATAATAATAATATTAAAAAGACATCAAAACTTCATATTGTCAAGAAATGGCCAAAAATTGCTCATTTCTGGAATTTTTCGTACATCTAACACTAACTCAAGCTTTCAATTTGGATCAAAGCTTGAAAATTAAAAAAAATGAAAAACTGATGTGATAAAATAACATTTGTCAATTATAATGTTTGTGCAAAGAAGTTAAACCCTACCAATTTTAAATGTAAACAAGATCAAAAAAATTAAGAAGAGTCAAGTTTAAAATACAGGTTCATTTTCTGATATGAATACCCCTCCCTACTCTATACAATTATCAAACCCCACAAATTTTAAAACTTTTTTTTTCTTAAAAAAGTGAGACCTCGACAGCATTTACAATTGATTTTAAGGGAGTCTAAATCATCAATTTTCAAAAATAAGACAAGATTTTTTAAAAATGAGAAAGTTTCCAAAATCCACACTATTTTCTATGAAAAATGTTTTAAAAAATTAAGGCAGCTCTTTAAAAATCGCAGAATTTGGCAAAAATTGGAAAATTTTTAAAATTTATTTGTAAGTAACAATTTTTTTAAAAGTTTGAAGTCTTGTGTGATATTTTAAAACACGAACGACTCATGAATTGTTTTCAATTTTATCATTAGGGAGGCGTGCTGTCAACCCGAACTGCGTTTTGTTTGGTCATGACCCCCCCCCCCCCCCCCCCTTCTCCTTTACATACAATTTTTGAACATGAACATTAACTCTAAAAATGAAATCTCAGTCAAAAATAAAATTCAAACTAAGAAAAATTTAAAAGCAGATCCGAGGGAATTTTCAACAGAAAAAAATGTAGCAAAGCTTCAAAAAAGAAACCTTTCTGGGTTTCCTGCTACTCACATGATTCCTAAATATCGAATTAATCGTAGCCCAACCAATCTGCATAACACCACTGCTCAATATGGTCGCTTCGTAATACCAAATTCCTTGATTTATTTGGAACGTACATCGAACACTTTCAAAAAGATATGCGTCACATCGTGCCTAAATTTTGAACAAATTAGTACCAAAAAACCGATCAAAATTTTCTTAAAACCGTTCACACACTCACTTCAATTCCATCCGGCGAAAGTTTCAAATATTCGCTGGTATCTCTAGTATTAAGCATGGCGTTCAATCTATTATTATCTGCAGTCAAATACGAATACTTTCTTCCTTTCACTGGAACTGCGAAAATTCCGATACATTGAAATAATAAAGATGCAATGGTGAGCAAATATTGGAATTTGAATGAAAATACGATGGCAACTTACATATGTTATCTAGAAGCCACCTGGCGCAAAATCCTGCTTGAGCTTCTACATAATTTTCAGATTTAACTAAATTTTCTAATACTAGTAACGGATTTTTCGCTTCGTTATCCAAATAATTCTTAATCACTATCTTGTTTTCAGCTGAAACATTTTAAAAATTTATACATTCATTTATTAAAAAAAAAAAATACGATTACAACAAAAATAAAAGTAAGTAATTAAAAGGAACAGAAAGTAATTCTGTTCATTTTTTTCCTCGCAACATTACAATTTTTTCTATTTCCATTTGCACAGAAATAAAAAAAAAACAAAAATTTATTCAATGTGAATCTTAAAACAATACAATCAATCATTCCCATTTTCTAAATATTTCCAAACATTGGGTGACCATCGATACCCCTTCCCCACAAACGACTGAATTCTTTCAATAATAAGTCAGTGCCTTCGAACAATGGCGTTATCAAATTCAGGAATTTTACTACCCATTTCATCACCAAAATTGACGATAAAATGGTAATTTAGCATCAAAGAAAAAAGCATTTACGATTCGATATCAAATCAAACGTATCATTTTGATCAAAATACTCGTAGATTAACGAAATCTTGATTTATTTCGCGCTCCGTTAGAAATAATCAAAATAAGAATTCAGAATATCACGGCCACGTTGATAATAAGACACAGTAAATACGCTGGCGATCGATGGAACGATAATCTCGTTAATCGAATACACTTTCCTTGTCATCTAATTACCAAGAGCTTCACGATGGGTATAGGGAAACAAATCAATATGCAATATTAATTGGGTGACATTACAAGAGGAAGATGGGTGATTCGATGCTTTCACCGACAGCACTACTAATCGAAAACTATCGTATTTTTTAAATGAAAGGTATTTTAAGGGCATTAGCGATTTACTTACTTATTTGGGCAAATTTCTCTAAGGCTATTAAAGAGAACAGCGTTATAACTGGATCCACTTTTTTATGATCCTGCAATTAAAAATTACTTCATTACATTTCTTAGACTGATGCAAAATATAGTAAAACAATGAGCTGATTCTATTTTCAAAGAATTCATCGCTTAAGAATTTTTTTTAAAAAATGAGAGTTCAAAAGTGATATCAAAGCTGATAAATCACAAAAGAATTTTTTTTAAATTTTACACAAGGCAATTCCCAAAATGAAATATGTAATATTACGCCGAAAGAAATAATCCTAGCTTAATACAACGAATCGTAATGTAATCGGAATAACCAATCGTAGCAATTATCAAATATCAACAAATCATCACCGATTGGCTCATATTGTCTTTCGTAAAAGTAGAATGTTTATTTAACAATACCATGTACTTGTTTTACGACACGATTTTATCGGCTATGAGTAGGTGTTCAATTTTACTAAATCAAACATTTGGTTTGGTTCATTGACGTAAAAATCAAGTGTTAGATAATGAATTAAAAGTATGCGAGCGAAAAAATCTCGATATTTGTCAAATCATTTAGAACGCGGCCAAAATTAGTACCTACTTCCTTATTGATACGTAATCAAGACGAAATTGCCACCTATCGACTATTTGTTTGATTTACGACTCGAGAACGTTGATTTCAGTGTCATCGCGTATTTGCGATCGTATTAATTAATCCGATAAGAAATTCGTAGATTAGGAGGGAAAATGAAAGAAAAAACGAGGAAAATAAATACCAAGTTTGTGATTAAATATTCTAAAGTTCCAGGTGTCAGCATCGCGACGCTACTGGGTCCTGGTAGCTTTTCCGCCAACACTCCCAATATCACGCAAATATTCCGATGATAATGGACCGCTTTGCGTATTCGATACGATGCGTACTTCGATAGATTTAACATTTTTGAGAGTCTGAGAACGGTATCCTGTAAAAATACACGAGTTACATAACACCTGCCCAGGTGATGTTTAATAAACAATACTCGATTGGAAGCTATTAGCCTTCGATACGTAATAAAAAAAACAAAGAACTAATAATCGCTGCAAGTTTATATAATCGTACGTAGAAATTAACTACTATTGTAGAAAGCTGCCTAGATAAAAGAGTAATTAATCGGTAGGAAATCGAACGTTATGAAATAGCTCACTTTATTAGGTAAAGGACAGTCGTCTAGAACTACTGTAATAACAGCTGGACCGAGCGGATCTTCCACTGGAACAATATTAATCATCGATATGATTATTTGCAACCAACCTTCTTCTTGATCCCCGATGATATGTAATTTTTGCAATGCATCTGGAGGTTCTTGATTATAACTAGAATATCAACAAATACGAACGTGTATACAAAATTGAACTGAAATAGAGATCGTTGTACATAAATACGAACAGAAAACTAACCCAGAAAGGCCTAATTTTCCGATAATATTCAACGTCTGCAGGATGAGATTATCAACCGATTTTGGAGTGTATGATTTCTTCTTCGAACTGGAATTACTTCTGTCTCGACTTAAAGGCGAACTCGTGTTTATGCCCAAGATACTATTACTCCGACTGGAACTGGGAGCTTCGTATGCGGACAAATTTGATTTGTCTTCGTCTTGGGATACACAACATTTGCATTGACATGCACCCATTATGGATATTCTTCCATACAAACCAAACTCACGATAATACTGTACGATTTAATGGCACTAACGATATTTAACGTTATATTAAAATAACCACAATTACATTACTAAACTGTGATATCTTTAGCAAATGAATAAAAACAAAAAACAAGTTTTCGTAAGAACTCAATTTTCATGGAGCATGGAGGTAAGTCGGATTATTACGAATACGATGATAATGCAAGTTGCTTTTTTTTTATTGGCGCAATTCTCTGTGACGTCAGCAGAAGTTAGAACTTACTTTAAAAATCGCTAGAGCGCGTTTCAAAATTTCGATTGAATATCGTTTTGATGAAAAATCAATACTTAAAAAATGAATACAAATTCTCAATTTTTTTCAGGAATAAAATGCAACCGGATAAATTTTGCCAATTTTAACACTAAAATATATTAAAAATTATTCAAATAAATAAGTATTTAATTAATTTATCGAAATTTGAAGCAAAAATTCACTTTCTTTCAATTATCAAAATTAATCACGAAATATCGTATACCAGTAACCACCTCACGAAAAAAATTACTTTGGATTTCCATCTCCCCTCCCACGTTCCCTGCCTTCTCGTGAAAAATAGAGACAGAGAGAGATAATTTACAGTTGTTAAAAATCTAGAAAAAAGTATGTTTTACGTTTAGAAGTGAAAAAGTCGCGTCGTAGTTTATTTATTAAGTTATATTTTAAGTACCAGACGTTCATTTCATCGAAATCGTATAGTAGTTGTCTTTACAATAGGAAATTGCGTAGTTCCTTTGGCGTACTGTATCACCATTAATCCTACAGAATAAATGAAAATTACAGTTATCAAGTAAGCTCGAACATGATACGACTATTCTCTCTGAAACAACAGAAAAAAGACGGCGAAGCAGCCCCGAAAAATACTCAGAAACGATCTTCAGCCGCACAGCTACGTATTACGAAAGGTATAATTCCTTTAGCTTATCACTTCCCACTTTAGCTTGCCCAGTTTCCAATGAAACAATTTACCTTCGTGTGACATTCTCCTACACGAGGACTAATAAATCAGTACTTTGTTACAGATATAAACGAATTGAATTTACCGAAAACGTGTAACACCATATTTCCCGACCCCGATGATTTATTGAATTTCAAAATCACCATCGCTCCTGATGAAGTAAGTGTGTTTTCGAATGTGTGATTCATCGTCTAATCCGTGGTCGCTATTAATGGCTCGTTAATTTCCAGGGATTTTATAAAGGAGGCAAATTCACCTTTAGTTTCAAAGTTGGCCCTAATTATCCCCACGAACCACCCAAAGTAAAATGTGAAACCACCGTTTATCACCCGAATATCGATTTAGAAGGAAACGTTTGCTTAAATATTCTACGTGAAGATTGGAAACCAGTTTTAACAATCAACTCGGTAGTTTACGGATTACAATACTTGTTTTTGGTACGAATACTCTTTCACTAAATTTACAAGTATACGAAGAACTTGATAATTGATTAGTCATCTTTTCCACAGGAACCCAACCCGGAGGATCCTCTCAATAAAGAAGCTGCCGAAGTTTTACAGAATAACAGAAGACTTTTTGAACAAAACGTACAGAAAGCCATGAGAGGAGGATATGTCGGTCAAGTATTTTTCGAAAAATGTCTCAAATGAGACCAAACTTTCATTCTTTCAATCCAATGCACTAATATTCGCGCTTTCTTTTACAATGTGGAACAAACATCAAATGTTCTGTATCAAGTACCTGTATATAAATCTTTAAAAAAAATCGATTTCGTGTATATTTTGTATTAAAATTATTCTCAGAAATTTTCCAGACGTTTTTTTTTTTTTTACTCAGGGTAGCTTATTAAAGATAATTCGTGACCGTGTCTAGTAACAGTTCGCCTTTTTTGATGAAAAATTTCCCAAGCACTGAGACTAGACAAATTTCTTGCTAAATTTTCATTTTTTAAAAATTAATTCCGCGGTTCTTTTCCTCGAAACCAAAGAAAAATGGAAACCGAAGCCAAACGTTTATTCGTAAACCTTTTCTGCACACTGGGTTCCATTAAAGCAAGCCCAAAATATTGAGAATGTAGGTTATCGGAGGATCCAACGTATCCTTTATACCTTTGGGGTAAAGCTTTTTAATAATCGAGTATAATTCTTGTTCGTTGATCCAAAGTGGCACATAATGAGTCTTCATTCTACGAACCAAATGCATCGAAAGCTCGTAAACAGAAAATTTACGAGTTTTACCAAATTCGACGAAATGTAACGCGATAACTGGTAAATGTTTCTGTAAAAGGCCAAACATTAAAATCGCCTCGTATAACTTCTTTTTAAAAATTCACCTACTTCTAGAAGATAAACGTTATCGGTAACTTTCATAGCTTTCAAATAACAATTCAATCCTTCGGAAATGTTTCGTTCGACAATTATCTGGTAGGATCCTTTCTGACACAATAAATCAGCCCTTTCATCGTTGGTGAATTTTTCAAAATTTTCGTCCAAAAATTTGGTCACATCGAAGGTATCGTTGAATTTCAACGTGTACCGGACGAAATCCAGCAAAGCACCGTAGATATTATCTAGTAATGCTTTTTCTAAATATGTAACAGCTTCTCGAAACATGCCAGAGAGACCATACGCGGTACCTAGGTGATGGTTAATGGTCGCTTCACGAGGACGTATTTTATGAGCACTTTCCAAACATCTAATAGCTTCTAGACGATTTTTATACGGTTTGGGTAATTTCAAGTATACGAATCCGCATCGATACAGAACGTGCCACGAATCACTGCCTAGTTCCTTCGCTGTCCTGTAATCTCACAATTAATATCGGTCCTTCAATACAGATCTCGATGGACTTACTTCAACAATTGCAAAACCGCCATATTCATTTTATAATAGACATCTTTCAACTCCGGTGGTATTCTAGGATACTCGTAAAAAATATGTACAACGGTTTCTGCATAACTGCGAGCCAAAAGTACCATATACAAGGGTGACTTTGAATACATTTGTACCGCTTTCTCAGCACATCTCAACTCTTCGTCGCTGGGTATATCGTATCTACGAGCATATTTTCTATATCTTTGTAATCCTTTACCATGCAGATGCCACCATTCAGCTTGATCCGGATCTAAGGCTAATGCTTCTCGAGTCATTTCCACAGATAGAGCATTTGGACCGAATTCGTGCATTAGAGCTGCACGAATGGCTAAAATTGCAGCTTTGTTTTTATCATCGATCGTGTCCAAAGATGGTATTTTATTTAGGACCTGTAAAAAAAAATTTAAAAAATGATAGGTAGGATCTTCCATCAATTTTGACGTTGATAGAGATTGTAAGAGATAGGCTACCGTATTCAATTCTTCTTCTTTTTTCATATAAGATAGAATGAAGGCTAAACAACTCCAAACGATGTGTTTAAAAGCAGTTTTGTAAGCTGACATACGTTCATCGGAGATCAAACAACCATAAACGTATTCATAGGTGATCAATATATTCCAGCCTTCTTCGATCGATCGTTTGGCAGTAGCAAGGTATATACAAAGAATATAGAAAACGAAGCTAAAAATTGACAATAGAACAATAGGAATATTCAAATTGATGACATCGACAACACCACTAACTTACTGTTGGAAATAAAACGTAGATTCATTGTCATTCAAATTGGCCAATAATTTGAAAAACAAACATCGTTTCGAATCCCATTGCTCTAAATTCCAGTTGAAAGGACATTCCAGGCTAAGTAATCTGTTATCCATTTTACCTAGAAATTATACAAAGCTTTTCTCAGCGGTATTATTTAAATATCTCAACAGTTTGGAGACAATGAAATGCCTACTTTTCGATACAGATGCCCAACTGGTAGCATTACTTTACTAGGAATTTTGAAAATAGAATTTTTTCCGAAAAGGAAGACAGAAAAAGAACTGATGAAATGATGAATGAAACTTTTTCATTCAACCTTATCAAATCATGCTTTAGAAGTACCCAGCCAATTAATAATAGTTTTTTCAATTACGTATACTTCGAATGACGTACCAATGGAACATATTTTTCAAAAAATCACCCACAAGTACAAATCCCTATTGATAATATGCAAACGAGGTAAACTATGTAAAAATTATAATTGCAAATAAATCAATGTACTATTTGCTCGTAGGATTATTGGAAACTGTTCCGTTCAATATCGCTCAACTATTCAGTACCTACCTAGACCATTGTGCAACTTGTTTGTGATTTTTAAAGTCCATTTCATTACCGAAATAACGATATATATTTTATTGAAGTAATTCGATACCTATTAAATTTTCAAATGGAGTATTGGCAAGCATTCGTCTGCATTTTATATTTTATTTCTACTCTCAGTGTTTATTCATTAGGCAGTTATGAGACTCCTGGTATGGATAGCTACTTTTTTATATAATCTTGATTTTTTTCGTTCGATGAGTATCGAAGATTATTTGATATTTTTTGCACTATCGGTGATCTATTTCAGATTAAGTTGTATTTTTTATTGATTTGACTTCGGTAATAATTAAATCTTGATTTTAACCTTGCATTGCAAACCCACACCTACGAATTATTTTTCAGCACCGGAGGTCGTGAAATACGCGGTAAATGATACATGTTTGGATTGCATCTGCCAGGCGATTTCCAACTGTGACAAATCATGGTATTGCGTAAAAGATGTGTGTGGAAGATTTCGTATGACGATGCCTTATTGGATAGACGGCGGTAACCATACAATTAGCGGAGATGCGCCTGCTTCCGTCAAAGGTAGAATTTTTCTTTTCATCGAATCTATGTATAATCTGAAACCAAATAGTCCGCGTTTTATTCCGACAGCTTATCAGGACTGCGCCAATGACGAAAAATGCGCCAGACAAACGTGTTTCGATTATTTAACCAGATATGCCACCGTAAGTACCATTTGGTTAAAAATACCTACTCGAATGCGTAAAATAATTGCATCTGTGTTTGATTTACGTTGGTTGTATAACATTGAGCTATGCAGATTTTTTATTTCAATGATGGTCTCAATTTGTGTGCAGGATTGCGATGGGAATCATGTGATCGATTGTTACGATTACGCAGGTATGCATAAATGGGGTCCTTTCGGAGGATGTCAGAAAAATCCTATTGCGGAATCCGGATCATATTATCAGAGTCTGCAGCAATGTTTGTGTAGTAAATCGCATAAGAATAATGCTGGTAATTTCTGATTGATACTTAATCGACATCTTCATTTCCTCCTGCACTAATGTATCTGAAAAATATACAAATTTTAGCATAGAAATGTTCAATAATTATTAATTTGTTGCGATCCGATTTTTATTACTCATCAAGATGTTGGAAATTTTCATTTCCAAATATTTTTTTCGTCACATTCAGAATTAAAGGTATTTTTTTCAATAGAATACAAAGTAATCACTAGTGAAGAATTTCATTGAACGTGAATCCAAACTATACAAAGGTTGACTTCCGGTTACATAAGTGGCAAGTATACTTTTTTTCAGTATAATTTCAACTCTTCATCGCTGCGTCACGACTCAAAATTTATCTTCTACTATCGAAACGTACATAATTTTCACCATAACTGATGAAAATCTTCAATTCATTCCTCAATGTTGGTTTAAATGTAGGCAAAAAAAAAATCGTAGATGGAGAAGAAAAATTCAATTTAATATTTACTTCGGGATTTCACGGGTATTGTCGTATGTTTCCGATCGTGAAATGAAATATTTCAACCAATTAGCATGAAAAAAATAACCCGCCTTTAATTCACTATTTCAACTTATTTTTCTACTGCAACATGACAACTAAAATAAAATATTAATTATTCAAGCACCTTAGGAAAAAGAACTGCTAAAAACATTCGTATCAAATTATTTACAGCTTTTGAAAGTTTGAATATCTACGACTCAGTAGATAACGCTGATGAAAAGCTCCAGCCAGGAGTCCGAAGTGGTAATCCATGCACAACTCGACCAAAACTACAAAAAAGAAAACAAAAAACATGAATCTAGTCCAATTTTCTTAAATTTAAAACCTGATTTAAAACGTACTAATGTCTAAAAAAATTTGCATAAAATTCTGAAAAAAGTTCCTTCAAAAAATCAATTCTTTCGTTTTGATTTATTTTCGACGGGTCTTTGACTATGCAGAGGGCGGCATTTTTTTGATCCCAGCTGTCTTCACCAAACTGAAACAATGTATTTAAAACAATAGATCGATTATACTTTGTATACGCATTAAAATCATCAATCTCCTCTCAATATTCAAAAATGAGCAAAAATTAATCTCACGTTGAAAAGAACAACGATAAAGCGCTTGAAACTTGAATCTGGATGCGTCGAGTAGACAAAATTAACTTCGAACTGTTCACTATTATTCGAATTGAATTTACTTGTTACGCGAAATGCAACATTACAAGTCTCGAATGTGAAGTTCTCATCTTCAATATCATTTATATCGAAAATTCTATCAGTAAAGAGCCCCTTTTCTGTGTCGTAAATTATAAAATCGCCGAAGTTGTCTGCGAAATGAAAGAAAAAATACTTGATCGAATCGCCCGCGTTAAATCTATTGATTATTCTGTCATACGTCGCGGCTAGTTTTTCAACTTGATCTGCCATTTTATCTATACATTTGGAAAATAATGATCAATATTTGCGGGATGGAAGATTTGAGTATAAAAAATTCTTTATCAACTTACTGTCCGTTTCTTTTACTATGATATCAAAGTACATGATGTTTCCCAGAAATCGTATACAATCTTCGTCCTCTTTTGTCAATTTCACTCTAGATTCAAAAGAGGAACATTGGTCATCGCTAGACTCCATTTCGTTAATCAAATATGTGTTTTGTTCTTCAAATTGAAAAAAATACAACAGAACTTTTGATTTCTGGTTCTCTTATCTTGGAATAAAAATGGAAGGTTTTCAAAAGTACCGTTAGTTTACGTTATCACGTAAATGACTCAGAATTTTTTAAGAGATCTTCAGGTACAATGATGGCGATATTTTTTTAATTTCCGATTTACTCGCAGATCTGAAACAGTTGATGAACACGTATTAAAACTCGTTATCTACCTACTCTTTACTCATAACGTCTCAAGCTTCAAGTTGAAAATTCATCTTACGTATCGAACATCAATGATAACGCCGGGAATAACAGAATCCATCAAATCCATGTCTGGAAAAATTCCATTCTCTATCTGTTTATTAATCCTGCAACAAATTCATAAGTCTTTACTTAACCCTTCGTGGACATGGTCTGCTCAAACAACCGATGTCAAAAACGACACCTCCAATGTTATTTTACCATGCCAAGTAAAAAACAACATGTGTCAAAAACGACACCCCTATGTTCTTTTATGATATACCAAACAACATGTGTCAAAAACGACATCTCCATACCATTATTTGCATTGGGTGTCGTTTTTGACACATGTTGTTTTTGTTTTTACACGAGGTGTCAAAAATGACACATGTTGTTTCAGGAGGGTTAAATTTAAAAAAAAAAATCAACAGAAAATAGAGAACTTTGGATTCCTGATTTCTCTCAATTCTTAAGTTACCACTAAAGAAAAATCGAACAGAGCTGTTCATGTTACCACGTAAATTACTCAAAATTCAGCTCTCATTACACAAAAACTGATTTTTACCCAAGATTATTATTTTTAATTCAATCTTCAACATGAATATTCAAACGTTGACAAAAAAAAAAGTAAAAATACTTGTATTTACATCAATGTAGAATTATTTCTATTCATTTCGAGATTTTTCGGTTGTTGTCGAATGTTTCCGATCTTGAAATGAAATAATTCCACCAATTCAAGTGGAAAAAATTACCCGCCTTTGTTATTAATTACTTCAACCTGTTTTTTTTCTATAAAGTTAAAACTAATTATTAAAATATTCAAGCACCTTAAGATGAAGCACTACAAAACACATTCATATCAAATCTTCCGCAGCATTCGTAAGTTTTCTCTATACTACAGCAAAACTAAAACTAAGATGATGATGATGCATAACTCCAAGCAGGACTATGAAGTGGTAATCCAAATAAAGCTCGATCAAAACTACAAAAAAAAAAAAAAAAAATAGCTTCAAATCGTAAAGTAAAAAAATTGTTAGAAATTTTAAAACGTACAAATTTCTAAAAAATGTTGCATAAAATTGTGAAAAAAGTTGCTTCAAGAAAGCAAGTCTTTTGCTTTGATTTATTTTCGACGGATCTTTATCAACAAAGAGACCGACATTTTTTTGATCATGGGTTTCTTCATCGAACTGAAACATTTCATACATATATAATTAGAAACACTCATCAAAATTTTTCATCTATTGTTCACGCGTATAAGTAAAAATCAATCTTACGTAGCAAACGTGAATACCCGAAACATTCTCCCAATCGGAACATCCCCAATCGACGACGCTTATAAAGAACAGTTTACAGTCCTCCGAATTGAATTTATTCTTTACGTGAAATTTAACAAAATAAGACTCGAATGTGAAGTTCTCATCTTCCATATCGTGTATATCGAAAACTTCATAGGTGCCCTCGCGCTTCACCTTGTCTTTAATTATAAAATCGCCGAAGTTGTGAGCAAAATGGAAGAAAAAATATTTGAGTGTATCAACCGTGTCGAATCTACGGATAGTTCTGTCATACGTCGCGGCTAGTTTTTCAACTTGATCGACAAATCTATCTAAGCATTCAGTAAATATATAATCAATATTTTGTGTGGTGAAGTGAGATGTGATTATAAAAAATACTAAATCAACTTACTGCAGCCAGTTCCTCTCACTATGATGTCGAAGTAGATGATGTATCCTAAAGATTGTATACAATCCTTGTCCTCTGGCGTCAAACTCACTCTAGAGTCTAGATTCATCAAACGATGAACTCGGATCGTCACTGTACTCCATTTTGTCAATTGATAAATCTTGCAACATTAAATAGTTCTACCTAAAATTGAAAAAATATCGATAGTGTAGAAAATTTTGAATTACTGGTCTTTCATACCATTGAATGATAAAACAATCTAACATATTTTTAGCAATACCGTTATTTGTAGCCTAAGTAATCACATGAACGACTCAAAATACAGCTCTTATCACTTGAAAGCCAACGTTTACCCAAAATGTCAAAAACGATTAAAATGTTCAGTTATTCCTCAACGTTAAAATGTTGACAAAAACACCTGTAAAAATCCTTGTATTTACACATTCAATGTAAAGAAAAACTTCTATTCATTTCAGGATACTCGAGTTGTTGTTGAAAGTTTTTAGTATTGAAATGAAATATTTCAACTTAGGACCATGAAAAAAATGACCTGTCTTTTAATTAATTATTTTAACTTAATTTTCTACTTCGACATCGGACATCAAAACTAAAATAGAAAAATATTCAAGCACCTTACGAAAAAGAACAGCAATTAACATTCATAGATATCAAATTGTTCGCAGCGTTCGGAAGTCTATATCTCAACTGAATCTGATGAATAACTATACTCAGGACTATGAAATGGTAATCCGAATAAAACTCGATTAAAACTGCAATAAAAATTTAAAAAAACATGAATTAGCTTTAGTTCATACAATTAAACTAGGTAGAAATTTCAAAACATACAAATTTCTACAAAATGTTGCATAAAATTGTGAAAAAAGTTTCTTCAAGAAAGGAATTCTTTCGCTTTGATCAATTTTCAGTGGATCTTCAAATATGCAGAGGATGGCAGTTTTTTGGTCCAAGATTTCGTCACCGAGCTAAAACAGTTCATTACGTAAGAATACTTATCAAAGTTTCTCTCATCTGTTGTCTAAACTCGTAGGTAAAAATTAATCTTACGTAGCAAACGTGAACCGCAATTCTCTCCCAACCAAAATCGAAGACGTTTATAAAGAACAGTTTACTGTCTTCCGAATTGAATTTATTCGTTACGCGAAATTTGATAAAAGAAATCTTGAATGTGAAGTTCTCATCTTCAATATCGTTTATATCGAAAACTTCACCGGTGCAGACGTTCTTCTCTCTGTCGATAATCATAAAATCACCAAAGTTGTGAGCAAAATGGAAGAAAAAATACAGGATCGTATCATTCTTGTTAAATCTACTGATGGTCCTGTCATACGTCGCGGCTAGTTTTTCAACCTGCTGTGCAAATTTACCTAAACGCATTCCGTAAATATTAATCAATATTTGTCAAGTGATGTGAGATATGATTTTAAAAAATGCTCCATCAACTAACCACAGCCAGTTCCTCTCCCAACGATATCGAAGTAGATTATGTATCCTAAACATCGTATACAAGCTTCGTCTTCTTGCGTCAAAGTCACTCTGGATTCGACAGAAGAACTGTCGTCGTTCGATTCCATATCCATGTTTATAAATCCTACAACATGCTTTTCTCCTATAAATTCAAAAAACGAAGACCGAAGTAGAAAACTTGAGAGCTCTGGTTTTTCTTACTTCAAGAAGAATTTAACAGGAATTTTCAAAAACGTCGTTGGCTTACAGTATCGTGTATTCGTAATTGTGACTTACTCTGAATTTTCTCAATATTAATCTCGATATTCTTCAGGACACGACTCAAAATTCAATTCAGCCCTTATCACTCAAAAACTGATTCAAAATGATTTTTTCAAAAAAGATAAAAAATTTCGATTTTTTCACATCTCAACGGCAATTCAATCGATGATACAAAATCGTAAAAGTTTCCGTATTTACCAGTATTTACATCCGAACACATAAAAAATTGACATTTTGTTACTTTGTACTGTTGTAAAATTGTCTCTGATCTCAAATTATTTCAACCAATCAGCGTTCGAGTTCACATTTACACACAAGACACGTTGTTGACACGAACACTATCCAAAATCGAAACGTGTTATTGGTTGGCACTTTTTTACCCACTGGTTATCCTTCCGACCCCCTCTAGTAAACTTTCAGCTGCTTCGCCCGTTCGATTATCAAAATCGAAATTTCGACTTTAAAAAAATTACGAACTGCGTAATTAAAAATATTTCAAGGGTTTATTTAAAGTTGTAAGCCGACCGAATTGCTCATTATAAGACGTAATTTAAGCTCTAATTTCGGTTCATTGAAATAATTCCAAGCAAAATTACCAATCGATATTTGTACCTCGCCCGTACGATATTGAATAATTGAATCGAAATCACATCGGTAAATCGCTACGTTTCAGATTTTGTGTTTATCTAGTGTGGATATTTTGTCGGTATATAATCTATCAAGTATTAACCGTTAATTTGGGTTAAATAGAAATTATTCTGTTCGATAAAGTATTTAATAATCGTATTCCAAAGTATTAAAAATGGTTGCTAATTTGAAAGACAGAATAAAAAATGGAGAACTGAACTTGAGCTCGTGCGGACTGAAAGAAATACCATTAAAAGAAATAGTAAGTTACCTAATTTATCGATTATTTCCTTAGATACTCATTTCGCCTAATGGAATTGCTCGTAATATCGTTCATTTATATCTGGACTTTGACGGACACCTTATTCAAACAGAGTCCCAAATCCCATCTGTTTTGCTAACTTTTTCAACTCTCTGGGTGTTCCAATTATTCACTCATCAGTTCACTAAAACACTGTTTTCTTTTCGATTTCAGGCCGGATTGAAACATGTCATTTCGTTAAATCTATCAAATAACAAAATCGCCTCAGTTCCGGTGAGTAATCAGTAAACCACCTCGGACCAACACCCTGAATTACATTGACCAACTTAACGGTATATTTTTCGTGTTTCAGAAAGGACTAGGCACCTTAACACATTTGCAAAGGGTAGATCTAAGTAAAAATCAAATCAAAGGATTACCCGATGGCATTGGTAATTTAACCAATTTAAAGTACCTTAATTTGAGTAAAAATCAATTAGCCACGTTACCGGCTACGTTCGGAAATTTGAGAAGTCTTAAGCATCTAGATGTAAGCAATAACCCATTGGCGCAAAAGTTTTCCGAATTATTAGGCTCGTGTCAAAATGAAAACCAGTGCCAGCAAGCTGCGAAAAATCTCTTGAAAGCGTTCTCTTCGCAGTCGGATAACGACAAAAAGAAGAAACAGAAAGAAGGTGGTAATTTTCTTGAACTTTTAGCATCGTTTCGTTCGGAATTGAGATTAATCGGGTTTGGTTTCTTTTCTCCACAGAGCCAGAATCAAAGAAGAAGAAGAATGACAAAAAAGCCCAAAATGGCGGTATTACCACGCAGACTAAGCAAAAAGATCGTAAACAGAAAAAACCCAGTAAAGGATTCTTTGGAAAACGTTAGTATCTATGTGGAGTTCGACTTGTTTTTAGATTATTTACCATTTTGCATGATTCAAATTACGTTCATTTTCCTTCCCTATCCATCTCATCAAGTCTCTCCAAATATGACCAGAATTTTTTAAACAATTTCTAAATATAATTTTCCTGTATTTTGATTACCTCATTACGAACTGCCCTGCACCTCCCTGACTTTCCACAAACTATCAGTTTTTTAGTTCCAGATCATTTCTTTATCATCTCTCATCATTTATATCAACGTTACCACTTCATCAATATATTTTTTCTCATTACAGTCGTCGATGGAATTTCGTTCCTGTTCAAAGTCAACCTGACCATAATCTTTCTGTCGCTTCTCGGTTTATACATTCTATCCTTCGTGAACGAGCCGTATTACAGATCGCTCAAAGCTCAGGCATCTCCGGTATTCCATACAGCGCTGACTCGAGTCTTCAGCGAAGACACGACAGTCAAAATCGAGGCCGCTTTGAAACAAACCGAGACCACGGTGAACGCGACCGTGATCACCAGCGCCAAATTCGTCTCAACTCAGTCGCAGAGATTCTACACCTACGTAACCACCGACCCGACCATTCAACGTTATATTGCCAGCGCCAAAGCATCGTTTAACGATCTTTATAACAAGATAAAAAGCGCCGGAGGTGGCGAACAGAAATCCTGAGGCTGGATCGAGTCATTGGCTGAGTCGGTTGAACGATGTTGAATGAGGCGATTTCGAATTCGTTTCTAGCCTCTCTATATACTTTTTCGCCTCGTTGAAATTCTCATTCGGTAATTCACTATCCTGATACGTATATTGTCTAATTTTTTGTGATAATGATTGTTATTATGTATGTAGAAAATTTCAATGAGCAGGACGTCGTTTTAGCCCCCCCTCCGTATTTTTAATTTTTTGCCCAAGTTTTAATTCTTCTGTTACGAAGTAAAAAAAAATTATTTTTCACTGTGTTGAAAACTACTACCTATTTTGTTTTTATTTTCGTCTTCTCTTTTTCACGTATCAATCTAAATACAAAAAATACGTTATTCTTAATTTCTCGTTAAGCTTTTTCAATACGCTGTAAGTTTAATTGTAACGCTTAATTTATAATTATTATTAATTTTTAATAAAAAAAAGTAAAGAATTGTATCTAAAATGTGAATTTTGTGATTAATAAAATCATGTTATCTTGTTACGATGTTTTTTTTGCTTCGAAAGTGCATTCCGAAATGTTAAGTTACGAGTTTTTAATTTTAGCTATTAAAAGTTTATTACTCTTCTTTTCCCCAACCGTCTCTATAATTTTGGCCAATTTGTAGTATTTTATACCTATATATTATTTCGTTAGTGTCTAATAATTTATTATTCTATGTGGTAGAATTTTGTATAAAATTACGATCGATTCGTGTACCTAATGTAATGGTTTATTCGATGACGTTTATAATTCGATGTCTTAAATCGTATATATATTCAGTTGAACATTGTAGTTATATTCTTTTTTTTTTTTTTTGTATAATTTAATTATTTTTTTTAATATAACTGTTGCCCAAAATTTTTGTAATTATTTGAAGGGGAGAAAATTTACTAAATATTACGTTTGTGGAAAGTTTCAACGAAATCGAAAGACGTGAAAAATAAAATTAGATAGCTTATTAATGTTGAGAATTGAGAAATTGAAAAAAAAAAGGTCAAAAAAATCTTTGAAATTGTATTGAATTTGAGAGACGAAGCAAAAACTTCATGAATATTATCATTATAAAATTGTATGAAATGGTAGAATACTTCGCATAAAATTCATAAATACGGCGCAGAGTTGGGTAAACATCATTTAAATTTGGAAACTGTATCAAAATGTCATAAAATCATTCCAAAAGTGAACGAATTTGTTAAATTGAGGTAGATGTTGAAATTTTGCAAAAATTTTCCGAGTTTTTAAAAATATTGTTCAAAATTGAAAAAGTAATCGATTTTTTATGAAATCTGTACAACCGAATTTTTTTTGAAAACAATGAAGAAATAGTGACCAAATTGTCATGCAAAAATTCAACCCCCTGAATTTGATAATGATTAATGCAATATATTTTAATCAGTTTATAGGATTAAAATTTACTGCTTTCGATTTTCTATACTATTTCATTTTATTTCACGGAATATCAAAAAATCATGATAGAGCGTTGAAATGGAAAAAAATTCAACCTTTGGGACAAAGAAGGAAGGGGGTACAGGTAAGATTAGGTGGAGAAATTTATAAAATACCTATTCGAAAATTTGAAAATGAGCGTTGCGGTGAGCCCTCTGAAATCGATAAGGATAATGATATTTCACTCCCCTTCCCTATACATCCCTAAATTAAGAAAATATGATAACGATTTTAACTTTTTAAATTCAATTTGATAGAGTTTTCAAATATTGTTGATTATGTACCTATGTGTAGTGTAGAAGTAAAGAAGAATATTTCGAAGAGACCAGTCAGAGGTTACGAGGAGAAGGAAATTAGAAAAATTGAGAAATAAAATAAGTACCTTTTATTAGAAATTTAAAATCAGAACATTGATTTTTGAGAAAAATTTCGATTTCATATTTCATTACTTTTTAAATTTTCTTCTAAATCAAGGAGGAAGGAATGTTCAAAAACACAAAGTTAAAACTTGCTCAAATAATTCAAAATTGAAATTTTTTAGAAAATTTCCAATTGAAAATTTTTTAAGTTGAAAAAATTACAGAAATGAATGTTCAAAATTATTGAATAGAATTTCTGTGTTGATAAAATTTTGAAATTCATCTAAAACTGAGAAAAATTGAAAAATTATGGTAAAATATGAAATTCTACGATTTCTTTCAATTAAATTTTTTTTTCAACTGAACTTGCTTGAAGTTTTTTAAAAAATTTATATCATCTCGTTTTTTTTTTGAATTAAAAAAAATTAATAGTATTTTTTAAAAATTTCTTCTCAACTTTTTTCAACTAGGTAGGTACTAGGTAGGTACCCATATGAATTATTATTTTCAAAATTCCTCTCAACTCGATAAATGAAAGTAATTTTTCAAAATTATAAAACTTTAAAAATCAAAATTGGATGATATTTTGTCATTTTTTCGTAGCATCTCCACCTTCTCCATAAACCACTTTACATTCTCAATTAAAATTTTTAAAAAAATCAAAAATTGCTGTTTTCATTTTGGCACCCTGTTTCATTTCACAGCAAATTTTTAAAAAATTATATGTATCAGGGGTTAAATCCTTAATTCAAAGAAACATTGTGCAAACTGTAGGAACAAGAGGGAGGGGGGAGGAGCAGTATCACTGAATTGACAAAATGAGTAAAAATTTGAAATCAACATGGTAAAAACCCTTGAAAGCGATATGCGTGACCTTTTTTTAAATCAATTTTCCACCCCCTCCCCTACAGAGGAGGTCCTTTCCCCAACTTTGAAAAACAAGTCAATTTTCGATCCTTTTTCATTTCAACTCTTACAATTTGTAAAATAAATTGATTTGTAATTTACACAATGAAATGAAAAAAACTTCAAAATTGAAGACACATCATTGACTTGAGAGGGAAGGTGGGGGTAGCTTTGAAAAATTGATAAAATATCGTCTTGTATGTCGATTTCAGGGTTTTTGGGACCGCTGATTACAACTTCGGGGTTATTTTTTATCTTAGATTCAATTCTCAAGCTGTAGCACCTCGACCATAAAATTCATCAAACAAAAGCATAGGTTTCTGGTGACTTGAAACTCCTCTACCCTTTCATCGAATGCCTTCATCGCCTCATTTAAGCTACACTTGTAAACTTTCAACGCCAAACTTGACACATCTAAATTTACCAACTCACGTTTCGGTCACTAATGAATCAACACCTCCAATGAATTCCTAAAAATACCTCTTCGACGTTTCCATGACCAACCTCGTAACCAAGTGTAACATAAACACCGGCGTTTTCCAAGTTCCTTTTTAAATTCATTATCAATGTTGAGAGGCTCGCCGCTCGTATTCAAAACACCTTGAAACTGACACTTTCACCGTAGATCGTTTACCTTTGAATAACGTTTCCATTTCATTAATTTTCAACTATCTAGACCGGCGATCCCGCAATTCACCACGTATCAAACTTTCAAACCAAGACCGCGAATCGTTCAACCGTCCGAGACCTTGAAACATAATCAAATAAAAATTTGACACAATAATTTGTCCACGAAAACATCACAATTCGGCCATAAAAGCTCTCTTCATTTCAGAATAATTACACATCCAATGATTCCTAAAATTTTTACTCGTCATGCTTACGGAGAATTTCTCAAAATGGTCGAAGAAAAGCACGACGTTTTGATACAGATTTACCACACCTATCTGCTGAGTAATTTGTGTCCATAAAAATGTGTTTATAGTATTTCTACGAAACCTTGCGAGTTTATCATTTGCATTACAAGTAGTCAGTTCTCCTTCATTAGAGATTTAAATGTATATCTACCCGCAGCTCGATAGGTTTCACTCTTTCGTTGGTATCGTTTAAATGGATTTTCTGGATTATCGAGTAAGTAGGTACCTATTTATTTAGTCAATTATTATTATGCCTAAATTTATCACGTAGGTAAGTTAGCAGAACATTCGTAATCGTAGCGAGTCTTTTGCTAATTTTTAGATGCTTTTATAGCGATGCACTGGAAATTCTTTGCCATGAATTTGGAAATTTACTTTGATCGATGGAAAAAGCAAGGGCGAGCCAGGGATCCATTTTGAAAAAAAAAAACTTGGCTCAACCTGTCAATTTCAAGCAATATTTTCGAATTTTTTCAAAAATAAAGTGTAAAATGCAACTTTTTTGCATAAATGAGCCAAATTTTGATTCTCGTTGAATATTAATTTCAAAATATGAAAAAGTACAGAAAAAATGAGATCCTCTGCCACTTTCCTACTCAATCGGCTTCAAATATTTCATCAAAAACAATCAAAATCCCAAACAACTATGGAAATAAATCAAATTTTCAAAACTTTATTTTTCAATCTTCGTTACTTCAAGTTCAAATTTTTTAAATATTTCTTTAGGTAATTCTATTCTTTTTTAAAAAATTGGATACCTACAATTTTAAAAGGTCAAACGGGATGAAACCGATTTGGACAGTTCTTCCCGAAAAGAGTTGCCTATTCTGGCAAATAATTTTGACAACAATTTTAGACCCTCAGCTGCATTTTTTTTGAGGAGGGGGAGGAGGTGAACGAAGAGGGGATAAAATGTGTGTTTTTATTCGCAATTTGTGATCCTGTCGTAAAGAAGGGACCTTGTAAAAAATCTATGTTTCCATTTTCGTGTGTTTAGTCCAGATTTGATGTCGTTTGGATCAAAAACGTGAAAAATGAGACATACATTTTTTTTACACTAGGTCCCTTCTTTACGGCAGGGTCACATTTTCTTATTTTTTACCAAGTGCAGATGAAAATTTTGCGTTTTTTTTTAAAAAAATAGCTTTTAAAGGCTAAGAAAATCCAGACATTTTTCTCAAAATTTTTGAGCAATTTTGTTGACAAACTGCAACGTTTTAAAATTGAAAAAAAAATTGTGGTATACTTATTTTTTATGGATAAAATAAATGGCGCTCCAGGGCACCTCTATGGCCCTTCATTACAAAGGGTGATTCAAAAATTTCAAAAAAGTGTAACTCGGCGAAAAATTGCCCAAAAATTGTTTTAAAAATTTTTAGGGTTCCTCTAACTCTTCAGAAGCGAGGGATTTTAAAAAATATCAAAATTTTCATCTCTATTTGGCAAAAAATGAGAAAATTATGAATAAAATTCCACATTTTGGACCCTTTCCTCTCTCCCCCAAAAAATTCAAGCTAGGGAGCGAAATTGTTATTAAAAAATCTCTTTTCAGAGCCGAATCATCTTAATCAACTAGCTATACCCTTTTTCCAATCGTAAATTTTTTTAAAAAACTTTTTCAAAATTCCAGCTGTGGTTCAAAATTTTTTTATTCACATCACAATTTATGAAGGCTTATTTTTTTCATCAAGTTGAAAAAAATTTTAAAAAACATGTAAAATTGAAATTAAAAAAAATCAAAAGTTCAAAAAAATTTAATTTTCAATAAAAAAATTTAAGGTTAAAAAAAATTGATTTTTAATCAAAGATTTTTAAATTTGAAACAAATCAGACAAAATTAAAATTGAGAAACGTTTTCGAGTGGGGAATTTTTTTTTAAAACATGAAGCTGAAGAATTCGATGACATGAAAATTGGGAAAATTTTAAAATTTTATCTACCTACTAAAATTTCTTTCGTTCTCAAATTTAATTTAACCTTAACAATTTTCAAATTTCAATTTTCTTCAAATTTTTCCAACTTTCATTTTCAATATTTTTTTCAACTTCATATTTTTTAAATTTTCCTTATTCAGAATTTTTTTCAATATTTTAATTAATTTTTTTTCATCTTTGAAGATTTCTTTTTTGAATTCATAACATTCTAGATACGTACATTTTTGTGCAACCACCTCCCCCCGGATCCATTCAAAAAATTTTCTCTGAAAAAATCTCCCCCTTCCATAATTTTTGACCATTCTGTTCCCTTTCAAAAAATTCAACTTAATCTGCCACTGACTGTGATAAAAATTTCGATTCAAAAAAATAAACAGGAAACTTTGTCATGTGGAACCTTGATGGGAAAATATTTGAAAAAAGATAAGGGATGAAGCATCGTTATCACTTCGGTTAGTAATAAAGATAAACCTTATCTAAATAGGTATCTAGCTGCCTACCTACTAAGATTCCCACTGAAATATTATTTTTCACCAATACAATTTTTTCTTTCGTCAAAAACCAATAACAAATTATCGGCAGCATGTTAGAAAAAATAAAAATTAGGTATTTCCTATTTAAAAGTGAAAAAACCGCGACACCCTAAAATCAAATGAATTATTTATGACGATGCGGTGATTCAGAATCGTTTCAAGTCTACAACAATACCATTAAATTGAATAGTTCATTAAATACGGAACGAGTTAAATTTGACAAACGAATAATACGCCATAGGCAGGTATCTATAACCTACATTTCTGCAACAAAATTTAAGTAATATCTCGTAATTCTGCCACACTCGAAATAAATCAAGGAGGGGGAAAAACCAGGAGCCAATTATTGAAATAAATTTTTTATTAGTTTACGAATATTATCAAAATGTATATTTGGTCGATTGATAAAAGTTCCCAACCTCATTATGCCGATAAGTAAAGATGTTTTTAATGTTTATGTATAATTAGAATTGGAACTACACGATGCGAAGCCAAAGCATAGATAATCTTATGATAATAAGGAAGCTTCGGGACAAATTAGTAATTTTTTCCTGTCGCTGTGGAAACATTTACGCGATGCAGCTCGAGCACAGTCGTCGTCTACAGTTCGCGTAATTTTTCCATTTGTCGTGTCTGATTTAGAAATGTTGCTTCGAATTTTCGCGTTGATTTGCCTCATTTCCACCGCATTCGGATTCAGTGATCAGCCCGAACCGTGTACTGAGGAAGACCGGTGCCAGTATCAGCCAACGTGGGATAGTTTGGATTCCAGGCCTTTGCCGGAATGGTACGATCGGGATAAATTTGGGATATTTATTCATTGGGGCGTGTTCTCTGTTCCGGCTCTGGGAGAATGGTTCTGGTTTAATTGGAAAGGTTCGTATTAATAATAGGTAGGTACCTAGATAGAAAAAGAATACGTGTAAATTTGAGTTTACTTGGGCGCAGGGTACAATTCGACCGGAGCTGTGCAATTTATGAAGAATAATTTCAAACCGAACTTCAGCTATCAAGATTTTGGTCGTGATTTTACAGCTGAATGGTTTAATGCTACGGAATGGGCGTTGTTGTTCAAAAAATCTGGCGCCAGGTGAGTCCAAAAATTCGATTTGTGGAAACAGAGTGTTGGTTTTTTGATGACGACGGTCTTTTTGATAGATATGTGGTACTGACGAGTAAACATCACGAAGGATACACGCTATGGCCGTCGAAATATGCATTTAGTTGGAATTCCATGGATGTAGGCCCTCATAGAGATATTATTGGTGAGTATGAACTGAATTCTGGCGACGGATGTCA
Source organism: Pseudococcus jackbeardsleyi (assembly GCA_038380155.1). Classification (NCBI taxonomy): domain Eukaryota; kingdom Metazoa; phylum Arthropoda; class Insecta; order Hemiptera; family Pseudococcidae; genus Pseudococcus; species Pseudococcus jackbeardsleyi. Next base: position 6,853,472 of record CM076240.1, read on the forward strand.
GAGATTTTTCATCTTCAAGGCAGAGCCAGCGAAATACAACAAAAAAAAACCACAGAAATGGGGTGAATTTCACTGGCCATCTCCCTCTCCCCCTTACAATTTTTTTTTAAATTGTCCAAAAATTGGTTTTTGAGTAGAAGTTTTTCCATGATTCTACTTCTTTTGAAAGGTTCAAAATCAATATCAACTCAAAAATTAATTTTTCACCTCCAAGGGTGGTTTCCAGGCTCACATTAAGTGAACATTCTTAAATTTTATTTAGAAATAATTTCAATATTTATCCATCAGTTTTGCAGTATTCACTTTTTATAATTTTATAATGAAAATGCAAAATAGATAGATAATTCAATCGGGAGAAATTTAAAAATTGGAAAAAAATCCATTTCATTTGGAAATTTTTACCCCCCCCCTCTTCCACCCATAAGCTAATTTTGGTTCGTCCCGAAAAGAGTTTTCTTCTGTTTGAATTTTGAAGACATTTTTGAAAATTTGAATAGGTAAGAAATTCAAATGGAACATGCTTGACAATGAAAAATAAAGTTTCTGAATGTGGAGGAGGAGGGGAAACTTTTGGCCTGGTAAAACTCCATTTGTAGCCAAAATAGGAAGTTCAGAATTGAATCCGATTTTTTTTTAGAAATTACAACCTTATTATGGAAAGCTTTCGTTTTAAGTTGAAAAAGTTAGGAAAATCATTTGTATAGGTATTTTTGAATCAAAAAACATCAGAAAAAAATTCAGTCTTGGCGGAAAATTTTGATTTTTCCTCTTTTCCCTCTCGCTAGATTCGGGGTTTCTACACAAATTCAACTATTTTTTTTCTTTTAAAGTTAAAAAAATTGAAGAGCTTATGCGAAATTTTGAATATAAATTTTAATGGTACTAAAAGGATGCCTGAAAAATAGAGTTTTAAAAATTTTACTTTTTAAAATTATTTTTTGGTAATTTGATTGTTTTTGATATGTACAATATTTAGAGCCAGATTGAATGAGAAAAAGGCACAGGAGGTAGCATTACTTCTTATTAATGACAAAATAAAATTTTCAGGCATAAAAATTCAATTTGAATCAAAAATATTGCAAAGTGGGGATTTTTTTTGAAAAATTTTCGTTTCATGTTGCAGAAAAATTGAGAAAAATCGAAGGCAATTTCATTTTGATCGGCGAGAGTTTCATTTTCTCATGGTAAGACAACAAAAGAAAGGTTGAAAATTCAATATAAAATTTTGAAGAAAATTTAATAATGATGAAAAATCAAGTTGATGAAAATTAGGTTCAATAGAGTAGAATGAATCCGCGGAAACGTAAGGGGAGGGGGATCGGATCATTTTAATGATGGCAAATTGCATAAAGGGTCAAAAAATTGAGTTGGAGTTTAAATTTTTTAGAATACAATAATATAAATTTTCATAATGAGCCAAAAAAAATGGGAAAATTTGTGCTTCGGATCGAAAAATTCGATTTTTTGATTCCAGGGAATATTATCCTTGTATTTAAAGGAAGAAGAAGTGTCGAAAAGTGGAGTACGAAACATGAATTTCACCTCCCTTCCATTCCTCCTGCCTCGTTTTGACAAGGTGCAAAATATCATTTGATACTTCCTCCCCAAATCACATCAGATGGAATTTTCAAAGTATTAAAATATAAAATACCTAATGTTTTTTGGGCATAAAAAATTCATTTTTTAAAAAACTTGGCACTTGCGACCCCTCTTAATGATTTTTCTGTTTTTTCAAGTCCCTATTTGCACCCTCCCAAAAGGCAGATTCCAACGCCACTGAGAGGAAGAGAACAAAATTGAATATTGAAAAGGTGTACCTCGTAAAATTGGAAGCCAGCTGACAAATTTATCGTTTCTAAAAAATTAATTTTTGGGTAAACGAAAGACTGAAACTTAAAATTAGATCTCTTAGTCATTCTAAAAGCACCTACATAATAATAAAAATGGAAAAACTATTGGAAATACTTTCGAACTGTCTTTTTTTTTCGCCAGCATCGCTTCTAATCGTCAAATTGGTGACATTTTTGAATTCAGCATACCAAAAAACCTTGAAATCGACATACATGAAGGGTTTTTATCATTTTTTCACCCTGGCCCTTTCTGCCCCCCCGGTCGCTATTTATAATACATATTAACTCAAAAGGGACAAACGAAAATTATACCGAGAACTTTTCCATTGAATCGAATGTCAATTTTACCATAATTCAACTTAAAAATGTGAAATTCTGACATTTTTAAATAGGGAGCTGAAGTTGAAGGAAGAGGGTATGAAGGGGAAATCCCAAAAATATGATAATATATTGACATGTATATCGATTTCATGGTTTTCGGAGGTGCTGATTTCATTTCCAGAGTCCGATTTTGATTTGGACTCAATTATCAACGAAAAATTGAGAGAAAAGGTTTCAAAACAGCAATTTTTTGACATAGGTAAGCCATTTATTCTCGAATATAATGATTTTTCAGGCGAACTAGCCACTGCTGTGAGAAATTACACAGATTTAAAATTCGGTTTATACCACTCCCTCTACGAATGGTTCAATTTATTATACTTGGAAGATAAAAGGAATAATTTTACCACGAATAGATTCGTCGACTTCAAAACAGGACCAGAGTTATACGAATTGGTAAGAACTTATCATTCTATTTCATAACGAAATAAGGATTTTTTTAAATGGAATTGAATTTGAAATAGGTCTACGCTTACAAACCAGAAGTCATCTGGTCAGATGGAGAATGGGAAGCATCGGACGACTATTGGAAAGCCAAAGAGTTCCTCAGCTGGTTATACAACAAGAGCCCAGTCAAAGACACAGTGGTAGTGAATGATAGATGGGGCTCAAATACATTATGCAAACATGGTGGCTTCTTAACTTGCCAAGATCGATATAATCCCGGTTCGAATTAAATACTCAGATAACTCTCTCCTCCAAAATCGAAATTGATCAAGGTAATTTACAAATATTTTCAGAAAAATTACTACAACGTAAATGGGAAAATGCCATGACTATTGATTCCTATTCTTGGGGGTATAGAAAAAATGCCAATATTCAAGATTACAAAACAACGAGAGAGTTAGTCCAGCAATTAGTAATTACAGTGAGCTGCGGCGGTAAGAGAACTAAAACTTTTCCATTTTTTATTTTTTTTTGTAATAATCGAATTTTTATTTGATCAATTTTTTTTTTGAATATTTTAGGAAATCTATTACTCAACGTTGGACCAACGAGCGAAGGAAAAATATTACCTATTTTTCAAGAACGATTAATGCAAATAGGAGAATGGTTGTCCATGAATGGTGAAGCCATCTACGGAACTACACCTTGGGCGACGTGCCAAAATGATACCCTTACTCCAGGTGTATGGTAAGTTCCAAAATAATTTTCCAATAAAGGATATTCAAGGATAGATGATGTCAACTCAGATGATTAATTTTATTGTGTAGGTACACGACAAAAAATTCCACCGAAGGAGGTCAACTTTTATACGCGACGTTCTTCAGATGGCCTGAAAATAATAAAATTGTTTTAAAATGTGCTACGAATTATACCTTCGAAAATGTTTCATTGGTCGATAGTGGAAAAGAATTGCAGGTGAGTCCATCAGAAAATCACAAAGATGTTTCATTGGAAAAAGTCAGTGGTACGATGATTATTTTTTTTTCAGTCAACAAATACAACCGCAGGATTAGAAATTCAGCTTCCAGATAAAGCTGGAGTATCAATGGAATGGGCTTGGAGTATGAAATTGACCAATTCCAAGTACGTATCATCTCACCTGGTAAATTAGCATTAGAGAACTCTCGCATTTGTAATAGTAGAATCTCGTAAGAAATAACTGTGCTTACAATCTGCAACCCAAGATAAAATACGTCAAAAAAATTGACCAAAAAAGGGCCTCTGAAGTAAAAATATTAACTCACAGTCAATAAAAAACCTTTTTTCATGGAAAACATATGACTGCCAGTTAGGACGATATCGCCTTTGGTCACTTGTATCATTAATAATTCGCTCTATTCAAAAAAAAAAAAAGAAAAAAAAAGGCAAAAGTAGAAAATTGAACTTGGACCTTGGTTTTGGTTAATGGTTATTTTTCGGTTATCAGCAAAGCAATCAGAGGTCACTAAACATGAGAAAACAACTTTTATAGGACATTGGTGCCGTAAAAATAAAAGATTATGTGACTTCCCATACATAGGTGAATGCTGATTGCATATTTCAGCCTCATAGGAGTTTTCTGAGGATCTCATAGTGATATTTTTATTTCATAGTTGTACCAATTTAAAAATATTGGCAAAATTTTTTAAATCGAAACTTCATTTGAGCACAAATTTTCAACAATTTAAAAATTTTGCCAATTTTTTTTATTTCTCCAATTAAAGTTCAATACCCAAGTAATTTTATTGAACCATAAATATTTTGGAAACGTTTTCTATTTTTTATTTCTTTTTATAATAATTTGGTATTTTAACCAAAATTTAATAATATTTCACAAATTTTTTCTTTTGCACCAATGATTTTTTAAAAACTTATTCACAGATTGAATATTCCCCCACAGGTGATCAAGGATAACGAGAATCCGAACGAAGACTTGATTAAATATAAATACACCACAGTCTAAAAATAACTGTTTTTTACTTAGTACGAAATTTACGAAAATTTTTTATAAAAATAAATTTATTTATGAAATTTTTTTGTGACTTACTTCCAAACAATACGAAGACGTTGGAGATGAATGAATCACAGTGGAGATGTGTTTACTTTGCTCGTGCACTGAGACAGTAGAATAGCACAGAGCACATGCTCTCAGCATAGAAATTGTAAAAGTGACAATTTTATGGATTTTCTCATTTGTATCTGTGATATACCTGAAAAAAAAAATTCAAACTTAATCTGTCTCTGTACAAAAATTCTCAACTCGAACATACTTACAGCATTCCTTGATTTATTTCCACACAAAGAATGTACAAATGCATCAGAAAAGTCAAACATAACAAATGGCAAAGGCAATCATCAACTTCGTAAACCAATTCACAAAGTTTCATATACTTGTACCTCAATTGTTTCCATTCCTTCAACGTCAAATTCTGTAATAATTTTTCATTTAATGATTAAAATTTTTTTGAAAAATTCCAAGAAAGATACTTACTCGATGCTTGAGAGCAAATACTTGGGCATTGTAGATCTTGAAATAATTACTCAGAGCCAAACTAATCGAGAACACAATTAGATCTCCAAAAGTGTAGATTAGAGTCGAGACTGTATTTATGTAAATTATAGGTAGAGCCTTCCATATTGTGTAACTGACCACTCCGAAAACTTGAGGGAACATGTTGATGCTGTAGCTTTTCAATACTTTGGATGTGTGCTGAGAAGTAGTTGCTAAGTTGACTATTAAATTACTCAGGTATTCCACTGCAAATTATGATCCAAAATTCAAAAATTATAAATTTTGAAAATTTTCAAGTCTTAAAATTTTGAGAGCAGCAGAATTTTTGATTAAAAAATTTACTCAATTTTTGATTGAAAAATTTACTCAATTTTTGATTGAAAAATTTACTCAATTTTTGATTGAAAAATTTACTCAATTTTTGATTGAAAAATTTACTCAATTTTTGATTGAAAAATTTACTCAATTTTTGATTGAAAAATTTACTCAATTTTTGATTGAAAAATTTACTCAATTTTTGATTGAAAAATTTACTCAATTTTTGATTGAAAAATTTACTCAATTTTTGATTGAAAAATTTACTCAATTTTTGATTGAAAAATTTACTCAATTTTTGATTGAAAAATTTACTCAATTTTTGATTGAAAAATTTACTCAATTTTTGATTGAAAAATTTACTCAATTTTTGATTGAAAAATTTACTCAATTTTTGATTGAAAAATTTACTCAATTTTTGATTGAAAAATTTACTCAATTTTCGACCAAAAGATTTACTCAATTTTTAGCTAAAAAATTTACTCAATTTTTAGCTAAAAAATTTACTCAATTTTTAGCTAAAAAATTTACTCAATTTTCGACCAAAAAATTCAAATAAAAAATGATGATGATTTTCGGATTTAGCGCGAAATTTTGACCCATTTTAATGCATCGCAAAGAGCAGGAGTAGGAGGGTGTTTATTTTTACATAGATAGGTACCTATAGAAAAAGACACAATAATGACTGAAATGAAAGCAAACGTATTCTTCAATCCTTTTTGATACCCAAAAATGAATTCAATTTCTCTCCACTTTTTCAAAAGCTTTGGCCACATGTACATTAATCGAATCATCAGTACCATCATGACAGCAGCTCCAAAGAAAAATAATACGTATCCTAAGAAAGAAATAAAATAAATCCATTATCAATTCACTCAAAATTGCAACCTAACATCTTTTTGGGGAGAGGTAGTGTTGCCAAATTCATGAAAATATGATTTTTTTTACAAATTCTTGATTAGGCAAAATCCGTGTTCCATGATGTTAGATCTTTAATCAAAACTTCATCGTATGGAACTAAATATTAGTTTTTAAATACCTATTTCAATTTTTTAAATTTTCGAAATTTTGAAATCTTTTTTTTTCGGAAAGTGTAAAAATCGAAAAATGTCAAAAAAATTTACAATTGCAATATTTTCAAGCCACTCCTTGATTCCATAATCTCACAATTTTGCATCAACTTACCAATTTTATGAATGGCAAATTCTCTATACATCCACACCGCGCTCAACAATGCAATTATCAGCTGCCCTACAATGACAGCAAAATTGGCATAAATTTTATAACTATCCCAGTCGAATTTCTCCATCACAGGGATCAAGCAAATAATCTGTCCCAACAGGAAAAGAAACTTGACTGAATTTTTAAACGAATCTTTGTTATCTGGAAGTTCTCCAGAGAAATTTTTTTCAGCACTAAAATCATCTCCAGCTGGTCTAACTTTGAGAAATTTTGGCACAACTAATTTTCGTTTCACTGGAACAGAAAAATTGGTTAGATTAACGAAAGTTGTAAATTTTTAGAATGAATTTTAGGGCAATAGACAGACCGTACTTACGAATTACTTGGACGTGGTTATGGTTTTTGGCCATTTTCAATAATTCCAATAGCTTGTTCGAAGGTTTACTGAATTTAGGTGCAGGTTTCCATGTTGAAATCAATTGTTAGGTTTAATCTTAATTCGATTCATCAAATGTCCATATTAAATTGGTTTGAAAGTTCGTTTAATGGATTCAAAAGTGCTTTGCTGACCCAGATTATAATCTGACCGGTTTTGAAAATTGAAGGGTGTCATTAAACATGTATTAGTGATGTGTTATCTTATATCTTTTCTTTACTCAATTTTGACCTCGAAATGAATTATTTTTTCCGGATATTTACCATATGTATATTCGTGGCATCTAAAACAGAAAAAAAAATCGCAAAAATGCCACTATCACAGTAACCCCGTTCTTTTAAATTCGTTATTACATACAATGAAAGTATAGGTACCTAGTAGAAAAACCATGTTTCAATAGTGAATTTGGGAGAAAAATGTACGCTGAAAACGATGAAAACATTCTCAGAACGATTTGAGCACGATGTATACCTGAACTTTTTGCCAACCTTCAATTTTCATGAAAAAAGCATGTTCAACTTCAACTGCAATTCTTCATCATAAAACATGAGAAAAAATTCGAAAAACAATACCACATTTCTCAACCCAACACCTGGCTATCGAATGCCGGTGGAATCAGCTCGATTGGTTCACATCTCTGTTACTGGGAGCCCTAAACTCAATCAAAAACGATGTTATCAAAGTAACCCCTTAGGTATTTTTTAATTGCAAAAATTCTTCAAATTCCGAATGTCATTTCTCCAACTGAGGATTTTTTAAATTTTTATAGTTATTTAGGTACCTATAATTCAAGTTCCGCTTCGTTATGATTATTTTTCATAATTATTTTTTAATTTTATTGAGACAGGTGAATTCTTTATGAATAAATAGGTCAGATATTTCTGCAATAAATTTTCAGTTCTTATTAGTATTTTAAATATTTTAAACAAGCCGACTTATTTTTGGCCCGTTCTAGCATGGAATAACCCAGCAGTTTCGAAATCTTCAGAAAATGTTGAGCTCAAAGATGAATTTTGAAAATCTTTGCATTAATCGATCAAATAGATCAGTACTGAAAATCCGCAATTATAGGTGGTGAAGTTCGTATGGACCATTTTTCTGGACTTTTCTTCGAAACTGAAAAATTAGAAAATTTTCTGGTGGCCCCGAAAAGTGTCGAAACCACTTCCAATCGATTTGGCAGGTCCAAAATAGGGTATATACCAAATTTTAGCCGGTTTCATTGATTAGATCAAATTGCAATCAACAAGTAAAGCAATTGGAAATTTAAAAAATTCATCAAAATCGAAAAAAGCATTTCAGCACTTGAAATTTTATACCTATATGGGGTGTTTTTATGGTGTATTTTTATATTTTTTTTTGTTTGGACTCAAAATTTTTGCTCAAGTTGGGATACCTCCCATGGCCCTTGTTTGTACGATTCGGTATTAGCGTTCCTCATAAAAAAAACTGACGCGAAGGAAATGGATGGGGAAAGAGAGGTATGATGATGGGAAATCGTCGCTTAAGATTTTTATCATTCTACTCGTAGTATCATTTCCGGACACATTTTTCCAATTTTTCAAATTAATTTTTCACTGAATATTTGAATAGATAGAAAAAATCACCTTCTTGAAATGACGAAAAATTAGAGTGCAGATGAATATTTGGTCGTAAAAATAAATTGTATTTTTAGAAAAAAATGCATTCATTTTAAAAAAAAAGTTTAATTAAAATGTTTCATCTTAAAATTTGAAAAATAGAGTGCAGATGAATAATTGGTCGTAAAAATAAATTGTATTCTTAGAAAAAAATGCATTCATATTGAAAAAAATTTTAATCAAAATGTTTCATCTTAAAATTTTCTTGAACATAATCAGATTTCTGTCTTGGGGGGAAGAGAATTCTTACCAAAGTCATTCTGCGGCCCAGACACAATTTACGAGCTATCCCCGCAGAAAAATTTGAAAAAAAAAAGTTCGAAACGAATAAATCGATTGCTCCTAACAATTCTACTTTAATTATACTGCCAATATCTACGTACATAGAAACTTCTCGGTACAAAAACGCGATTATGATATTCTTGAGAGTTTACATAGATTTGTATCAATCTGAAAATTTGGATCCAAATGGAACCGGTTCAATTAGATTTTTTTCCCCACAATAGGTAAATTTAAAGACTCGTGTTCTTTCAAGTTACGATGGAAATTGAAAACGCGTTTCATCATCGCAATTCAAGTTTTCTGCCACATTTTTTGAAAATTTTGTAACTCGTAGTCGCCCGAATGTAATAATTTTCAAGGCTGCACACCCCATATCTGTAAATAAATAATTCAAATCCTAATATCTTTGAATCCAAGTATCAAAATGCAAGTTTTTCAAAGTGTAGCAATATGAGCACGATTACAATCCAAAAAAATGACGCAGGTAAAATACGTAGTCGTACTTCACGTTTAGTTACCCACAAGTGAATATTTGTTAAAAATAAACATAAAAAATGGTTTACGTGAGAACATTATACGTACATTAGAAATCGTAAAACATATTCAAGTATCAGGCACCAGCTGCAATATTACAGAAGGTTATTTCATTGCAACTTGATCCCTGATTTTATTTGGCACAATTTTCCCGAAGATACGATTTTCGAAGTTCTTCTAAGAAAGTAAAAAGATGATCAAAATCTCATTTTTGATTTTATGTCTTCAGACAATCAATTCGGCAATTTGCTGGGGTAAATTAAAAATCTCATACAATTTTTTTTTCTACTTTTCATAAAGTAATTTCATTATAAACCATTTTTATTTTCAGACACAAATTCTCCGCTGATTCTGAATTTAAATAAAGATGGAGTTTTTTTCCCTAATTATGTGAATTCGATACAGAATCCCGAAACCAGCTGGCATGAAATCATTTACAAACCCCAAGATGACAAAACCGCAGCAACGTATACATTTTGTCGACAATTTCCCGCACCTATCGAAGGTTTTGTTGGCCAGTTACTGAGTATTGATAAAAATCGCACTTGTCGAATGGAAGTGGATTCATTCAGTCATATGTATATTCGAGAGCAAAAGAAATATTCACCTAAAAAACCAATTCCTTGCCAAGCTGGCGCAAAAGAAAGTGAAGTGACCGGATTTCAATACAAAGTTTATTTCAATGTGAGTAAAATCTAGACTAGCGATGGAAAATTTTCCAGCATCATTTGATTTTCCAATCATCCCTTTCTTTTTTTTTCAACAGGTTCAAATTGAAGGGGTAAGTTGAATATTCAACGTGTTAAAATTTTTCCTCAAATCCATCGTCCTTCGCATTTAAAAAATCAATATTCAAATTTCAGAAAACATACGTTCAAAATTCGTATAATTATTGCTACGATCAGGAAAATTGGAAAACATTGTACGCTTATTATGATCTAGAAAATCCCAGCTTATTAAAGAATGAAATTCTCATCGGCGAGCAATATTACGAATTTAAGTTGAAAAGACCAAACTTAGATGGGCCGGCTGACATAGACATTGTAGAGTATTACGAAAAGGTAGGCACCTAATTGGAAATACTCATCAATTTAAAAACAAAATCTTCTCGATCCAAATTGATTATTTTTCAATTCACAGCAAAAAGATTACGTACCATACGAGGTAGCGATACCAGAATTTATACCATTTGCTCACTGGAAAATCTCATTTCATCAGTGGAATAATTTCGCACCAATGTATACCTTTTTACAAGATTTTTGGGCAACTTCAATCAAGAATATCAGGTCGAAATTAGCTAAAGTAGGCATTCGTTGATTCTATTTCTAAACTAGGGAAAATTTTCAATTTGAATTTTTTCTAATTCATTAAATTTGGCAGAAAACCGAACCTGTCAAAATTATATCTGGAATCCATGGCGTAGCGCGAACACAAGGAGTAACCATGCTTCTATCTAGAGGTAAAATAACAATTCCGATGGTTTGGTGGGTAGTCATACAAAATAAAGATAAAAGCCAAGGTACCGGATTTATTATGCATAATTACACCGCTGAGGGTGGATTTACAAAACCGAAGCTTTGGTGCGAAGAAAGTAAATGCAATGATGCCGGATTGAAAGATATTGTGCCTCAAGACGATGAGTACAAAGAAAACGATGTGATGATGTATTGTTGCTCTGCAGCAGACGTTGCAAAAAAAGTTAGACTTTCCGAAGACGTTATTTCTCCTACCGAAAATTTACTGGTTTTTTAAGAGGAGAATATTTGAAATTTGAAGGCAAATTCCCGGTGTTAGCATATTTTATAAGTTTGTATTGATTAAAAAAATAAGTTTAATTATAACACGCTTTTCATTTAGTATGATAAAATTTTAGAATTAATAAATCTATTTCATAAATCGTTTAGGTATTTAAGTTATTTTTGCAAAATAAATTACGATTATTATGTTCTGATTAGGACCTGGCTTGTGATTTATTTATTGGCACAACAAGACAACTTGAAATGTTGAGATTCATTTTTTCAAGGCTTGAAAGTTTGCATGATTTTCTAAAATGTGGACGTGTAAGAAAAGAGGTCTTTTGGTCATACATGTAAATTTTGAGTTATTGGCATTGTGACCCTGCCGTTAAGAAGGGATCTTGTGTAAAAAAAAATCGATATCTCATTTTTCGCGTTTTTGGTCCAAATGACACCGAATCTGGACCAAACACATAAAAATAAAGACATTTTTTTTTTACACAAGTCGTAATCTGCATAAAATTATACTTCGAATGAGCTATTTCGTGAAAAATTGATAATTTTATGCAGATTTGAAATTAAATGTTGAAAAAAACGTAGTAGGTATTTGAGAAAAACACGTTTAAAGTTTTGAATGAAAATTTTCCAACAAAAAACGTAATTCTGGGTCAAAAATTTGGTTTTATTGGGTAGGAGTTTTCATTTGGAATTCGAAAAATTGGGTTTCGGAGCTTCATCAGGCTTGCCAAAGTTCCAAAAATGGCAACAAAATTCCCCAAAAAAATTCAACAAATTGAAATCTATGATTTTATTTTTAAAAAAAAGGACAGTTCGCCTTATTTCTCAGTATTTAGGTATGCATTAAGTACTTCTATTTGAAACTTCGTTCACGAGGTCAGGATTATCACATTTGGTAGTCGAAGAATTACAGAAGACAAATCCTTGAGCAAAATTGATTTTTTTGACTCGAGTACATTTTTGCGTTATTTCCGAAATCAACTTTAGGAGCAAGTGATCCATTTACTTAAAAACGTCCACAAATATGGATTTATTTTCCAAAATTTGAAACTAGTTTTTCATTTTTTAAAAAAATTTATTTCAATAATTTTGTCGAGAATTAAAGAATTTTTCAATAATTTGAAATGTTATAAAAATGGAACGACCTAAGGTATTACAGACATCGCACTATTTTCCCAAACTTGGGATGATTTTCAAAAATTTGTACAATTTTACAAACGTTGAACAATATTCAAAAACTGGAGATTTGCGTCAAAATTTGAGCCAAATTACACCAATGCAGAAAGACTCACAATTCTGCAAAAAATGCAAACGTATTGCAGAATTCTCGTAGAAAATCTCACAAAAAGTGCAGAAATATTCTTAATTCCTGCAAAACAACTCCTGATTCTGCATTTAAAAAAAAGAAGTTTCGAAGAATTCCTGGAAAAAATTTCAGGATTCTGCAAAAATATAAGAAGTTTACAAAATTCCTGCGGAAAGTCTCCTGATTTTGCACAAAATGAAATAGGAAAATTTTCAGTTTTGATCACACCTCGTCTCTCTGAATCTGATGGACCACCCTTTGGGTCGAAATAACTTTTAAAACGGATTCTACATATTTGTCAAAAATATTATCAAGCAGAGACCACAAATTATCAAAAAATTATTATTAGGTATTATTATTTTATTTTTTTTTACTTTTTACATTTTCGTTTTCCCTCATTTGTTACTGAACTCGGCAATTTGCCAAAATAAATTTCATTTTCAACTTTTTTGTTGTCTTCTATCTTATTCTTAATTTCTGCTTCTTTTCTCTTACTCTTAATACCTACATTAATTCTTTTCAGCCTTTTCTTTCTTCTCTCTTGCCAATCGACTGTAAATTTACTAAATTCTTGTATGTTGTGGGTATAATGATAATAATCCGCGTCTCCCGGTCACGCGCCGTGTATAGGGAAAGGTACGTTAAAAATAGAATTTCATTTCATTTCATTATTATTACCTATTAAGAAAATAGATTTAGACCTTCGAGTGACTGACGAAATTATCTAATAGGTTGAAGTCAGTATAATCAACAATAAATAAATAAATTTCGAATACTCAATAAAATAAAATTAACATTTCTGGTCACAACTCTCCTCCAATGAAAAAGCGATTTTTAAATTTAGAGTTCAAAATAATCGCACAAATTTTGCTTCAGAAAAAAATAAAAATAACTGAGATGATGCTTAATTGCTTATCTATTTAAATTTTTTAAGCTGATGGGAATTACGTATTGTTGAAATATCAGCTGATTAAGTACTTTTTCCAATTTTTAAAATACCTACTGAAAAAAAAGTATTGATGAAATATTAAAAAGTAACAAAAATGTCAAAATCTATTTGAATCTTAGCAATTTTGAACATAAAAAATAGAAAAAAATTGATCATGAGAAATGCAGCGAAAAGTCATTGCAACTAAGTATTCGTTAAATTTTTTCCAACCTTTAAAAGTTCAAAATAATGAACCCATAGGCTTCCAAAATTTTTTACATCATTTTGAAAAAACTGACTTTTTTCTTATGATTTTTTAGGTAATCGGTCTCACTCACCGGAAAGATGGAAAAAATATTTTCACCATCAATACAAAATTCCAAAGAATCGAATGTCGCAAACTTGAAATCTCTGTCCCATTCCAAGTACATTGGCATGACCTCGGCAAGTTCGCCTTTAGTTCGGGTAATACAAAAGCACCAAGTTATAAATTTTTCCATCAAATTTTCACGAATAAATTATTTTCAATTCGAAATTCTTGCAATATGTATCTTGTAAAGTCTGCCGAAAATTATACACTTTAACGAGCAATGTATCGCAGTCGTTGGCTCAATTTGACATGAATCACCAGTCACCACCCCATGTAATACAGGTACCTTATTTACTTTATTTCGAAGTACGTACGAAATTTTTTGTAAAATATCTATAAAAATATTCAATTATTGACATTGATCAACTTATAACGTCAATTCCGACCCAATCCATGCAATAAAAATGAAGTAAAGTTTCCTCTACAAGGAAATTTTGGCTTCTGATATTAAGTCAATTTTTAGTTTCTGATTTTCTGATATTTACCTAGTAAGTTGATTTCGAAAATAAAAAAATTTGTTTTCAAAAGGCAGCTTCTGACTTTCTAATATCAAATTAATTTAAAAAATTTTGAAATGCAAGAGGAAAAAACATATCACATATCCACGTTAATAACATATCGATCTATGACTGTCCGACATTAAGTTAATTTAATTTTTAACGATTTATAACTTATAAGTTTTTGATTTTTGATATTCTTGGAAAAAATCTAACGATTCTACAAAAAATGCAGAAGTTCTGCAGAATTCCTGCAGAAAATCTCAGAATTCAGTAAAAATTTAAGCAGTACCTACTGCAAAATTTCTACAGAGAGTCTCTAAATTCTGCAAAATTTCTGCAGAAAATGTCAGAATTCAGCAAAAAATGTAGAAGCATTGTAAAATTCCTGCAAATTCACCTGATTCTGCAAAAAATTAAGAAGCTTTGCAGAATCCCTGCAGAAAATCTCATTATTCTGCAAAAACTGAAAAAGTATTGCAAAATTCCTGCAGAAAATCACCTGATTCTGCAAAAAATGGAAAAAAGTCCAAGAATTCCTGCAGAAAAACGCCTCATTCTATTAAAAAAAAAAAATGAAGAAGTTTTGAAGAATTCGTACAGAAAATTCTTTGTTGAAAAACGTTGATCCATGATGAAAAACTTTAACCTGAGTTTATGAACGTTGGATTGTGTTGAAAATTTTAAAATCTTAAAAAAATGGTAATTTTTTCTACGCTTTTCGAACGTAATTTTTTGAAAAAAATTACCATGCTTTTTTTGCATGGTACTCTTGCCTTTTTTTTACAAAAATGTCTCAGCCTGTGTTTCGGAAAATTTTTTCGATTTCTTAGCGCAGATTCTAATGATCCTGATTTTTGACAAAATTAAAAATTTAATCACGAAATTTTGATGGTTAATTTCTGAAAAATTTGGAGATTTAAAATATGTATTCAATTTTGTTTCATCTCTCTCCACGCTTCCTTCAATTTTACCTGAATCATTCTCGAAAAAATTATTTTCATTTGAGAGAAATAATGAAATAAAAAATTGGAGGATGATGAGGTTCATTTGAAGCCAATTGTCAGGACGTTTTTTAAAAGAAATACTTTTTTTTCACGTGGGTTCAGCTTACCCTCTCTAGCTCAGGTAAATCATCATCATTTTAAAGAAAACCAATTCCCTAAGTCCATTCCCAAATGAAATGAATTCCTGCTGAATAAAAAATCGATCAGCAAAAAGGAAAATTTTCAGTATAAAATTCTTCAAAACGTAGCAACATACGTAACTTCCATTAACACTACGTCAATTTTATTTATTCAGATATCCACCTTGTAATATGAAGTAAATTCACACCTTCTGTGTTGACATAACGACTCGTCACCTTGAAACCATAAACAATGATTCCTACATCAAGTTGAATGTCGCAGTAGTGATACCCTTGCGATTTACAAATCGAATTTCAAATCGAAAAAATGAAGTTTTGGAGCGTATGTTTAACGGTAATTTTGCATTTGGCTCATTTAGGGTCAGCTTGGGGTAAGATCTGAATAAAATATTAAAATTTTAATCAACCTTGTCAAAAATTAGGCGTAGGTATTTTTTACACATAATTCTGAATTTTCAGATGAGAAGAGCAATGGTCTCGTTTTGAATAAAATTGGAAACGAGTTTTTCTTTCCACATCTTGTCAAACAGACTGAAGACGGCTCGCACGTTATCTTCAAAGATCCTAATGAAACCAGCATCGAGACATACTTATTTTGTAATTCAAAGAAAGAAAATAGCGAAGAATACACCTTAACTGGTGAATTATTATCAGATCAGAATGCAGCCGTGTCACCTCTTTGTCCAGGACAAGAAAAACCCATTCAACCAGTTCAAGAACTAATTAAAGATGATAGTACAGAGATACCATGTGGTACCCAAGAAGAACAGGATAAAGGGAAATATCATCGGGTCTATTATAAAGTTGGTAAAATTGGCTCAATTTGTTTTTTAGTTTCATCAATCGATGAAAATTTGGAAACCTATTAATGGTTTCTCTTTTTTTCACAGCTTTACGAAAGAGGTCAAGAACATCATATGATTCTTTATGAATATTGCTTTGATGATAAGATGAAAGAAATGGTATTCGTGAAGTTTACAATCGACCACCCCCAGTTGTTGCAGAACAAACTCTTGAAAGAGGAGCAAAATCAACAACTTTCATATTTCGCTTTAGAAGATAGCTCGGTAGAGCTGAAATATAAACAGGTATAAACCTTATGGCTTTCAAAAGTGAGAAATTCATATTTTATGAAATAAAATCGAGACTATTTTTACAGAATTCTTATAATTCCGCTCGTATGGTGGGCGTACCAGAATTTATGCCGTTTGCTTTGGCCAGAAAACCATTCCATCTGTATGACAGTTCTGCATCTTTGAATCAAGAATTGTATAAATTCTGGAACGAATTTTTGTTGAACGTAAAGGAAAAAATATCGAAGGTAAGTCATTCAAAAAAATGATTTTTTTCAACACTGTGATCCAAATTTTACAGATTTTTATAAGCTTTCACTATATACCTAAAAATTTTTAATTTTTTCCATACAAAATAATGATCCAATTTTATGGTATTTCTTCTTCAGAAAAATGAACCAATCAGAGTACTTTCTGGAGTTTATGATAGAAAACGAGTCCACGGTGCATCAAAGTACTTGACCAGTGAAACAGCAAAGTACCCTTCACCTTATGCATTTTGGGTATTATTGTACAATTACGAAAACTCTGAAGGTGTCTCCCTTATCATGCATAACCATGCCTTTGATAAGTATGAGCAGAGGCAAAAACAATTATGCGATGACAGTGTTTGTTCTGAAGCTGGTCTTGGTGATATTTTTCCCAACTCTAGAGAATTCCATTATGTTATGGCTTATTGCTGTCGTGCATCTACCATAACAAATTTATACCACGGATTCAACGATCCAGGTAAATTATTGAAGTTCTAGGAAGATTGGTTGTTGTTGAAAACATTCGTTACTGTATAGTAAATAATTGCATCTCAGATCATTAAGTAAATAATTTAATTAAGAGGTTTTTTTTTACATGTTTAAGGCTAAAATTTTCCTATTAGAATTTAAAATATTCATTAGTTTGCATTTGTAAATTGTACATTAATTACGAGAATAAATTTTACCCACCCACAAACATTCGAGTTTTCTAATTCTTGCATTAGACGAACAAAAACTAAAATGACTTCAGAATTGTGAATTTTAGCCATTTTTTTTTTGCATAATTGAACTATTCCACGGATGATCCGAACAAAAGCTATACCTTTTGACATTGATACCGGATTTTTTTGACTTATGACCGTCGAATGGTCGATATTACTCTCATGAGCTATGAACTTGAATTATATAAATCTTCCAAAATGATCTAAAAAGTAAGAGATTAATTTGTCCAAAAAAACTCACTTTTCAAAAAATCTTCAATTTATGTACCTAAAAATCATTTTTACCCGAAAACGACTTTCTCACACGTCCTCGTCTGAAGAGAAAGTGACCTTGATTTCATCTCAAGCATTTCCAAGTTTAATGAAGCAAAATTTGGAAACGAGCATTGAATATGAAAGCCTACAGAATTTTTTTCAGATTTTTTGAACCCAAAAATGACCCTCAAAAAGAACTTGTAAAATTAAAATACTGTTTAAGAATGTAAAAAATTGAAAAAAAAGTCACAAAGTTTAGATTTCTTCTACATCCATCTAAAATTATAATGAAAATTTGGAGCGGTGATTCGAAAACTTCTCAAAACCGGTTCAATATTTCATTTCATCGAGACTAGAAAAAGAAATGACGCAGACAAAATGAAAAAACCATTGTCAGATACATGTTTAGTTGGTCAAATCAGCCTTTTACCCTCCGTCGTAGTGGAAATTATTTTACTCAAAGGTAAGGATTAAGATAATTATCAATTTTATAATCAGTGGCGTCGGAAGCATTTTTTTTGGGTGGGTGCAAAATGAGTATAAAGACTTGGAAAATCAGACAATTTTTTGGGAAGAGGGGCAAAAATGTACCTTTTTTCGCACTTTTGCCTTAAATAGTTTATACAGTTGTGAATTTATTCGTGACCGAGCGAAGCGAGGGCGAAGTTTTGAAAAAATTGGAAATTTAAGGCCCCAAAAAAACTTTTTTCCATTGTTTTAATGCTTCGAAAATTCTTCTCTGGTGTGATTTGGGGGGGGGGGGGGGGGTGCAAACGATAATTTGCACCCCGGTTAGAATTTTGGGGTGGTGCAATGCACCACCTGCACCCCACTTTCCGACGCCACTGTTTATAATTCATTTTTCACAACAGATCTCCTCGATTTTCGAATTATCCTCCGGGGGAAATAATTTTTTAATTTGTTCTTTCAAAGCATGCAAAAAAAAATGATAAAAATTACGAGTTTGTATTGGAATAATTGGATATTAGTTTTCACATGCTGAATACGAATCAGGAATTGATTTTTCTCGCACGATTCAATTCTGAGTCTTCATGGTTTGTACTTTCTTTTACATAAAATCGAAAAAAATCGTTTTTCAAAAAATATTTTTCAATACTGAAAATACTGATATTCCTCCGGCTCCGCCTTTTCCCTCAACTGAATTTTTCTCAACTTTTTTGAAGTTTCCGGATCAATTTTCACTTTTTTTTTAGACCTC
The DNA here is from genome assembly GCA_038380155.1 of Pseudococcus jackbeardsleyi. Taxonomy (NCBI): domain Eukaryota; kingdom Metazoa; phylum Arthropoda; class Insecta; order Hemiptera; family Pseudococcidae; genus Pseudococcus; species Pseudococcus jackbeardsleyi. The sequence goes on from CM076240.1 coordinate 6,872,552, forward strand.
TTTAGAGAAAACACCTTTGCAGACATGATAACGCCATTTTGTTTCAATTTCAAATCGAATTTAGCTCCTGAAATCGGGTTTCTTTCTAAACAATAAATAAATATAAATTCATATGGAGCTCGAGGTAAATGTTTTCGAGTAAAAAAGGGTGTTCCAAAATCGAAATTTTCATCACTTTTTTCAAAATTGTAATCTTCATAAAAAAATGAAAAAAGCTTCAAAAATGTTCAGTACCTAGTTCCGAAATTTTATTCCATAAATACTTTTTCAATTTAAAACTTTTCTGATTTCTTCAATTTTAAATTATTTTGAAATTTTATCAATATTAAAATATTTCCAGAATCCGATTGGGTGTTGGAAAAAATCTTGAAAAGCATGAAATTTAAATTTTCTTTGAAAATTATCTTTAAAAATTTAAAATTTTCATTGAAAATTGAAAATTTAGAAAAAAGAGAAATTCAGAAACAAAATACGTAACTCCTCATTTAATAAAATTCCATGAGTTTGGAGTGAAAATTCCCAAACAAAATATTGTTTACGTAGGTACCTTCGTTGCTAAATTTTTGCAAAAATGTTGAGCTTATTTCTCTGCTGCATGGTAAAATTTTGTGATTTTTTAAAATAATAAAAAGCCAGACGGGTGCTCAACTTTTTCAACTCACATTTTTCAAATTTTAAGTATTTTATGTTGGCCAAAGCATTAACTATTGCTGAATTTGTGTTCTACACTACCTCGAAAACGTAGATTTCAGATTTTTTTGCACTGAAATGATGAAATTTTGATTTTAACTTTTCCAACTCTTGTTCACTGTCTCCTGAACGAAAAATATTACCAAATTTGTGCCCTAAGACCTCAAAAAATTGGAGATTTTTCCACTTCTCACCTCTCACTCCTCTTAGCACAGACGAAAAAATAATCCAACTTCAAATTCGTATTCAGTTCTTCAAAAAACATCCTAAATCATGAAAACGTGAATCTGCGCTCGTCTGGAAACCACCATGTCGCTTAATTTCAATTTTTTTTGCCTCTCATGACTACCCTTACTCCTGAACAATTTTTTTCACCAAATTTGGATTCTAAATGGTTCAAAGAACATATCGAATTGATAGATTTTCACAATCGTTGGTTTTTTGCATTCGGTCGCATTTAAAGAAGTTCGATTTTAGTGCGGCTAATTTAATCACCCTCCCCCCCAGCATAATTTACCGATAATTTCTCCAAAAAAATCTATTCATCATGGCCATTTAGCCATTTTTAAAAATTCACCAGAAATCGAAAGTCAATTCGAGCTCAAAATTTGGTCTTGGGTTTGAGTGACATTTAACCTTCTAATGAGTCAAATTTCAACTCGATCAAATCGAAAAGGTTGTGTTTCCTCAAGATAAGGTAAAATTCAACGGTGTCTGATAAAAAATTTAACTTATCAAATTTATACTTCAACATCTCTTAGCAAAAATGAATACGCTGAATTTCTGCCTAAAAAAATTGAATAGGTAGATTACGAGTACAAGTAGGTATCCACCTTGTGACTCATCCAACCATTATGAATCATTGCATAATTTTTCAATTCTCGTTTGATATTGAAACTTTAAGACTTCACACAGGTTGAAATCTATTTACATAAAACTGTATCATGTTGCCTTGAGAACGCAGCTGTGCCAATAAATATGGATCATATGCTACGAAATTTTCTCAACCAGATGGCTCGATTAACGAATTGTAACGAGACGATTCCCATACAGTTGAAAATCACCACGATATTACATTTTTTCAAAATATTCGTTTCAACTTCGCGATAGGCTCATTTAGAAAAATGAACCCTACAAGGATATTGCTCATAGGGATATTGTATTTGGCCCAATTAATCGTCGCTGATATAATTCTTAATGAAAAAATACTTTCAGATGATAAGAAACCAATTTCTTGCGGTTCAAGATGGAGAAATACCGGAGTGAAGTATAAAATTTATTACCCATCCAAAGAACAAGTAGGCGCTCGATAGCTTGATTCTTTTACACACGTTTTCCCAAGTAAATAGGAAACCAAAATGATTATTTTATTAGGCTGAACGTGAAATGACCGAAGGGCCTGAAGATCCTGAAGAATCTGAAGAATTCGACGAAGATGAAGAAGATGAAGATGACGATAATTCAATAATTTCTTCAATGGAAGGTGATTCTCCAACAAGCAGTATCCTGGGACCACTAAATGATCAAGAAGCCCAAGACGTCTACGAATATTGCAGGGAAGAAAATACCAAAAGGGTCTTTTATACGAAATATAAAATCGAAGATCCAACTAAAATGACACCGGCCTCTCCACAATCGAGAAAACAAGGGCCATACGAAATACAAACGTCAAGTACCAGATCTTCCCTAAATATATCAGAAGTAAAACGTTATTACAAAAATGTAAGGATACGTCCGAAATACACAGATCTGCATATTTTACCTTTTTTTTTTTGGTATCTAAATTACTTTAATTCGTATTTCCCTCAGGTAATCGACTATGATTCGCAATTAGTAGTCGTACCAACTTTTACACCTCGATATGAACTCATGGATGGATTCTACGAATACGATATTTCAGCCCCAATGAATACGGAATTAACAAAATTATGGAAAAAAGTGATAGAGGAGATCAGAGGAAAAATACATAAAGTAATTTTTCATTATTTTGAAACAAAATTTCAATCAAAATTTTAACATTGATATGTTTTTTCTTCTTGGGTGGCGAGGTCATCCCAAAATTTGCGTCACCAAAAGTCAAAAGCTTATAAATTTTTATATTTTCGAAATTAGAAAGTCAGAAGCTGACTTTTGAAAACTAACAAATTTTTATATTTTCAAAATCAACTCATTAATCAGAAAGAAGCTAAAATTCCTCTTAGGTGGGGATTATTCCAAAATTTTTAACACCCTATTTTGGTACACAAAATTTTGCGTGACCAAAAATAAAACATAAATTTTCATATTTTTGAAATTAACTTAATGTCAAAAAGTCATCCAAAAGTCAAAAACTTATAAATTTTTATACTTCCGAAATTAACTTAATGTCTATATCAAAAAGTCAGAAACTGAAAATTGCCTTAATATTAGGAAGTCAGAATAAAAGGAAAATTTTTAAATTATTTTAAAAACTTTTTATATTTTTTTGAAATTGACTGGATATTAGAAGTTAAGATGAGAGGAAAAAACATATCCACGTTTTCGACATTTTTTCATTTTGATATTCATTCATTTTTTCTTCCAGATCAAGGAACCTATTTACGTATATTCTGGAACTTACGATACCTATCGTCTCCACGGAGTGCCGAATTATATAAATATACCCAAAGCCAAGTTGCCAGCACCATTTGCCTGGTGGATTATGCTGTATAATCAAGATGAAACCAAAGGTATCTCTGTAATAATGCAAAATTACGCCTTCAGCCACGGAGAGGAAAAAAAATTACTATGTGAGGAAAGCATTTGCTCCAAAGTTGGTTTAAAAGTACCCGATTACAGCTATGCTCAAATTTACTGTTGTCCTGCTAATACCATACTTGAGGAGTATGAATTTACTGAAAATGAGATCAAAGAGCAGTTTGATTTTCATTAGTAGTGAGTGGAGAATTTGTATTTTGCGGATTTTTTAAAATAAATATTTCATTTGAGCTGATAAGTTGGTGATGTAAAAATATTTTTAATGATTTTATGAAAATTTTGGGTTCATGTAAATTTGGATTAAAAATCGAATAGGTTGACAGCTACTAGCTTGATACCCCTTATTAGATATGTAATATAAAATAAGCAGAATAAAAACTTTATTAAACGAATCATGTCTTAAATTTCTGTAAATTATCAATTTTTCATTCATTGTGATATTTTGCGAATTGTTTTTAAAAAAATGCAACATCTGGGAAGCGATCGTAAATTTTTTCAACTCCAATTATTCGAGAGTCAATTCATGAATTGCAAAACTGGAAAGCAGAAATTCTTTTGAAATTGCCAAATCTAGAAATTAATCTCCCCGGCCCCGCCCCTCCCCTCAGCCACGCCATTTTACCAAATTCAGGTCCAAGTTGAAATTCAAATTTTGCAAACTCAAAAAATATACAAACGATGATACATGTTAATTAAGAATTGAAATTTTAGTCCAAATTTGAGGTGTGAAATATTGAAAGGGTCGAATCGAGAAATTGCATGAGCATTCAGATTCAGCATCTTCAAAATAATAATCGCCCACATTGTCGTTTATTTTGTTGAAATTTTTAGCTCCCTCTCGATCAGAGAACTTGTCTTGAGGGAAGATCTTAGTATGTTTTTTTTACCAATTGCAAGAAGTTTTTAAACCAACAGTAGAAAGTTGGAAGAAAAATGCTCAAATTAAAAAAACCATAATCAAACAATCATTCCAATAAGAATAAGGAATTACCTTTCGGATAATAAGGGGTGAAATTTTCAGAATCTCTCAAGATTCCAAAAATATTCTTGATGGAGAAAAAATCCAATTATTTGAATTGGTGGTAATTGTTGTGATACGTTGTTGATTTGGCACCAGAGCGGCTTTTGGACTCTGGCTCCCGTAGGATGGTTTGAGGGGGAGTGAGGTGAGGGCCTCAAACTGTCCAAACCCAACTCAATTGAACTACCAATCCATATACCAACGCGTGCGATTCTTCGAACGAATAAATTCGCGGAGAAATAAAACTCAACGTAGATATTCGAATATTTATTGTACTTGATGCAGGAATGCACAAGTACGAAAATATACGCGGAAGAATACAATACACAGTTGCGCCAGTATGAGATGTAACTAGCCGCGAACGTCTAGCTACGATGGTGTATAAAAATATACTCAGTGCGCGACTGAGGAATACATCGCGACGTAACCGCGAACCGAGATGCGCGGTCACGTAATTATCGATAAGGGAAGGGATGAATAGCAGCTTAGGTAGGTAAGAAACCCGATAACGGGCTTCTACCTATACGCGAACGCTCTGCGTTGCGTCAAGGCCAGACGGTGCACAACCAAACTTGCCACTGATGGTAGCTTCCATCAGTGGAACAAAGCAACTTGCGATAACGAGGCAGAAAATAACTTGCCTACTCGCGGTTTAACGTACGCGAGTAGACAAAGGCAGGCAAAGCTTCTGCCAGATAAATTACGTAATAAATACGTTAGCCTCGTTGCTTGTTGAAATAGGTACCTGTTCACGTCGATTCGTGAACAGATAACGCTATTTCAACTCGCGAAGTGGTAATATTTGGTGCAATTTAGGTAGGAATAATCCTTACCACTTCATTGCCCCGCCGAGTAGTCGTGAAAATGAGAGTACTCGGGAAACTCAAGCGAAGGAAGGATTACCTATCTAAATTAGCCTTGTCAATTTCCTAATAGGTAAGCTGCCACCCATCCCTGCCCCTCCCGATGTACATGAATTTTTATGACCCGAAATATTAATAGAATAAGTACATCAAAAATTTATGCAAAGACAGAAAAGAAAACTATTGCAATTTTATACCTATTCGAATATCTGAACATTTAGAATATTTTTTATAAAAATTTAAATTCTAAACACAGAATTCACAAACATTTCAGGCGACCAAACTCATTACATCGAAGGATAAGACAGAGATGTGATTAAAATTAACAACAACAAAAATGTTTTGTATATTTGAAAAATAAATAACAAAATAAACATAAACGGAATTTACGTTAATATCACAGATGTTACTTAAATGTACAGCTCTACTTCCTAACTGTACTTACTAAAAAGGCTCAGTTATCGGAATGGTTTGTCTGGATTGTACTTCAGTTGGTTTTCCGTAATAGTACTCCAGCTAAAGCACTCTCCCACCACCATTCCGACTACTGGATATCCTAGTACATGGACGAATGACTATATTGAGTTCCATGTACTAGGTCCCTAACCTATCTATAGAAAGTATCCTGTTTTGAAAATTGATAGCTTGGCTAAATCAAACATGGGAATTTTCATTAACAAAGATATCAACTTCAGCATTTTGTCTAGGGACCGCGTCAGGGTAAAACACCTAAACAAAACGCCCACAAGTTACTTCTATAGATCCCTATGTGCTTGGTCTTTTTGCGAACGAATTCGACTGACCAAAACGAGGGTACTAACTATTGCAAAAAAAATGAAAAAACAGCCAGAAAAATAAAATTTCGAAATACAAAAATGCCTGTAAAAAATTTTGAAATAGACCTTTTAGAATTTTCTAATTTCAAAATAAAAACCATACAATCTCTGTATGATTCGATCGCCTAGCTTAAAACTAAACGAGCAATGACAACCTGATAGACAGGTAATCGAAAAACAGACACGAAACAAAATTTTAAAACAATAAAAATGACAAGTTTAAAACGTCATTTCTAACTGACTGAAATATTAAAAAAAACGAAAATAAAATTTTGAAAATAGACAAAATTTTATATGCCCATTTTTTTTTTCTGTGGCATTAAACCAACAACTATAAATAAACTAAAAATTTTGGCCTAAAAGAAACTTAAATTACAAAACGTTCGGCTTTTTCCAGCATTTCGGCATTTTCTTGAATAAAAAATAAAAAAATTTACAAAGTAAAAAAAACGAAAAATAACGTCATGACGTCACCGCAGTTCAGCCACTCCGTACCTAACCGATTTTAACGTCGCAACTTCGACAACATTTTTCCTGGTTTTATCACCGAACGTTGGCCAAAATAAACAGACGCTAAAAAAAACTTAGAATTTAATAATTTTTTTTGGTGCGATTAAATCGCTTTTGATTTTTTATTTAACGTCGTTAAAGTTTTATTTACAGAAAATTTTCAGTACCGGGACCACCTATGACATTCCTAGTATGGTTCCGGTACGTGAAAATCCCAGACGTCGACACCTGCAGTGAAACGAAGACCATCGGCAAGTAAAAGATTACCGCCGGAAAAATTTCATCGGCCATGGCCGGACGTGCATACGACTACAAAACAATGTAAGTACAGTATAAATTACACGGATTACATGATGGTACGCCGACGACGAACTTTAAAGATGATTTTTCGACGACCATATTAACGTTTCTGTTGGTGTTTCGACGCTGGTTACGTATCCATCGGAACTCGACGACAACGGTATCAAACCAGGAACTGTATATCGAACGAGTACATCAGTAAATACATAAAATAAAGTATGGATACGTATAATTAGTTAGGGAAACTCAAAAGCTGAATGTGAAAAGTTGACCGAACGGCAAATACAAAGTTTCGGTTACTTTTTCATTCTTTTTCCTGCTAACTCTTTACAGCTTACAAGTTTTCGGTGGAATCATTTACCATGGCCGAAAATTGCAGTGTAGAATCTAAGAAACGAATGTGACGGTGCTAAAATCGAGATAAGTGTCGAAATCAGTGTAAATATAAGAAGTGTTATTTTTAAGTCGAATCAACGAACTTCACTTCTGCCTGAACTAGTGTTATTTTATAAGACGATGCTATCAAAGAGCTGAAAAGTGTAATTTTAAGTCTAGTCCAGGTTATCATCAACGATTTTGAATCTGGAATAATTTACCATGCGACTCAAATCGAAGTGATTTTCATCTTTTCGTCGGTTCTATTCACGGTATTGGAATAATTTGCCATAAGTACCGGAATTTATTTTTTATTCAGTGACTGCTAGAAATGGCGAAACCTATTTTGACTGCTATCAATGAGCTGAATATAATTTTAAGTACTTGACGCCTACAATTTTGACTCGATGTGGAATAATTTACCATAAACATCGAGTTTTGATTTTGCAGTATGAATTTATTTGAACCCTTTTATGACGAATCGAAAGATGAATTTTGTACATATGTTAAGTTTTGAATACCAACGTTACGATGACCGGAATGTAACGAAGTCGAATTCTAGCCTATTTTATTTTTTACTACCCTATTTCCACTACCTATTTTCTAATACACGTGTGTGTTTTTTCTGCTTTCGAGTTTCTAGATTAAGAATAAACGTAAGCATAATCGAGATAGATTATTGTGTGCGGTGCGGTTATTTACGATATTTGAACTAAGTTACCTTCGATACGACGATGGATACGCCGAATACGACAACGACGACAACTTATAAATAAAACACAAGTACAAATGGACAACGAAGATGGAACATATTTACACAAACGGCGAGTTTCTTTGGTTTTCGAGCAGCAGCGGATTTTCTACGAGTTTCGAATGTATTTACGACGACGAACGATAGCTTTCCAGATTTTGGAGCGCTGCAAAATTCTACAAGTTACGTATTTTTTAACTTGTTTAAAATCTAACTTGATTTTTTACCTATTCTGCACTAGCTCTCGGTAGCGTATCGTCAGAATCAAAATCATCCACATCGATGGGTTCAGCTAGACCCCTGTTTTGATTCGTTTGACGGCGGCGACGATTCGAAGTTTGCGGCATCCTACCCATCTCCGCCAATTGGTTTCTGAACAAGTTAACGACCGTCGGAATTGTGGATGGGTGGATGATCGATTTTGACGTATGATCTGAGATCCTGATTTCCCGAATTGTCTTCTCGCGCAGCCTTTTTACCTTTTTCGACTTTGATACGATCTCCGCCGACAGCGAAACCAGCCTCACCTGACAGAGTAGTTTTTTAATATTTAACTCTGCCAGATGGAAACGTTCTGAATCTGGCATGTTTATTGCCTCCGTGGCTTCCACGAATCTGAACGGCGTCGTTGTCTCCAGCATCATCGGGCTACGGCAGAGAGGGCAGTCATCGCCATGATCTGCCCACCGCATCAGGCATTCAGCGTGGAAAGTGTGGTAACAAGGGCCGGGCATGGACCGACCCTCGTTGACACCACTTTCCGGCGCCACTGCCATGTTCTGTGTACAGATCGGGCAAATGACCGCCTCCCTGTACCCTCTTCACCGCTTTATTTCTTCGCCATCTCTTAGCGTGAGTAGTGTTTCGCTGTTTTCAGACCGCTGGACCGGGTTTGGCGACGTCGATTGGCTCTCTAGCCAGGCGTACCGATTCGGAAGGCTGCCTGACTTAGACATCTATATTTATATTCAGGTTTCGGATCTCTTCTTCGAATCGTCTCCTTAATTCTGACCTCGAATTTGCGACGTCGAACGTCGAAGTTCTCGTATTGCTTCCTAAAATAAACCTCCATTAATATGGTATCGATCTCGAAACGTTTATTTTATGGCTAAAGCAACCTCTACTGCGGTTATGATTCCTAGTCGACCTTTGACGCTCAGGTGTATCTGGACGACTTTGAAATTGTATCCTGGCGTCGACAATGGATCTGTGGTATTTGTAAAGATCTCTAGCAAATACCACAGCGACCGCCAAAATGCAAAGAAGCGTTAATTTCACCGAGAAGACTGTGATTAGTGCCAAAAGAAGCTCAAATTTTGAGATAGGTAGCACCGCGTTCCAGTATGGATCCATCTATCCAACACGTGTCAATTTTTTATCTTATTTTAAGTCGAATTCTATAAATTAAACTTAAAATTATCGTAATTCTAATTCATGTTGTTTACTTACAGGTAAAACAAACGAAAAAATTTCGAAAAATCGAAATTTAAAACCGCAGAAAAAAAACGAACATACAATCGCAGAAATCAGCTGGCACCTCAAAGAGTCGTACGCAGCCCCGCACACAATAATTCGAAGAACATTACTCAACCAGGAACAAAAAAGAACAGAGCTTATGAATTTTCGCTGGTCGAACCTAGGCCCCATTGCCGTAGGTATTCTCGATTTTTAGGTAGGGATATTTTCGTAAAATGACGTAATTATAGGCAGGGTAGTCAGGCAGGGAATCCTAGTGAGCGAGTCAACGAATAGGAATGCGCGAGCATCCCTACTCTACAGTGTGGCGCCAGCGAAACCGGTTTCGCGGTGCACCACTTAACCTAGGTATTACTTTTCCCCTTTCTTCGCTCTCATAAGTTGGTACCCGAGTACCAGCTTATGACCAAACGAAAGCCTGTTCAGTACAATGTAATTTACGTTGTACTGTTTTTTCTTGTTACCTTTACCGGCAACCTTCTTTGTTCTCTTCGCGCGTGATTTATTGTAGGCTTCGGCTTCATCGATTAACCTATCTAAAGTTTCTTTGTCGAAATTGGCGCGAAGTAATTTTTCAAGATCTGCCTTCTCGTCGTTTCTAATATATTTTTTCCTGTACGTTTTCGCGTGATCGTTGAAAGCTTTCAGCATTTCACCGGTTTCACTTTGCATAACTTCTGACTCGGATTCGACACCAGAATCGTTGCCAGTTTTAACCTTATTAGGTAATTTTTTATTACGTACGGACTTGATGAATTTATCGACGGGTGGCTTCTCGAGTTTTAAAATTGGTCTAAATTCCCTATCAGAGTCTTTTTTCCAAATTTTAACCTCGTTCATATCATTTAACTCATTCAAAATTTCTAATTCATCTTCAGAACTCGAAATTTCTTTTAAATTTTCCCTCTTTCTCGCTCTCAAATTTCTCTTTGAATTTTTCGAATCTAGATTTTCTAAATCTTTACCGAATTGCGAGTCAATTTTTAATTTTTGAATTGCCTTTGGAATTTTTGGCTGGGAAAATTCTAAATTTTCGCTATCTGACGCATCTTCGATGGTCACGGCGCAAAAATCTGAAGGGTCAATATCATTGATTTCAGCATCGGAATTTTCGATACCAGAATCGATGACATCGTATACAGGTACCATTTTGCCGTTTTTAATCGCAATTTTACCTTTGGTAGGTAATTTACGACCTTTAATTTTTTCAGTAGAGATGATTTGATGATTTTTCGGCTCAGGATTTACCTCTGTATTTTTTACTTGATTATTTCCATTCGACTTTGTAATTTCTAGGTTTTCGGTCGGCTTAGAATTTTCCAAATTCTGCCCCTGTACACTAGATTCAAAAATTTGTGAAAGTTCAGGATTTTCAGTCAAATCCTGCCCCAGTTCACTCGTCGAAGAAATATTCTCAAGTTCGTAATCGAAATTTTCATCGATCATATCCATAACATCGTCGCTTACGTTGAAAATATCATCTTTGGCTTTTTCCCCTTCTTCTATCGTGGCTGCTGTAGCTTTTGGAACTTTTCTCTCGTTCACTCTCAAAAAATCATTGATACGTTGATGGAGGGTGCGTTTATCGATCAACGATTTGCATCTCACCTCCTCTTCGATTTCTTTGAGTTGCTCAGCCGATAGGAATAAAATTATCTGCCTTACGTTTACTACCTTGTCATCGGTTATGCCTGCATAATCTTTGACGAGGTAGCAATTGGCTTTATGTTCTTTTACGACGATGTACGGTCCGTAGCGTTTTTCAAGTAATTTCTGTGAAATTAACCTGTCGCTATTTGCTAATCTATGAGCAGAAATTAACACGAGATCACCTTCTTTGTAAGAAATTGTGTCTCCGTGTAATTTATTGAAATTTTGCTCTTCAAATATACGTAGCTGTTTTCTCTTTTCACGAATGAAATGTTCCATCGCTTGTTGGTCAGACATTTCATCGATTTTTAATACTGCAGTTTCGTATGTGTATACGGCCTGCCTAGCTAATTGATCGGCAAGAATATTCATGTATTCGTATCTACGAGCAAATACATGTCGAATTTCACATCGATCGAATTCTCTACGTAATTTTAAAATTTCTTGAAAAATTTCCTTGTGATGTACCTCTTTCTTGGCGTAATTTTTCCAATTTCTAGCTTTCCACCTGATCGCACCTTCGTTTACAGCATAAACGGTATATTTAGAATCAGTCAAAATTTTAATTTTCTTGATTCCTTTCGCGATACCAAATTCAAGAGCTTTTTTCACTGCAATAATTTCAGCTAAATTATTCGTGTTTTTATATTTTTCGTGTGTTATTTTTTCAGAAACGTTGAATTTTGAACCCGGACCGAAACAGATACCTATCCCCGCCACAGCTTCGTCTTTACCGTTCTGAGCACACGCGCCGTCAACTACTACTCTCAAATATCCATCTTCATCAAAAATACACTCACTCTGATCGAATTTCATCGACATCGCTTCTTTCGAAGTGACCGAAGGAAGTAGATTTTTCTCTAAAACTTCTCTCAATCTTTTCAGTTCGTACTTAAAATTTCTTTTATTCCTTTTCACAGGTAAATCGACCGTTAGAGATTCTTCAATACCCCAACAATCGTTCGGACAAATTCCTAGTACGTTCGGTTGATCGTTTAGCTGTCTCTCTATTTCGGAAACGTATTCGCACCAACCTTCGTGAGTATATGATCGATCTGGATATTCAGTATTTATTCTAGAACGTAATTTTGCCCCTAGTTCTCTAAACACTCGCTCAATCGAATTTCCCTGGGGTGAAAAAGGACTAGAATAAATCATTTTTATATCATCGTATGATTTAATAAACTCTTTCCATACCTTTGACGTAAATTGACGACCATTATCGCTCATGATTTTCTTAGGTGTAACGCCATAACTTTTTAGAATTTCCAAAAATGTTTTCATCTCGTCTACGATTGTTTCAGCTTCGATGTTATCGGTTGGGAAGAACCAGACCTTACCTGTGAAGACATCTTTACAAGCAAATAGGTACCTAGTTTCCCCTTTTATACCCGCGATCGGACCACAAATATCAACCAAAATTAAATCACCTTTGTGATAAGATTCTACTTGTGCGTACCTGAATCGTTTTTTAGGACCGTAACATTTGTTGATTTTACAAACGATGCACATGTTTGTATTCATTTTAATAAATTTCAATGCGTTCGGATGGAAGTATAACTGTCTGAAAATCAGCTCAAGTTTATTTCCACCGACGTGACCGTACAAATCATGCAAATAGTATACTACGTCATGAAATAATTTTTCAGGCAGAACAGGAACTTTCGTGCCATCAAAATATTTACGCCATAGCAACTTTTCACCGTTTTCACGAGTTATTTCGTATTTTTTAGATACTCGATACCTCGTAGCTTTTTGTCTATCCGTCAAAAATTCACCTAACGGTTCTAAATCATCGAAAATTTTATCGCAGAGCGGATCTGATTTTTGCCATTTTGGTAATTCATCTAAAAGTTCAACGAGATTTTCCCTGAAATTTTGAATTTTGTTTAGTTCGATAGGTTCTAAACCTGTACTGTTTATACCTTCACCTAACTTTATATTGAAACTGTTCACTGTTAAACCTGGCTCTTGACTTTGTTTCAGCCTTTTCAGTTCAGTGATCGTGCATTTAATATCGTAGACGAGATCAAAACTGTTCATACGAGTAATCCAATGACCAGCTTTTCGATGGGTTTGAGCTAACTCTTCGTATTTGGGAAGTAGCGATTTCAGATCAGATCTAACGTGTACAATGCGTCCATGTAACCACATTTCTAATCGTTTAAGACAATACGTAATCGCGAGCATGTCTTTGTCTGTACAAGTGTACCGTTTTTGATAATCTTGTAACGTTTTGTCGACGTACATGACAATGCGATTTTCGCCATCGATTTTTTGATACAAAACACCTGAAATTGAATTTTCGAGACATTCTGTATGTAAGTGAAAATCTACGTTGTCGATAGGCGTACAGAGTGAAAAATCTCTGCAGTATTCGTCTTTTAATCGTTCGAAAGCTTTACTTTGTTCTTCCCCCCACTCGAAAGGTACATTTTTGCACGTTAGTTTCATTAATGGAGCTATAATTTCATTATATTCAGGAATAAATCTTCGATATAAATTGGTCAAACCAACTAAAGCTTGTATTTCTACAACTTTGGTTAATTTGAAATTGCCATTTTTCGAATGTTTTCTTTCGAATTCAAGGAATTTTTCGATCTTTTTGCTCTGTTTACCAATCTTTCCTGTTGAAAGTTGGTAACCCAGATGTTTAGTCGACGTTTTGAACAAATCTGTTTTTTCTGCGTTTAATTTTAGACCGTAATTTCGTACTGCATCTAGAACTTCAATAATATCTAAAACGTGTTCTTTGAATCCCTTATTCCTAACTAAAACATCGTCTACGTACGCAGTGATCGATTTTTTGTCAGGTATTACGCGATTAATCATTTTTATGAATTCGGCTGAAGAAATTTTCAAACCGTAGGGAAGTCTTTCGAATTGATACACTTGACCCTCGATTACGAATCCACAAAATTTTTTTGAATATTCATCAAGTGGTAATTGCCAAAATCCACTGACGAAATCAAAACTCGAAAAGAATTCAGCGTCGCCGTTAGCAGTGATAATTCTGTCTAACGTTGCTGATTCATTGTAATTATTCGCTAATTTTGGATTCAAATGTGTAGGATTTAGACATGGACGTAGAGTACCGTTAGCCTTAATCCTAATCACTGTATTGTTTATATATTTCGTGTCTGACGGTGTTATGACGCCATCACGTAACATATTTTTTAATTCATGTTTTATCGCAGGTAACAGTTTGTTGGATGGACGATAGTTGTAACCACGCCATTCCTGTTCGTCGGACATATCGAAGTGTATTGGAGGACCAGTGTAGCAACCTGGCGATTTCGAAAATACGTCAGAATACTCACTCAGTAACTTGTAAGCCCAATCCTTACATTTCTCGCTAATTTTACCTTTAGCTACGTACTCTTTAAGTCCTTCAAACAACTTCTTAAGATATATTTCGCTCGATCTATCGGGCTCGGGTATATCTCCCTCTCTATCACCTTTAGCATGAGTGTACTTTCTCATTCTATTGGGAATTTCGTTACCGTACCTACCACTCGGTTTGACGGTATTCATCTTGAGTTTTCCTTCGTACTCCTCCTCAGACATGTACTTCAGGATCTCTTTCTCACTCTCACGCTTCGGTTTACAGTAGGCATAACCCTTCCTAATTTTAGGTTCGATACCTAGTTCAAACATCGAAGTCCTACCCATTATAAATACTTGATTGCACTCTGGAATCAAGTAGAATGGTAGCGTGAGCTCATATTTACCGAAATTCATCGTAACTCTAAGCAATGCATGCATAGTTTCGACTACTTGTTTATCGGCTAGCTCAATTTCGATTTTACGATCTAAATGTAAAAATTTACATTTTTCAGGGTGTTCGAGGAATAATTTACGCGCAGTTTCATATGCCATGACGTTCGGTTCAGCACCAGTATCGAGTTGAGTAGGATAAACTACACCATTAATGGTCGTCGGCACAACACAAGTAACGCCCGGTAGACGATCAATTCTGCACACGTCATCTGCCGCGACCGTGGGCGGTGGACCCTTTTGGGGCCCCATGCATAGCACAGATTGAGCGTCGGTTGAGTTTACCTGCGTCGGCTTCGGTAAAGTAGGTACCCTATCTTCCCCATACAAAATACTTTCTACACGTTCGCCTACATTTTCAACCGGTTGTAAAATATTTGATCCCTGCTTTCGCTTCTCCTGGAGGTCATTTCGAATGAATTCAGGAATAACTGAATCATCGATTAATTTGCTCTCTATAAGTGTTTCACACTTTTTAACGATACCTACCACTGTTCCGTCATCGTTCCTGATTTCATCAGTCGACTCGGTTGTGGTTTTAGTGGTCAGCATTCCAGATTCAACTGTTTGCTGCCTTAGCGATTTATTTACCACCGGTCCGTCATCGATTCCGTTTTCTACGGTCGACTCGGTTGGGGTATTAACCACCGGTCCGTCATTGATCTGTACAGTCGACTCGGTTGGGGTATTAACCACCGGTCCGTCATCGATCTGTTTTACAGTCAACTCGGTTGGGGTTTTATTGATCAACAAATCAGCCCGAGCTGTTTGTTGTCGTAGAGATTTAATCGCTAATAGGTAATCGTTTAGAGCGTATTTTGTTTCTTGGTAGGTAGCTTGGGTAGGGAAGTACCTACCAAAGTACCTATCATAGAAAAATTTCCTCCTATTTACTCTAATCGTATAATCACGATTGAGTTTATATCTCAGATTTCCTGATTTCGGTGATATTTCTGTTTCAGCAAATACCATCGAGGGATCAAGACAGATGTGAACATTGCCTAGCTTTTCTAGCTTATAGAACATTTTTCGGAACTGCCAAGCACGATTCAACGTGACATGGTCATGTCCGTTCTTGGCCGGAGTGATCGTTGGATATACCAAAACGATTTCCTTGGCACCTTTGGCTTTCAACATCTGGATAATCTGCTTCATTTTGGAGAAGACGAAATCATTAGATACGTAATTATCGTTTAGTTCCCTTTTTCCCATACAAAGTAATACTTTGTCTCTTTTTAATTTCTCAGGTACGAGTCGATTATACAGATTACGCAGCGATATATTCTCACGGAGGTACGGGATCTTTCTCAAGTCACCGATATTTGTTTTGCTGCCATTTCTACACAAGTAATAAAGTAACGAGTCACCTATTACTTGGTACCCTCCGTGGACGTAATATGTTATTTTATCTGTATCTACATACTCGGACCTGAGCCATCGGCGTTTTTTGGCGCATTTACCTGATTAACTTTTGGTAAATTGCCCGTCGACGGTTTGGGATTCGGGTTATTGTTTTTCGCTTCGAAATTACGATTATTAGGATTACCAAAAGTTTTCCTATCGTAATTTGGATTTTTAGGGCCATTTGGATTAAATCCATTCCCTTTATATCCGCGATCAAAATTCCTAGTAGGTTGATTTTGAGGTGTCTCGTAACCATTTCCAAACGTTCTCCTATTTTTACCTCTAAATTTTCTACCGAATCCATTTTGGTTAGGCTTTTGATTATCAAAATTCACATTTTCAGGATTGCCATTTTTTCCGATACTCTGTCGATTATCATCTGACGAGTTTACATCGGCGGCATTTTTCCTAAACATGCTTAACCTACCAAAATTACTAGATTTTTCGGCGGCAAAAATATCTAAAATTCTAGGATCGTCTTCGTAGTTATCGAGATGTTCCTCCAGCCTATCTAGTATGTCATAGGGTGTATCGACTTTTCCCCATATGACTTTACTTTTCCACCATTCTGGTACTTTTGATTCTAAAGCCAAAACTACCTCGGGTGTTTCTTTCAGACCCATATCTTCGATGGTCTGGATCCATGCATCCATTTCGGTTAAAAATTCTCTACCGGTTTTACATGTTTTCGAAAAATCCATTTCTTCAAACATTTTCCAGACTTCGTTTTTCTTTTGTTTATTCCAAAAAGTTTTAATAAATTCTTCTTCGAATTTTTCAAACTCAATAAACGCATTCGAATTTGCACGCCAACTTTGAGCTTTTTTCCAAGTTATAACTTGTCGCATCAAATTTGATTTTTCTTGGCTTGAACTATTGTAGTTCTTTACAAATTCTTTAAATAATTTTACAAATCTGGTCGGATGCATGTGATTATGTTCTCCATACTCAATTCCATTATCTCTGATCATTTTAGCTGTCAATTCTTTGTCTTTGACAAGCTTTATTTCTTTCTGGGTAAATTCTTGGGTAGGCCTTTCTTCTAGGATCGTAATACGACTTTCTAAATTTTTTATCGTTTCATTCGCGGTTGACAGTAATTCGATAGCTTTTTGTAAACTCTCATCTATATTTTGATCCTTTTCCACATTCTCAGAATTTTCAGGCCTTTTGTCTAAATTTTTTAACCTATTTTCGAGATCTAAAATTTTGTTTTCAAAAGTTTTTTCCCTTTCTGAAATTTGTTCATGGATCTGTTTTACCTCGGTTTCGTACGAATCCGTGATGTTTTTTATTTCGGTTAACCTCAAATTACACGCCTCTAAATCACCGGCCATGTTATTTAACCTACTTTCGAATTGAGATTGTTTTTCCAAAATTTCAGCTAACGAATTTGTACATTTTTCTTTCCACGAATAAAATGATGTCAAATTATCTTTTTCGAATTCCAAAAATCGTCTTTCAACGTCAGTAATTTTTTTCTGATTTTCGGTAATGTCCTTATAATTTGAACCGGAAGATTTAGTCGCGTCTTTTATCCTGCTCGTCAACTTTCTAATTTCTCTGCCTGTTACCCATGCCATGTCATTTACCCAGCCAAACGCGAGTCTCATCTCTGTTTGGTCATCTATCCTATCTAAATTGATCAGATCTTTATGGTAAACCCTGGTTTTTAATATCCTATATTCTTCTTCATTTTTCGCTATTTCTGCTCTTCTAGCATCGATTAGCTCAGTGCTTAAATTATCGTGTGAATCGGTAGGCGACATGATGTATAGAGCTTCAAATAGGTAATTTCTAAGTAGGTTCGAAAGTACAGAATACGAATCTCGCCTAACTTCTACTGTAATTTTGAAAAACGACCTTAAACTGTTCCTATGTTCCTGGTTTAAAGTTGTTCTTTTACAAATACCCTACTTTAACTCTAACTTATTATTACGCGATTTTTTACTAATTAATTATCCCTAATTAATTACTACGCGACGCACCAACGATACGATATTTAAAAATAGAAGAAAATAGGTAATCAAACGAGATAACGATACCCAAGTTTTTAAAGATGTCTTCAGATCGTCGACTCGCCGATTTTCACTCCGCAGGATTTTCCTAAGTCGCTGACTCGTCGAATTTTCTTCCGAATTTTCTTCAAGCAGCAGGAACTGTATCGGGCGCCAATGAATTGGTGGTAATTGTTGTGATACGTTGTTGATTTGGCACCAGAGCGGCTTTTGGACTCTGGCTCCAGTAGGATGGTTTGAGGGGGAGTGAGGTGAGGGCCTCAAACTGTCCAAACCCAACTCAATTGAACTACCAATCCATATACCAACGCGTGCGATTCTTCGAACGAATAAATTCGCGGAGAAATAAAACTCAACGTAGATATTCGAATATTTATTGTACTTGATGCAGGAATGCACAAGTACGAAAATATACGCGGAAGAATACAATACACAGTTGCGCCAGTATGAGATGTAACTAGCCGCGAACGTCTAGCTACGATGGTGTATAAAAATATACTCAGTGCGCGACTGAGGAATACATCGCGACGTAACCGCGAACCGAGATGCGCGGTCACGTAATTATCGATAAGGGAAGGGATGAATAGCAGCTTAGGTAGGTAAGAAACCCGATAACGGGCTTCTACCTATACGCGAACGCTCTGCGTTGCGTCAAGGCCAGACGGTGCACAACCAAACTTGCCACTGATGGTAGCTTCCATCAGTGGAACAAAGCAACTTGCGATAACGAGGCAGAAAATAACTTGCCTACTCGCGGTTTAACGTACGCGAGTAGACAAAGGCAGGCAAAGCTTCTGCCAGATAAATTACGTAATAAATACGTTAGCCTCGTTGCTTGTTGAAATAGGTACCTGTTCACGTCGATTCGTGAACAGATAACGCTATTTCAACTCGCGAAGTGGTAATATTTGGTGCAATTTAGGTAGGAATAATCCTTACCACTTCATATTTAACTCGATTTATTAGATTTTCAGAATTCAGTGGCATTTATGTAGATTTTGGTTTGCTAGGAGGTCATGGTAACGATGTGAGACGTCGTTATAATTTCATAATTCATACAATTTTCTATGATATTTCTCATTTGAAAAAGTGAATATTCCATCGGACGCATCAGGTGATTGATTCTTCGAATATGCATCATTATTTTCACATTTTTTCAAAAACATATCAAAACAGAATCAACTCTTATGGTAAGGGCATTAGTACCTATATCAGTGGTAAAAAAATCTCCCTTCCTTTGAATTTGTTGAAAAAACGGCAAATTTTTACTTGATTCAGAAAATGTACTGATTTTACTTAAAATTAAACTCAAGTAATGAGAAAATGAAATTACCCTTATAAGAAAATATTTTTGACCACCTTGTTAATTTTTTTCAAATAGAAATATTTCCTTTCCATCTTTGATATTTCAGACGTAATTTCGTCTGTCCCTTGGAGATGAGATAACTCAGTCACCTTCATTATTTCGATAAATTGGCATAGGTAAGTACGTCGAATTTACAGAATTCAAAAATTTTTCATCGAAACACTTTTCCTCCTCAAAATCGACCACACACAAAATTGAAACCATTCCAAGGAATATGAAATTTTTTTGGACTCTCTAAATAAATTCGATGTATTCCAACTTTTCAAAATAATGAAGGAATCTGAGTTGACTCATCTCCAAACGAGACAAATGAAATTTTGTCCAAAATCTCAACGGTTGAAAGGAAACATTTTGCATTTGAAAAAAATTAATAGTAATCTGTACCTTAATGTTTTCTAATTAAAATTCTTTCAAGAAATTTATAAATTAGTTAGTACCTATGTATTTACATTATGAATGAACGAAAAATGAACAAGATGAAACGAATTAAAAGTTTAATGAAAAAGTGATTCTATAGAAAAAATAAAAAATTATTTTCATTGAATAATATAATTTTTTAAATAATTTTTAATGATAATAAATATTTAGGGGTAATTAATTAAGATCAACTTTTTTATAGGTATTGGCTTATTTATACAAATATAAATAGGTACCAATTAAAAATTAAAGTATTCAAATAATTCAACTTGAATTGGAAAAAATTTAAAGAACAATCTCTTTTCAAGTTTTCATCAGGTAGTCGATAAATTCTGAAAAAATTGATTTTCAATAAAAAAAGAATTTTTTTCAACACTTCCACATTTTTAGCATCATTTTGTCAATTGTTAGCAATGGAAAGAATCTTTTCATCACTTTCATCACGTTCATCACTTGCAGAAGCTGCTAATTTTTATTCAACTCGTTTGTAATGAATTTGAAAACGTCTTATAACTCATTTTTAAAAAAATTGCGTTCAACTCTGAATGAAGGTAGGTATATCCCAATTTTTTTCTAATTCAACAAGTACCTATTTTTGTGAAAAGAAAAGAATTTTATTTACACAATTTTCGAACAGATTTCAATATAATTCCATAATACTCAATTGCTTATCAACATTTTAAAATCAAATTGTGAAAAGTTAGAATCATTTTTAAGAACATACGACGATTTTACCAATTTTTTTCAACATTCTAAACAATTTTCAAACAGTATTTTAACCCTTTTTAGACCCATCCATGACGAATGTGACAAATAAAATTTAAAATCTCAAACGATCCAAAATGAAAAGTTTTTTTTAGGTATTTCAATTAATTAAGTACCTAATTAATTGTTTCTAAATACAAATTATTTCGGGAAAAAGTCATTGTAGTACTAAACATGTTTCTATTGATATTCTTGTGATAAGTTTTTTTTTTTCAGAATATCATATTTTTGCTTTATATGTATCTATTACCTATAAAAATTTGCCAAAAAAACAGAAAATCAACTAAGGTAGCAGAAATTATGATGACGATGACAAATATCTTTGAATTCTTATTTCAAAAAATTATACTTCATTTATTCAAATCTGTGATATCTGGTATTCTTTTCTATCTCAAATAAACTTCAGTAAATCTGACAAAAAATCATGATTTTTCATCGTGTTCTACTATTTGCATCTTACCCCATGAAATTTGACATCCTGCCCATTGCTTGGCACAGAATGCAAAAAAAAAAGAAAAAAAAATCTGCAGGGTTGAGGTATGCACCAAAATGGATTTTTTTCAGCAACACGAAAAGAAAATGTTTGAGCTTTTATTTGTTGCAAAAATCAGACAATTTGACCAATTTGAATAAATTTGGCAATTTGGGCCAAGGTTGGTGCATTTTGTCTCAAGTTTTCAGCTAAAAATTGACTGGGGAAATCAGCTGTCAAGAAATTTATTTGACAGATAAAATTGATTTTTTTTTTCAAAATTTTCACTTTGGGTTACCTATTTGAGAGTTGAAGTACCAAGTACGAATGATGAATATAATTTCCCAATGAATTTTCAATTTTGAAAAAATTCAAGAAGAGAATTAAAAGTTTTTTATCCACATCTGTTTCGTTTTCAAAGTCGAAGGGTACCCCGAAAAAATCGATTTGAGGCAACATTTAAAAAAATTGTATTTACTAATTTTGAGGGTTTGGATATCGCGTAAGTTGAATTTCCGATTTTAGGGGTTTGATAATTCTGCTAGGAGTAGAGGAGAGTTGGAAGTTCATAAATTTTTCGAATGGTTTTATACTGAAAGCAACATTTTTTGGTGACTTTTGATCGGATTTGGGTCAAGGGCAATTTTTTACTCTTATCGAGAAAACCCCGTCTAATATCCGAAAGATTTTTTAAGGGCATAAAAAGGTTATCTACTTAAAATTAAATCGAGCAGACGACTTGATACCTTCCTTTCAATATCAAGGTTAAAATATTTACAACTCCTCTTCCCTAACTCTTCATGCTGCTGAAGGTATAGAATATGTCAGTATGAAATACATGGAAACACGTACCACCATAAATTTCAGCGATTCATTCCTTTAAAAACCATATGTTTCGAAGTAATAAAAACTATAAAAAAGATTGCGAGCAAACAGATAAAAATAACTGGCGGGCACAGAAAAATTCCCAAAAAATTAATGGGTACCCAAAGTATAAATTACGAAAAAACGTTTTGCCATCTTAGATTCAATCCTGATGTCTTCTTACAGCCCACTCTTTCGATTTAAATCGCTCAAAATTGACTGATGGAATAGACAGAATCGAATCAATACAGAAATCAGTGAAAAATTTACCTATTCAAGTACCTAGTGAATTTTCATTTTTTAAATCAGTAATCTTTCCTTCAACTACTGAATAAATCAATAAAAATTACTGGTTTAATCAGTAAATTAAAATATTCGCTGATACATTTCAGTGGTTAAGGAAAAAATTACTGATTCAAAAATAAATATTCGCAAAATGGAATCGGTGACTCAATTCTGTCCATTTTAATCAGTCAATCTTCAATTTTTGAGTGATTTAAATTAAGAGAGTACCTACTACCTACATCATGATCACATAAATCTTCAAAACCAACAGAATGACAACTTAATTCTTGATAATTTCGCGTAAGTTTTCTCACAAAAACACAAATTTTAGATGATCTTAAACGTCAAATTGATAAGTTACGCAGTTTTGCAAAAAATACAAAAACAATCATATGTAAATCGTACGTCAGTTTTATTCGATGTGTATCCAGGTACCAATCAAACAGAACCAAGGTCACAAATTTACGATAGTACAAGTATCGTCAAAAAAGTATGTAGTTACAAGTCATCTGAGCAGTTTAAATTTTTGTTTCGCGATGTACATTCGAGCTTTGCTATTCATTTCTATCTTCCAACTGATTCATTCTGTAACCATCAATGGCGAAAAAAAACTGACCCCGTGGAGTAAATATAAACTTTACATTCATCTATTGAATCGATCAGGGATAATAATTTCGGTAATTTTATCAGATCCAAAAAGCGCTCTCATACAAATTCAATCGTGGCCAGCGGAGAAAAAATTTCCCACCGTGGTTCGTACTTCCTACAGTACTGAAAAAAAAGTGTATTATGAAAAATACAGCCATGAAATAACGTACGCGATGTGCCCTAATCCTAAATCGAAACATCCGGAAAAAAAATATTGTAATTTTGGTGAGGGATTTGTTAGGAGTAAATACGAATTCGAGGATCTGAATGAAATCTGCCCAGCTCCAGTGATACCGGTTATGGAAAAAGTATTAACAAGTTTAAGAAAAGAACATGCAAGATGTATTGATGGGGGATATCAGTACAAATTTGTGTATCATGTAAGTTGATTCTCGTCAATTTCGCAAAAAGTTTTCATTTATGCCAATTTTTCACCTTTTTTTTTGCCACTTAATATAGAGATGCAAGGAAAAGGTATGCAACTGCATAATTTATTACTATGAACGTATTTTTTGTATCCTGTAACAATGGAAACTAATGAAGTATTTGATCTATTAGAAAAAAAAATTTCTGAAAAGGACACACATATATAATACTTGTTATAACTCAACCATAAGGCAGTTAGTTTACGGATACTATTGGATCGAGACGCCAAGTTTATTGAGTAACTCCTTTTTGGAGGCTGAGAGAGCTGCCAAATTTGAATTCCAATCGGAGCAATATTTTGACGAGTTTAAAGAACAATTTCAAGAAGCAGCGATACTTTATAAATTGGTATAGAGAAAATTTAAACATGTTTTTCTGCAACGAAAGGCCATTCAACTGTCCCCTTTGAAATACGAGTAAAAGGTTGTTCATCTTTTATTGGCCTATGACTCGAATATCAAAATGCCAGATCGCTAGATATCTATTTTGGAAAAAAAGTCTTGAAATTTCGATTTCACCTGCGCTCGAACGAAATTTTTTTTTAGAAAATCATCATTTTG
The DNA here is from genome assembly GCA_038380155.1 of Pseudococcus jackbeardsleyi. Taxonomy (NCBI): domain Eukaryota; kingdom Metazoa; phylum Arthropoda; class Insecta; order Hemiptera; family Pseudococcidae; genus Pseudococcus; species Pseudococcus jackbeardsleyi. Next base: position 6,896,762 of record CM076240.1, read on the forward strand.
ATAAGACCAATTAATACCCTTTACGATTTTATAAAATAATTTTATTAGTCCCTGAGAAACTTGAGTTAGGCAAAAAGTGTACTACATCATAATTTTTGTTTCTCTCGACATGACCTGGCCATTGGCCAATCTTTTATTTTGAATCAATGAAAATTCACTGATAAATAGTCAGAATTGCAGCACATCAGGAAAAAATCGTGAAAATTTTTTAATATTCAGCAGATTATAGCTGTTTTTTAAATTTCACCGATTTTTTCAGTAAATTTTAAAAAATTTTGCAGACTTTTAAGTGAATTTTCATTGATTTTCCAGAAATTTTTTTGTTGGTCGTTTCAGAGAAATTTTTTCACTGATTTATTACCTACCCGGCAGCCAATCTGACGATTTTCCAGTGATTTTTCTATTATTTTCACTGATTTGGTTTTTGATGGTTTTTGGCGGTTTTTTGATAATTTTTTGGTCGTTTTTGAGAGAACACGTCAAATTAAGACTTGCTGAAATTAATTCTCTATTTAAAACGCATGAAAAATCAACTTTCCTCTCATTTCGAATCAGTGAAAAGTCACTTAAAAAAATTAAAATTGCAGCACAGGAAAAATCAACAAAGTTTTTCAATTTTCAACAGATTTTTGCTGATTTTTCAAAGACCTTTCACTGATTTTTTAACAAAGGCTCTGATGTGGTAAGCGGGACCATTTGACTTCTGATCGAACTTTGCCAAAATTCTTACTTCATTCGATTTGCCTTGGTAGAATATAATTTTAAAGCGCACGAGCGAATTTTTATCTTATCTTTGGAGGGCCGAGGGGCCAAAATACGCGATTTTCAAGTCAAAAACTCTTTAAAATTCTATTTCTGCGAGTTTTCTACCGATTTTTTTCGAACTTGGCTCATAGGTAATATTATTAGAGGGGAATACCCTGAATTTTTTTTTAGATTTTTTCGACCAATTTAATGACCTTGAATTTGACTTTGAAGCTTAAGTACACAGTTTTGGAGCTTTCTCAAAAAAAATTTTATTAATGTATTTTACATTCCTTAAAATCACTGTTTTTCTTCAATTATATTTTCCTGCTAGAAATATTATTAATCACTGTTCGTGTCTCATTTAGACCTTTATTGAGCTTTATTTATCAATTTCAATGAAATTTTTTGACTGATTTGTGAGTCTTGATATTAGAAACCATCCTTAGATGTAAAAAATTGAGTTTCGAGTTGACATTGATTTTGGGCCTTTCAGGACGAATAGAGTCAAAGTGGAACCTCAACTCAGAAACCAATTTTTTACACCTACTAAGGATGGTTTCTATATCCAGGCTCACATTTATAGCTGTGCCGCGATTATGACTTTTTTCCAGCGATTTTTCGATAATTTTTGTAGATTTTCAAAATGAAATAGGAGATTCTAAATTTTGATCGCATAGGCCTGCCCATTTTTTTTTCAAAATAGGAACCTGGCATATTTTGATATTCTTATCAGGAGCGACAAGTTAGACAACCTTCGATTCATTTTGAAAGATGCAGTAGTATGATCTCCTTCAGTCCTTCACGAGTGTATAATTAATTAACTAGCTCCTAAATAATTTTTGAGACAAATAAGATTTCGACGATACAAATTCAAATTTTTTAAATTCCGTTCAAATATTCTAAATTTTTACCAAAACTGCATCCAACTGAAAAAAATTTAGACCTTCAATTTTCTCAAAATTTGTCCACTTTTGATTCTTGATTTTTTCAATATTTTTTTAAAAAAATTTCGAAATAAAAGAAATTTTATAAAACAAAAAGTTGAAAATTGTTACTTACTAAAAATCCAAAATTGAAAAAATTTTACTCGGTAAGCGAATTTTTTTCAAAATTGATTTCTCAACTTTTCTTATTCTCGTGTGTTTTAAAATTTCTTCAACCTCGAAATTTTTTTCTTCAAATTTTGTTCAACCTTTCAATTTTCTATTAAACATTTACAAAATCTAAAAAAAAATTGAAAAAAATCAAAGTTGGAAAAATGACGAGATCATTTAAATTGAGAAAATTTAACAGATGAAAATTTTTCAAAATTGGTTGCTTGCAGCTTTGGAAAAAAAAACTTGAAAAATTTGAACACAGAATAAATTTATAAACTTGGATCATCGAAATCCCATTTTCGTCAAAATCATTTAGGAGCTAATGCATAAAAACAGTCTCCGTCAGTAAATCGTTTTACATTTTTTTTTTTTTCAGAACCATGATTACCTCCCACGAATGGTGTTACCACCTGAATTTCTTCCATTCGCGTTGATGAGAAAACCACTTTATCATTATATGAATGTAGCTCCAATGAATAAGCGTTTACTTCCGGCTTGGGAATTGTTGATGATAAATTTGGCAAAGAAAATCTCCAAGGTAATCGGTACTCTGATAGAATTTTGTAAAAAATCAATATAAACTGTAGAAAATGGTTGAGCGTAAAATTTGAGGCTGAACTTTAATTTTAGAGATTAAAAAATTATATCTGGCGACTCAATGATGGGAAATTGAAATAGCCAGTTATTCCGACAATGTGGAAATATTTTGACATAATGCACCACTTAATTTCAAATTATGGCCCTCTTTGCATTCAAGGCTCAACTTGGTTCCAGGCCCAGCTCTCTTATGAAACCATGTTAAAAGATGAGGAAAATTCAATTTTTCAAATTGTTCATTTTAGCTGAGCTACCTCGGAGAAAATTCTATTTTTTCAACAAAAGGTCCACCCTCTCACTTTGAAATGAAGGATCGGTCATAATTTTTTTTTATTCCATACAATAATAAGATGCAGCATAGAAAAAAAAAACGCCCTTAAAAGTCGATTAACCCGTTTTCAAAAGTGATTTTTTTCGAAGGCTCCAGCTCCCCCCCCCCCATGATAACGTACGCATAAATTGTAAATAACTTTATTTCTTAATGCCCTATAATAGGTCACTTTTTTTCTTATTTTCATAGATGCAGGAACCGATCAACATAATTGCCGGTGTTCTCGAAGTTTCGAAGGATGATAAAGGAAACGAAAAATATTTAGGGGAAATAACCCTCCAAGCACAATCCAAGGACGAGCCTCAGTCCGAAGACGAACCTCAGTCCAAAGACGAACCTCAATCCAAAGACGAGCCTCAGTCCAAAGACGAGCCTCAGTCTAAAGACGAGCCTCAGTCCGAGGACGAACCTCAATCCAAAGACGAAACTCAGTCCGAAGACGAACCTCAATCTAAAGACAAACCTGTCACTCGAGTACCAGTAATTCCAATACCACGTATCTGGTGGTTATTGATATACGACAATGATAGACGAAATGGCTTAGCAATAATGATGTCTAATGAAGCAATGGAATTTGAAACTGATGAAGACAAGAAATACAACGATCACGAAAATTGTTATAACTCAGTTTGCACCGCAGCCAATGTACTGAATGCATTGCCTGAAAATTCCGAGCAATATCCAGCTTTTATTTTTTGTTGCAAGCCCCACGCTGTAACAGAAACGTATGGCTTTGATGGCTACAATAACATATTAACGTTTCTCGATTAGGTACCTTATCTACTCTTTTAAAATCTAAATCAGTCAAATTCGTGTTAAATTTTACCTATTTCATTTAGAAAATTTGATTTTATACTAATTTTGAAGTAAAAAATCACTGGATGATTCATCAATCGCATCTCATAATTTGACAAAAAAATCAGATGGCTAAAAAATCAGTGAAAGTCCCCATACAATTTAATGAAATTCATTTCACAGAATGAAATAGGCAAAATTATTTGACCTGAATTTGATTGATTCAAATTCAGAGAGGAGATTTGGAAAAATCACTGGAAAATCTCTAATAATCAGTTACTTTTGCCAATTATTTTTATTCTTGTGCTGAAATTCTGAAGGTTTATCAATAATTTTTTACTGATTTAAAATGAATTATATAGACACCTAAATAATTATAATTATGCAATAGCCTGATACCAACATACGTTCAAATGTTTGGGTCAGTGTTCATTAATTAAAACCAATTGTAAAGTGAATCAATTAAATGCCAATGGATGTATTCAAATTGCATTTGCAAGCATTTTAAGGAAATTTTCAAATAAAAAATCGATATTTATCATTTTTTGAGTTGAAAAATTCTTCATAGGTAATAATAATAATTCAATTTGAATATCGACATAATTTTTCTAGAAGGTACTTTAAGTTTAAATATGTGAAAACTGGTTTTTACTGAAAAACTCGATTGATTCTATGTAATTTTTCACCTCTGTCATCATTTTTGGTAGGAGAGGGATATTTGAAAAATTATTTTTCGTGTTTTTCAAATTTTCTGTGGAAAACAGATAGGTAAAAAAAATTGAATCTTATTGTTTTCAAATCTTTCAATTTTTCACTGCCACTCCACCTTGGAAATTTTTTTCAAAATGAAGTAAAATACACTAAGTACACATTTTCTAAACGATTGAAAATTGCCATTGAAAAATCGATTATTTGTATGAAATTTTTGAAAGAATAAAAAAGTTACTTTTACTAGGTACTTTTGAAAACTGAACCCCAACGGAATTTTTGGGCAAAAACATCTTCAAATATGTATCTAATAAAAATAATGCAAATTTTAAGAAAAATCTTTTCAAATTTTATCTTAAATTTTCAAAAAAAAATCTTTGAATGTATGTAATTGAATTTTAAGGATGTGGGTACGTACGAGTAAGGTGGCGTCGAATTAGAAGGGAACAATGGGAAAAGGTTACCAAGTCTCATTGAGATGTAAACACAATCTCCCTTAATCATTCTTTTTTGTTTTTTTTTTTTCAAGTTTGAAAAAAAATTATACAAGAAATTTTAATTTCCAGCATTTGGACTAATGATCATTATGTATTTATTCTTGAGTGTTCAAAATAATGAATTCAATTTTTCAATCACCGTATTTTTAATGCTATTCAAAGGAGGTCCAATGAAGGATCCGATAGAATTGATCCAATATTGAAGATTTGAAAATGATAACGAGTTTTGAAGATTAGTTGCGAAATGGAATATCCCATCTAAAAAAAATTATAAAAAAGAGACTATTAACATGTTTAGATTCTACACGTGTAGTCTTGAAAGCTGAATAGGTATATTTTTTTATGATAGGTACGTGATATTTTTTTGATAGCCACACTGAACCAGTTGAGAAAAAAACGCGCTACCCCCTTTCAACAGAATTTTATTACAAAAAAATTGAAAATGGTGATATTACGGTAATTTTCAATGTAATTCGGGAGACCAATTTTGATTTTAAAAATTTGGTGGGTCAAATTTTGCTTTTTTATAATTTAGGAATTGACACCCTTCCTCCTTTCACCAAGTAGGTAGTTACCATAACTTATCCATGTTAAAATAGATTCAGAGTCAAAAATATGGATATAGGTACACAAATTTTGCTTTAGAATGAAAGATTTTAAATTATATTTTAAAAAACACTTTTCATTAAAAATGACTGATAAGATATCTATTTAAATTTTTTGAGTTGATGGGAATTAGAATTACTTATTGTTGAAATATCAGATGATTAAGTACTTTTTCTAATTTTTAAAATAGATACTGAAAAAAAAGTCTTGACGAAATATTAAAAAGTAACAAAAATGTCAAAATCTATTCAAATCATAGCAATTTTGAACATGAAAAAATAGAAAAAAAATTGATCTTAAGAAATGCAGCGAAAAGTAATTGCAACTAAGTATTCGTTAAATTTTTTCCAACCTTTAAAAGTTCAAAATAATGAACCCATACGCTTCCAAAATTTTTTACATCATTTTGAAAAAACTAACTTTTTTCTTATGATTTTTTAGGTAATCGGTCACACTCACCGGAGAAATGGAAAAAATATTTTCACCATCAATACAAAATTCCAAAGATTCGAATGTCGCAAACTTGAAATCTCTGTCCCATTCTAAGTACATTGGCATGATTTCGGCAAGTTCGGGTAATACAAAAGCACCAACTTATAAATTTTTCAATCAAATTTTCACGAATAAATTTTTTTTAATTCGAAATTCTTGCAATATGTAGGTATCCAAACAGTCAACCGAAAACAAATTTTATACACTTCAACAAGCAATGTATCGCAGTCGTTAGCTCACTTCGACATGAATCACCACCCCATGTAATGCAGGTGCCTTATTTCACTTATTTACTTTATTCCGAAAAACGTACGAAATTTTTTGTCAGATTTTTATAAATAATTATTGACATTGATCAACTTATAACGTCAATTCCGACCCAATCCATGTAATGAAATCAAAGATTGTTAAAGATAAGGACGACTTTGTCTAGATCAAAGGTCCCTAGCTTTAAACTCAAAATAAATCCACACGGAAACGTGGGAGACGAACTTTATTGAAATTAAATCACTTTAAACGAATAGACAATTTTAACAATGTTTGGTAACAATTTATAAACAAATTGCACACGAATTTCACTGAATAGACACTTTAACCGAATTGACACATTAAATGAGCTGGAGTATTTTACAATACTCGAGGTACACCACGACTTGAGACAGACAATTTTAACAAAATTTACTGAATCCCGGACCTAACGGCGTTAGGTCCTTTTATACCTACTCCGTAGCTATACCCACCATTCTCTCACCAGGTCACCTCCACTCTCCGAGGGATAGAGTAGAAGGCCAAGTCCACCCATAACACTTGCCCCCTCGAGCTTCACGGAAGGCAAGCTTACCGCTAACACACGAGAAGTACGAGCGTTATCAGACAGAAACTTGAGCCCCCCGTCCGCCCCCCTGCCCCTTCGTTCTTTTCGAGGGCTAGTGGGGGTGCCGGGTGAAGAGACGGTTATTTAGCACGGAGTGGTTTTAATTTTAAGCAATATTTTTATATGTTTTTTGTTAGTTGCACGCGGAATACGACGTATTCGATTTATGTGAAAAAATTCGTGCATTAGTGATATTTTTCCTACGAAAGTTGGAATATGCAATTGTAATTGCATGGGAGTCGGTAAAGTTGCCTATCTTCAGTCCGACGGATTGCGTGCTGTTTTTTCTTAAAAAGGTGATGTACCTGAGTTTTATCTGTCCAATTATTATTACTATTTATTATTTTTTTATTTTTTTTTTTTTAAATTTTTTATTTTTGAAAATGTTGTTGAAGCTACGTAGTAGTATTTTTTCATTTCATATTGTGTATTTTTTCTTCTTCTTATTTTGATTGTAATGTTGTTTTTTCTTCTTTTTGTTTTTAGAAATCGAAAGAATGAATTTCGAATATCAGAAGTATCTCCAGCGTGTATCGATAATTTTGAATCACAAACGGAATTTGGAAAGTAGTGCTATTCAGTGATATCGTAGTGTTATATTGTACATATTGAATATTGTAATGATAAGAATAAATACAGTAAAAAAAAATTTCGTTTTTAATTATATGAGGAGAAAGTGAATGGCACGTATGTACAAGATATAATGAAAATAAAACGTCTCATACTTAATTAATAATAGAATAAAAATAAATATTGAAGGGGAAAAAATAAGTAGATATAGAGATAGAAGGAAAAAAAATACTGCGAATTAATTTACAGAATTACATAAGATGGTCACTGGTGATACAGGTAATGTATAAAAATAATAATAATAATAAAAGAAATGGGAATATGAGTATTATGGAGGAAATTTTGATAGGGCAAGTATGTTATTACAAAATCGAACAAGAATTTTTCATGAAGAAAAAAAAATATGAAATTTTGGCATATTTACAAGAAGAGGGGAGAAAAAAAAAATTTGAGTACTGGGTAGGAAAAGTAACAATAAAGTAATGTAAGAACACAAAGTGACATCAATAAATGTATGAACACAAAGTGACATGAACACATTGAACAGTAAAAAATAAAAAAAATATGAAATACTTAATACTTTTGTAAAAGAAAAAGGAACGTATATGAAAGTAGAGGTAAGTAATATATAAAAAATATAATTATTATAAATACGGTAAGAAATAGGTAACCGGGGTACCGTTATCGAATGAGTAGCGTTTTTGCTACAAGAATTAACGAACCGACGGTCGTGGAAAAGTCAAATCAGGGAGTCGAAGAATCAGCAGAGACAGTAGGTTCGACTGTCTCCATGCTGTCCGGCGGAGAGATGGAAGGCGGTTGAAGGGCTGGATCTGCTGGTTCGGCGATTGTCTCGGTTAAGGTAATGTCTTCCGATTCGTCGGAAGCATTTAAAGTTTCCTGAAGACGTTGAAGTGCGTCTTCAACAAGCTGATCAATAAAATCCGGTGCAGAGTCCCATGTCGAATCGTCGATGGACATAGCTGGAGTTGGTACATCGATTGATGCGTATATGTCAACGTTATCGTTGAGGGACGGCGTTCCTTGGGATTCTGTTCAAGGAGATGATGCGGATTCATCCATAGAGGTAACGGCGCTTGCGGCGGTGGTCGTAGAATCCATTGTATCTTCGTCGGCGCTCGTTAAGTCGATTAATGGGGCAGTTTCCGTATTTTTCGATTCGGACTTCGGCGGCGGTGGCGGATAGATATCGCGCGTGGTATGGACATACGGCGAATTACGATCTTCTCCGGTTATGATTTTCATAAGTTCCTTTAGTAGTCGGCGACAGATACTTTGTGGAAGCGAGAAGGAGACCGGTGACACTTCTGATTTGGTGTAGAGGTCCGGAAGTTCGGAGAAGTCGAGTATGGTGTACGACCAGCCGTCGAAGAAATCTTGCAGGAGATACATCATGCTATTGTAATGCGCGCGGAGCGGCGAAATTTCTGGCGTGTACGGTTGAAGAATGATAATGAGCTCGACGAGTCCCTTGGCGCGCATTGTGTTAATTAATTTTTTGAATGCGGCATCGAGCGCTAGGCGATTGTCCAGCGTATCCTCCTGTTGGTGGGTATCGGAGGCACCAACGCTGAGTATTAACTTTTCGGGGCACTCGTCTTCTTCGTCCATGATCTGTTGGAAGTAGGCGATATATAATTCATTGCCGTACCATAACGGATGAATAAATTTTGGCGATTGGCCGCTTTTTAGTAACGATCGAATCATTAAGTAGGCGAAGCTGTCGCCGATCATTGGCCAGTGGTGGCGATTCATAAATACGAGTGGTTCGTAGCGCCAAGAGCCGATTATATACGCAGAGATGGTCTTGCGGGTGAGCATAATTGGGCCCCATTCCTTGATGGCGGGTCCAATTGCAAGAATGACGTTCGGCAGGCCATGGTCGCGGGCGACGTATGGGTATCGGCGGCGCACGACGTTACGGTGTTGCGGCAAATGGGCATTACGTTGTTGATAGTACTGGATGTCGCGTCTCGGCGGTCGTTGCGGTCGCAAAACGCTCGGCGGCGGAACCTTCGGTTTGGGCGGGATAGCGTCTGCGGGCCGAGGCGGTGGAACGATGCCGATTAATGGTTTTGCGGCGGCAGTTCCGGAGTCCATTTGCGGGGAAACGGGCGATGCTGATGGCTGCGGCGCAGGAGATGTTGCAGGACGTGGCCGTTTTTGTACGAATTCCATTGATTGAGACGATGAAAATGACGTTTGTCTTTGGCGCGGGATGGACGATCGAAGTGGCGTCGACGACGTTGGAGTAGTGAACGGCGGAGGGCGAAACGGTAGCGGCTGGTGCATACGCGGTGGCGGCACCGTTGATTCCTGTTGAATCGTTTGCGCAGACGTCGGTTCAGTACATTGTTGAGCAGTAGGCTGCTGCTGCTGCGGCGGAGATTCGACGATCATTGAGGCTGTCGAGGTTTGCGTATCAGACGGTTGCGGTTGCGGCGAAGCAGGAGTCAGAGTTGGTTCGCTTTCAATGCTGATAGTTCGGCGTCGTCCGAAGGGATCAGTTTCGAAAATCGGCGGCGGATTTTTCGGTGTTTGACCCATTGGTGGTCCGAATGTAATTGGCGATGGGCAGCGCGACGGCGTAGGGACGGATGATCGGAGTTCGTCTGCGTATTGCCAGATTGCTTTTTCGCCCATACCTCGTCGAGAGTTGAAGTCCGACATTGTGAATCGGGGGTTCAAGCGAGTGTTTAGCTGTTGGAAGTCGTTGATGGTTCGTTGTAGGCGCGCCGCTGCTGTTACGAACGTTTTCGCTTTATTTGCGTAGGAATCGTTTAATTCCTCCGATTGTTCGAGTTGTTTACGTAATTTTACGTTTTCCGTGCGAAGTTCAGTATCGCTGGCCATTCGACGAAAGGTGTTCGGAAAAGGACATTCGAATATCATTCGAATGTTGATTGGTTCTTTGCAGTTGCCAAAAACACATGGAAATGTGTCCGGTGGTAAATTGACGGCAGGCTGCTCGTTTATTTGGCGACGTTCGAGGTAGTGTTGAAATGCCTGGGGAATGCAGTCCGGATGGTACGGATGACCGCATTCTGCCAGGGCAACAAATACCGGCTGCAATTTGGAATACGTCGTATCTTCAGAGATGAGGTTGGAGCCGCAATGGCTACAGACGGCAGTAAAGACTCCGGACATCTGTAACGAGGTGTTGTATATTAAAATCGACGATTTGGTTGGAGTCGTTTTGGTGTTTGAAATATATTGTGATTTGATTTTTTTTTTTTTAAAAAAAAAGGGAAGGTTTAATTTTCAGGGTTAGGACTGGAAGGCTGAGGATCATGTTGGTCAGGGATGTCTTGGAAAAGAGTATGAAAAGAGGGGAGGTTCGCAATTTCAGGCGGCACCTGAATATCGATGGCGTAGAGTTCAGCCATCTCTTCGATGTCCAGGGTTTTGTCCAGGGTTTTGTTTATGTAATGATCGTCGAATTGCGTTATTTCGATTTCCGCTAGATCTTCCACGGCCGGCGGCTCGGAGTACATGCTGTCTATCGTCATGTCTATGATTGTTTGAATTGGAATCCTGCGAAGTAGTTCCTGGGGAGGTGCCGGATCATGAAAGAATAGAGCAGCGAGAACATCATTTTCGGTGGGATCCGGAAGACCAAGGTTATCGTATAAATTTAGAATCTCCCGCCAAATAGTCGGCATCGATAAATCTAGTGGTTCTTCTTGTGGGTCGTCGACCTCCATTGTACTGTAAAAAATTTTGTTTTTTGTGGTTTTTGTCGAGAATGAAAAAATTTGTGTAGTATGCCGAAAATTAAAATTTTGGAAACCCAAGTTCAAAATTTTGATGTCGCATGCGATACATCATTGGTTAAAAGAAGAAGAAAAAGCAAAAACGTCACACAATAGAGCGTGCAGGTTATGAAAAATAATTTTGTATGGTATGTAAATGTTTTACGACGTAAAAACATAGGAGAAATCGAGAAAGAGAGGAAGAAAAAAAAAGTTGCTCTCGATTAGTTCAATGAACTATGAGTGAAAGTAGAACAGAAAATTTTTACAAAGTGGGACGAAATAGCCGGTAATATTGTATTTGGTTGAATGTTCTAATTTTTATTATTTTAGGGTTTTTTTTTTTTGAAGAAATATTGAAGGGGAAGTGAATGGGTTAAAGAAAAATAATATGAAATATGTTGAGAAAGGAGGGAAGAAAAGAAAAAAAAATTTTTGAAATACGGTGTGGGAGCAAGCGTCGATGAGAAAATTATTACCATGGTATTTCATGGCACGCGAGTGGCGTACGACCGGAAGGTCGTATTACGCCGCGTAAGTACATTCAAGTACATAGTACTCGCGGTGTACGAAACGGTTGGGTAGGTGGTGCAGGGTTCAGACAAGAAAACAGTACAGCGTATCTGTTTCTTGTCAAAACTCGCAGTCCGTTTGGAATTATTACGAAATCGTTTATTCATCGTTTTCGAACCTGGAATGTTAATTGATAAGATATAACAAAACGATGTCGAATACGAACATGTAGACAACTGATCCTAAAATAGAGAATCGACGATTCGAAAAAGAAAAGAATAATTGAAGTATAAAATCGACGATTTGATAAAGAATAGGTTTCATCGTCAAGTAAGGTAATGCTTTGGGAAACAGGGTAAAGGTTGAAATTTGCAACGATCATATGCTGATCGATAGGTCATCGACCGTTGGACGAAAATGATAACGGGAAGATGTAAAATTTCAAGCAAAAAAATACATTTCAAATTTGAAATGGCCGATCATACAATGTATGAGAGGTAAATATTTAATGAAATATAGAATAGTGATGAATTTCGATCGGAAAAGATTGGCCGAAATTTTTGTATACGAGTTAGGACATTGTTGTAGAATGCCGACAGGCAAAAAGTGTACCTCGTACGCAGCAATTTGTTTAAGAAAACTTAACAGGAGAGTAAAATCGACGATTTTGCTTGTGGGAAAAGTACGAAAATTCGAATGGTTCGGATACAATGTATCTGTTAGTCAGAATTCGTAGAATGTGTGAATATTACATCGGCGATGTGGAAAGATGTTGAATTTAGTTTTGATAACAGAAAATTGAAAAAGATCGAGTAATTGTCGTTGTTTGACGTGAAGTGCGTAATTACATGCTATTCGAAGAATAGTATGAGATTCATCGAATCAAATCAAACAATAAAAGAAGTATTAACGTCGTTTGTTCGTATAGATGACAATATATGACAAAAGCACACATATTAAGCTGTAGTTTCATCATAGCAGTTTGTTCAAGATAATTCATCGACGATGAATGTTCAAAGTAGTTCATCAACGATGAATACATTACGAATGTATTTTTGATGCCATGATGAAACTTATTGCTATGCTCTAGTACGTAAAGGGTTATGTACTCACATTTTGGATTCGAGGAAGGAAACAGTAGAAACCGGCAAAAAACGGCTGGGTCGATTGATGACGATTCAAGAAGAGTTCACAAATGATAACACGACGTTAAACACGGCAATCAGAAGTATTACACAAAAAGAGATGAAAATTAGAAGTTTTAATTTTCAAAAATGAAATACCATTCGGAAACAGAAAATCACATCGATGTATGTTGATAAAAGACACGGACGCGGAGGTTACACATATGGGTAACCAGTTCGGTGGAGCTACAGCGTAGCTGCGGGCGATCGGGGAAACCGTGCAGCGGGGAAGAGGGGAATGGTATTCGTGCAGAGGGGAAAAGGTTAGGAATCTTCTTCGAAGATTGTAAAAAGGTTTTGTTTCTTCGAATACGAGAGAAAGTTGACCATTGCAACGAGCAAAGGTTTCTTTTTCTTTTTACACCCCTTTTGTTTAAATTCAACGGTATTTTTCAATAAGTGAATAGGAGATACCGCCGCGGCGGCATCGTTGGATGTTGAATTGTCTGTTTGGAGCATCTTCAACGTGTTTGTGACGTCAGCTGACGGTTCTTGCACGTTGTTTCGTTGCCCGTCACTTTCATGCGCGTCATCGAGCGGAGCTTGTGTTTGGTCGGTTGCATAGTTTTGATTTTTAGGCGACTTTTTTCGGTTAGATAAATATAGTTTTGCTTGATTTTCGATTTCTCTATATCGAATGGGTTTTTGAATTATGCGTTTAATACGGGTATGTAATCTTTCTAAATCTTCAGGCTTTTTGAGTTTACTTATCTTTTTTGCCGTTTCAGTGAATTTTTGAGAAGTAGCAGTTGATTTGTCCGACGACGTCGGTGTATTTGGAATATTTGATTCGTTTTGTACACGGCGCGCGGCTCGTTCATCATGTAATTTCTTTGCGGCTTCTTTTGCTAACTGCTCCGCAGTTATTTTCACTGGGCGTCGAAATTGAGCAGGAGATAGGTCTTTACCTATCTGTTCATGAGCATGTAGGTATTCGTAGATTTTATCCTCTAGTTTTTTGTTGTTTAATTTTGACTGCAAGCAGGCTTCTTCGCGAAGGTCTGCCTGTTGTTTAACGGTCAAAAAGAGGGAGATTTGTCGGATATTTACCGTTTTACCTACTGTGTCATCTGGCGAGGAGATGATTTTATAGCAGTTGTGGGTCATTTTCTTAGCAATGTAATAGGGTCCTAATTTTTTCGGTAGAAGTTTCTCCGAAACTCCGTAGTGGGCGGCAGATTTTTTATGTTCGGTTAACAGTACCATATCGCCCGTACGCAGTAGGGGTGGATCTGGTGTGTTTTTGTTATGTAAGTATTCAGCATGAATACGTTGTTGTTGTCGCTTCTCGCGAATGAAGGTTTCTACCGCTTCACGGTGGCTCATATCATCGACCTTGATATTACGAAGCTCAGATGTGTAGACGCTCTTTTTGGCAAGACGGTCTGCAAAAGAATTTGCATAATCGTCGCCGTGGGCTTTGACATGATACAGTTTGAAGCTTTCAAATTTTTGTATCCATGTTTCTATTTGTTGGAAAAGCTCTTTATGAAACACTTCGTGTTTTTTGGCATTTTTCCAATTATTCGTTTTCCAATTCGTTATATGTTGGTTCATGGCTTGAGCAACATATAAAGAATCTGTGAAAAGTTTGACTTTTTTCACTTCGTTGAAGTGAAGAATTTCTAAGGCTTTTAGAATTGCTATAATCTCGGCGAGATTATTTGAATTTTGATATCCTTCTAGCGAAATTCGTTCGGATACATTCTTGTCAGAATCGGGAGAAAAACAAATACCTATACCTGCGATGGCATTTGCATCGCCATTACGTGAGCATGCGCCGTCGGCGGTTACTCTTATGTGATCATCATCATCATGAAGAAAATCATCAGGATTTTCTGGATCATCTGGATTCCATGATAATTTGTGTTTAAGTAGGTATTCAGAAGTCACCGACTTCGGTTCGTTTTTCAGTAAGTTTTCCAATAAAACTTTTAATTCATGAAAGAAGTTGAAAGTTTGGGCCTTTGCTGGGACATTTTGAAGTAGTTCATTGGAAATGCCCCAGGCCTCATTCGGTGTATTTTGAAATGGAGTGGGTGTGTTATTTATCTCCAATTCGATTTCATGGATGTACTGATGCCAGCCATAATGGTTTCCATTAGGGTTGTATCGTTCATTGACCTTGACACGGAGCTTATCAGCAATGGTCCTCATCGTTCTTTCGACCAATGAGCTTTGCGGATTATAGGTAGTGGTGTGGCGCACCTCTATTCCATGTTCGTTTAACATGTTGTTCCAGGTATCACTTATAAATTGTGATCCATTGTCAGAAATGACTTTTCTGATGGTTACTTGGTAGCTTTTGATGTCTTTGATTATTGCTTCCATTGCTGAAGTCACCGTTTTCTTTTTGATGTTTGGGAGGGAGCGTAACCAACATCTCCCGGTGAAGACATCTTTGACAACTAGTAAGAATCTGTGGCCTGATTTCGGCCCTGCGGGTCCGAAGAGGTCCACAGATAGTACATCACCCAAACTGTATGCTTCTATTTGCGCATATTCTAGTATTTTTCGGGGTGAGTAACTTTTGTTCACCTTGCATACAATACACTGATTGCAAATCATGCGTATGTATTTCATTGCGTTGGTGTAAAAATAGAGACGCTTGAATATCAATTCAAGTTTGGCTGCTCCTGCATGTCCAAACGTGTCATGTAGGTAGTCTACTGTGTCAAAAAATAGTTCTTTAGGTAGGACTGGTACTGATGTGCCGTTTTCGTAGGTTCGCATCAGCACTTCACGATTTTCATCGTCTTTGACAATTGCAAATTTCTTACGCTGTCTTTCTTGTTTCATTTTGGCCTTGGAAGTTTCGGCGAAAGTTCCAGTCAAAATTGTACGTATTCGTTGACAGGCAAGATCATCATTTTGAAAATTCGCAATGTCGTCTAAATTAGACATTAAGTCGCCAGTCATGGCTCCAACGAATTCTACAGCGTATGGTTCAATGGAGGTCCAATTCAGTGCTTTTAGTTCGAGTTCGATGGGACACAACGTTATTTCAGGTGCATTGATCTTAAAGAGGGATTTCTTCGGTGATTTGATGTCGTAGATTAAATCAAAACCACTTAATTCGGTTATCCATCCTGCAGCCTTACGATGTGTTTGAACAATTGTTTCGAATTTTCGAACTATAGGTTTTAAGTCAGATCGAACATGGATCCTCGATCCATGTAGCCATGATTGCAATTTGTGAACAGTGGTCACTAAATTCTGCATTTCTCTGTCGATCAGTGTATATTTCTTCTGATGGGGGCGGAAGGAATAGCTAGTGAACATCACTACGCATTCTTGCCCCTCTCGTATCTGATATAAGACAGAGTTCATGGCATCATCGGTTGTCATAGTCTCAAGATAGAGGTCTAGTTTAGGATCTAGGGGTTGCAGCTTGAAGTCTTTTATGTATTCGCGTTCAAGTTGCTTGAACGCTTCCTGTTGTTCCGGACCCCATTCTATGTTTTCCTTATCAGGTCGTATGACCTTGTGAATAGGTGCGAGAATTTGTTGGTAATTAGGGATGAAACGTTGATAAAGTCCAGTAAGGCCTACTAGAGTTTGTACGTGTTTTACCTTTGTTAGAGCGAAAACACCTTTTTTGTTGGTGTGCTTTTGTTTAAATTCTGTGAATTTGCGCACTTTTTCGCTTTGTTTGCCTATTTGCTCATTAGCCAATTTGAAACCTAGATGGTTGGTTTCTCTTTTGAATAAGTCGGTTTTAGTAGGGTTAAGCTTAAGTCCATTTTCGCGTAGAAGAGTCAGCACTTTTATTAATCGTTCCTTCATTTGCTGGAAGGTTTTTGCTGCAATGAGTATATCATCTACGAAAGTTTGGACTCCTTCCATGTCAATGGGAATTACGTCATTCATTACTTCTATGAATTCGGCTGAAGCAATTTTGAGACCGTATGGCATTCGGTTAAATTCATAGACTTGGCCGTCAACCTGGAAAGCAGTGAACTGTCTCGAACGAGCACTTAAGATCAATTGCCAAAAGCCAGCGACGAAGTCTAATGTACTATACCATTCGCCTTGCGCCTCGTTGATTATTGATTCGATGCATCGTGGCTCGGTGAGCACACGTTCAAGCCATTTATTGAGTTCGTCAGCATTTAGGCAGAGTCTCAATTCACCATTTTTCTTGACAACAGGTGCCATGGTGTTAATGTAGGTAGATTTGGAGGGCCTGATGATTTTTAAAGCAAGCATCGTTTTCAACGTTTTGCGTATTAAGGGCTTCAGTTTTTTGGAGGGTCTGTATTTTTCACCTCTCCATTTGTCCCATTTTTCTGGAGGAGTTGTGAATTTGAAGTCCACTTCACGTGGAGTTCCATCGTCATTTTTACCACAAAATGCCCCAGGATACCGGCTGAAGCAATCAGAGAAGAGAATGAGTTCTTCGAACGCATCATCTGCTTCTTGCTGTGTGATATGGCCACCGTTGACCGCTTCGTTGAGGTCTTTACGCAATTTGGCCTCAAATTGCTGTGGGCCATTATCCCGGTCTTCTGGATCTAATGGTAACCAATCCATTTTCTTGGATTTTTCTTTCACTACATGAACGGTTTCATGTTCATATGTCTTGGGAATGTTAACCTTTAGGATTTCAAATCCTTCTTCCGTTCCTGGTGGTAGGAAGTTCAATTTCTGCATTAGATGTCTTGGACTACCACGTGGAGTGCACCAAGCATAGCCTTCTTGTTGGTTTAATTCAATGCCTAGTATTTTCATGGATAGTCTACCTACTATCAATATACGGGCTGTGGTGTCCAATACATAAAATGGCATGACCATTGGAATATCCATGAAATGCATGGTAATCAATGCGATGTGTGTCATGGACTTTATTAATTTACCATCTGCCAGTTTCATTAATACAGGACGCGTTAATGGTACATACATGACATGGTCGGGTTGTGCACGCGTGATTTCCTCTAGCCGAGAATGTGAAATTACATTTGGTAGTGCCCCTGTGTCCAGTAATGTTGGTAGGAATGTACCTTGTCTGTATTCAAAATAAATTGAACATGTCGGATCATCAGCTGTTTCTGTTACAATCTGTTGACGTATGATTGGATCCAGGTCTTTGAACTGTATTTTTGCATTTTCCAAAGGTTCAAGCATGTGAACATCTGCGATGAATTCATTGGATTCATATCCAGTTACAAATCCTTCGGATGTATCGGTATTCTCATTGGCGGTAATGTATCCTGTTTTGCGTTTTTTACGCCTTGATGGTTTTATTTTCTCTGATTTTTCTTTGGGCTGTTCTGGGAGATCCGGTGGATGCCCCAGTGGATAGTCCAATTCAGAATCAGAAGAATCTGATGAAGATTGTTGTATTTCCCTTCTTCGTTTATCATTTTTCGGTATTTCTTGTGATTTGCTTTGAAATTCCATTTCAGTTTTAGCATCAGAAGGAATATTGTTTGTTTTATCAGATTCTATTGTAATTTTGCGTTCGGTGCCCGGAGGGGACATCATTTTTTCAGGACGTAAATTGGTAGGATACAGCTTGTAAAATTCTTCATGCTTCGCATTGCGTTCAGCTTTGAGTTTTGCATTTTGATCAGGTTTATAAAAATATGGTTCGTCGTAACGTATTTTTAATTCGCCTGACATTGTGCGTATTCTCGCTAAATTGTCATAATATTGTTTATCTTTTAATAATGCATGTGCTATTTCAGCGCATGTATGAGCTGCTATGAAATATTTCTTGTAGGTATCCGAGAAATGAAATTTATCCATTCTCATTAGAATATTTCGGTTTTGATCGATAGCTGGCCTTGGGTATGGCTTACCCATAAAATTTTTAGTCCATTCTATTTCAGTGAAACAGTGAGAGGGAGTGTGCCAAATTGCTATCCTATCATCTTGTACCAATCTTGTGTACATTCTTCGAAATTGGGTGAAGCGATACCTACTTACTGGTTTTTCTTTCGGTAATCTTGGTTTGATGTTTGGAAAAATAATATTGATTTCTTCGAAACCTTTTTTACATAAGCAGTTAATTACTGCACGTAATTCCTTATCCAGTATTTCAAATGGTTTTTTGGAATAGTTGAGTTCTAAAGTGCCAATGCCAATTATTACTTTTGTTTTATGAAAAGAAACATTTTCTATTTTTTCATATAAGTCATTCATGGAAATTTGATGTTTCAAGTAAGGAGGGAGTGGCGCTGTGCCCACTTCAGCCCTTTTTAGAAAATGTACAACACCATCACCTATGAATTCATATTCTGAAAAATGTTTCGTCAGGAAGTTGGGCTCTAATACGCCTTTACTAGAGTGTGGCCCACTCGACCCTAGTTTCCTTCGTTTTCCGAAAGATATTCATTATCAGAATTCATTTGCTGATCTGGAGGTAATTCTCCTTCAGGTGGTTCAGGATCATCTGGAATGATTGCATTATCCGATTCTGTAGTAATATTATTCAATGGTGTTGTTTTAGGTTTGTCTTGAAAACTGACTTTCTTGAGTATCGGCGATACTCGTTCAGAAGTACCAGTATGTTTGGTAGGTATGTCTTCTTTAGTAGGTTGACGTTGAGGATTCGAACGATTTTGAGTTGCTGCTTGAGGAAATGATTGATAATTTTTATTTCTGTTTTGATTTTGCTGAGGATATTTACTGCGCTGCGTAGCTGCGCGATTTTTATCTTCAGTTTGAATTTCATCGAGTAGCGGGCAAACTACGTCTTCGGTTACTTCATCTCTATCGAAGGTAATTTCTCGTAGTTTAGTCATAAATCCGACTGGGTCTTTTCTCTCGGCGGGAGAAAATTTATCTTTCATGCTCTGTGGCATTTTGTTATAAAACATACGAATGATTCGCTCATCATTTGTTGTTTCAATTTTCGATAGAGTTTTATACCAAGTTAGTAGGTGGTTTGCCAAACTACGTTTGTTTTCAGCTTGTATTTTCAATTTTTGAAAGTAGGTAAAGGTGGCTTCTTGTTCACCAGTACTCCAAAATTCAATGAAAAAGGCTTTACGTAATTCAGGGTAATCTACGTAACCTTTACGTTCACGTACCCATGATGGGCGAATTTCTATCAACGATAGAAGTAAAGCACATCGTTGCTTTTGGGTCATCGTGATACCACCGCAATAATGTTCGAATTGTTCGATAAATTCATGCGGGTGATATTTGGTTTCATTATCAAAAATTATTCCATGATTTATGAATCCTTGTTTGGTTAGATCAGTTTTCATTACGCGGTGATTTTTTCCTTCATAATTAAATGCACCTCTGCTGCGGGCAGATTCGTGGACGGCGTCTACGTAATCGTTTTGATCCTTATTTGTTTCAAACGCGTCCATCCGATCAACTAGGGTTGAAGTAGCGGCTTGCGTTACGTGCAAACGATATTCTAAGTCGTTTTGTCTAGATACGACTTCACTTTCAAGGTCATTGATGCGTTTTTCATGTGCAACCTTGACTTCTTGCAACGCAGCTTTTTGTTCAGATTCAACACGATTAATTTTTTCAGAATTTCTAGCAACAAATTCTGCAAGTTTGTCAGTATACGTAATTGTATCATCAATCATTGAACGATGTTCAACAAGGGTACGTTTGGATTCTAAAATTTCGTCCGAAGCTTGTTGATAATTTTGATGTTGTCTATTGACAAATTGTTCAATTGATTGCAATCGTTGCAAATCAAGAGTACGTTCTTTTTCAATCCATTTCTGTAATTTATTGTGTCGATCGATCGCGATACTAGTCGATGCTTGGGGTGACAAAATTGGTGGAGGTAAATGCATGTAACGTTGATGCGTTACTGGTTGCATAACCGTGTACGTCACAGTATCAGTAGGTTTGCTTTGCGTACGTCCGCTCATCTGTGCTGGTTGATTTGGAAATTGTTGTTTCCATTTGAAAGGGGGGTTGCGGGAGGGTGGATCCTGCGGATTTTGCGCCCCTTGCAGTGGATTAGGTGTAGGCGGAGGGGGAGGGGGTGGTATCGGCTGCGTTTCGTTTTGTACTCTATCATCAGATGTATCATAATTGTCAGAGTCAGAAGCGCTGCTTTTATCCTCGCCCGATGCAAAATCAGAATCCTGTTCGTATGCAATATTGTCATTTTCAACCGGAGGTTGATTGTGGTGAATATTACCGTCACCCTCAGTATCGTTTAGGGGTGCGTCTTCAATGGTTACAGGGGAGAAGGGACTTTCAGGGCGACCTGTAGTAGCCGAAATTTGAGGGGTTGTACTGTGTACAGTGGTTTCAAATTCAGTTGCCATTGGGGTACGCGAAGTTGACGGATATGTAATAATCACTTCTGGTTCGAAAATAATATGAGGAGTTCCTACTTGTTGGAAATTATTTGGGTCAACCGATTGAGTATCGATATTTCGCGATGTATGTGCCAGCGGAGTAGGCATATGAGGCGCGGTATAGGTTACATTTGGATTGTCAGCCAGTGCCGGCGGCTCCTGGCTTTGTGACTCAGTCACATTTTTATTAGTTTTACGAGGCCGGCGTTTAGATTTCGTCACCTCGGAAATAAATTGACGAGCTTGAGCCGCGGATTTGCGTTGAGGATTATTTTCAAGGTCAACATCATTGTCGTTCTCAGGTTCTGAAATTCGGCGAATTTCGTCTTCACTGAGATCAGAATGCGACATTTTTTATTATTTTAAAAAATAAAATAAGATAGTGAGAAAGAGAAAAAAAAATTGAGTTTTTATTTACACCTGTGAAAATAATAATTGGTACACTGGTAAATAATTCAACGAATTATGTGCGACAAAAAATGTACAAATATAAAATCAATACGTAGTATTGTCGCCAAAGTGAAAGGAGGAAGTAAAAATGTAAAGCAATAAAATTTGTAAGTAAGCTTGGTTAGCTTAAATCTAAGGTGAAAGGTACAATAGTACGTTTCAATATTTGTAGAAAAAATTTTATAGCTTTATGGGCTGACCTACTTAAATCGGTACGATTTAGAGGTTTTTAACCTTTTATGAAATAGATTGGCAATCTATTTGTCAAAAAAAAAATATGTACTAGATTAAAAATAAATTTCTTAAATTTAGTTGATAGGTTTTACCTATTTCTTAATTTATTTTCTAAAATATTAAGATTAATTTTAAAATATGCGAGGTAATAGTAGGGAAAAAAAAAAATATTTTCTAAAAAATATTTAGCTTAAAACTAATAAGCGTAATTATTCTTCTAAATAAAAATTAAATGCTAAGGTAACCTGTACTTTATCCGTTTTTTACTAAATCTAGGTACGATCACCGAAGTGATAAAAAATCTACAAATAAACTTAAAAATATTTTTTAATTTAATTAAGTAAAAAAAAAAATTTTTTGTGGATAGGTTGACCTATCACTTTTTTTTAAAAAAAATTTAGATATAATGTCTAATGATTAAAATCTTAGTATTGGCGTTGATTGGCAATCAACTTGTCTTAAATTTAATGTAGGTCAGTGACCTACGTTATTATTTTTATTAAAAATTATTTCTTAAATAGAAATTCGTTTATGGTCAAGCCAAGCAACGAATTTAACTATTCAAGGTAGGTAAACCTATTTAATTGTTTTAATTAGAAATAGCAGAATTGGTTTATGGACAAGCCAAGCAACGAATTCAACTAATTCTAATTAAAATTGACAAAAATAATTCGTTTATGGTCAAGCCAAGCAACGAACTAGATTTTTTCAATTAAATCTTAATTCATAAATAGTTCGTTTATGGACAAGCTCCGCTCGATGACGCGCATGAAAGTGACGGGCAACGAAACAACGTGCAAGAACCGTCAGCTGACGTCACAAACACGTTGAAGGATAAGGACGACTTTGTCTAGATCAAAGGTCCCTAGCTTTAAACTCAAAATAAATCCACACGGAAACGTGGGAGACGAATTTTATTGAAATTAAATCACTTTAAACGAATAGACAATTTTAACAATGTTTGGTAACAATTTATAAACAAATTGCACACGAATTTCACTGAATAGACACTTTAACCGAATTGACACATTAAATGAGCTGGAGTATTTTACAATACTCGAGGTACACCACGACTTGAGACAGACAATTTTAACAAAATTTACTGAATCCCGGACCTAACGGCGTTAGGTCCTTTTATACCTACTCCGTAGCTATACCCACCATTCTCTCACCAGGTCACCTCCACTCTCCGAGGGATAGAGTAGAAGGCCAAGTCCACCCATAACAAGATACCCTAATAATACCATTACCTATTATAAAAACTCAATTTGAATCACCGTAAATTCAATTTTTTTACCCTATTCGAGGCGATTACCTCAAACGTGATATCGATTTTAAAAAATACCATTAATTTTTCGATATATAATATCTGATTGTCACAATTTACCTGATGGACTTTTTACATGGATAACTTCAATATCTTCAACATCTAATAACAATTAGTATGTAAAAATTCTTTATTATTATTTTACTCTCGTTATTCATCGGAAATAGACTTTCAATACCTACCTGACGGATCATCGGACCATGAATCATCAATTTTTTCAGCAAGGGAATTCTCAACATTATCCAGTGGTTCCTCTTCTGGTACAAATGTATCTGAAATTTTATAATTTTATTGATACTTTTGTAATGAATAGAAACCAGACTCGGGATGTGGACCACAGCTGCTCACCATTATTGTCATCTTCTTCGAAGAAAGATTCTGGGTCAATTTTTTCAGATTTGGCAAATTCTTTCAATTGTTCAACAGTATTTATACCGCGAGGGGTACCAGCATTAAAAAAATCTTCATTAAATGAAAAAAAAAAGTTGATTAGAAAATCAGATGTATAAAATTTTCAAATACTTCAACTAAATAGGCCAGTAGGTGAAATTTACCGTCATCGACAGGAACATCGACTCGCATCACTTCCAAGATTTCATTTATTTTGTCTGAAAATTCATACGATAATGTAGTTAAATTACTCGACAATTTATGTATAATGCATTGAATTTTGTTGATTTAAAAAAAAAATAAAAAAATTCAGGTTAAAAGAAAAATTTTATTTAAATCATTTAAAAAAATTTTCGAGCTGAGAGAAATTTTTTAAAATGTGAAGTCGAAGTAATTTGAAGAAATCAGGGTTGGTATTATAATTTTCAAGACTAAAATTTTTTCAATAGACACATTTTTCAACATTTTCCAGTTTTATTCAACATTTTTCTTAACTTGGTATTTTTCAAAATTCCTTTCAACTCGAATTTTTTTCCAATGATTTCAAAATTTTCTCGATTTTTTTTCATCTTTTGAATTCTAAAAAAGTTCTCCTCAAAATTTTCCGAGGTAAGTTGAATATTATTTTCGAGAAATTTCATGACCAATAAACATTTTTAAACAACTTAAATTTATTTTACATTGAAAAAAGTTTCTTTAATGTTCTTACTCTAATAAATAGGTGGTAGGTCTAGGTACCTACTTACCTTCAGTGTATGAGCAAGCTCGAAATTTGGCATACTTGAACAGCCATTTCAAAAGTCCTATCAATTTGTTTAAAATATTAAAAATAATATTTTTTTCCAAAATCGAAAGAGATACAAAAAAATAAGAAGTTATTTCACATACTGTAAAAAGCTTTCTTAATTGGTTCATCTTTCGTTTTTTCTATATTTTTCATATACGTTTCAGCAAGAGAATGCACCGCAAGACTCACTTGCCCATTTAAACAACAAAGTCCTGAACAACGGAGAGTAATACACAATCAAGAAATATGGTAGTTCAATTTTGAAACTTAATTTTTGATACTTGAAATTATCAGATTCAATTATAATACCTACTCAAATAAAAAGCTTTATCACGTGTTGAGAAATTCTCTGTAACAAAAGAAAAATGAAAAATCATTGGTAAGAGAAAATAAACCCAAGCACGGGAGGAGACTTATAATACTATCCAGGTTTATAGTACCAATGTAGGCTTTTTGATACTCATACGCCACATCAGTTAATTCGCCCAATCCGTGGAAAACATATTCTTCAACAGTTCGGATAAATAATAAAGATGCGTATTTAAAATGGGCCACGGTACCTTGAACAAAAAAATATTAAATTTGATAAATTTGGGTGTCGAGGTGATTTTTAAACATGTATCTAAACAGCTGAGTATTAAAAATGAAAACTTAGATACCTCGAGTGTACTTTGACAGGTCTATTTCGCCATAATCGATAGCTGAAGAAATAAAAAATTCATGACGAGTAATTTAGTACATAGACCATGATTACCCCTTCAATATCCAGTCCTTCAACCAGCAGTACCAGCACTTACCCAGTTTATATCCTCCATTG
This sequence comes from Pseudococcus jackbeardsleyi, assembly GCA_038380155.1. NCBI lineage: Eukaryota > Metazoa > Arthropoda > Insecta > Hemiptera > Pseudococcidae > Pseudococcus > Pseudococcus jackbeardsleyi. Next base: position 6,921,833 of record CM076240.1, read on the forward strand.
AAAGTTATCAATACAATATCAATCACACCTGAAATAATACTAAACAGTTTTAAATTATTGTTCAATTTCGAATCAGAGTACATACGATACTCACCTATAAGCTCAAGTTGTCCTGCAGTTGAAGAATAAAAATGAAAAAAAAAGTTTAGATATGAGTGTAAACATGGTTTTGACGAATTTTAATACGCTAAGTCAGTCGACTTACTGTAGCTAACTTCATATTTGCTAAAATCATCGCCGTTATTCAATTCTGAAAACCGATAAAATTGTTGATCATTATTTACATTTTAATCAAGAATAGGCTAAGTTAAAAATTATAGGTACCAACTTCGGAGGAAATTTTCATATACTTCAATTTTTTTGCAAAGAACTATATAGCAACAAACTACCGAATAAAATAAAATTATAATTTGATTTATTTTGGCTCAATATTCAATTTTTCGAAGATAGGTACTAACTTAATGCATTAAACTTCGTTCTACCATCTTCAAATTTATGGTGCTCGTCTGAAATTCAAATACTTATCAATCGAATCTCCTGCCTTCGGATTTGAATTTTCATTACTTTGGATACTTACCGTTGATTTCGGTATTTCTGGTATCTAAAAAAAAATCAACAAATTCAGAAAAAAAGTCGAGAAAAAATTTGGAAACTTATGGGTGGTTGGTATACGTATCATAAAGAAACATAGATACCTATTTCGTAAATCAACCTAATTGCCTGGTCTATCTCTTTACCGAATGCAGCCAATTCATTGGGTAGTTTAATTGGATAAATTTTTGGATCAAAAGCTGCTATTATATCTGAAAAGAGTAGGAAAATCATTCGAATACTTTACGTACCTATTTATATGAAAATTGAAAATCAAAACTGTATAGCAGAGGTGATCGTTTGGATTTTTTAAAAAAGTGGAATCCTTAGGAAGATTTGATAGAAATTTCATCGCCATGTTTCCTCATTAAATTTAGAAAGCTGTTTAAAAAATTTTGCCAAAAATGTTAGATAGGTACCTATCTAAATAAGCCTAAATTGTAATTGTTTTGATAATTCATTTTAATTTTGTCCTTGACAAGACAGTCAAACCTGGAACTGGAATATTTTCATGACGTCACTACTCATATCGCTAAATGTCGTTTTGACTTTTTTTTTCAAAGTCCAGAATATTTACGTCAAATTAAACAGTTTGGAATTTTCTGAAAAAGTTTTCCAATTTTTTTCCTTGTAATTTTCTCAACTGAATTTGTTTTCTGATGTTATTCTTTCATGATCACATTTTTTCTCATAATTTTCTCACCTGTAATTTTTCTGGTGTAATTGTTCTTCGTAGAAATTTTTCCTGAAGAATTTTTCCATTGTTGAACTTGAACATCTTTTTTGAAAATAATAAGTTCTGTTTAATGGACATAAAAAAAAATCGAGTTGAAAAAATACTAACGAAAAAATTTAGAAGAGGAGAAATTGCGGTGAAAAAAATTGCGAAAAGAAAATTGCTGTTGAAAAAAATTTGGTCGTGGAAAAATAACACCAGAAAAAAATTTCAGTTGGGAAAATTCTGAGAAAGAAATTAGTAGTTGAAAAAATTACGAGGAAAAAATTTGGGAACCTACTTCAGAAAATTCTAAATTTTTAATCTGTTTAAAATGATGTGAATAATCTAGACTTGAAAAAAAAAAGGTCAAAACGACATTCAGCGGTATGAGTATAGTGACGTCATGAAGGTATTTGAGTTCCAGCTTCCAGGCTTGACTGTCTTGTAGACCATTGATGAAAAAATTAAGCTCGTTTCACGCCATCTCGTACAGGTTTTGACCTCCAGGTCCTCTGATTTTTTTTACGGGTTCTCTCTTCATGATCTAGTAAAAGAAATCGTCATTTAAATTTCAATTATTTCAGGAGGGGGGAGGGAATTCGGTTAGATCTAAAATGAATCTGCTTACGAGATTTGCAGCGATTTTCAAATTATGGGCTAGGAGGGGTTACTTTCTGATCAGCCTTTGCCTTTGTACACTACATTTGCCATGAATTATTACTCAAAAGTCAGAACATAGTACTCACCTTCCGAAAATTGACGTTTTTTGATAATTTCATTTATTGCATCTTTACAAGAAAAGTAATACGAATTGTAAACGTATTTGATTGCGTACGAAACTTGATAGGATTCCGAAATCTTACCACTTAATCCAGAATGGAAAACTTGTTTATCATTTTGAATTTGATGTAGTTGGTGATCCAGCCACCTAAGCATTTCTAATCAGAAACGAATAACATCGACAAAGTGAATAATCAAGAATTCTATCCGAAAAATTACTCAATCATCTACTTACTGTAATAAAATGATAAAAACATCACTTCTCCGGGTTTAGTGATTAAATTTTTATCAAATTCTTGGAGTACTTCGACACATAATTCCACAAAATTTTCTAGTACTATAAATAAAAGCAAAAATAGGTACATTCAGGGAGCAGAACTGATATTGAGGTAAGAATGATTAAAATTTTCCAATGCACCAACGAAAAATACTTACGAGAAGTTAGATAAATTTCATAATATTCTGCAAATCAATCAGAAAAAACAAATTATAAAATTTGAATACAAATAAAAATATTCAGACTTCTCATAAAAAATTTCAAAAATAAAAGTAGTAGGTAACCTATTTCTATGAAAGGATCGTCTATGTATTTTCCATTGGATAATAATTTCATATCAATCGTTTTGGTAAAAACCATTAAAACTTTTTTATGGATCATAACAGCTTTATACTCTGAAACAAAAGAATAGATTTTAAATTAGCAATGAACTGATACCTACATAGATTTACCCATATTGAATCTTACCCTTGAATTCGTTCTCCAGCGATTTTGCGATAGCAACAAAAGTAACTGAAAAAAAATTAATCAAATTAATGAATGAAAACAATTATCATAGTTATAAAGAAGGAAAGAATCAACCTAAGGAAAGTAAACCGAATAAGTTCTTCTCCATCGTTCAAACTTCTCTTCAAAAAATTTACTCAATAGTGAACCAGAAGCAAGTCTAGCTGGATGGATTTTAACGGCAAATTTATGAAATAAAATACTAAAAATCAACTGAACAAAAAAAAAATAGCTCTATTATAAAATAATGAAGTACACAGCTGCACCTACGTAAATACACAAGTGATAGTGCACCTGAATATTCCCAGTAAAAACTTGAAGAACAACGCCGAAAATTTATCCTAACGAGGGTTCATTTGAATTTACCACCTGCACAGAGGAAAAATCAAGTCTCTTTTTTTGCTTTTGTACTACGCCCGACTCCGACTAATGTACTTCCTCTCTTCATCAGTCTTACAAAAAATCAGGCCGACTTTCGTATCTTCTTCACTGAAAACAATATTCTGACAATCTGAAAAAAAATCTAATAGTATTATTAAAAATATTTGAATACAAGAAACATCGAAAAGAATTTTCGTTCATAATTAATGAACTAAATTTCAAGTTCAAAAAGCTTTAATCAAGAAACCACCAACAGTTCGCATGGCACAAGTGCTAAGACAATACGAATTGAACACACTTGCGCATTTACTAATCATCGGAACCGCAAAGTAATAATTATTGGAAAATTGGGGGAAAATTCACTTTCGTAATAAGCAGATTACGATTCTGGTATTAAATGAATTTGAAATTCAAGAAAAGTAAATTCAATTCACTCGTACAAAGATCAATTTCAATTCAATGAATAAATAATCTTTATTCGTTCGATTTATTTATTTAAAATGAACATGATAGGAAACGATAATGTGATTCACAATATAACTCGACTATAACAAATGAAAAATTATCACGTAGGGATATACCTACTTACCTGCCCATGAGAACAGACGGCAATCGATTAGGATAATGGTTAAATGTAGTATATCATCATCAGATGACGAATGAAATAAATCAATCGTTTACGATGTAGTTTTAGGCAATTGACCAGCTTCGTAGAAATATGCTGCCATCAATTTTGTCTAAAAAATAAATGGTGAAACACATTCAATGTAAAGTCACGACTACGAAATTAATATAAAAAACAAAATTTCCAATACTTACTCCTTGAATGTAATTAGACACATCAAGCTTCTCATTTTGAGAATGAGCACCGTCGTCGCATCGACCCATAGGCAAAAGCAGAACATTTTTACCAAGAACATTCTACAATTCAAATCAATCGATTATTTTTGATTAAAATTATACAACATGCGTTCAATCGTGTACCTGGAAAGTCAACGTCACCGGGATCGAACCACCCTCCCTATTATAATCTGGCTCAACATCATAGGCTAATATGGTAGCTCTTTTGGCAGCGTTGTAATGTTCATGGTTGGGGTCACTTTTCCAGGGGCAAGCACCATCAGGCGATTCGATCTATTGCGAAAAAGCACAAATTATTCGTGCTGAACAATAATTAATGCATCTGCTTCACCTCAGTGGCAAGAGGGAGGGTGAATTTGAAAGTTTTGCCAGAATAATCACTGATGGGAACCCTCTTTCCATATCCAACCAATGGAATCAAGATCGATATTAATATTACCTTCATAGTATTAGCACTGCCTCTCAATTTCCATTTGTTTTTGATATAATCGATAACGAGCTGGGAAACTTTATCGGCAGTTTGATTTGGTACAATACGAATGGAAAATTTACCGACTACTCTGCCTGGAATTATACTTTTCCAACCGGGTTCACCGAAAGCACCTTCAATACCGTGAATAGTTAAACACGGATAACGCCACCTTGACATCAAAACATCCTCCTGTAAAAAGATGATTACATTAGTTAATTTTATCGAAGGAGGTAGACTCACGAGGTACTAAAATCCATACTTTTTGATCATGTATCAGTTGTTCGGTACCAATTTCCAACCTATAAGCTTCTTTATCGAAATCTGCTTTGGCATAGAGTTCTTTTTCTTCATCTGTGAGTGGTTCAACGTCATCGTAAATACCTGGTATTAATATCTTTCCATCTTTATCCACTAACGTATCGAGCATAGCGATTAAATCAGTCATCGCTTCGTTACTACGAATAAAAAAATCCGAATCAGCATTCTAAAAACGTTATCAATAGATAAATACGATAAATATTTACATAGATCCGCCATAACTTCCACTATGAAGATCCTTCGAAGCGCAGCAAACTTCAAGCGTAAACCCAACCATACCACGGAGACCGAATCCAATACACGGTTTCGATGTCCCAAGCCAATACGTATCAGATATGCAAACGTAATCGACATTTTTGAAGAACGTATCCTTCCTTGCAATAATCAATTCATCCAAACCATCGCTTCCGGATTCTTCCATACCTTCGAAACAAAACTACGCTGAAAAATGTAACCAACCAGAAACTCAATGCGAACCTACTTTCACATTGATTGGCAGCTCGTTATTGGTTTTCTGGTAAGCTTCGACGACATGCAGCCACGATATAGCCGGCCCTTTGTCGTCGGTACTGCCACGTCCGTAAAGTTTATCATCTTTCAAAGTTAATACAAAAGGATCGGTATGCCAACCATCGGATACAGATGCTGGTTGAACGTCAAGATGACCATAAACACAGATGGTAGGTTTACTGGGATCGTTACCCAGAGATCCGAGAATAATCGGCGGTAATTGAATTTTGGAGTTATCGGCGAGCGTCTGAAGTACAAACTGGGGTTACAGAATGTTTCTATTAGCTATACGCAAATAAACGCCGCGTACTTGGAATCCGTTATCGCATAGTTCGACAGTAGCGTTCAATGCAGTTAATCGATCGGCTGCCCAATTCATCATTTTAATAACGTACGGTCGGTGTTCCGGTACACTCGAGACAGACGGAATGGCCACAGCTGTCTTGAGAGTATCGATAAATTTACTCTTGTTGGCATCGATATAGCTGCATGAGACAAAAGTACACGTATATAGAGTGATGCAATGTAATCGTCTAAATAAATAGGCGGGTGCTGTAAGGAAGATAACTTACTTGAAAACAGACTTCAATACATTCGGAGCGGGCGTCATTTTAGCTGATTCTTTCGACACGTAGATCAAATGAATGAAAACAGCGCGTACAAAAAATAAATTGGAAAGATCTATATACTGAAAAAACTTACACGAAAGATGTTAATGATGCATAATTCAGCCGAATTCCAAGTTGAAGTTGTTGCATTCACGATTCAAATTGGTGATATTTTCTTTATCAATAATTACTTCCCCACTCTTCGAATTGTAGAAGGGGAAGTCGAGAGGGAACATCGTAATGTCGAATAATTTACAATAAGAGCTTAATTACTGAATAATGATTCAAATTAATTGAATAAAGGATTAAAATTAACGAATGAAGAGAAAATGGAACACATTTCAATGAATTAACATCGTATTTTGGCGCCTAATTCTATCCGCCTTCCGCCTAAATTAAAAAAATACGTTACTAATGACGTCATGTTTGTTCATGTTTTGGTTTTTTCATTATTACGATTTACGGTAATTTCCTAATTTCTTGAGTAATTTTTAATTTTTTTTTTTTTTAAATAAATAATTTAAAAAATAAAACTTCGTAAAATTTTGAACTTGTTGGATATCAAATAACCTTAAAAAGGGTTTTAACTTTCAAGAAAACATTTCAATTCGCGGAACATAGAAAAGAGATTGTTTTTCAATTTTATTTTTGATTTGGAACTTCATTTTTTATTTTTTCACGTAACTCTCTCAGTGAAAAAATGAATTTTGAATGAAATGATGATTAATTTTAAAGAAAAGAATAATGTAATTTCAGATTTGTAAAGTTCATTTTTTCATTTGATTATTCATTTTTATACTATTCGGAAATTATTATTCATTTACATTTAAAATTTTAATTATGCACCACAAAGCAAGGAAATCACTCAAAATTAAAAACAAAAATCAATTCAATAGGTACCGAATTGAGTTCTATTCTAATTTTGAATAGTTATAGCGCCCCACACGCTTTGATATTACAGAATTGGTTATGATTATTGATTACGTGGAGCCGTGGACTACGAATAAGTAAATTAAAAAAATTTCCAACTTCTGAATCTTCCTTGATGCGGTGCATTCGGATTTTTTACAAAAAATTTAGATTTCCATCTCATTTTCAATAATATTTTATTTTTCTCTTTTAGTCGCCTCTTACGACAGGCAGAGAATACCGAGGGAATATTCTTGTTACCCGTTCCCACACGGGTAAATTTTAATTTTTACTCAGTATTCATTTTTCAATTGAAATCTTGAGAAATCTTCAATTTCGACTAAAAATGTCGAATTTCAATTCATGTTCATGAAACTGACGCGTGTGTTCTTGAAGAGAGAAAAGAGAGAGAATCAAATTCAAAAACGAAGTTATTGAGAATTGAACTTAACACTTCGAAAAATGAAATTTACGATATTGTACATGCAATTTTTTCAATTCTTGGGCTCACAAGTCTGTAATTACGATGTCCCATAAGATCGGCAGAGACATATCGAACCTTCAATTTCCCTTCCCATCATTAATTCCCAAATTCCAAATCTTCACACCAAACAGAAAACACCACCAAAAGGAAAAAACAAACAAAATGGTTTATTTTTTTTCTAAATAAAAACAATCTTTCACTGTACACACAAGTACACCTACACTAGAGTTTAAATAAATACAAAAAAAATGTGTACTCGGATAACATCAGAAGAAAAAAAACCACTGTATAAAGTGAAATATGCTAAAATAAATTTGCGTGAACTTTGCTCATGATTAAGTCCTCACAAACAGTATAAAAATAATTGAAATTATAAATACAAACAAAAAAAAAAGGAAAAAAAATTGGTCATTACAATACAATCACAAATTCTAACCAATTTACTTCCGCAAAAACACGATCTTCTCATAAAACTGAGAAAACCCAAACGATTAAAAATTTAGACAGAAGCTCGACTGCTTTTTTTCTTCGTAGAGTATTGATAATAATAATTTTGGTAAAATTATGTCCTAGATTCGTGCGAATTTCACACTAATTTAAAAAGGGAAGATAGATTAAAAAAGAAATTAAAAAACTTTAGGGGAAAAAACGATAAAACTTCAGGTACCTAGACCTTTTACAAACACCCATCTTATCAAGCGCAATAAATAACACGGAAGCTGAACGAAAAAAATTTTCTGGGAAACACGATCGTAACAACAAAGCGTTTAAAATCCGTCGTAAAATAAAATCAAAATTTCCTTACCTAGGAGAAAAAACCCTACAATTACGACGGAACCTAACTACGGTGATGGAGAAATTGAAATGGTGGGGGAGGGGCGGGGCGATCTACGTCATGAAAAAAAAGTAAAATATCACATAAAATTATACAATTCGTGAAAGTACTACATTTAACGGTGGCTTCGTCCGGAATCCCGTCCAAATATAAATAGACATTTAAAAAAAAAAACTTGAAACAAAAAAAACACAATGGAAATAAAACAACAAACAGAAGAAAAAAAAGAAAAACAATAATATACACGTATGTATGAAATAAATAAAAATGAAAAAAAAAAACCAAACCCTATTTATAACCAAGGAGATCTATTAATCGGATCGTGCATATTAAGATACCCGTGCGGATATCCCCCGTTATGAGCAGACATCAAGCCCTGTTGTAGCATCATCGGCCTGAGCAGCTCATCCGGCGGTCGTTGTAAAAACGGTGATGAATATATGGCCGGCGGACACGGCGACGCGTTCGCGTTCATGAACGCCTGAGCAGCCAAACTAAACGAAGGTGATCCACGTTGCGGCGGTAAGAACGGAAACGACGAATTACTGACCGCCGCCGGAGCCGGAGCAGCCGGAGGTTTCTCGTTGGCCGCCGCAGCTGCGGCAGTCTCGGCGAAATACCTGCTGCTACGTAGATTATCGAAATACTGCTGATAATCGCTCTTTAGCGTGGTGGCGGCTGCGGCGCCGAAATTAAACGCACTACCCGGTACGATGCCGTTATGTTTGAGCTCCTGAGATGCGCCGACATTCGGCTGGCTACCGCCTAAGTAATACATGGACGGATTCTGAGGCTGTGGTTCGTTCGGCTGTTCCATGGCCACCGCCGCGGCTTTCTTCTTTTTCGATTTCTTGGCCGGAGCTTTGGTGGGCGCAGGAGCCGGCGCCGATACCGGAATTGGTTCCGGCCTGTTATGGTAACTCAGATCGTATCTATTGTTCGACGCCGGCGGTGCCATGTTACCGGTCGACGTTAACTTGGCCCCAGCCGTCGAAATATTCGGTAACGGATTAAAATGCGGTGCTCGGGAATTCATGAGTTCCGTCATATAAGGCTGTTCCATATGATGATTTTTCGGCACCGGTTGCCCGGCTCCGGCAGGACCAGCCTGATAATACTGTTTGTCGTCGTGCATCTGGCGCTCGTTCGGATTAGCGAAGCTCGGATACGCCGATCGTAAATCGGGTATGTGATAATTCGACGTCGGTTTGCCGTTGAAATAATCCGCCGACGCCGGATTCGGATACGGACTGGGGCCGGATCTGTATGCGTTGTGGGGTGCCGACGAATGATACACGTTTTCAGACGACACCGCCACTCCAGCCGGTCCGCCGCGGTCGTATTTTTGCGCCTCGTGCATATCAACGCCCGGATGATGATAGGGCTGCATCGGCGCCTCCATTTTGGCGCGCTGGTAATCGGCCTCCATCTTGGCTCGATCTGATTCCGGTGGATAGTTCATCGCCGGCGGATACGCGTGCTGGGGCGCGTGATGAGCCGGAATCGGATTCTTGTTCGAGTAATTCAACGCTACGTCTGCTTCGCTGACGACGTGATATTTAGAATGATGGTACTGAGGCGTAAACGAGTCGTTCGGTTTGGTCAAAGGGAGCGGCGAAGAGGTAGGAGCCGCGGTGAAATCGATCGGTCGACTGTATCCGGTCGCCGGGACCATTGGAGAAGGTTGCCTAGGCGGCGAGTATCGGCTGGTTTGACTTGGCGGTAGTTTATCGCCGGCCGGCGGCCCCGGGTACATGCCTTCGGACTGCTGCATGAATAGCGAAGATATATGAGAGGGCTGGCTCGACGCGGACGATACAATCGGCGGCTGACCGGGCACGTACAAGTCTTTTCTAAAGTACGGATTCGAGCTGAGCAGAATGTTATCCGAATAGGTATCCATGAACGGATGATGGTGCGGTATCGACATAGGAATAGCCGAAGGATCCGGAGGAGGCGGATACGGATTATGAGGAGGTAGAATATGCTGCGGAAGGCAGCCCGGAGTAGGGGTAAAATGTCTGTCGCCTTCGTGGCTGCTGGAAACCGGTACAAACGGACTCTCCGACTGAGATATTTTTTCTTGCTCGGCTTGCTGCTTGGATGTCTGCTCCAATTCAGCGGATATCCTCTTTTTCACCGGGTAAATGGAGAAAGGAGACTTCTCCGATGGAGCGTTTGGCGCTGGCTGAGGCGTCGCCACGTTCCTCAGCGGTTTATAAGGCGAGCCGATGGTAACCGGAGGTGGATTATTGTCTAGCTTAGGCACGTACACCGGACTGTGAACCGGTTCGGTACCGTACGGATCTCGAGGACTTGCGGCAGGCGTATATCTCGGACTCGGCATCGGATTACGCGGACTAGTCATTTGGATGACTCCGGGGCTATGCACAGGTTCGCCAGTTTTCGGGCTATTGATCGTATCTCTGGGACTAGCGATCGAATCGCGAGGACTAGTAATTGAATCTCTAGGACTGAACATAGGATGCTGCGGACTGATGCTGTTCATCGGCTCGCGAGGACTACAGCTGTTGCTCTTGTCCGAGCCGCATTTCGGGAACGTATCTTGGTAAAATCCGACCTTCAAAGCGGCCGCATTATGAATCGGAGACTGATGATGGTAGGGCTGAGGCGACTGGTACGATGACTCGTCTAAGCTCGGATGTGGCGAGTTCATCGGATCGTTGGGATCTTGACTGAACGAAGATCTTTCCGAGATACTACTGCCGGTGCTGAGCTTTCGTTGCCTCCGCATCGGTTTCAAATCCGGCGACAGCAAAGGAGCCGGAATATTTCGTTCTCTGTCTTCTTCGTACAAGAAGAATCTGCCCGGCGTCGGAGGAGGCGGTTCGTTAATATCGTATCTATCGTCATCGTTCGTTTTGGCCGCAGCCTTGGTCCCCGAACTGTAATCGTCCTTGAGTTCCTCGTTAGCCATAGGTGTAGCCGGATTATCGTTGAACGTATTCGACTCTTGTTTGCGTTTCGGCGTCTGCTGCGCTTTCGGAGCACCGAACGCTTTGAACCAAGCGCCGAGATTAGGCTTAGGTTTATCGTTCTTTTCAGCCGCTGCACCGGAACCAGCACCGGTCGACGTTGGCGTCTTGATCTCCGAACCTGAGGTATTATTTGACGTCGAAGTATGGTCCAATTTCGACTCGATACCCTGTTTCTCTTCCGCCGCTTTTTTCTCTTCCAAATAGGCGCTCTCCGAATACGCCTTGTCCAAAGCCAAATTCTCAGCTTGCGGTTCGTTATGGTCGTTACCGGCACCATCGCCGTCGGAAAACGGGTCGTCGTCGTCGGATGGGATACTGTCGTTATCCGAGAATGTGTGTTTTTTCGAGTTCACGTCCAGATTGATTACATCGGTGCTCAATACGGATCCCAGACTTAGCATTGGTTTCGGTCTATGGGTGTTTTCCGTCTTGGCAGCCGGTTCTCTGTTGATCTTCGCCGATCCCGGCAAGTCGTCGTGGTGCGGTTTGATACCTCCCGGAGGTTTGGTAATCGTCGATATCAAATTGCCTTTGCTTTTGCCCGGTTGTAAGCGATCGATTGTTCGTTGCGTGTCTCGACGACGTTGTTTGATCATCTGAAGGTGTTTGTGATGGTTCTCCTTCAAAGATCGTTTTTTCGCTAGCTCCTGAAATAATCCAAAAAATAGATACGATTAGAATTTTCATTCGATTTCGAAAGGATCGGTGTCTACTGGATTGAGAAAATAAAAATTCATGCTATTTCCATGTTTTTCATGATTTTAACGAGTAAAAATTTTGATAAGTACAATAAATATTTCAATAATTACGGTAAATTACCGCAAATATTTCAGTAATTACGGTAAATTGCCGCAATTGTTTTAGTAATTCCGGTAAATTACCGTAAATGTTTCGGTAATTACGGTAAATAATAGTAAATAGTTCAATAATTACGATAAATTACTGTAAGTATTCTAATAATTATTGTAAATCATCGTAAATATTTTTATTTTGACATCATTTTCATTTTCGTTTTTCTTATTTGAATCTGAGCCATTTTTTTGCTTTTTTTTTTCATTTATTTATTCGAATATGAATTAATGTTCAAGCCCTGTCCGAGAGGTGCCAGGGCAGAAATTCATAATATAAAAAATTTTTTTCAATGGTTTAAAAGAAATTCTTCAATTTAAAAATTAAAAGGAAAATGTTAAAATTCATGCTTTTTTGCGGAAAATGATCACAATGCATGCTATTTTAATGTTTTCATGTCACTATACTGACATTCATGCTTTTTTCGATTTTCATGCCCGGTAGACACCATGGATTAGGATTAGAATTCAAAATAATCAAAATTACCTTATGTTTGAACGGTCTAATATTTGATTTCTGCGTATTGATCTTTTCATGAGGTCCGGTCGTTGGTAAACTCACATCGATGGCAATAGGATCACTCGGCGAATTCGTAGGCGGCGGAGAATTACTCGCTGACCCGAAATCCGTACTTTTAGGAGTATCATTAAGCCATTTATTAATATCCTGCGTAAAAAAATCACATCGATAAATCCATTAGAAACCTATAACTTCATTTTTTACACATTTTAAACACATTCTGATTTCGTTTAAAGATGATAACTCACCCTGAGGGTTTGTTCGGCGACAATATCGAAGGCATCGAAGGACGAAGCATTCTTCGGAGGCCTCCCTTTACCCCTTTTGATCGGTTTATGTTCTCCGATTCGCGATTCGATACTCAAAGTATCATCAGCATTCCGACTTTCACTTTCCAAAGAACTGGTCAACCAAAAAAAAAAAAATATTCAAAATTACAGTCTCGAAAAACCCCAATAACGAGAAAATAGCAACAACTTACTTGATCGAATACGGTGCATCGGCAGCTGACAGTTTACGTTCATTTTCCTTATCATTATCTTCGGTACTTTTGCTGGACGTTCTTTTCCTCCTTTTCCTTTTCTTTCTCCGGTGCGACCCGTTGTTCACGTCGGGAAAATCACTGTTTTCGGTAACATCATCACCATCGGACGAATTATTCGAATTGAAGTATTTGTTGACGCTGGCGCTGAAAACTTTCTCCAAATTTTCACCCATCGATGTGTATTCTATAACAGATGAATATTTTTTTCGTAAGTTTGAGTTCATTTTTTTTTTACAAAAAATTTTTCAAACTTATTCTATTCATTTATAACCCTCAAAACTGATTTAATTTCACTAATAATTTCGCAGGACTTAATTTTTAGAAAATCGAATGACTAATTACTGCTTCTTTCTCAATATTTAAAAAAATTGTATACTTAATTGGACCAAAATTATCATTTTTTTTATGTCTTATTTTGTTTTTGAATAATTTTTATGATATAATTTTTTTCAAAATTCGACCATATTTTACCTTTTATCCAAAAAATATTATTTGAACATCAATAAAGTTCATATCAACAACTCTGAACAAATTTTGGGATAAAACAATGGCATAATAATTTTCAAAAATTCCAAAAAATTCTCAAAACGATATCAGAAAGAATTTTTTAAAAATTGCATTCATAAATAATAATTTTCCATTTTTAGAAATGATTATAATAAAATTTCATTCAATTTCAGCGTTATTTCAAGTTTTCAGAATGTTTTTTAAAAGTGTCGTCAAATTAAAGGCATCGTAGACTACTCAAACATACTCTCAAATTCGAAATACACGTCGACTCACCGTTTCCAGGCCCATTGTACAATTTACAATTAGCCAAAATCAGTTGAAAGTCTTGTTTAAATTCGGCGACGCTTTTGTATTTGCCGCAATCCAACTTTTCTTCCATCTTCCTCAGACTCATCGGTGTTTTGACTACTTTGTAATAACCCGGAGCGTCTTTCTCGTCGACTGGGTTCTTGAAAGGCCACGCGTCGTCGTGTTTTTGCAATTTTTCCAACACTTTGTGAAGTCCTATTTCAAGATATTCTACTTTTATATCACACCTAAAAGAAGAGGGCAATACAAAGCGATCGTTGAGTTAAAAAAAGGGTTCAAAAAAGAGCAATTGGTGTAAAAAATTTGCGAGAATGTGAATTAATGCGTTCGATGAGGAGAAAATCCGAAGACTAATCGTAATTGATTTGTTAAAGAGACAAAAAATTTGAAATAATGCAATCAAAGTCGAATTTTTTTCTCATTTTTTCATTTCAATATATTCTCCCATTTTTTTTGCTAAAAAGAAAATTTTTTCAAAAAAAGATGATCATTTTTCAAAAAATTCTAATTGAATAAAAAATTTTTTGATTATAAAATAGATTTTATTATTAAAGTCTTACTGCAGAAAAGGACTCGCATCATAAAAAAAAAATAAAAATGAAAATAAGGCTCAAAACAGCGTAGTAAAGGAAGGTCAAGGTCGTCTAATCCTCAAAAAAACACTTCCCAGGTGAGAATCAAACCAGCCACGTGCACAACTTACACGATTAAAGCTAAAAAAAAAAAGGTCGTGAAGGAGGAAACCGAAACGCAGCTAATTTGACGATTTGTAAACTCGTAAACGAAGAAACAAACCCACCATTAATTAAAATCTACCATTGTACTGTAAAGGGGATCGAATTACAAGCGATTAATTACCATTCAGGAGACCGATTCTTTTCCGCCGAATGTATAATTATTTCTCCGGTCGCCGATGATAGCGAATTATTCGTTTGCCTGCCTCGACCAGCGATAATAGGCTGCGTACCGTAGCTCATTACGGATTCTTGTAGACTTCCGCTATCGCTATTGTCGTCGTCCGAATAGAACACTTCTTTTTGATTATTCCTGTTTTTCCATCTTTCGTGTCTGTAAAAGCAGAAAAGAAACATAAAAAATGAGATAAAGTCGCGTTTTCAAAGTCGAAACTGGAGAAGTAAATTTTTCTTCGGTGTAGCATACGAAAAAAGTACAGAACTGATACCCCTTCCCCCTTTCCAACATCGCATCTTTAGTCAAATTAATTAAAAGTTGAATCTAAATTTGTTAGAAAATGTCAATCTTGTAAAAAAATTTTTTCCAAGTTGAAAAAAAAAATCATTATTATGTAATAGTGAATCGAAACGCATCTGCAAAAACTCAATTTCAGGATTTTCAAATTTTCACCTGTACTTAGGGTCAGAAAAATCAGCAATTTCATTTTGGTGGAAAATTTTTGATTTTTTTGGTCTCACACTGAAAAAAAAATATAATAAAATTTATCCAAAAAAATAATAACGCGTCCCAATTCTCAAAATAGGTAAAATTTATCATTTTTTTTGAATAAAATTTATTTTTTTTGATAAAATTTATTCATTTTCTGACAAATTTTATTATTTTTTCTGATAATAAATATTATTTTTTAAAACAAATTTCACCTATTTTGTGAATTGAAACACGTTATTATTTTTTTTGAATACATTTTATTATTTTTTGATTAAAATTTATCATTTTGGTAAAATTTATTAATTTTTTTGATAAAATATATCTTTTTTTTTGATAAAATTTATTATTTCTGGGGTAAAATGTATTCATTTTCGTAACTTCTGTTTTTTCCGTGCAGAGAATATTGATTTGAATTTGAAGAAAGAACAATAATGAAATTCTGAGATGTGATAACTCGTAAAATTGGAATGCAGTTGACAATTTTATCGTTCCTAAAAAAAATTCATTATTGATTTGAATTAATTGATGATTGAACACGGTGTTCACAATACTTCAGAGATGATTTTCCTTGACTTTTCCCAGTATTTCAGACCAATTTATCCAATTTTTATAGATTTTTTCTGCACAGTAGAGTTAAGTTTTGATTTAAAAAAAAATTCCATGACGGGTATCAAAATGAAGGTCTTTTCAAACAGAGTATGACAATCATCGTTCATCACTTACCTAGCTTTTTTAGCCTTCTTGGCATTAACCTCAGCAGCTTCTTCTTCGCTATCGGTACCTTCTAAACTTAAAGCTCGTTTGTACTTCTCCAAATACTGCATTTCTTCTTCTTTTCTCCGTTTCAGATTCTCGATACGAGACGACTTACGAGGATGCAGTTCCAAAAATCGTTTCCTGCAAACAACGAATCATTAACCCTGATTTTTCCAAAATTTCATACTCCTCTCAAAAAACCAACCTTTGTAAACGTTCTTTTTCTTGGAACAACTTGGGTATTTCTGGTAGAAAATCTTCGGCTATAATTTGATGCAAAGCTTGTTCATTTTTATCGGTCGCGTCTTCGGTATTCACCGCCAACCTTTCCCAATCACTTTCGGTGAAGCAGACCACTTGCCATATTCCAGACCCCAGTTCAACTTCTTCTTCCTCGCTTTCTTCTTCCTTATTCCGGCCTCTTTTACGTTTCCTGCCCCGTTTCTTTTCCTTTTCTTTTTTAATCTGTTCACCAAACAAAAATACCATATGATAATGAATAGTATCTATTGGATTGAGAAAATGAAAATTCATGATATGTATTTTCATGGTTTTTTAAAATGATTTTTCTTGCCATGTAGACACCATATTGGAGTAAAAATTTAGATAATTACCGTAAATTACCGCAAATATTTCAATAATTACGGTAAATTACAGTAAATATTTTGATAATTATGAAAAATGGCGGTAAATATTTCAGCAATTACGGTAAATTACCGTAAATGGTTCGGTAATTACAGTAAATTACCGTAAATGTTTCGGTAATTACAGTAAATTACCATAAATATTACAATAATTACGGTAAATTGCCATAAATATTACAATAATTACGGAAAATCACCGTAAATATTACAATAATTACGGTAAATTATCCGAAATATTTTATTAATTACCATTCTAATTTTGATATTTGCCAGATCATTTCCATTTTGATTTAAATTTTGATCTTTCTCATCTGAATCTGAGCCATGGTTTTTTGATTTACTATTTCTATTGACAACTCGACGCTCACGGGGAGCGCTAAAGTCGCTGGGGTGATAGAATACATTGGCTTATATCGCACCCTCAGTGCAATAACAACACATCTCAAAAAAAGTAAAAACAACACATCTCAAAAAAATTGAAAATTTCTTGGTTCTTTAAACGTTGAAGACAAATTAATATTTAATTTTTTTGTGAAGATCCATTGTAATTTTTCACGCTCTTTCCAATGACGGCGACAGATTTTTACAATACCTGTTATTTTTGGTAGTTTTTTGAGATGTGTTGTTTTTGATTTCACGATTTTTAATTTTGAGATGTGTTGTTATTGCACTGGAGGTGCGATATGGGAGAAAGGAGGTTTTTCGGATTTTTATCGAAAACGGTGGGTTTTTGTGAAATGTGCCCATGAGAAGAATTAAAGGCGACAAAATTTCCTATCGATTGATGCAAAACGTTTTGAATTTCATTCAAAAATAAACATTTTATGGACATTTCTTTTAATTTGTTTTTTGCTCATGTCAACTTTGAATTAAAATAACTCAAAATCGAGATCGACAACACCAATTTTTTATTGCAGTGAGTTGTAGAGAATTTTATCCTCTTTCCAATGATGTATCGACGAGCTTAATCGCGTTAATATTCCAGCCGCTATTCACGGTTTAATGCATTGAAACAAATTCATCATTTTTGAAAATAACGGATCAGCTAATCAGATGTTTTCAAATATGAAGATAACTGTTTCAACGCATTAAAACGTGAATAGCGGCTGGAATATTAACGCGATTAAGCTCGTCAATACATCATTGGAAAGAGGATAAAATTCTCTACAACTTACTGCAATGAAAAATTGGTGTTGTCGACCTCAATTTTGAGTTATTTTAATTTAAATCTGACGTGAGCAAAAAACGAATAAAAAGAAATGCCCATAAAATGTTTATTATTGAACAAAATTCAAAACTTTTTGCACCAATCGATAGGAAATTTCATCATCTTCAATTCTTATTATGGGTAAATTTTACGTAGACCCACCGTTTTTCTTAAAAATTCGAAAAACTTTATTCCTCCCATATAAGCCAATGTATTTTATATGATTGTATCACCCCAGCGGCACGTAGTTGCAACAACATCGGATAGATGGAGCCACTTGTAATCGAGCCGTCAATTGGCCGTTTGATTCGAATTTAGTTTTTTTTTTTTTTTTTATTCGAATCTGAAATAATGTTTAAGCCCTGCCCAAGAGAATCGAGAGCAGAATTTTTTCATAAAAAAATGATTCAAACGTGATTCATTAATTCAAAAATTGAGAAGCAAATATTAAAAATTCATGCTTTTTGTGGAAAATGATCAAAATGCATGCCACTATACCGACATTCAAGCTATTTTTATTTTTTAAAATGATTTTTATGCCCGGTAGACACCATGGACAAAGACATTGGCCAGAAAAAAAAAGCAGCCCATTTCATCACCCATCATCCTTACCTTGGGGTAATCTTCTCTATACAATCTAGTTCCGTAGAAATACCAATACGCCGATCTGTTCGCATCGTAGCCTAATGGATGGACACGTAAGCTATCCGAATCCAAATCCTGAAACGTAGGAAAAACTCAGGCTTATTATACGATTCCTCTATTACGTATACTACACGTTAATATAAATCTTCGTAACACGTCGCCATAGTAACTGGTCGTACTCATCGGATCTTTTTTCCTTCTCATACATATACAGAAGACCAACTCGCCCTTACGTAATAAGTATCTGCAATCTGGACTAGGCGACACGATACGACACAAAATACGTACACGAATAACCAACAAATGGTAATTTCTGCGGATCTTATTACACGTTTCCACGGCTTATCGTCGTAGCCTTTTTCTGTATCGTCGACCTTCTTCCTGGGCACCCCTGCGTATATTAAAAACGCACTTTTACGCCAGTCTCATTCATCAAAGCAAACGAGATTGGGTCTCGGTGGCGCCCACGCCTTTGCCTCTCGACCACCATCTAATTCGACCAGAATATTACGTCAAAAAAGGCCACCATTTCCTTATAAATTTCTCAAACGCACATTTGAAAAATTTCAACAAACCGAGTACGAATTAAAATCGCGATAATTTCTTTAAAAAAAAAAAAACTCCTTAGGTCTTTCAATTTTTCAACAATACGACATAGAATTTCGACTCGAGGATTACAAGATTGATTCGTCGAAAACTAGAGAGCAAAAAAATAACAACGAAGAAAGAAAATGCAAGAATTTGACCAACGTTACGCCCCGAGCTGGTGTTTACTTTTCATACAAAAAACCGAGAGATCTTCTTGTACTCGCGAAATTATTCTAAACATCGAGAAAATTTTCATCGCGTAGGGATTATCCTCCGTATAATCTGCTCTTTCTATTTTCAACCTTCTCTCGTCGTCCCGTCTTCTGCCACCAGGTTTGGTCTTTTCATCTCGATGAATTAGCGAACATGCATATTTCTACGTACCTACGCATATTATTTTCAAAAACCAAGCGAATCTGTTTTGTTGATTTTTTCTGTTCCAGTGTTTTTATTTACGATTCTGAATTACGTTTATTTAAATGTACGTACTATTCGAGAGATGGAAAATTTTTCATTATCACATTTGAGAGAATTCGTATTCGAATCATGCGGAGGGTGAACCAGAGAGAGAGGGTTCTACGTAAACGACCCTATCTTGTTGAATTTACCAGCTGCGGGTAACTTCTTCCTTATCTGTCGCTCGTAAGGAGGTAAGGACCGGTTTCGGTGTTTGTCAACACCCCGGGGAATCTCCAAGACGCTCAGATGATAAGGTTTCATGCTGGGATACAGCTTAGATTGTTTTAAATGCCAAAGACTGAAGGGAATTTGCCACATGACCAAAGATACCAATTCATGAGAAGCATAAAAAACCATCACGAGAAATTCCGAATACTTTTTCAAAAATAATGAAGACGGTGGACAGTTGAAATTCACGAAAAACAGATTGAAAATTAGGTGAACGAGAACGATATCATATTTTTTAAGAAAATTTGAATAATGACAGGGAAGGAGTCAGAGAACAATTACTCAAAATTTTGTCACGAACTGTCACCTCAATTTCAAAAAATAGTAAAATTCAGACGATTCGAGATGACTGTTCGGAAACTTATGTCAAAATTTCAATTGACAATCATTTTTTAGTTCAGGAAAAATTCTTGGAAAATTAGTCTGCAAATGAAAAAACTCATACTCACGAGTGTGGCAAAATTAACTAAAAAAATCAACGAACTGTTTTTTCATCTCATAAATATCAACGGAATCGGTAAACAGAAAAAAATTGCACCAACATAATTATAAAATGAACTTTTTTACCAAACATGGGCGTACTTAGAAATTGATTATAAGGAGGGCTGAGAATTTGAAAGAAAATTAGGGAAGAGGTCAAATTTCAAATTGGTCATTTTTCACTGATTTTGCCTGACAAATTGGGAACTGATCGAGGAATCGGTGGCTTTTGACATTATTTTCAAATTAAAATGACTAATCTTTTTTCCGAACTTGAGGAGGAAGCTAAAGCCACCGGAGTCCCCTCGGGTGCGCCCTCGACACCAAATTTGAATAGCTCACCAGAAAAAGAAAGAAAGGGCTAAAAGCACAAAAATATATCACTGAAAAAAAATCAGCGAATTTTTTTGATTTTTTGTTGATTTCCCAATTTTACTGATTTTTTTTAGCAAACTTCAGATATTTGACTGACTATCTAGCGAACTTTCACCTATTTTCAAGCAATTTTCTACACTGATTTAGTATTGTGCTGCAATTATGACTATTTTCCAGGGATTTTTGATAATTTTCACTGATTAATAATAAATGAGACTGTAGCATATAATTTTATCAAAAATTATGAATAGTTGATTTCTGATATTTTAAAATTTAAACACAATGTGATCGAAAAAAGCGTCAGCAAAATGATGATTTTTGATACTCCTGACAGCACACCTAAAAAAAATCTTGTCAAGTGTCAATTTATAAGACAAATTTATGGAAAAATGTATCAAGATAGCCAAATTTACGTCGCGGATTGATCCAAAGTTACCAACGAGATATCTTCGAATTAATACATATCTTCCGGAGGACAGTTCAAACTTCAAAGTGAGCTCCTCGACACAAAATAAATGAAACGAAGGGGTTGAATAATGGAAAAAATTCAAGGTTCGTGGTTGGCATTGGATATGCATATTATTTTCTACCTCAGCTGCTAGGACAGGCTCGATGGGTGGGAAGAGGGGGGGAAACCCTGTGAATGTTTTTTCAAAAAATTAACCTCGTTTGAAGAAAATTATAGGAAAATTGAAATTTTATAGCACTGAGAAGGGGTGGGGTTTGAATTCGTAAGACTTATTTCCATTTATTTTCTGATAACAAAAAAACTTGTGCTCGAGCGAAAAAAAAAATAAAAAAAATCTAGATATTTTCAGTCAATTTGAATGAAATTGAGAAAAACAACATTTTACAGAATGGGAAGAGGGAAAAGAGGACTTGAATTCGAGAAACTCTTTTTTCATCAATTTCTCAGTAACAAATCCAAATTGAAAAATAATTTGGACATGCTGTCCTAGCCTCTTTCTAATTCAGATTGAACTGTCCCCATTACACAAAAAAATACATTTTTCGGGTAATTGGTAAAAAAAAAGTCCAAAAAAGATCCATAATTCAATTTGAAAACTTTTCCTCGAGTTTTTCATATTCACTACCAAAGAAAATTTTGCTCCCTTATTTCAAAGATTGCCCCTCAGCGCCGTACCTATTTTATAGATCTTCAATCTTCAATTTTCTTAGAATTTTCCATCCTTCATTCACTTAAAATATCACTCTTCTTTTGAAAAATCTTTTTTCTCGCGTACTGCTGGGTGTTCGACTCGACAAAATTTTCCCACTCATCAAAAACAACCTCAAAATTCGACCATCGACCATTCTACCATGACACCTTCGCTAACATAACCCAAAATAAAATCAAAAACTTACCTTAAGAATATCCAAAACATCATCGGCGTCTAATCTAAAATCACACAGCATATGCAAAATTTCAACTTTGGTTCTCATCGGTAAAAATTGAAAATCCATATCGTTGTCGAACGGATTATAACAATTAAATTCCTGAAACAAAACGAAACGAAAGGAAAATTAAAAAATTACACGTTTTAATACCGAATCGTCATTAAAAGTCGACGCCATTTTTTCCGAATCATTTGGCAATGCGAACCGAACGTGAACGTTTAAAAAGCTCTCGCAACAATAGATCCATTCTTTCGAATACCACCGCGATAGGAAATAAAGACGATGAGACGCGTCCAGAATCACGTCTACTTACGCCTTACAAAAAAATTCCCCAGCTTGAAAAAACAATCGCGGCTAAAAAATTCCGCCCTTGTTCTCGGTAAACGCTGCGCTCCGTCTCGTTCCCCCCGTAACAATTAACTCCTGCGAAATTACCTCTCCCGTAGACTCGTTTTTCGTATCAAAACAAAAACCAAAAAGGAAAAAAAAGCTCTTTCAAAAGCCGCAATTTCCAATACAGTCGCGCGCATCATTTTGTTCCTCGACATGGCAAAAAAAAAATGGAGAAAAACACGTCGCGAACACGAACCTACGCTATGTTAAAACCCATCAACTGACAGCTTCTTGTTAATACACATTTCTCTTGACTTTTTTTTCTTCTTCTTCCACTCTATCTGTCTGGGTACCTATATTTACCTACCTATCTACCTAGTTTTTTTTTCTCATCAGCTGGTGTATTTACAGCAACGTATAGCCCTGTACTATGCATTTGACGTTATTTACATTGACTTTTTCTTCAACCCTTTTCAGTCTTGCATTATACCAGATCTATTTCTCTTTTACCAAAAACACGCACCGCAACACTCGATCAATTATCTCGTCGAATTTACACACACACGTACAAAAAAATGGCCGCATATCCGATATTAGTCATCGAAAAATACACACACTTCATCGTCGAAGGCTGAACGCAATTGTTGGTGTTACTGATAACTCGAGAGAAGAAAACTGTGTCGAGACTGTCGAGTGCGGTGTTGTTGATTAGAAATATAGTCTACTGCATTTCTCCTCGCTTCTCTCCTCTTCAACAATCCACGTCATCGTTCTTCGTGACAAATTACGAATTTGACAAAATTCCACACGAATCAGGGGAAAGATAAGAATTTATGGAAGAATCGTGCGGAAAATAATTGTTTACAGAGGGGGGGGGGGGACTTATGAATCAGATGTATTATACTTCTTCGATTACTGAATTAGGGAAATTCAAATTCAACATTGAAAATCAGGAGACTTCATATTCTGAACAGAAAACCTCAATAGATCGGAATTAGTCAATTCAGGTCAAAATTATGTTTTTCAAATACATGAATTTAATTTAGGAAATTTTTAAATATAAAATACAATTTTCAAGTATTTCTATCATTCAAGAGCAGAAATTTCTTTTTTTTTCCAAAAAAAAAAAACCACCAAACTAAAAATTTTTAAAATACTCGAAAAGTTACATCAGAAAAATATTCGACAGATAAGAACAGATCAAAATATTGTAACCGTCATTCAAAGACGATGAATCATGAAAAATTACATACAAACGCTGTAAAATTACCATAAAACCGGGTAATATGTCATAATTTTGGGAAAATCGAATGAAAATTCATAAATTGCGATACAGTAGTTGAAATTTTAGAATCTTTTAAACAAAAACTATGATTTTTTAAAAATATTGCCGTAAAAAGGCATACAATTGGTAGGTTAATTTAAAAAATCATCCAACTTCCATAAAAACTTTTCAACAGCATAAATTTTAGTAAAAAATATTATAAAAACTGATAAAATTGTGCAAAAATTGCGTTAGTTTTTTTTTTTTTTTTTTTTTTTTGAAAATATTAGTCCAATCCATCTAACAAAATTCCAGAATCAAAATGAAGAACACTGCAAAATTTTCAGCGAGATTCCCCCCTCCCACAAATTCATGCTCGCAAAAAATTGGAAAAATTATCTCGATGTTTTGCACACCTACTCATTTTTTTTTCAAAACTTTGATACAGACAATAAAAAAACAAGACAAAACGGATCGAGCTGGAAAGAAATTTCGACTTTCGATCCAAATGCTAAACTTTTTCACTTGATCACTTGTTTCATTCTATTTTAAATCCTGTTATTGATTACGCAAATCTTCGTCAATACTTCTTCATATTACGAAAATTATTTTTGAAAAAACCATGAAGATTGGATGAAAATAACATTCAAATTATTTCATCACATTAAAATTTTTTAATAGCAACGTCACCGTAAAAACTTTCAAATGGATATAAATAAGGTTAAAATTATCAAGTAATGATAAAAATTGTTGAAAAAATTCATAATGTAAAAATACCAAAAAAAAAAACTCATTTTAATCATGTTATCGCAAAGAAAATTGTTCACCAAAATTGTAAAACTCCCATATCATTCTTTAAAATAGCATAAAATCCAGTAAAATTTGAAAGGCAACAATACAAAACCACAAATACGAATAAAATTTAAAAAATGTAACTATTTTTCAGCAACTACCTATAAATAGGTACAATTTTTGGGGTATACTGTATACCTCAAAAATTGTTCCGAAAACTTAAAAAAAATATTGGAAATGAGGGGAAAACATTACTTTCAATAAAAGTAGCAAACCTTCCATTAAAACATTTGAAAAAAATTGAGAACTCGATAAAAATACGAGGTTGAAATACCTAGTTACCTACCTATCAAAATTTTTTCAAGCAATAATCATAAACATTATCAAATGAAATCAATGAAACTTATTAAAATTATCATTAAAATCATAAAACTTCAAAAAAATTACAATAATAGCCATCTAATTTTATAAAATTTTGAAGACCTACGAAGTACGAATCGATAAAAATGCAACAAAGTAAGAAGTTAAATTTCAGGTTTTTTTTTTTATTTCAATGAAAATCTTATTCTGTAATCGATGAATATTGTTTTTAAAAAAACGCAAACTTTTCTGAGACATTTCATCCAGTATTTTCAAATTCAATTTCAACGTTTTTCATCACACAATTATACTTTTATAACATTTTATGAGAATAATTGGGGTACATATTTTTGAATCTTTTCATCAAATTTTTATCATATTTCTTTACTGTTGAATGACATTTCAATAATTTTAATGCTACCTACAATTATTATTTCTGCGAATAACCTTACGTTTTTTTACAATTTTAAATGATTTTAGGATATTTTACAGACTATTTCTGAGAAATGACCCAATGAAAAAGTGTGATGAAAAAAAAAATTAAAATGCTTTCACAGGAAAGTTTTGGAAAAAAAATTCAACCATCCAGAAGAGAATTCATTTTCATGTTTCAAGATCTGAAAATTTTGAGACAAAATTTACGACTTATTCCCTTCTGTGTTACACTAAATAAAATTCACTATTCAATGATAATGAAATTCTAAAATTTCTCCAACTCAATGAATTAGGTCAATAAGTGACAGACAACAACAAACTATAGAAAACGTTTTTTTGGACCAGGTTGCATAATTCCAAAGTTTCAAAGTAATATATTACTTTCGACTATTATCAAAAATCTTTGAAAAATCATCAGTCCTTCAATTCTGAAGACAGAAAAAAAAAAGGATATCACAATTTTCGCAATTTGATCCTCGTACATGGTTTACCACTCAAACATCAATTTGAATAATTTTTTTCCGCGAATATGCAATTTCTTTTCAAATATTCAGCTTGTAAAAAAATTCATTTGGGAAATAATGGCCGTCAAACGTTCCTTTGAATGCTCGAAATTTTGCGTTCAGCCATTCTCCACTACTTCTGATTTTTCAGAGTCTTAAAAACTCATAATAAATCAATAAATTTCACCAAGTGCGACGCAAAAGGATTAAAACAACATTCCTAGCCCTCTATTGCATTTTCCTCCATCAGTCTAATTTTTCAAACTTTCGATCTCTAAAAATAGATTATCACTCGCATAGTAGAATTTCAACTCCACCAAGAACTTCCTCATCCATTCATACCGAACAAATTGACCCTTCGCAATATTTTCGTTCAAAATTCAATTTAAAAAAATCTGATTGACGAATTGGCAATACGTACAACGTATCGACGGATTTTACAATAAATACGCCGAGTATAATAGCGAGAAACCCTACAAAAGATTTCAAAAACATGCCACCGGCTCGAAAATACGAATGAACGATACTTTCGTAACCTTTGCTATACTTTTTCTATATCCATGGCTCGATTGTCATTATCCTCTTACGAGTCAAATACCTTTCAGACGATTCGAATTACAAACTTATACTTTCCTCAATCTACCAAACTTTTAATCGTCAAATTACTCGCAAAAATAACAAAATCATTCAAACCAAACCAGAGCATCACCATCACATAAAATCATTCATTTTCTCACACCGGTTAAAAAAATTAATTATTAATTAAAATTCAAACTCACCCTGCATTTTTGGCGAAATAATCTACGTAGGAACATCTGATAATTGAATGTGGATATGCTATTGTTGCCATAGTAACCTCGTAATAAGCGCACGATCAGCTCTTGAATCAAAGTATTACCTGAATCGGACGCGTCATCGGTTAACAATGCTTCTTCGAGATCCTGTAACCACATAATTCCAATCGATCAAGGTTAAATTCGAGGTTTCGCTTTGAACTCAAAAAAACTATAAACACATAACGCAGAAGTATTACAAAAAAATCCAACTTGCATTCGTAATCGTATAATTACCGCTTGAAAACATTCAAATCTCGGTCATTATCATGACCATTGAAACATCTTCGTTAAATCGTGCCAAAAGTCAAACCATCCCCCCTCTCCACGTTCAGCCGATCCCCAAACCTAATAAAATCAACCGCTTTCAGTCTAGCCGCGAAAAACTACCGTCAAAGTGTAGTAAAAAGCTGCTACCGTAGACCTAACCGCAAAACTTTTTCTCTCGTCGCAGACGTGATGACGACGCGTGAAGTATAAACATAAAATTCAAAGTATCGAAAAATTCCCTTCCCCTGTCTTTTTCCGGGCTGAACTTTTCCCCGCAATTAACCTCTCTCCAACATCTTCAAATAATTCATCCAACAGTTTTCGTCGTTTTTCCAAACACTGGCATCAATTTAATGGCAAATAACCATGATATTTGGACCATTTACAAACACATCCACTCTACCTGGAGTGTGATGGAAGAGACCACCGAGTTCCTTTTCACTGTTTTATTCACCGCTATAGACTTCGTGTAACATACTAGCCTACAAAATAATGAAAAAAGACGACCTTTAGTGATACCAGGTAAATTTTTCAATATCTCGTTTCCCTTCCTTCTTCCCTTTCCTGTCATAAACGAGTAAAATAAACTTCTCGAGTTCGTAGTAAAATACGATTTCATCGGTGTTTTATTATGTCTCCTCCTTCGCACCCCACCGAGCCAAAAAAAGTTTCTATTTACGTGTATTTTTCCAAGGGTGTTTATTTAAGAGTATTCTTCGCGTAGTTTCGCGACCAGCCAGGAAAAAAGGAAACCGAGTCGAGTCATTAGCTCGTGAAAAATTATACACCGTTTAGAATATTATCGATACGTATTATTTTCTTCTATTAATATCGAGGTTTCGTTTGGGGGGTTTTCAAAAAACAACATCCTCTCTATTTCATTCGAAGGATAATTAATTAGGGTTCGATAAACAAATACAAAACGAGAAAAAAATTACGGCCGGAGAAACGACGATTTCCATGGATTCGAATTTTATCATTATTAATACGCGAATATGCCAGTAAAAAAAGGTCGAAATTAGAGGTGAAAATTTTCAATATTCATGGCATTTTTCATAATTTAATAAGAAACTGTTTCGTTGCCAGTGACTCAGCTTAACCATTACGAAAATCAATCGATCAATTCTGAACACTTTTTATGTTTAAAAATCAATAATTCAAAAACTAATAATATCGACTTGACCATCTCTCAAGATCAATTTTTTAAACCACGGAGTTTCAATTTCGATTATCGTCTCTGAATAGAAAAATATTAAATCATTGGTCAGCAAAATCCAACAGCTTTTCTAGTATGAACATTGGCAATTTACCGAGGGAACGATAATTATTTTTCATTTTAATCAACAGAAAAATTCTCATTCTTGATGATGAAATCATATTTATTCTCAGTCATTTTGTCGCATATGGAAAAAATGGTCTAAGAATTTTTTTTCTCGAATTTTGCAAATGTTGCAATTAGCTGAATGAACTCTGGCTGCATTGCACTCGTCTACGCTATTTTATTAACTCGAGAATTCATTAATTGTCAACTTTTTCGTTTTATCGTTTTATTCTGCTGATTCTCGATTACATCTAGTCACGTTTCATTTCCTGTATCTGCTTAATCGAAAGCAAACTTTACCAGATTTCAAAATATCACTACCGAATTTACCTTTGTAATGATTTTCGAAAATCAAATACACGTTCGTCTCAATGGCAAAGGCAATTGAAATCAAATCGAGCTCATAAACGAAGAGAAGGTTCTTTTCGTTATTTCTATACGATAGAAGGCATCACGATCAGTTAAAAATCACACTTCACAGAAAACTTTTTGGTCAATTTATTAGCCCTCGAAATATTCTTGACTAAAAAACAGCAGATTCAATTTCTCAGATAATTTTTTTCTTTTCTGCTACAGACAACAGTCTGAACATTCAACCCTTGATAAAATCAATATCAAAAAACGATGTGTTTCAACAAGTGCTATTTGTGAGACACATGTGATCTAATGTTCGCAACTTGATTTACTAGCTACATATTAGTCCCTCCTGTCTAAAAAAAAAAGGGGATATCTAAATTACGACAAGAAATATTGAATTTCAAACGAATCTTAGATACGTAATTGATGAAAATTGCAACGAATCCTCAAAACGGACCTGTTTTTGCCATAGAAAACCAACAAATTTTTTTTCAATCATCATTACCAAAAAGTTCTGCATTCATCTTATTCTTCTATTTATGAATTAGTAAAAATCACTGATCCTAACTATCCCAAGAAGAAAGGTGGAATAATATAATGACTATAAATATCAATAAAATGAAATTCACTGAACTGAACATAATTAAAATTTATATAAAATGTTCAAAGTTTGCAGAAATTCGATCATCTTATTTTTCGTGCTGAAATTCCAATTTTAACAAATCAATGATTTCCAATTTTCACAGATTCAGAAGGACGTTTTCGGGGGTTTTCATTTGGAAGCGACGAAAAATAATAGATATGTGAATTGCGGTTCACAAAGCATAAGGAAATCGATGGAGGCAATAGGTCAGTGAACTTTACCTAATGTTAATCACAGGGTTGTATTCAAAACCAGAAAAATTCACTGATTGCAAGCAAATATTAATAAATTTTTAGTAAAGTTTATCAATAAGTATACTAAAAAAAAATAATATTCAATTAAAAATAAGATTGAAAAATTTATTGAAGAAAATTTTAAATTTAATCCAGAAATTCAATTCTGATTCCCCTGCTAAAAAATTAAATGAAACGCTACCAAACAACCTCACCAAACTGAAAAGTTTTTTTTTGGTGCATATATCGCGTCCAATTTTCAGACATCTAGTCCCCAATGTTTATTCAAGGACATAATGTCCTTCCATGTTTATTTTCATGGGCATCGAGTCCTTTCTTTGGTCATTGCTGATCAGTTAAGGACATCATGTCCTGAATTATTTTTGAGGGGAAGTTCATGCTCCTCGTCTTGTCGTCTAGGTTGTTTAATTTTCAAGACATCGTTTTCCTGCTTAGGACATCATGTCCTTGATTTTTTTTTTTAGAGATAATGTCTAAGAAAAGACCTGCAACTTAGACAAGAATAGTGTTCTTCAAAAAAATTAGTGTAGGACATGATGTCCTGAACTAATCAGCAATGAGAATATCCAGAAAAGGAGAATATTTTGTAGGAAAAAAAAATCAAGAACATGATGTCCTAAGCAGGAAAATGATGTATTAAAAAGACACAAAACCTAGATCAGGCGCATGAGCTCTAAAAACAAGACATGAAGTCCTAAACCGATCAGCAATGACTAATATCCAGAAAAATGACATTTTCTCCAGAAATAAATCAGGGATATGTTGTCCGATCAGCAACTGATCACTGATCAGTGTCAAATACTCGACTAATAATTTTTTTAGAACTCATGCTTCACGTCTAGATTTTTTGCCTTTTTTTCAAACATCATTTTCCTCCTTAGGACATCATGTCCCTAATTTTTTTTTTCAAGAAATTATGCTCCTGTTCTGGATATTTTCAGTGTTGAGCAGT
This sequence comes from Pseudococcus jackbeardsleyi, assembly GCA_038380155.1. Classification (NCBI taxonomy): domain Eukaryota; kingdom Metazoa; phylum Arthropoda; class Insecta; order Hemiptera; family Pseudococcidae; genus Pseudococcus; species Pseudococcus jackbeardsleyi. The sequence goes on from CM076240.1 coordinate 6,952,315, forward strand.
TCAGGAGTCAAGACATCATCTCCTGGACTAATTATTTTTTTGGAGCTCATCCGCTCTTCGTCTAGGTTTTGTGACTTTACTTTAAATAGCTTTTTCCTGCTAAGGACATCATGTCCCTGATTTTTTTCCTACAGATCATGCTCCTTTGCTGGATTTTGTCAATGATGATCAGTTCAGGACATCATGTCCCGGACTAATTTATTTGAAGATCACTCTTCATGTTTTGGTTTCGGGTCCTTTTTCAGACATAGTTTTCCTGCTAAGGACATCATGTCCCTGATTTTTTTTTGAATGTAGATGATGCTACTTTTTTGGATATTCCCTTTTTTTGGACGTAACAAACCTTCCCTTTCTGAATATTGTTTTTTTTTGGGCGGAGGGGGAGAGGTATTACCTCCCTGATTCGAGATCCTGTCGCTTATTGTCTTTTATGGATACCAAACCAAGTCCCCTTTCTGGACAACTAGTCGTTTTTTTGGATTAAGTTTCTTTGTTTCAGATTTCAGAGTCTCAACTTTTCGGCTAATTTCACATTTTATCAATTAAAATTGGATTTATTGAATTCAAATTCAACTAACTATCAGAGAATGCTCCTAGTTCTCTTGAAAATTCAACACCACTCCAATCAACATTATATAAATGACTTGAAAAAAAAAATTAACAATCTTGGCTATCATATCACCGATTTTTCACTGTAAGTTTCACTTTCACTGATGAACTTCACTAACTTTTCACAAGATATCAAGTGAACTTCATAGATTTTCCGAGTGAATTTCTCTAGTTTTTCCATGTGATTGTAATTAATTGAAAAACTTAACTGATTTTCCAAATGAGTTTCACTGAATTTTCCGAGTGAAATTCACTAAAATTTCAGAGTGAAATTCACTGAATTTTCCGAGTGAAATTCACTAAAATTTCAGAGTGAAATTCACTGAATTTTTCCGAGTAAACTCCACTGAATTTTTCAAGTGAATTTCACTGCATTTTCCGGGTGAAATTCACTAAAATTTCAGAGTGAAATTCACTGAATTTTCCGAGTAAACTTCACTGAATTTTTCAAGTGAGTTTCACAGAATTTTCCAAGTGAATTTCACTGCATTTTCCGAGTAAACTTCACTGAATTTTCCGAATGAAATTCACTAAAATTTCAGAGTGAAATTCACTGAATTTTCCGAGTAAACTTCACTGAATTTTCCGAGTAAACTTCACTGAATTCTCCGAGTAAACTTCACTGAATTCTCCGAGTGAAATTTCAGAGTGAAATTCACTGAATTTTTCCGAGTAAACTCCAATGAATTTTTCAAGTGAATTTCACTGCATTTTCCGAGTAAACTTCACTGAATTTTCCGGGTGAAATTCACTTAAATTTCAGAGTGAAATTCACTGAATTTTCCGAGTAAACTTTACTGAATTTTTTCAAGTGAGTTTCATTGAATTTTCCAAGTGAATTTCACTGCATTTTCCGAGCAAACTTCACTGAATTTTCCGAATGAAATTCACTAAAATTTCAGAGTGAAATTCACTGAATTTCCCGAGTAAACTTCACTGAATTTTCCAAGTGAGTTTCACTGAATTTTCCGAGTAAACTTCACTGAATTTTCCAAGTGAATTTCAATGCATTTTCCGAGTAAACTTCACTGCATTTTCCGAGTAAACTTCACTGAATTTTCCGAGTAAACTTCACTGAATTTTCCAAGTAAAACTCACCAAATATTACTACCTATCAAATTTTGCTAGTGAATTTCACTGCTTTTTCCAAGTAAAATTCACTGATTTTCATCAATTTTTCAAGTGAACTTCATTGATTTTTTCCAAGTGAATTTCACCGATTTTTCCAACTGAATTCCTCTGACTTTTTCCAGGCAAATTTCATTAATTTTGATAATTTTTACTAAATAGTTTTCCACCAAAGAGACACAACCTTTGGCCAACTTTTTTTTAGTGATTTAATGATTAAAAAAATGAGTACAAATTGTCCTTCCGTACCCAATATCAGTGAGTGAGAGAAAAGAGATCAATTAAAACTGGAATGAATACTTTTGAGCTTTAACGTTGTATTGGAATATTAGTATTCTTTCGTTCTTTTTTCTTACCATTACACGCAGATTTTCTATCATGCAAAAAATGTCAATTTCTTGAATACATTTATAACTTACCTCGATATCGAAATCGATTAAATTGAAAGATGCTCTGAATAGAGAACAAAAATGAGCGATACATGGCACTTCCCACCACGAATGGATATCTGAAACAAAAAAACCAAAACCCAGACCAATTAGCAAATTACAGAACAAATGTAAAGTCTAAACTCAACGTGTACAATGGTATCCCTCGTTAGCCTTTTTCTCATTTCGACTCAACTAATGGCAACTTTTATAAACTAATTTAAATGATAATGAACCCTGTGCAATAGAGGAAAACTTTCTCTCTCACGGAGCGGACGCTCGAGACAAGAACGCCAACAGCTGGTAAGCACTGCGCTGCGCGAATACGCTGCTACCGTACTCGTTCGCATACTTATGCCTAATAACTCGAAAATTTTCATATTTCAATTACTTCTTTCCGTTAGTACACGGCATACTACACAGAGGGGGATTGATGTACTGAAGTACATACAGGGACATCTTTACCATATACCCGCACTTTGCCGTCGCCCTGCACCCGCCACGCGGCCAAAACAAGCGCACAGCGCATGCGCCATGTTGGGCCACGGCGCTGCAATCGTCAACAGCGTATTTATGTATACGGAATCAGCGGTATGTGTACGTGAAACACGAGGCTGAAAGTATTCGGCCAGCGTACGAGTTACCAGCAACACGTCGAGCAGTCCATTAAAAGTTCAAGCCTCGATTTACGCCGAGAACCTGACGACGACGACGAAAATGTGCCGCAGCTAATATACCTACCTCGTTACTAGTAAACTACAACGCCAGTTGATAATCGAGCACCTCTACTGTACACTTCGGAATAAATACGATATTGTACGTCAGTTTAGTTACAGCAACGCGAGCATATTAACCACAAATGCATTTCTCGTGTTTGTTCGACTTATCATTGCCTATCACATTTAGCCTTGCTGAGAATACATAAAAAGTCAGTGGCTGATACGCCTAGAATACGGAAGTTCGAACTGTGAGAACTTCAGTGTGGCTTTGGAGATCAGATTTTAGGCGCCATGTGCTCATGAGAGGAATGGAAATCAGTTGCCTACAGGCGATGCTGACATTGGCATTGCAGCTTTGTAAAGAGTCATCATCTGGAGTGATCATCAGCTTCAGTGATCCTTACAACTTTCAAAGATAATTTGGCACTCAGGCTCCTACAAGTTTTCAAGATCAAGAGCAACAAAAATTGTCATCATTAAAAAAACATCATAAAGAATCATCATCATCATCACAGAAAAATCACCAAAAATTATCATATTCGGCGAAAAATCCATAAATCCAGAAACCCAACTCAGCACCATCTACATCTTCGTCCACATGCAGAGTCGACAATCATCCTCATCAATACCAATTTGTACTCGAACGCGGCCCTGTACACCGCACCTAATCACATGTGCTGGTTCGGTGGCACTACATTATAAAAATAGACCAACCTCTGTAAACAATTACACGCTTTGGCGAATCCATTCTCTTAACATGTGTATAATCATCTCTCGTACTCTTGAAATCATCCCAAACGCTTCCACAAGAGAGGAAAAAATTTCAAAATTTTCTCCATTACCTTGAGACCATATCGAATCTTCGATCGAAATTCGTTCCACATTCGATTTACAGTGCCACTGGTAGTTTATGATAAGTAAGTATATAGAGTGAAAATTTCTCAACATTTTGTACTTCCACCGATTATAAAACATGAACGAAATACGATCGACTCTTATAATAGATCGGGTGCTATTGTCTTAGGTCTTGAAGACAAAATACTTGCATTGCCAAGAAATCATACATTTGGTTGAACAGGTCACCTTGCCAGCAAATGTGTTTGTGATCGGCGTGCCATTTAAAGCAGACCCAGTGGCTATATTATACCACATTAGTCAATCTGAAGCCTTAAATCGGAAGAGCAGGTGGTCAACGGACAAGTGTCCCAAAACTGTATCAGAAAACTGATTTCATCAACAGCGTGATGGATGGTTTAAAAAATCTGCTCAGTGTAATATTTGTAGTGAGAATTTGAATTTTTTGAGAATGAAAGATTTGGACTAGATTTGAAATCATTTCAATTTCCAGTGTTCTGGCCCATTTTGCAAAATGAATAATCGTTAAATTCCATGAAGTAAACACCAAAATCTGAGTGATCAATTCAAATTCACGATTCTAGGAAATCCAAGGCATAAAAAACCATCCACCTTGGAAATCAAAAGCAGTGTTATGCAATAACCATCATACAATTCATTACAAAAATCCGATCAAAAAGCAAAATAACCATCATACAATTCATTACAAAAATCCGATCAAAAAGCAAAATATGAGAAGTGTGTCAAGAAGGAAAACCTGATAGGAATCTACAAAAACTTTTTTCACAATTTCCAACATTTTATAAAAAATTTGATTTGAAACGCCTGCAAATATGCTTTCTCATTCTCAATCAGTGAAAAGTCACTGATGAACAATCAGAATTGCAGCACAGAAAAAACCATAGCAAAATTCACTGATTTCCAGAAAAAATCACTAATTTTCAGCAAATTTTCACTGATATCTCTAGATTTTCACTGATTTTAATGACTTCATTAAATTTTCACTGATTTCCCAATGATTTTTTCTCACTGATTTATTTTCAGGGAAAACTCTTTCACAGATTTTCTTGTGTGCTCCAATTCTGACTGATTCTTAGTGATTTTCGATCATTTTCATTGATTTATGAATGAGAGAGTAATGACACATCATATTAATGAAATTCACTGGCGGTTTGCTCCCACTTTCTTACACTTTTTGAAGACAGAATTGTTGATTTTGAATTTATTGCTACCTTAGCACTAGAGAGTTAAGACAACTTTTTTGACCAATTGCGTTCCAAATTTCCAACTTGTTTAGCTGCGCTTGCTCAGTGTGAACTGTGAATATCCTCCCTTCCACCCCTCCTACCAAAAAATAAGTTCGAGGCGTTGTGTGATAAAGGACCTTGAGTAAGAAAAAATTGACATAAAATTTGCCAAATTAGCCTTGAGAACATATTTTCTATGCGAATCATGCAAAATCAGACATTAAAATTTTTTCATCATAAGATCCCTTTTATCGCACAACGAACGCCCCACAATGAATGGTCAATGTCGATTTTGGTTTTCATGTGAAGTTTATTAAAACAGTGTGGTGTTACGTTACTTAAAAAAAAAAAAAAAAAAAAAAGGAAAAAGGAAATCTCAGTTTTGGAGATTCAGCAAAACTGTGGGATCTAAAGAAAAATATAAATCTAATCAGAAAAATGTTTCAAAAAAGCAAATACTCCCAAAAATTTTTATTTAGTAGTGAAATTTTTACAATGTATCAAAGCGTGTTGCAGCACATTCAACTTTTCAATTTAAAAAGATGAAAATTTTAGAAAAAAAATCCAACCATGAACCAAGATCTAAGCTGCAATTTTATTGTCATGGAGAAGTATCAAATCGGTGTGTAGAATTTAGACATAGCATCAAAATTTAAACCAATTTTCATGTAGAAAAGTATACAAGTATTACTTTTCTTCAATGGGCACTCAAAGAATATTACAATCATTTTTTTTTTAGATTATTAATTATCAATGGATAGTTTTGGGATTTTTAAATGGCAGTAAGACTGAGAAGAATGGAAGAATTCAGGGCAGTTCCATAAATGATTTTTCTATATTCTTCAATATTTTTTACCAATTCAAAAATGAAGATAGAACTGCCATCCGGCAGATACTTAGTATCTATGCTCAACCTTTCTATATAATTCAAAAAGGCTAAAAAAAATTGAAAGCAATCGTGTCCTTCAATTTTATCAAAAAATGTTCGCCTCTTGAATAACAAATAGGCAATAGGTAGTTAGGTACGCCCAACAGCGAAAATGAACAGCAAGACCATTACGGACACAATGTCCTGCTGTCGCAACGCAGGTAAAAAAAACCAGTTGTAAAACCTCGACACTCTTCACCGAATAGGGTACTCACATTTGGATTGAAATTTGATGGTCTCTTTTAGTTTATCAAAGTTGAAAAAAAGCAATTCTGAGATTTCAAAGACCTTTTCAAATAGCTTTGAAACTATTTAGATGGAATCGGAATCAATTTTCGAAGCCTTTTCAAACATTCAAAGCATAAAAATAGTTTCAAAATGTAAAAAATTGAAACTGACAAAAATTAAAAATCATCTTCTATTCATCGCCTGATTGCGTGTATTGAGCAATTACTAATTTTTTAAATTTAGCTTTGCAATTGCGTATCATGATCAATATTTGAAATTGTTTCATCATCCATTTTATAATCAATTTTTTTTGTATTAATACTTTGATTAAAAAATCCGGAACGTTCAAATTTTATTTCCCAGGGTACTTCAGAGTGCTGGATTTACACACAAAAAAAACCTTCAATCAATTCATCGAAGCAGAGGATTCAATGTTGGGCAACTTCTTAAATTTTTCTTCAGCTTTTGGTTCAAGAACTTTCAAAATTCAAAGTAATTTCTCAATTTGAATCATTCAAAAACTGAAGATTGACTGATTGAAATAGACAGAATTGAGTCACTAGATTGGCAGTGAAATTCCACTGATCCCACCGTTGATCAGTGAAAAATTAGTGATCCAACTAGTGAATTTTCATTGTTGAATCAGTACTTCCTGCTTCAACTTACAGAGTTGGGTCGTTCGTGAACGCGTTCGCGTTCAGTTCGTTGCGGCAATCTCGTTCATTCGTTCGTTTCTCGTTCAGTTCATTGCTGAAAAATTCGTTCGTTCGTTTCCATTCGTTCAATTGGACCTTTCGTTCGTGAACGTGAACGAGTGTGAACGACTTTTTCGTTCACTTCTCACTATATTTTTTTATGTATTATTGTTTGTAAAATGACCAGTAACGTGTCTAAGTTCATAAGGTAAGGGTCTATTTACAAACTTTGAAAATAAGAAATAAGAGTTTAAAAATAAGCGAAATATTCATCATCATTTTTATTGGCTTTCATTTTAAGACGTTTTTAGCGTTCTTATTTTAAAAAAATGAACGAAACAACGAACGTTTGGGTCGTTCGTTCGTTCATTTTCGGTCTTTTTTTTGGTCGTTCACTCGTTCACGTTCGTTCATTGTTAAAATACTCGTTCGTTCGTTTCGTTCAGTTCATTTTAGGTCTTCGTTTACGAACGTGAACGAACTTTTCGTTCGTTTTGTGAACGTCGACCCAACTCTGCTATTGAATTAGATCAATAAAAATTTCAATTTACAGGTTTAATCAATAATCACCTGTTGAAAAAAAAAAAATAGAAATAAATACCTAATAATGAAAACTTTCATAATTCTTTCAACCGATCAACTGCGAGGATTGCAAAATTTCATTCAACGATTCCAGATGCAACCCATATCTCATGGCTTCAAAGACTTATCTCGTTCGACACAGAATGCGATCAATTTTGGCGCCCGAATTTGAACTCTCGTCACAAATGAATCGATAAACTATTTTTAGAGTGAAAAAAATGTCCAATCGGAAATACCACAACGTAAGCTTATTTTTATAATCCACACGTACGCAATCAATTATACTCATACGTTTTACTCGTGCTTGGCACTTCCTTCACATACACTTCGATTACAAAAAAACCTTTTCCACCACAAATTTGATACCTTTACTTCTTTTCCTGTATTCGACTACATTATTATAGGGAAATTCATGAAATATTCTGTTATATTTCTCCCAAGCGGTCCCCTTTTCCTGTCCTCACACAGGTAAACGTACAACCATATCATCGCTGCTCGAGCTCATTTGACAGGTATTGTTTTACGCCAATGAATCCGATACATTTGACAAATACGATAAAAAATTCACGTGCATACTCCGACGAGATACAGCAAAAAGGAAGACACACAGCACAAGCACAGCTAACCGGGCAGACTATGCATAATGATTCTTTAATGCTTGACCTGTTACACGTTCGTTAAAATTCCGTCCAAGTTACCTTTGTAACTGGATCTACATGTAAACAGGCTGTATAAATTTTAAAATTCGCCAATTGCGACTACCAGGGTACCTAATCCAATCGATGATATCCGACTGTTTTCCTCTATACCGGAACACGAACTCGAGTATCGCACGCGATCTTCCAATATGCGACGGGCCGGTCTTCATCTGACCAGGGAAAAAATTCGCAAAGGTGTAAAAATGCCTAGCCGGCGTGCAAAATTGCACATCTCGTTCGAGATCTCGCCAGCGAAAAACCACTCCTTAATTACGTTTCGTAAACAAAACATTCAACAACGTCGTTTATAATCGCATTCCACCGCTGGCTCATTAATTTCAAAGGCAAACTATTCATTTGATTTACAATTCATTCGATTTTCAAAGCCTTTCAGAAATTCACGTCGTCGCAAGCGTCGCTCGCCTTCTCTACCGATTCGAAATAGCGCGCGCACCGGCCCCGACCATTTTCCGGCCGAACGTGCGTACGGGTTGGTAACACTGAATTTAGACGCCGCGAACGCCCCCGTCGCGGGCACCGCACGCCGCGCGTAATTTAATGTTAATAGCTCTCTTTTTTCGTGTATATATACTTGTGGATCTTTTATGTATTCGGCTTACGGTGACGGTTATTAAGACCCGCATTATAGCTACTAAAATTGAAACAGCGAGAAGGAAAAAATTAATTTACGTCGGAATCGGTAATCTTATACCTTCGTTGGTATGTACGTCTCCTTTTTTTCCCATTCTTCCTTTTTTTCCCCCGTTCGCTTCGAAAGATTTATTGGTACCTAATATCGTACACAGTTCAAAGGACCTTATTCCAGGGCTAAATCGCGATAAATTTCGCTCCAAAGCTCCACCCCGGTAGCTCGACGAAAAAAGCACGCTCTGAACAAATTCCGCGTGACATTGTACGCTACTGCACCTGGTTGCGTGGAAATCTCGTATTACCATCGAAAAATCATCTCGTATCTCAACAATTTCTATTCAGCTCGCATCAATTTCCGATACCGAACTGAAACTGTATAATAGGTACATCTGATGTGATGTACGAACCATCGTTGTAGTCTTGGCCTGCCTCGCACTGCGCCAACATAAAACCAGTTGTGAAACCTGTTCGTGTGATGCGCCTAATATACATATGCACAACACTCGAGTACTTTTCTCATAAACATATCCAGGCAAAAAGTCGAAATTGTCGCTGATTGTAAAGCAGGATCATCGGAGGATGTCGCTAATGAGTTGGTGAGATGAGTCAAACGTGCGGATAATGCAAATTCACGATTTTCCATAACGGTTCACTTGAATGGGAGTTTGATCCTTTCAATTCCTTCGTGTTGATTCTGATCATATCTGATCCAGGTACAGGTAGAAACATCCTGTCTGGTGCATTCTTTCAACCTTTGTCGAAATATGGATAACCCACGGATTGGAGTTCATGATCATTTGATGTGAGAAGATGCATCAAAAGTTAGGACGATTTTGGTGAATTTTCCAGGCAACTTTTTTTCTTTTAAAATAACCAGCAAAAGTAAAAATAAACGAATCGAGCTGAAAATTTCACTACACACTTCACTGGTTTAAATCAACCTTTTGGAATAGAAGATAATCAACTTCGAAGTGGACAATTGTGAAATTCCTCGTCTTTTGCACATGCAAATCAAAATTTCTATTAAAAAATTATGTCCAAAAATGCTGCCCTTCTAAATCTGTGAAAAAATTTTCAACCTGTTCCGCTGATGAATGTTGCATCACACCAAAAATCAGTGAAATACAACATCTAAAATTACCCTCCTTGATCGAGCACAACAGAATTTATTCATTTTTCAAAAGTGAATTTCGCAATTTTTTGAAGAATTTCGTCTTGACCTTTCAGAAAATTTTCGATTGTTAGAACACTGATTCCAAGCATTATATCAAATCTTCACGACTATTCTCCGATTTTTCGCAACATTTTGCTATTTTTTCCAAGAATTGCTCTAATTTTTTGAAGAATTTCACTGATTATCTAAAGACTTTCACTAACTGATAAATTTCACTTTTTTTTCCAAAAAATTCACTGATTTTCCAGAACTTCACTGATTTTTCAAAAGAATTTCACTGATTTTTTCCAAAGAATTTCATTAATTTTTCAAAAGTTTTATCGATTTGTCAAAAAATTTTATTGATTTTGTAAAAAAAATTCATTGCTATTCCAGAATTTCAATACTGTTTTCCACATGCAGAATTTCACTGATTTTTCCACAAAATTCCCTTGATTTTTCTACAAAATTCCTTCGATTTTCCCACAAAATTCCACTGATTTTACCACAAAATTTCACTACTTTTTCTAAAGAAATTCACTGAATTTTCCACAAATTTCACTGATTTTTCTAAAGACTTCCACTGATTTGCCAGAGAGTTTTACTACTTTTTCCGAAGATTTCGGCCGATTTTCCAAAGAATTTCACTATTTTTTCCAAAGAATTTCACTATTTTTTCCAAAGAATTTCACTGATTTCTCAAAGAAATTCAGGTATTTTACTGACCTTTTCAACGAATTTTCATTAATTTTCCGGCATTTTTTTTTCACTAACAGTTTTTATAAACCAATTTTTTCCTAGTGAACTTATAGATATTTAAAAAATTGTAGGAAGTTCTCTACTGTCCGAATGCCATTTTTCTGGGACATCATTGTCCAAATTAGGGATTCCCGTTTCTAATCAGTGAAAAATCACCGAAAAAAAGTAGAATTGTAGCACAAGAAAAATCAGAAATTGATATTTGAAAAATTGTAGGAAGTTCACTACTATCCGAATGCCATTTTTCTGGGACATTATGTCCAAATTATGGACTCCCATTTCTAATCAGTGCAAAATCACTGAAAAAAAGTAGAATTGTAGCGCAAGAAAAATCAGAAAAATTCTTCAACATTTCAGGAAATTTTGCTCAATTTCCAAAGAAATACTTCAATTTGTCAGCAAATTTCAAATATTTTACTGCCTTTTGTTTTCCAGCAATTTTCTACTGTTTGCTTTCAGTGCTTTTTTTATTGATCCATTACAATGCTACAATTTTAACTGTTTTCCAGTAACTTTCGAATTGATCACAATCAAAATGCAGAAATTATTCATTACAAATCACACAAATCCATTAAAGACCAACTTCACAACACCTACAGAAATTCTTCCACTTCAATGGAAATCACCAATCGCACCTCGATCTCTTTTTAATTCTCACACTCAGCCACAGAAAGTCATCAACTCATCATACTTATAGAAACCTCCATTTAGGTAAACCCGCGTCATAAAACACCCACAAAACACCTATCAAAATCAGCCTATATGCAATATCTGCCCAAATACAAGCTCCAAACAGTATCTTGCCTTTTCTCCTCCCCCCTCATCACAATCAGATTCATTCAATCCACCTCGACATTCTTACACAAAAATAAAATCATTCCGAGCGTCACTCTTTCACGTTCAATATGTCATCAACTCGCAGGTCTACAGCCATAACTTGCACCAGCACCTAACATTTCGGAAACCTGGCGCAGGCAACACTGCTCATAATAAAAAATGTAGGACTTCGCAACCGTGCATATTCGCCGATTACCGATGTAGTTTCAGTACGTTCAGCAACGTTATTCAAGTCGAGCTTGCTTCTCGACTCGTCGGCAATTTGAAATAAAAGACGATTTCAATTCCGATGCGCATTTCTCTCCTTACAGCGAGCTGCCTGGAAAATGGCAATTTCCTATGGTGCATTGGGTCTCGTGTCGAACAGTCTTTCGATTATGGTTCGAATTTTGCTGACTTCGACTATTCGCCAGGCCTACGCCATTAATGGCATGTAGGCTCGCCTATCAGCCAACCACTTACTTCCCGTTAATTGTGTATGAGAAATTGATGAGTAATAAGTTAGCATACGGTGTGGTCAATAGTATAGTACGCTTTGGTACACGGTATTTCGTTATTTTCACGATTACTTATTACAGATAGATAAAGAATCATTAATTTTTTTTCAACTGAATTACACAAATATACTTTGTTCTGATCAACGTGATTCAGATATTTTCTTTCAATATGTGATACGTGCAAACAAAGTTTAGATAAGGGGTTTCACTGTTTCAGGAATTTACAGTAGAAGAATTTTATAAATTAGGCTCGAATGGGCAGCTTCCTGAAGTATTGTTGTTCTAGCCTATAGCAGAAAATTTTCATTACATGAAATTTGAAGCTAAAAATTATTTTTATATGATGCAATGGCATACATTTTGCAATTCAAATTTTTCAAGCCCATAATACCATGCAAATCGTTTATTTTAGCACTACAATTCAATTTTTTAAATAAATTTTCTGTTCGACGAAACAGGCCTATATTAGAAACTTTTACAACTTAACCCTGACATATTTTTTACAAGAGCAAATGTAATTTTAAATCAATTTTCATCAAAAATTGAGATCAACGTCAGTAGCAAATATGGATCTATTGAGTACACTGAGCACCAGAACATTAGCAAAATTTAAGCCTACCTCAGTTCTACTGCTCATTCGAGCGACAAACCAGTCACAACTAACAATCGACTATAAAAAGGGTAAATAATACTGGTTTTCACACTGTCAGACAGTGATTAAATCGTAATCAGGGTGAAAGGGCAACCAAATTTAATTGTTCCTGTTTTTTCAACATGTGCACATGCATCATCATCCCTCTACTTACAAAAAATTATTTAATAAAAATAACAACAGGTCTTCCCTCTAATTTTTCACTTGTCCAAAAAAATCTAATGCAATAAAAATTTGAAAAATTGACTCACCGCTGATTTTAGCTTCAAGTACTGGATTTGTCATGACTGCTTATTTCACTGCATCTTAATCCATGTAAACTTTCTGCACTTTTTTGAAACCTAGATCACAAACACAAAACACCAAATCGTTAAAATCATTACAGAAAACACAAAAAAAAATGAATAAAAAAACTGAAACTACTATTGACAAAAATATTTGAATCACCACACCTTTCAGTGAAATAGGTCTCTTTGAAATATAAATTCCACCACAGTAGGGAAAAAACCCCTTAAACACGCATTAATCTAGACGATGCAAAGAAATTGTTTTTAAAAGCGGCGAATGACGATGACGAAAATCAAACCGCGCAATCGAGAGGAGACGTATGCACCACACATCCTCGACACTAGTACTGGAATACCGAACGGTTTTGCGTGGACTGTGGAACACACAGTACACAGCGCAGCACTCATACAGAGAATTGGGAGAGATAGGCACACATTGAGGGTGGAGGAGGGAAACGAAACAAAAACGAACGCGCAGAAAGCGATATTACCACAACCCGGCTACCACTACAAGTCTGCAGAGTTGCCTGTACTACACAGGACTCAATTTACACACAACTGCATCCGTGACGCAGTTATTTTAAGCAATGAGTATGACCGAGATGGATGCATAGTCCCACACCGGACACCTGACAGAGATAGCGCGCGCAAATACCGGAGAACGCTATTCCAAGCTCCGCCGCACAGCGCGCACACCGCTGAGGGGGTACAGCAGTGAGGGGAGAATGGTCGCGCGCGCAGGTAATTCCTCTCCACACCGCCGTGCATGGGTACTCTGCCCTGTGTGTACTGTAGTATACCAAGCACCTTTCCGTTTGCCGCAAGCAGAGCAGTGAGCAGTGGCATACCGCGTCGAAACAGCGGCGTTGTCATAAACGAATTTAAACTTCGTGTTCGCTGTTTATCGGCGTTCGTTGGTTTGCTTGCTTGCGACTTCGAGCAGTGGATGGACTTCAAAATCCCTTGCAGTACTGTCATATAGGGCAGTTTTTGTCCTTCGGTATGATCTGAGATAGCAAAACGGTGAGGAACACTCGCATTGAAAACAGGTTTTTGAAAGGGTCAATATTATTCTATGGATCCAAACAGTGGAATTTTCAGTGGTCCAATGGTCATTCTAAGGGTCAACTGTTGCATTCACTTCAATTGAAAAACAGCTTCAAACTCACTAAAAAAATGGCACAGATATTGCTTTACATCACACAGCATGTTCTTAAATTTTCACCTCTTTCTGTCAAATAAAACTAAGCCAAAATTCTGGCATATTACCTAGTTCAATCAATTCGAAATTTTGAAAACTAAATTATTGAGGGCTTCTCACTCACAATTTGTCAATTTGATGGACATTTTATTGAATGGTGCTCAAAAGGAAAAAGAAGTTGCGTACTCAAGTTATCAACCAAACGCATGAAATATGATCACAACTATACAACCTGTCAATTATTATAAACTGACGCTTATTGTAGTGATGCCTGAGTCAAAGTGTTGCAAGGTTTCTACAAATTGACAAAGACAATAAGAAATCATGTTCAAATACCACAGTAAGATCAATGGTAATTACAGAAGAATCAGTAGAATGCCAGCTGCTTTCTGGAAAACAGGTGAAAATCACTAGAACAGTTCAATAGAGCTGTGAAAACCCATTAGACCATAGGTGAAAACTCACCTAAAGTTGGTGAAATAACCAGTGAAAATCTCTGAAACAGCGATGAAAGTCAATAGAAAATTAGTAAACAAAAAATCACTAGAATATGGGTGAGAAATCACTACGATAAGGCCTTATTGGCAGAAAATCACTAGAACATTGGTGGAGAATCACTAGAAAAATCAGTTATCTCTACACCATCAGTAAAATTGACTAAAAAATCAGTAAAAACTCACTGGAATATCAATGGAAGTCACTAAAAATCAATGAAAAATAACTAGAACATCACTGAAGTGAAAATTACTAGAACAGCAGTGAAAGCCAACAGATCATCAGTGAAAACTTCCTGGAATATCAGTGAAAGTCACTAAAAAAAAATTATAAATCAATCAAAAATCACCAGACCATCACTGAAAAATTACTGGACCATTGGTGAACAAATCACTGGGGTATCAGTGAAATAAGAAAATTAGAGAATATTACTATAATTATTAGTGAAAATCACGAGAATATTAGTGAAACATCACCAAATGATCGGTGAAAAACAAGTAAAACAACACTGAGATATCAGTGAAAAAATACTAGATGACCAACTGACCAATAAATAAATTCCTAAGACTATTCATGAACAATCACTAGAATATCACCAATTCTTCACTCAAAAAATTAAGGAAAAATCACTAAAACATCGGTGAAAATCAATAGACTACTTATCCATGAAAAATCACTAAAACAAAAAAAATTCTCTAGAGTGAAAATCACTAGAAACCAGGTTATTTTTGACCTTAAAGTGAAACGTACAGAAAAACCAATGAAAAATTGCCAAAACTCAGTTCATTGTAGAAATACTAGTGATTTTTAGTGAAAAATCTGTGAAAAATAACAAGATAGCATTATTCTTTTAGAGTAAGAGAATAATCAGTATGTTCATTGGCATTTGAATATGCAATGCCTTTAATTTTTGAAAATACTTCATCTTTCCCAACACTGAAATTGAATGAGTATCACAATCAGTGAAATCAATGAATTTTTTTTTAGAAAATTAATGAAATGAACTGAATCATTCATTACAGACAATTTACTGGAATTTCAGTTCATTCTATTGATTTTTGCACTGATACAATTCTGACTGACTCAAAAAACAAAAAAAATAGGTAATCTCATGAATTCTTGCTTCAAATCATCCGTTACCATTTAGAGTTTTTCAATTTTTTCCATCACGAAAATCAAAGAAAATCACTGTCAACTCAGTAAACGCATAGAACTTTTCAGGAAAAGATTCATTATTGATTTCTATTGTACTGCTCTTCTGCCAATTAATCAAGAATTTCTCATATTTATGTAGAATGCAATGCTTCAATCGACTGATGCACCACTGAAATTTCTCCATCTTTTCCAGCACCTCTTCAATGCAACATTACCCTTCTCCATAGTAAGACTATCGTACACTTGATTTGTATACAAGCACGTTGTCATCCACACAGTTCATTTAGCTATTTGGTAATACGAGCTCATTTATAACATAGCTCGCTAGTAACTATGTGTGTGTGTGTAATGTGTATATCTAAAAAACCAGCCAGCCCATGAATACGAGCATACAAATGACTAACAACTGCGGTTTCACATTTCGCGCCAAGGTAATTCCATTAAAACACCAACTACGAGAATTTCATCGTTCGTACGCACGGTCTACACAGATATCTATAGGCATACACGGTATACACATATCGAGAACCACTCGAAATCTCATACCGTATGAATAATAATAAATATTACGACGAAGGAAAAATACATTCAGTTTCAATTTTTCAGACTAGATTTTCTTTCGCAATATTGACTAAAGATGGTTGGCTTCGGCTGCCTTAAAAGGAATAATCTCAAAATTATACCATCAATTACGAAGCAACATGTGACTTCAATTTAATAGCCATTATTCCACGCTGATATATGTGTGCAGTGTGCACCAAGGAAATACATCAAAGCTTTAGTTTCTTTTTTTCTTCTTCGCAACATCAATTTTTCTTTCTCGAACCGCAGTGGTATTGCTTTTCATCAAATGTTATCGCATGTGCGAATGAAATATCATAGTCATCATTTTAAGGCAAGGTGAATAATTACGTTATGTTGTTGGAAGCAACATTGAAGAAACTTTAAAATCAAATCAACGGGTAATGGGTAAAACGCCATTAATTATTTTTACCATCATCAATATGCTAATAAATAGAGAAATATCAATCTTATTTTTATGCCAGAATTTCAGCAAAAATCAATTTCAGTGAAGAAAGTAAACTGGCCTACTTGCTCACGAAGAAGCTGCGAGCAACGCGTTATTAAACACATTTGCCAAAATAACGCGTGTTCAAGAAGTGCACGACCGACTGGGTGTATATTGAATTAATGCAGCAGCGAAACAGGTGGTTGGTAATTCTTCGCGCGTGGTACGCTACAGTTTTACGTTTTGTAAGGCAACTATCGAAGTTGTTTTCGAAATCATCATTCAGTTGGACCAACTTGGACAATTTCTGATAGGAAATTCAACTAACAACAGGTAATATCTCAATTCAAAATTATTCTTCGTCGTCATATTTGGTTCGGGAAATTATATTTTCCAAGAAAATTGATCATAATTTTTTTTACAGCACTGTCATTTCCACGCCAGAGAAAAGTCATGTTATGATTTCAGAAGATCCTCTTACAGAAATTCGAAGGGAAAAAATTTGAGTTTCAGATTTTCATAATTTTGCTGGAGCAGGGTGTCTTGAAAAAATTTGGTAAACAGAAAGCTTGGCTTCGCTTGACCTTTATGAAATTATGAAATGTAATTTCTGTATCCAGGCTCACCTCTGTATGTTCCTTCAGATTTTATGGAATTTATGTTGCTAAAAAAGGATATTATGTCTGAATTTAAATGTAGGTATGGGACATTATGTCCAAATTTTGAACTTTTAGTTCAGTATGTCACAACTGAATTTTTTTGTCCAAATTTTATTTTTTGACTTTTTAAAGCTTCCCCTTCCCCTACAAAAAAAATTATGAAAATTTAAACAAATATAATTTAAATGAGCACCTTAATTTGAAAATCTTAAGAACATGAATTGTGAACTCTACCTCAACGTGTTTTCAACAACTTCCGCAGTGTATCAATTAAGAAAAACCAAAATTTTGAAAGGATTTTTCAAAACACAAGATATCTGTTATCTTAGGCATAGAAAAATACTGCCTGAGCAAAGAGAGGACAAACAATTTTTATGAAAAATCATTTAAGGAGCAAAAAATCAAAAATGACACATCTTTTTCAAACGTCAAAATTTATTAAAAAGCTTGATGTATGAGTCAAAAAACTTGACTTTGCATGATTAGCATGACCTTCTTGTCAAAAGCTTGACTCAAACTTGACTAGCTCGACCATTAAAGCTCTATTGAAAGAAATTTTTTAAAAAAGCTTAACCTGTAAATTCAACATAATTATTTACCCACAACAAATCGAGAATTTTTCTGAACTCAAACTTCCATCAAAATAATTTCACCAGCATCATCTATTGTCCCACTCTTCCATTTTCTTAAAAAAACATAAATTTTAGTGAGATTCTGAGATTACAGAAGAATCTAGATGACGAATTCCAATGCCATAAAAATCTAATAAAGTTATCGTAAATCTAGGCATCATTCGAAATACACCCATTCGCCAAGAATTTATCCATCGTAAAAATATCAGGTTACTTTAAATGTTTTCGAGCTTCCATGTCAACAACTCGATTAAATTTTTTTCGGTTGCTTTTCTCAACCCTGATTTCATTATTCAGCCGACAAAATCGCCATCAATGAAGGCTCCTCAAATCCGAGCTAAATATCGAATTAGAAAACATCAAAATGCAACGCTTCGTTTCTCCAAATGATTGAAAGTTATCAAGGTAAATTCGAGTTTGGAATCTTATTCCACTTGGTTTATCTTTGTAGCGAGATAGTAAATGTTTATTTGTGTCATTTTACGACAAAATTACTTTAATCGCGCTTCTTCTATACGTTGTTTCAACTCCCGCAACCACGCGGTGTGTTTTCGTTGTGATAACTCGATTCATTTTACTTTTCTTTTCCTCTCTCCACCACCAGTGCCACTTCTTATAAGCGTTTGATGCGAACATGTACTACTGAGTATTTTCAACAGCGACATCGAACAAGTCTTTGCTTAGAGCATGTAAACCAGAGAGAACGAGAAGGTGCTAAAGCTTCTTTGGCGGAAGTTCATAATTACCGGTGCAACGTATGCATGGTAATTGACATACTTCAAAGTTGACTTCGAGTATTTATTGGGTTCCATGTAACTTTGCATGATGAAATTTCAGGTTGGAAACAAGGTTTGATGTGAATTTATATGAATGGGGTACTTGTTAGTTTCTCTCCAATGGCCATAGTTGAATTTGACTAGAGGAGGGGGAAGCTTTCAAAAGCTGTATTTTAGAAAAATGATTGGTTCAGGAGTTGGTTCGATACAGTATCTGGAAGGTGGCAAATGATTGAACTATTAAACTGATGAAAATCGGGTTAGTGATCTCATAAAGCTTTAGAAAAAAATACCTATCTGAAAATGATGAGCATGCGTTTCACAATAATTTAAAGAGGAAAAAAGTGAGTAATTCTGAATCTGATAACAAATTTGTAATCAGTGAAAATCTATTTTACTAAAATTCTGAATGAATAGGCACAGTAAAACATTCAATAAAATTGTATCAGCATTGCAATAAATTTTTTCAGAGTCAAGTTTCATTTGAAAATCAATGAACTTTTATTATCAAGTTCAAAAAAGTCTGAATTTTAGAAATTCAATTCAAAATAAATGAATCATCATGTAAAAAAACAGCAAGTTTTCACTAGAATATAATACTGGTAATATTTCAGTAGAAAAAATTGAAATTTTCCTTAAAATAAGCAAGTAGTATTACCAGATAGTGAATTTCTATTAGAGAAAAGTTGGTGGCCTAAAAAAATAAAAATTGAGAGAAACCTGAAGGGGTTCATCACTGAAATTGGAGAAATCAAGGAATTTCCATCCGAAAAAGAAGTACAAATCATTACCTACAAATGAATAGATTTTTACCAAAAAAAGTTGAAAAAACAAAAATCTGCACACAAGACACTTCCTTCTAATTTGAAAAACCCGATTTTCACTAAAAAATTAACGAAACGATCGCCAAAAAAAAAGAAAAATGATCAAGTTTCAACAAAAAAATCAGGAAATTTTCATCTAAAAACAGCGATTTTCATTAGAAGAAAAACTTCAACAAAAAACGTAGAGCGTTACGCTGAAACATTTAAAGAATTGTCACCCAATAAATCAATGAATTCCCATTCGAGAAGTAGAGGATGCGTCGTCACTAAAAAAAAAATATATATAACAAAAAAAAGGTTGGTGAACGAACAAATAACTTTCCAATTCTAATGGACCATATAAATTTTTATCGAGAAAAATGAGTGAAGTATCACAAAAAAATACAATTTTTACTAAAAAATTGACATTGAATTTTGACAAGAAAAACGAGAGGTGTAGTCACCAGAAAAATCAAAATGAAGTCTTCACCAAAAAAAATAAAATAAGTGAGTGTTTAGTTTACAGAAAACAATGAGCGAATTTCTATTGGAAAATAAGAGATTTCTATTGGAACATCAGTACATTTTCACGAAAAAAAAAATCAACACTACAGAAAAATGGTGAAATTTCCACTAGAAAAATATACAAATTTTTAATTTCTATACCATTCCATCACAAAAACATCATTGAATTTCCACAGCGAGGAAAATCAGTGAATTATTACAAGAAAGAGAAACACCGAATTTCCACAAAAAATCAGTTGATTATTGCTAAAAAAAAAATGGGGGAAAATTTCCATTAAAAATAGATGAAGAAAAAGAAGGGAGATAGTCACTAAAAAGTGAAAACAAATCAATTTTGACCATTCTGTCATTTATAATAAATCAGAGAAAATTAACGAAAATCACTAGAAAAGAAGTGGAAATATAGTACACAGTGATAAATCAGTGAAATTTTTAGAAAAGTCGATGAAATTTTACGAAAAATCAACGAAATTCTTGGGGAAAGCAGTAAAAATTGAATAATTTTGCTGATTTTTCCTCCGCTGCAAGTCTTACTTTTTAGTGACTTTTCACTGATTCAAAATGAGACAACAGAGAAAAAAAATCATGAATAGCGTATAGAAAATCAGAAAATTGATGAAATTAGCAGATTTATCTACAACTTGAACCTGCATATTTTCAGTGAAATAGCAATCATTGAGACGAAAATTATGCAGCCATCATTCTTTCACTAGAAATAGAGCCCAAAAACCACCTTTTGCCACTTTCTGCTCTCATTTCGAATTAATGAATATTCACTGAAAAAAGTCATAATTGCAGCTCAGGGAAAATTGACAAAATTTTTAGATTTTCAGCGGATTTTTGAAAATATTTCAGCGAATTTCAGATATTAAAGTGACTTCAGCGAATTTTCATTGATTTTCAGCAATTTTTCTTACTGTCAACTTTCAGTGAATTTTCCCCCGGATTTAATATTGTGCTGCAATTCTTACCGTTTTCCAGTGATTTTCCATAATTCTGACCGATTTCTAAAAGAGATTTTACCAGCTTTACTTGCTTTCTCTTAATGTCATACTCAGAATCAAAACTAGCTTTTAAAAAATCAATTCCAATACTAAAAGTAGTGGTGCGCAAATTATTAGGCCTATACGCTGTTTTTCACTTCCACATGGATTTGGATAAGTTATAAAATTAATCGTTCAAAACGGGCTTCGATGTTTGATCTTTGAGAAAATATCACATTACGAAGCTTTCGCGAATTGGGTATTTTAGAGGTAAAGTTCAATTTATGGCGTAACCAGGACTTTTACGAAATCTTTCACTATGGCAAAGGGTGGATGACTTACAAAAAGGGTGTATTCGCGATACATCGTAAGACAGGCGACATATCACGAAAGCGGGGGGCATCGAGGAAGATTGAAACACTATTCGAAACACTATTTCCGACGAATTTAAATGACAATTTACTCGATAGCGCAAAGGAAACGGGACGAGGGGGGAATAGATGTCAATAGAATCCAGGGGCGGCAACTTAGCATTTTGTCATGTGTTGCTGATTTTGAAACTCACTTGGGGCCATGGGGAAGGGGGTGGGGGTCAACCAATGATGTTGAAAGCTTTTTTTAGGTGGCTGCAAAATGGGTACAGAAATATGAAAAACGAGAAATTTTGGGGAGGGGAAGGGTAAAAGGAGCCTTTTTCGTACTTCAGCTTTAAACAGTTAATATTCGCGCCCGCGCGTAGCGTGGGCGAAATTTCGAAAAAATTAGATATTTAATGCTTAAAAATGTACTTTTAAATGATGTTGTTGATGCCCGAGCAAAGCTTTGATAAATTTGGAATTTTTAATGCCTAAAAAAAGTTTCTCAAAAAATTCTCGACCTCAAGGGGGTTCATACACCCTTCCCCCCTGACTACGCCTCTGAACGTTGATCATTTTTTTCAAGTTGAAAATTTTATAGATATGCAATTTTTTCAATTCTTAAATATTTAAAAAGATCGGTAGGTCTAGGTATATTTTGTAACATAGGGTTTTAATATGGTACCCAATTTACAGAGCATTTTTCACAATTTTTTTTTTCATGTGTTGCTCAACCCTCTTATTTTTTTTTCATGTGTTGCTCGAGCATCCGAGCAACACGCAAGTTGCCGCCACTGATAGAATCTAACGTGGTGATTTATTTTCGAACGTAATCGAGCTCGGAGTCACTTCCTCGATGTATCATTTACCTCGACGAATATCCAAAATTGGCAATACAGGCGGATGATTTTTCAAAACCTCATTTTTATGTAGGACAGGATACAATGGAAGAGGGCAGCTTTTTCAGCACAGCTCGAAGCAACATGTTTGGTTTTCAATCACAAGTAAACATATCCGACTAAATAACTCGGCGAGTTTCGCATACTAACCCGTGGTTTTTTTCAATAATGTTACCCGTCCTGAGAACAATAAATACTGATAACTCGTTTTTTTCCTCTCTAATTTACACAAAGAGGCTTTCAAACGTCACAGAGTAACATGATAGAACACGCAGAAGCCAACGAACAGTAGGTGAGCAGCGGGCTGGGCCGATCGGGCACCAATGTGGAAGGGATAGAGAGTAAAATAAAAGCGAAGAAAAAGACGCGCGATTTTCAAAACGCCAGCATACAGTGTACATTGTACAAAGAACCCGAAGCAGAGCCGAACCCGCTGTAGAGCCTCAGTTGGCGTTCGCCAGCCGGCAAGAAGACTTGTAAGCGCAGCGTTTCTCTCGGCGACAGATAAAATCCACCCAGCAACGAGTAGAAATTACGATTTGTTTTCATACTTCTTTTTTTTCATACACACGTTCAATGTAAACATCTCCGGTACGTGTTCGAAACGTTTTCTTCTCGCTTGATATTTTTCTTTTCACTGGCTGGGTATTGTTTTCTATTCATATGCTCGAAATTATACCACGAAAGATACAGAATTCGAAAAAATACCAGCAAAGGGGACAGTAAACCCCAAACAGAAACCAATATGCAAACCAAAAACCTCACAGACTCATGGGATCGTTTATACCACCACCAGAGTTAATTATTACACTGGGACTTGTGCAGACAGCTAATTCAATTAACCTGATGGAATACAAATGTCAATTTCATCGTGCCAGCGTATTAATTCTTCATTTTTCCCCTCACGTGCCGATCACTTTTTCAAACAATGATGCAATTTGAAAAAAAAATCGAGCTTATCTGACGCGATTTCAATTCTAACAACTCGACATTCATATGCCATAATTGGAATACGTCCAAGAACGAAAGAAAAAATTATTATGCCTTCTAGTTTGGCCACAGGCAATACTCGATGATAAGAATTTGAAAAAAAATCAACCACGCAGACGATATTTACTCAGAGGGTTGTTGCCGCACAGTCGATAGAAATAAATTTGTGTTTACTTTTACTCTTCGTTAACTCGGAATACGCGATTTCGTACAGCTTTTTTATGCATTACAACCTTCGATGTCGGCCCAGTTTAGGTTTCCTTCTTAATGGGTTTCTGAATGCAGGTATATCGACCAATTTTTTTCTATTTCAAAGTCGTGTTTTGACTCGAGAGTGAATTTAACATAATTTGAAAAGCAGAGGCGTTCGAAGGTTTTTATTCGAGAGGGTACAAAGAAAGTATGGAGACTAGGAACACATCAAAAACATTTAAGGTGGAGGGGAGGTGAGAGGATGTATCTTTTCGAATTGTCGTTTCAACCTATCTCATTGGGACTCGCCTTTTACTCTTAAATGGACTTACCCTTTCTCACAATTCAGCCTGAATGATAAAACTGATAACATAATTACAGAAATCGGGATCTTCAAAATTCCAATTTGAATATAAAAAATTATAGATTCTTTATCAAAATAAGACCTTTTAACCAAAATAGTTCGTTACTCCTCCCTCTTGTCTTGAATGAAAATTATTGAATACTTAATTTAGATTAAGGAAGTCAAGAAAATAGGTATTCCACGATTTACTCTCAACCTGTAAAATCAACTTCAGGATTGAAGTAGTCAAAACTAAATAAAGTTGTAGTCATAAATGACCCCTCTTCACTCCACCAGAGAATCAACGCGAGATGTCTCTAGGCCCGTACAGAATTCTTGGGATTAAACCTGGACTATTGGAAAATCGTCATAAGAACTTTAATCGACAAATGAAATTTTCTGACAATTTTAGGGAAGGGGCGAAAACGTCATTTTTAATTAGAATCAGTCATCGACAGAGTAGGAAACAGTGAAAAAATTTACTGATTCAATTGATGAATTTTCATTAGTGAATCAGTGAAATTTTATTCGAACTGA
Source organism: Pseudococcus jackbeardsleyi (assembly GCA_038380155.1). Taxonomy (NCBI): domain Eukaryota; kingdom Metazoa; phylum Arthropoda; class Insecta; order Hemiptera; family Pseudococcidae; genus Pseudococcus; species Pseudococcus jackbeardsleyi. The sequence goes on from CM076240.1 coordinate 6,976,823, forward strand.
TTCAATATTGAAAATTAACTGATTGAATCAGTAAATTTTGACTGATTTCATTCAGTCAATTAATTTTTACTGATTCAATAATCAAAATTCACTGTAACGAATCAGTTATTTTTCACTGATTTGCAGTAAAATGTCACTGATTAACAGGAGAATCAGCGGAATTTCACTAATTATCAGTGACTTGATTTTCTCTATTTCATCTGTCAATTTTGGCATTTATGACTGATTAAAATTTAGAGAGTAGAGTGGACTCTTCTTTGAATCCAATCAAATTGACTTCGATAGCTGAATTTTGAAAAATGAGGGATAGCAACTCTTTTCAACTTCTCTATCATCATTCTGATCTTCCTACAGGGTTTGGCGATTGTCTTGCAAGCTCAAGAAATGCAGTTTGCCACTGGACCATAAATAGGCTTGAATATTGGACGCTTTTGCTCAGTTCATCAATTTGAAAATGGAAAGTCATCTGTCAGTCTCATAAAATGTGAATTGAGAAAAATAATTTCGAAAGACCCAAGGGTAAAGACTGTTTACCTACGGTCCATAATTTCAAAATTTTTGCATCGAAATTTTAAAAAAGTTTTCTACCTACGAAAAAAAAACACGAGAAGAACAAACACATTCTTCTTCCTAACTCAACTGAACAAACTACTGACAAGAGGTGTCAAAGTAACATACCAAGGGTCTCGCAGACAATGACCTGTTGTAAAGAAAAAAAGGGGTGGTAGGTTGTACGTTGTACGTATGTAGCTGTTCCCCACGGTCATTTCCGTCGTTTCAATTGAACTGCATCACGTATCATCATCATTGGGTTAATTTTTATTTATTCTGAATTTGGACAATAAAGCCAGAAAAAATATGTAATAATTTTCAGACTGAAATTTTCAAGGTTTTTAGAAGAATGAAGTTCGTAGAGTTTACCTTGAATAATGGTAAAAAACTATTAAACTCTGCTTTCAGTAAAAAAAAATTAATTCCTTTGATTACTAACATTACGCAAACACGTTTGATATTTGAAAATAGGGTTCAGAATTCAGATGGGATGATTTTTTCATTTGTAAAATGTTCAACCCAATTGTAGGAGGTATGTACCTAATTGACTCGAAATGATTACGTAACTGCAACTTTACAACATCGTTAATCATTTTTCAAATCTTATCAACAAATTGTTCCAAACGCCGAACCAGGTTCGCGAATTTCTTTCCTAGTAATAGTAACATAACTACTGTCGTAAAAAATAGGTCCAACGGAAAATAAAAATAAAATCATTGCTTCGAAGCGGAATACGAGAACAACTTATCAGTGTTTCATAGCAGATAAGAGGAGTCGAACGTTTGCCGTTCGGTGGACGTCTACAATAAATCAGTTTATAATGTAGTACGAATGCATCTGCTAAAACATATTCGGCGAACTCGCCACGGTTAAGAAATTAATTTGTACGTATCAGCATTTAAACAACGAATGTGCTAGATTAAAGGTTAATTTACGTTGTCAATATTTACAGATTTGCAATGAAAAAATTCCGAATGAGGCAATGACACAATGGGATGATTAGGTATAATCGGAATAGCAAGTTAACCGCGTTAAATGTCCATACAAAAATCTATCGCTGGATTTGCGAATGAGTTGAATGAAGGTGTGCAGCGGGTGCTTCATTTACTCGTCGTATAAGAAAGTAATATACTTAATTAATCACAAATATTAAATTTTATACTAAGACAACTTTCCTATGAAAAAAATTACTTGTCTGTTCCCAATACTATGCAATTATCAAGCACAACATGAGCGATTGGTAGCTTAAACGCTACGAATTTTACAAGAGATATTAAGATTAGAAATTAACTGACGATTATAATTTACCTTTCATGGTGAAAATTGTGTGAAAATTTATCCAAATGAAGAGATCTATGTAAAACAACACCATACGTAAAATTCGCTGCACAAGAAATTTTATTGAAAACACATCGCGCGATACTTCACACCCACGAAAGCAAAAAGCAAACTGAAGCACGATTTAGAAAAATGGAGGTACGTTTGTGAAGGACAACGTTGTACGATGTACTCTACCCCCTCTTTTCACCGCTTCACCACCTTTCACGCCCACTTTCTGCGGTGCAATATATTGGGTAAATCTAAGCTTGTACGTATTTTTAGGTTTAACCAACTTTGGTAGGTAAAATTTTACCTATCTAATTTTTCTTAAAAGTAAATTTTTGCAATCAATAGTTGATTTTTGAAAAATTACTAATCAAATTGCGATTAAATACTACTTTTTACTTATTTATAATTAGGTTTCAAGCGCTTTGAGTTTATATATTCGGAAAAATTACAATAAAAAAATTAAAATCTAAGAACAGGTGCGCTTAAAACACGTACGATTTTTTCAAAAAAATTAGTGCGCACTCTAGAAAATACTCTACGCCGCTCCTCCGACGATTCATAGCAATGACGAAACTCGGAGTAATTTCTCAATAATTTGATTTTGTAAAACCACTCTGAAAATTTATCATTAAACCGCCAAAATTTTGAAATTATTGAGCAAATTAATCTTGAAGATTAATAATTTACTAATGATTGCAAGATGACCTCAAATAATAAAGAAACATATTCTTACATTGAAGAGGAAGAAGTGTTACCGGATACTGGTGAGTAAGATACTAGGTATTTCATCTCCCAAACGTTCATATTTTCATATATTTCGTGGTTGTACTCCTTAGCTGTTGTAGGATTTGATACCGATTGGGGAGACTTTGGAAACATCCAAATGGAAGTAGAATCCGATGTTCAAGAAGGTGAAAAAAATACGAGAAAAGGTGCGGTCTTAATTTTATATATTTCTCCTCTGTGTTCTTACAATCTACAATTTGCATTGAAAACTTGAAAGGTCTCATGATTTTGCAGTAAAAACCGCCGTAAGAAAAGCAACTTCCAGTAAAAAACTGAAGAAAGATTCATCAATGATTGAATCCTCGTTGGAAACAGTTGGTAATAGAGATCACAACATATTCGTCGATAATTTCATATAATAGTGTAATTTGTATTCAATATCAGTTTTAGATCCTTTAAAAGTCGTCACGATCGTTAATAATGATGAAGAATCAGAAGTGAAGAACTTGAAGAGCTCATCAGCATTATTCGATGGGAATGCTTTATTCGACGGGACGTTTTTCACATTCGTTGGCGAATACTATATTCAAAGCAGTTTGAACAAAAGCTTGATTAGAAAATTTAAAGGGAAATGTGAATTATGTCAATATCCTGTGTACATTGTTGGCAGCGGCAGTAGCACGTATAATTTTTTACGACATTTAAAACGAAAACATGGACAGAAATCATTCGATTCTTATCTTTCATATAAACAAGTCAAGTCCCCCAGGCTTCGCCCATCTCGACCCAAAGGTCTCGATTTGGTGAAAAAAACTATTACGTCTACAACTGAAATTCTGGGCACAGTTACCATTCACGTAGCCGAGGGTTCTTCTTGGAATCAATTTGGAAACCCAAGGAATAAAAGAGCTCTGAAATCGATTATATTAGCAGATGGTGTAAATGATAAAATAATGAACGATGTGAAAGATTTTCTTCGAAGTTCTGCGTGGTATCATGAAAAAAGTACGTAAATAATTTAATTCATTTCCAAGATATGAGTTTATTTTTGTATTAATTTTCTCATATTTTTTCAAGGCATTCCTTATAGAAGAACATTTTTATTACATGGACCGTCCGGATGTGGTAAATCGTCTTTCGTTTTTGCATTGGCCAGTGAATTGAATTTTGGACTGTGTGTTTTGTATGCTAGTGATCGAGAATTAACCGACAGTAAATTAAACCATTTGTTAAATACTACACCGGAAAACTGTATTATTTTGTTGGAAGATATCGATGCTGTTTTCCCTACATCAGGTACTAATATTTGCAAGGCATTTTCATTTATTTCGGATGAAAATGTTTCACAATTGAGTGTTTTGTTTGACAGAAGAACGAAAAGAACGACCTAGTCAGCTCACTTTGAGTGGTATTCTGAACTGTTTAGATGGAATAATTGCACTTGAAGGAAGAATTTTATTTTTAACTTGCACCGATAAAGATAGGTATGGTGATTATTTACATAAATCGTTATTGAAATATTCGAGATGATTTAATGGAATCATTTTAGGTTGGATCCTTCATTACTGAGACCGGGTCGTGTCGATGTTAAGGAACATTTTGGATTTTGTTCTCAAAATCAAATTGAACTTTTATTCAAAAAGTTTTACGGAGGTCCTACATCGTTCGCTATGGAATTCACGACCGAAGTTACTAAACATGGCAGAAGCGTTAGTCCTGCTCAATTACAAGGATTTTTTTCGTCTCATAAGCGCAGTGATTTAGAGCAACTGAAGCTAAATGTTGAACGAATTTGGGATTTTTGACTGAATTTGTGTGATTTTATTATTAAAGTTTACCATTGTTTTGTTTTTTGAATTTTCAACAATTTCGTAAAATCATATTTTGTCATTTCTTTTTTTCAACATAAGGCCCAACATTAGCGAGAAGTGTCATTTTAACGATAATGATTAAAATCAACACATTAATTTCTTTCATTAATCATTACCGTAACTACGTAACTTTATGGAAATTTGAAAATGATACATTAAGTGTGTATATTATTGAATGAATCGTGTATCAGAACGATTTATAGATAGAAAGTGTACATAAAAGATCGGTAACATCAATGATTTATTAAATAATTTTTCAATACAGTAACCTAATACATTGAATTTTTTCACATTTAACCTACGAATTCAGATAACTTTGGTTGCCGAGTAACACTAAAAATTTCGTACGGTTCACAAAAAATTCCTAATACAAAGTTAAACGCCGATCGTATCATTTTGACCGTCATGTTCGGCATTCATATCTTGATCCATGATTTCGATATTGTCAACGGGTATAACGAGACCGTTGTTCTGTACATCAGTGGTATGTTGTACTTTGATGTCGTTTATATAGAGCATGCTGTCAATTTCAACGTAAATTGAAGATCCGGCATGTTCCAAAGATTTTACGATTGATCGAAGCCGTTCGGCGTTTTCCAGCATGACTAAATCATAGTGTTTATAAGTGTAGTCTTCCAAATTAGGAATGTCTCGTACTACACAGGCTGATAAAGCTGATCTGTACAGTTTCATGTTGAAGATTTGTTTCCTACAATGAATATCAAAAGTTCACAAATGATCTTCTGTAATTTTACTGTTTCAGGATCAAAAAATTATGTTACCATCTTTCTGTGTTTACATCGAATGCTTCGACGGTGTCAACTGTGGTACCATGACTGTAGCCTCCTATAACCAGAATCATGTCCTCGATAGTTACAACAGTGAAATTACTTCGAGGATGCTTCATACTTGGAATCAGACTCCAATGGTTTGCTTTTACATCGAGACGTTCAACTGTTCGTAATCTGTCGACTCCGCTGTACCCTCCTAAAAGTAAATTCTAATCAGATGACGGATTGATACATTCTGCCATCGAGTTCATTCTTTAAATACGATGTGATTACCTAAAGCGTAAACGAATCCTTTATGGCTTATACAGCTCACACCACTTCGACTGATCGACATCGGTGGCAAAATAGACCATCGGTCTTGAGCTGGATCGTACACTTCCACCGTGTTTGTGCAGTTATTACCGTCGAATCCTCCAACTACGTAGATTTTACCTTAAAAATGTAATATTTTCTAATTTTAGTATTCCAGCTGGAAATTATGTTGCAAAATTGATCTGCGTTGTACCATCACAAATAGTGGCATCGGCGTCGCTACGGACATGATTCATGGAAGCTCTCAAAGTCCACTGGTTTTTAAGAGGATCGTAACATTCGACACTTTTGAGCCTGTGTTCACCATCGAAACCTCCTAAGGCGTAGATGTATCCGTTCAAATAGGCTACACTCACGTAACATCTGAAGATTCATATGAGTAATAATTTTTATAATTTTTTAGATGGGTACCCTTGAGGTTAATAACTCATAAGTCGACGAACCTTTTGAAAAACATGGGTGCTACATCAGACCAAGTTTTAGAGACAACGTCGAAAGCTCTACAACTGTTATGCGATTCGATCCCATCATATCCTCCGATCAAGTACATCTTCGTGCCTACAACGACGGTCCCATGATAAGCCCGAGGACCCAACGGATCTGTATCCGGCATCTTGGTAAAAATAATAATTCGATAAAATTGATATTTTGCAATAAGACAGAAGTCTTTTGCAAAAGTATCCTTACATTGATCCATCGATCGGCACGAGGGTCATACGTTTCTATTACAGAAGTTGGGTATAAGCCACTCCATCCCCCAACGGCGAAGACAACTTCACGAGGTTTCCTAGGTCGAACAAATTCAGGATAAGGAATATACATGTTTTCCTCCACCAAACGACAGATGCTCTCGAAGTAAGCCAAAGATTGCCGAATTATTTTTTCGCATTTGTCATTGCCCATTACGTATTTGTGATTTCTAATCTGAACATAAAAAATTACGTATTTAATCGAGTAAAATAAGAAAACCTCGATTACCTAGAGTAAATTCATACTTTTTTATTAAAATATTCGTATCTCATTAGTCCAATTCGAACGTGATTCAGTAATTTGCTAACGTAGCATTTTCGCTCTTTCTCTTTCAAGGAAACCCAATTAACGATGAATTCCCAAACTAATTCTTCATTTGAGACGTTTAATTCGTCGGCACTAATGAACGATAAGACATCTTCAACGTGCATAAAAAGTAACTCTTCGTTATCTCGAATCACCGATAAGAAATTCCTACAAATGTAATTTTTCGCTAATTTTTGTAGCTCGCAGCTCTTCTTTTCTCTGTAGATACAAAAAAAAAACGATAACAGTGTTTGAGAATGTGGAAAAATTTGACATCCAGTTAGGTAATCTGAATTGCATACTAACTTGGCAAATAGATACAAACGGAAGCAATTCTTAACGTTAATATTCTCGCTCAAGAAATCAAAACAAGCTTTACGAGCTCCTTTAATTTTCAATAAATGGGCACCATGGTAGAGCTCTTGCGTACATTCGAAAGTCATAGCACCAAATTTTGTTAAATAAACGTAATTTAGTAGCTCCGACATCACGTATAAAGTTACTCCTGAGACTTTCAATTTACTGGTTTTTGGATTTTCAAATAAAAGTCTCCTGAAACAATGAGCAATGATGTCAAGTATTAATGGGTATATGATGTTACGAGCTATTTTCAGTATTTTCAACTCACCGGAACAATTTGCTGCCGGAATATAAGATAGCTTTATGGGCTGCAAATTCAGTACCATCTTCTAAAATTAAAGATACATCTGTCATTTGATTTTGTAATCTAAACGAATTCAAATTTTGAGCAGTTAGGTCCATTCCTGACATATGTGTAAAAAAAATTATTCAACAATAAAAATACATTGAAAGTCCAAAATTTATTTAATAAAACAGAAATTCTACACCCTTTTCAAAAAAACAACAATTCACGTAATTTTTATTTATCGACGACGAGACGAAAAATTTCCATAATCAGCAAATTTTTTATTGATAATTTTTTCATTTTTTTTTTTTTAAATTTGGCGGTCATATATTTTTAATTTTTTTTAGAAATATTTTCCAATATTTATTTTTTGACGGAATTTGTTTTTTTTTTTTTACTTTGTTACCCAAGTTCTTGGTTGCGTTCACTTCCTATGGAAATAAGGGGGTGTATTCAGTTTGGGTTTGAAATTATGTTGAACACAAATTGAAATTATGTATAAACATTCGTTCCTGACCGATTTGATCGATAATTTTTCCACCTTACTAAAATTAAATGGCTATTTCATAAGGAATCAAAGGACAAACAAAATGCTAACCAGTAATTTCTAAATTTAAACGAACGAATTTGCGCATGTTGATGATTTGAAATTGTGTAGTACATAATTTCAATTTGTGTTGAACATAATTTCAAACCCAAACTGGGGTGCGTTCCATTTGGGATTTTAGGTATGTATAAACATACCTTACACGTCATAATAAGGTATAAACAAACATAATGAAGATCATTTTTTTTGAAAATCACTGGTTACCTATAAGAGTGTTGAATTTTCACCAAATAGAAAAATGCATACAGTAATTGTTTCATTCATTATAAGTAATAAAATTTTAATAATTTCTTTAATATTTTCCTCCACGATATCAATGTATTTTTCAGAATTGGCGATAATTAAATAATCAAAAATAAAATGGAAAAACTAATTTTTTCCCATTTTCTCTCTATCAAAAGCAACCAGTGATTTTCAAAAAAATAGTGTATGTTTATACATAGCTGTGACGTGTAAGGTATATGTTTACATACCTCAAATCCCAAATGGAACGCAGCCCTGAATACACCCCGATATACCTTATTTGAAATAAGGTATACCTTATTTGAAATAAGGTATACCTTATTTGAAATAAGGTATAAACAAAGCATTAGCCAATCAGATTTTTTCGTTCTTGACAGATTTTGATCGATCATTTTGCATTCTTATCAAAATTATAAAGCTGTTTCATGATAAATTAAATGGTATAAAAAATGTGCTAACCAGCAATTTTTGAATTTTATGAACGACTTTGCACATTATTGCTTTGTTTATACCTTTTTTCAAATAAGGTATACCTTATTTCTCACAGGAAGTGAACGCACCCCTTACCATTATTCAAATAGCAGTTGAAATTTTTTCCAAGTTTTTTTTTTTTTTGAATATTCAATTATTCAAAATTTCGTACCAATCCGTAATTGAACACATCAATACGAGGCATAGGCAATATACGTTTCAACGACGACAAACTTGTATTTCTGAATCAGACGTATCCAGTTCATGATTGGAACTATAAAAAAATAACAAATTCATAAAAAAATCAAATGACTGAAAATCTTTTTGAGAAAGAACTTGTACGGGCAATGAACTGCTAACCATAGCGATAAAAATTCTTCGTTATAAAAAGCTCGAGCACTAGGAAGAAATTCGAACAAGATTTCGGTTCTATATCTTCGATGGTGTGCAGGAAAACAGTTATTACTTAGCATCATTCGAATCGCTAATTCGGAAGTCTTCATCATTACCAAAGTGCTTTCTTCGTTTCGTACTTTACAAAGGTTATCGAATTGGGCAGAACCGTTGAAATATTTCTGAGCTACAACAGAAAAAACAGGTAACTTGAATTAAAATCGAATTGGCTTCAAAAAATGAGATACCATTTTGAAGAAGAGATAAGTGCTGAGTGTATTTAATGATGTAATCAGGATTTTGAAAATACTTACTATAACTTATAATACACTGATTGTGAACTAAACGTCAACGTTACTGATGCATTTTCGGTGTTTTTAAATCCGCATTTGATTACATTTGTTTTATAACGTATCATAGTAATATTCTTCCTTTCCTGAAATTTACATTACGAATTAAACACTGTCTCCTTCAAAGAAAGAAAAAATAATTAAGTATGAGACAAATTTACGTTTTTGAGATGATAAGGAACTGAAGGGTGAATGGGTGACTGAATGCAAAGTCCAACACATTCTCTAACGACGACAAACTTAAACTTGATATCATTGAATCAGGGGTTCGATACGAGTTTGATCAGGTAGCTTTCATTTTCGCCTATAAAATAATTTATTTAACAAATACATAAACTAACTGAAAATTCAATGAAAATGTAACTCTTACCGACAGTCAGCTTTGATTCTTCTTCTCAAGCGTTGTGAGCTGCGACAGCGAGGTGAATGAATTATTGAATAGATCATAGATCTCATCTTGAATCATTTACAGACAGCAAATTGTCGTCTATATTTCTAAACAATTAATAATTCAAAATTTCAAATTATTCTTTGATAATAATTATTATGAAAATTTCAGAACTTTGAACTTAAAAAAAAAAATAATAATAATTTTGGGGTTTTTGTTTTGAATTTGAATTTACAAGTAGTGTTAACTCAATCTTTCTATTTTTTTCATTTTTGCTCAATTAAAAGCTTTTAATGTGTAATTAACTTACTTTATATAACATTTTTCTGCATATATTATATAAATACGTGAAATTCATTAGAAAAATAAATGAAAAAATTGTGTTTTAAAATCATTTTTGAAAAAACGATCCATTTTGAAGACAGTAAATTAATTCAAGTAGGTAATACCTACTTACCTACTTTGGGTGAAATTTCATCGATATTTTTCGCTCATTTGACTGCATTTGAGTGAATTTTCATCGAAAATTAATCGTCTTTCGGTAAAAAATATGTACTTATCGCGATTAAAATCGCCAATTCATTATCGTCCGTAACGTTTCATTCACTCTGTTAATTTTCTCGCGTCTACGACCCGTCTAACGAGTTTAATTTGCAAACTATGATACGTGTCTTGTGTCCATCGCCTCACCATATCTAGCATAATATTCTGCAATTATGGTTTTAAATAATAGCACAACTCCAACAACCATCCATCCGCCTCACTACCTTCACGAATTACCACTCGAAGACGAAGAAAGATTGGGTAAAATATTCAATAACTTGGATCTTGACGGTAATGGCAAAATCGATATTCATGACTTATCAGTTGCTCTCAAGGAATTCGGCGTTAGTCATGGAGATGCTCAAGTAATTTATAATAATATCTGAATCATTGGTCGATGATTATAGTATTAATGATGAGTTTCGTTCGCAGAAATTTTTGGAAAGCTCAGATTCCAACAAGAGCGGCGATATTACATTAGCCGAGTTTATACATTATGTCAAAGAACACGAGAAAAAGTTGCGGCTTGGGTTTTCTCATTTGGATAAGAATAAAGATGGTATGGATTTCTATATTCAGATGTTTCAATAGTATGTAGTATGTTTGTTGATTGTTTTTTTTTTCAACTCCGGCAGGTAAAATAGATCAAGAAGAATTAATCAGAGCTTTCGAAGAATTGGGCATCGAAATTGATACCAAAGAAGCTAAGAAATTACTAAAAAGGTATGCTTTCTGAAAACTAACTCTATACATTCAGATTTCAATGGATTTCTCATCACCATCATTGTTACAGAATGGATAAAGATGGTACCCTAGAAATAAGTTTCAACGAATGGAGGGATTTTTTGCTCTACTGTCCATATACAGATATACGCGACTTGATTAAATATTGGAGACATTCTACAGTACGTATTATGTTAATTTTAATTTTCAACGCAAATGTATTATTTCCCACGGAAACGATAACGATTTGAAAATGTTAATACGCGCGCCAAGTATTATCAAATTTTTTATCGTATTACGTAATGCAGACTTTGGTATAGACAAGTTTTCAGTACAAGTGCCACTGTCTAACGTGTATGATGGGTTTTTCAATCGAATTTAGTATTCTGTCGAAGTGCGCGTAATCTTGTGCAAAACTAAAAAGGAAATGTGCTCGGATACGTTTAATTCTTCTCGTTACAATTATGCTGAACTCCGGTCCAAATCGTGAAGAAAACTCAAACGATGAAGATAACGTGAGTGTTAATTTGACTTCTCGTCGCGGTAATTTCTCTAAAAACACCTGTCAGACGATGCTGCCGTAGAAAATTTTTGAAAAAAGAAATCGTATTTTGAATTTATCGCAAATCGTAATTGAAATAGATTACCATAGCTTTTTCTCTATACATTCGACATCGACTGATAACCGTCTCGAATCGAGGTTAAAATCTTAAGTAAGAATTCCCGAAGCCGTAAAAATTCGTGTAAATGTTATCGTATCGATATTGTGGGATGATTTTTTTTCTTTTTTACAGACTCGATGCGTGCTGAGCAAATCATGCTTGATTCAAATTATGCATTAATCGTACAAAAATAAATAATGACGTAAGGTTGCCTTCATTGTGATTAAGATTACCTCCCGTTCGTATGTAATTCTATTGCCGATGAATTATTCACAAGGCCACGTTTACACAAATGCTTCTAAAGGTTTAGTATAAAAATTACGGTCGACTTCGGTTACCCATCGAATCCTAACTATCCATTGTTTCTTTCTGTTCGACCCGTTTACGTAATTCTGGGCAAACTTTCCCAAAACGTGAATTGATTACGTCATTTTCAAAAGTTTTCTGAATTAGATTTATGAAAACATAAGGAAATTCCCCAGTGTGATCATACACACCTGTGAAGATCAAAATTCACTCATGCACTTTATTGATTAAAATTTCACGTGATTACGCGAACCTGGTTGTTTATTTTCAACTTTCAAGTATTATTTTCGGAGCGAAGAGCAAGGTGGGGTCGCGAACCTTGAAAAAATTCTCGAATGATAACTTCTGAAAAAAAAATTTCGTTGAGTAAAGTCGCCTTAATCAAATATGTTTCCTTATTAAGAAACGAAAAGGAAAAAAAGTAGTGTCAATTCGTTTGTTCTGATTCCTACCCCCTTTCCTGGTTTTTAGTCTGTACTCTTGGCATTCTCATGCCAAAAAATAAACTAATAAAGTAGCCGAAGAGATTTATTAGTGTATTTTTCGCTCGTCGAAAGGAAATAGACATCTGTCGCCGAAGCAATGTTGCATACGTCGATCAATACGGTTGTTGACTCGTTAATTTCAATGCAGATTCATAAGGTGTTCGAAAAATTCAACTCTGAAAATTTTTTCAAATCAATTTTTATTTTTTTGCATAATTGATTGCTAATTGTTCAACTCAAAATTTCTCGTTTAGCTCTACTCCTTTCATCTAATTTTTGTTTTGTTGGTAACATTTTCAAATCGTGAAAAATTTCATAATCGATTCCTCCTCCCACCGAGTTCAATTTTACGGTCGATTTCGATGAATAATGTTCCCGCGTATAATTTCTCTCCTACTTTGCATTAAATTGTACGAATGAATTTTTCATCGTGATAAAATACACGTGGAACGGTTTCGAAACTGCGTTCTTCCTCTGGCCCTCTCCATCGAGTTCTAGTTATTCATTTATTAAACTTAATGAGACCGAAGGAGAACGGTTTTTCAACGTCACACTCCACCACCCCTTGTCTGCCTTTTTTTTTGAAATCGAAATTTTTATTTTTTTAATGGCGAAAATTTTTTCATCACGATATAATTAGATCTTGAAGTCGTTAATCATTTCTCTTTTTCTCTCTTTCAAACTTCTTTAAATGGCTGATAATAAATTTTTGGGATATTAGAAATTTTTTCCCAGCCTTGGAGAAGAATAGGAAAGGGGGTCGATTTGAAGTTGAAAATTTTTGGAGATTTTCGTTTCTTTTTGTCTTATGTTAATTTCTTCTATTGTGTCGATTGGTTGAAATTGCGTTAATTAATTTTAGAAAACTGAATACTTCTCCTTGTTTCCTCACCTCAGTCTTTTTTCGTTTTTTGAAGTGATTTTCTTATGCTTCTTTTTTTGGTCTGGTAAAAAAAAAACCGATGGAATGATGAGGTATCAAAATTCAGGTTCTTGGCTTCCTTGATTCATTTCTGAGGCAATAAAAATCCTCAACTTTATTGAATGGAGTATTGAACTCGATGTTGTTTACATTATGAATCACATTTAGGAAGCATACTGGTCGTGAAAGTCGTGAATCTGACATAAAATTTAAGGTCATGTCGATATCTTATTTTTTGATTGTGATCTAATCTAGATTTTTTTTTTCAAATCAGGAAGATCATTTTCCAATTTTTGTATTCTTTCGTATTTTTTTTTTTTTTTTTGTAATTTCGGTATTTCTACCTACCTACATCTATCAACTCTGAAATTTCTTCTTCCAATTTTTCTTCTCCGGATAAAATTATTTCAACTCTTATTTTTTCCAAATTATTTTTTCACCGCTCTAGAAACTTGTTCTCGATATGAAATCTTTTCTCCAAGCTTTTATCCCTCGAAATTTTTTTTTCAAAATTTCAATTTATGCAACTTTTGAAATTTTTTGGTTCAAAATTTAAAAAAGAATTTCCAGCTTTAAATTTTTTGGAATAAAAAAAATTGAAAAATGAATAAATTTTGGAAGGAAAATTTTTTTCAAGAATAATTACAAAGTGAAGTAAATTAGAAGGAATGTCGTAGTTTTTAATTAAAATTTTTAAATTCAAATATTTAATGGAACTTTACAGTTGTTGTTGATGGTTGAGATGAATATCAGTTGATAAATAGTTAATGAAAATTGAAAAAATTGAGAACAATTTGGGGCTGAAGAAATAAGAAATTTTTGAGAAAAAACTTCAAGAGTGGAAAATGAATTATATTGTGGCAGAAAAAATTTTGAAAATTGAAAACTTTAAAAAAATAGTACAGACAGAGACAATGATTTTCATCATTGAACTGCCAGAGTATTATAATTATAAATCAGAAGTTTAAAGGTGAAAGTCACTAGTTTCAAGCCAAAAGTTAAGGTTTGATGAATAGGTCGAAAAATCTAAATTTTGAAATGTTTTAATCTCTAAAGATCAACTTTTGAATTTCTAGAACAACCCAAAAATGGATTCAGAAGCCTTGAAACCATCTTTCAGCCATTTTCTAAATTTTTAAGCAATTTTTTTCTGTTTTGAGGATGAAAATTTTTCGAAATGAGTCTGTTTCGACTCAAATAATTCCCAAGGAATTGAATGCTGCAATTTTTGAAACTCTTATTTCTTTTTTTTTGTGTTTCCATCGTTGTTTTGAAGTTCAGATAACTTCATAAATAATCGATCCCATATTTCTTACTGATCAATCGACTCTCCTTTCTTCTCTCGACTTGAATCAAAATTAAAGAAAATATAATTTCAAAAAATACCTTTACTCTTTCCTCTCCACCTCACATTTTTATAAAGGGTTTCGTGCTTTATTTCGGTTAAAAACGAAAAATCGACCAACGAATATGTAAATTTTTAAAAACTTTCGCCGGTCTTTCGCACGACTATAAAAATTTCGTGCCCATGTCAAACTAAAAACCTTTGATAAGGTCTTTGAAACAATAACTCGCGAAGGCATACAAGGGAACACATTACGTCTAAATTTTGTCAGCAGGTTTACTATTTGTAAAAAAAATTATTACCGATAAAAAAATTAACCAAATGGAACCACAGTCGTTGATTAGACTCCTTATCTCAGGGCTGTCTTTCCGCATTCAACGGTCTATTTAGTCGATGAAAAGCTCATCAGTCTAAAGGGTAAGAGATGAATTTTTTCTCGATACGAGAGGCAATTTTTCAACAACTTTATCTCAGCAGCTTGTTTTTTCATCGTTAACCACTTTCACGAGTGAAATCCGCGACGATGAAAAGAGCTCAGCAGGATGCGGGTTTCTGAAAGAGTCTTCTTTTGAGAATACCGAATCGTGTAAAATTGTGGAAAGAAAATTAGACTTTGAGGGAATGAGGGGACCAGAGGAGGATTAAATCGGCCATAAGGATGCGGAAAATGGTCGCGTGCTGCTGCTGCGATTTATAAATAACCGAGCGACGACGTGTGCTGGTGAAATTGTGGTGGGGAGCATTGTTTTGTCTTACGTGTAAAGGTAGGTAAATTACTAACGGCCATAACTATGTCGATGTCGTGAGCTGCGAAACTTTTGTGCAAATGCATACCCCTTCTAGTGATTTTTTACCCAGCTCGGTTCGCTTTTTTCAAGGTGAAAAAGTCTCTTATTTTACGTGTTTCTCAAGTCATAGGGTAGTTTTAGTGCAACGGTCGACGGATTTAGGAGTAGGGTACGATGCGGTGGCGATATTAATATGCCTAGTGTGCCGTAAGTCTACCCGAGGAGTGTAATTTCGCGTAGGATTTCGATGCTTTTGTCAAAGTCGCCTTCGTGCTGGTATCTGTGTCTGTGTGCGCTCGAACAGTGAAACAAGGTTAATTAAATAGCGATTTTGATACGCGCATAGCGCACGACAAAGAAGGCGACAGCGTCGCGGCGCCGTGTACCGCAAATAGGATAGAAGTATGTACCTAGACGATGACGAAAATAATACATAATGCGATTCGAGCCCATCAGGTGCTTTTTTTAAAAGCACGCCATGGATGAGATCGATCCGTCTGTTGAATTTTGGGTAGGCGCGTTTAATTACATCCAATTTATGTGCATAATGTGACGCTCGATTACGACCTTCTGGTTATAATGATGGTTTAATTAACGGCGTTTTTTCGATGGTGTGTTGCAGTATTTGGATATCGGTGAAGATATCAATGTCCCCGATGACTTTACCCAGACCGAAATGCTGACTGGGATGTGGTGGAGGCATTTAGTGGCCGGCGGTGTAGCCGGCGCTGTATCCAGAACTTGTACGGCTCCTTTGGATAGGCTCAAGGTTTATTTGCAGGTGAGTTTGAAGTTTTTTTTTTAGTTATGCATTGAATGTCCTGATGTGAAAATCCATACCCTTATTGTAAAGGTCCGATAGTGCCAAAAATTTCTTGAAAAAATTAATTTTTTGCGAGGATGAGGATGTAATTTTCAAAAATTCTCAAAATTAATGTCGGATTCGGATTCAGCGCTTGAAAATACGTAGAAATCGATACCCCACTCGATGGGGTTATTTTTTGATAATTAGATGAAAAGAGGAGGGGAGGGGGGGGGGTAAAAATTTGCAAAGGTCAAATCATTTGATAAAATAAGATTTTGAGATGAAAAATAAATTTATAGAACAAAATCTATTAATATCCTAACCAACTAGCGATCAACTTGAATCGAATGGGGGGGGGGGAGGGGGTGAGACGAGAGTGGAGGGCTGAAATCCTAAAATGATTTGATTTTTGAACTCGGTACTATAAAAAAAGTATATGTAATAAAGTGTGATTGGTGTTTTTTGGTTTTTATTCGTAGCTTCTCAAAACTAAATTTGAAGCTGGGGGAGGGGGTGGGAGAGGTCAGATCTTGAAAAAATAAGTTCATATTGTAACTCAGCGTCCCAAAAATATGACTAACCATATGCCACACATCACACATAACATTTAAGGATTTTTTAAAATTGTGACTAAAATTGTAAAGGTGCCATAACCTTGACCTTTAAGGTCAGACACCTTAAAATAAAAATATTGGTGATTACCATTTTGAATAGATTTTTGGATGAGAATTTGAAAATTTTTAAAACTTACGAAAGTTGATCTTTTCATAAAAAGTTCAACATTGCTTTGAGAAAATTGATAAACACGTCTTCTGAATGCTCTTTGAACAGATTGACTCTGAAGTGTCTTGCAGTATAATAAATAACTCCAAAATTGGGCATTCGTATAGGGAACCGCAAAAGTGATGAGTCCCTCTCTTCGCATTCTCCCTTTACAGAAGAGCTGTAGAGAAAGTGATGTTTTTTTTCTAGTTGAATGTAGGGCTGATAGAACAGAAGGTCTATTTCATGCTAAAACCGACCAAAAATGAAGTCGGGTCTTCCGATTTGGCTCAATTTTTTACGAGTTCTCCTTAGTGGTCTATTCAAAAAACCACAATCATTTTTCTAACCCGGGGGGGGGGGGGGGTGAAGGGCACGAAATTTTTATACAATTGCGATTTTCAACAAAATTGTCCAACTTTGAAGGTTCAAATCTCGAGATGGGTTGTACTTGGGAAAAACTTTTTACGGTGACTGAAATAGACTTGATAGGGGATTCAAAATCGATAATCATATTTTGAAAAGCTCAAAGTTGAACTTGAATGGTGAAAGCTCAACTTTCATGATGATCATAGTAGATAAGCTACAATTCAATAATTTGGAAAAATTACAGTAAATAGCTCTTTTTACCTAATTTTCAACCAACAAATTTTCAAGATGGGATCTCCAGACCGGGAGGGGGCACATAGGTCCACAATTTTGACCAAAATTCCAAAAAATCGAAAAAGTGAAGTAGCACATCGTTTTCTACTAATTCGGAGGCGCTGATTTCGAATACGTACTTAGATTTTTATTCGACTCCACTGACCCCTCTGTTAGCCCCCTTGAGGGGGGTCAAAATTTTAAAAAAATGAAAAATAATCTGTGACCTGTCGTTTGTTAGGTATTTGAGGGCACCTGATTTGAATATTTGTTTACTTTTTTAGATTTGACCCTTCATTGTCCTTCTAGCTTCCTAATTTTACGGAAAATCATGTTGAAAAATCAAAATCTCACTATTTTGAATGTAGAATTCGAATATAGTTTTACTTTTTGATTTTAACTCCTTCCTCCAGCTCTAATCGACTCCCTCCCATATTAATCGTGCATATATTTCGGTCAGAGCAGGGTTTTGAGATTGTCAGGAGAAATAGAATTGAGGGCGAACCTCATCTCAAAAACCAATTTCTAACTCCTGAGGGTGATTTCCATATCCAGGCTCACACATCATATTTTTTTTTGAAGAGCTTCAAATTTTGAATAATACTTTCAGAATTTGCTTTCAATTTTCTCTTGGCGGAAATGTTATGACCTCAAAAAATAATAAAAGTATTCTTCTCGAGGAATCTCACATTTCCTCAAATCACAACTTTGCTTTCTTTGATCCATACAAAAAAATTAAAGTGTGAAAAATACTAAATTTTTGACATTCGAAAACTGTTTTCTCATGTTTTTTTCGGACTTGCATTTTTTCTGAGGTAATCCTCAAACCATCCTTAAATATTTTTCACGTTTCCTCAATCTTTGAGGCTTTGAGAAAAGTTTGTGTGGATTTCATCATTTGGGAAGTCACAAAAGTGAATAAAGATTATTAGAGCTATTGCGTAATTCGATTCTGGTCGAAGAATTTCGAAGAATTTTTTGAGGAAAAGGAGAGTGAGGTAAGTGTTTTTGTTTGTAATTGAGTTATGCCTTGTGACATATCGAAATCTTGGGTTTAGAGGTCGCTGATTCCGAATTCGATATTTATTTTCAAATTCTGAGCTCTCCTCCTCGTATTTTCACCATGTTTATTTTTGAATTTCATGCTCCTCTTCCTTGTTTTTTCAGCATTTCATTGCATACCAATTTTAAATCTGATGAAATAATTACCCCAATACTAATATTTTTTTCTAAATCTGTTTCAGGTACACGGTGACAAAAAGAGCAGTATCAAAACATGCCTGTCGTATTTATTAAAGGAAGGCGGAGTCTGGAGTCTATGGCGCGGCAACGGAATCAACGTGTTGAAAATAGCGCCCGAATCTGCTCTGAAATTTATGGCCTACGAACAAGCGAAAAGACTGATCAGAGGCAGTAGTACGCGCGAGTTGACCATTTACGAACGTTTCGTAGCCGGCTCATTCGCCGGATCATTTAGTCAAACTATTATTTACCCTTTGGAGGTGAGTTGAATACCTCGGAAACATCAGAATTTCAAAAATCACCCCGTTCAAGATAAAAATCAATCTATTTTCACAATTACCTTAAAATTCTACTTTCTACGTATAATTTCAACATAAAAATAATTAACACTCAAACTTAGCTAAATTCATAAAAGGACATACTTTTTACAAAAATTCATAAGGAAGGGCGAAAGACAGTCAACAATCTCAAAATTAGGGGAAATCATACAAAACGTATCGATAAACCGCTCTAGCATAGCCGAGTACCGTTTGCCACGTAGATAGCTCCGATTCAGTGACAGATTCGGTCGATGAAAAAGTTGCCTCTGTCGGCGAAGAACCGAACGAAGACCACGAACAATACGACGATGGCGAAGGCGTAGGCGCCGGTGAGGCCGTAGTGTACGACGACATCTCCGATTCGGCCACATTTCTACTCAGCCACGAATCACCTCCTGCCCGAACTATGATCGAATCGAGAATACGAGTTACCTCATCTCGAGCCTGTTCGGTGCCTTCTTTGAGCAGCAGCACGGCGTTCAACAACGACGGGTACAGATATAAAAGAGCTGTCACTGTGGCAATAATGACAACCGTCCAAACAATACCGCAGAATTTAGTTTGCGATGCAGGACTCGATCCGCAGGCGAAAGGAGTCAACGAAGGTGCCACTAGATTTCTACTGTGGACAATATAATCACCGACGTGTTTGTGTTTAACGGAAGTCTTCGTGGGAGATTGTTGCTTCCGGCAGAGATTATGTTTGGTCGTGAACGTCGTGTATGTTTTACGTTTATGAGGTAGCACCGGAGGCGATTTGATGGATTTCAGCTCAACATTGGCTGGATAATTCAGCCTGTAGGTTTGATTTACCTGACCGGTTCGTTTACGAGTTGTCGATTGTTGTTTCTGCTCCGGTGCTATCGGTGGCGATAATTTTACCGACGAAGATGTCGAAGGTTCGGATTTTTTCAAATGCTGGAAGAAAAACGTTGAATTATCGACCTTATCGGGTTGTTGGGCCATGGTCGAATTTTCAGATCGCTGTGTCTCTGCCATCAGCGAATCAGATTGCATCGACGAATTCACCGATTTCGTCAGATGATTTATTTTTGACGACAGCTCTGCCAGCAAATCATCGGTGTTTTGTTCAACGGTATCGGTAATGTTGCCGATATGCGCGTCGTTGCTGTAATATCGGCTCAATGAAGCCATCATGTCTTCGGATGATTTCGTATACAAAGCGGGCGGCGAAGAGGGGATTCTCAGGCCGGACATCCATTCGTCCATTTTGACCATGCTGCCTTGGCGTTCAACGTACCGTTCCAAGATGAGCTCTCTCAATTTCCTTATTCGTTCGTTGAGTTCTCGTTTATGATTTATGTGGTATTTCATGCTTTCCACTGATTGCATGTCGCGGACCTGGATTTCGCGGATCATGCGGTTGTTGTGTTCTACCTCTTCTACTAACGAAGAGTATTCGAGCTTGAGCCGCAGATAGTCGTCGTCGGCTTGATACGTTGTCGAGGTGTCGACTGTAGTCATCGTCGAGCTGATGGGTGCAATTGTGTGAATCAAAAGGCGGAAAGGGAACGACGCGCGAAACTATGTTCATTGAATGAAAGATATTAGTAAATACGAAGTCGCCGGGGCAAAAATATCGAGGGTTGGGAGGTGGATTTTTCAATTTCTATGGTAATACGGAGTTGATGGAGGGGGTTCTGATAGAAGATGTTCGTAGATTGACGTGATAGTTCATTTAAGATATTTCATTATGCTTGATGAGTTTGAAATTTGTGTTGAAAATCGTAGTTATTTTTATTAAACCCTTTTAGAAAAATCGTTGAAACATCAAAAAAATAATCGAGGCAATCGTTATCGTGAAAAGGGTGTTACAAAGAAACGAGTTTAAAGTCAAAAGACCAATTGAAAAATTAAATTCGCGTTTCGAGATCGACGTACAAAAAAAGAATGAAGGAATGAACTCAAAGGTTCAATGATCGAATAAAGAAAACAAACGAGAATTTTACTGGACGTAGCCAGTGAATAATAATAATAACTAACCGCGTATACATTCGAAACGACTTAAATTAAACGGAAATAAATTAACGCGGGTTATAAACGAGACTTAAAATTAACGTAACGATATTTTTAACAATTTGGATAAGATTGTTGCAGAAGAATTTGGAAAATTTTAAAATCTAAAAAAGTGAACTAGAAATCAGAAAAATGCCATAAAACCCTGTTTTACAATAAAAAAATGTAAAAATTATTTAAAGGATCGTGAACAGTTATGAAAAGCAGTCCCATATCTTGGTGATTTTTTGTGGGGCTTCAATTAATTTAATCCGGTTTTGATAATTTTCCTATGATTTTTGGAGTATTCTGATGAGTTTTTCGATATTTTGATTATTTTTATTGTATGTATTTTAAATGATTTTTATTGGAGGAACTGGTTTGGCAAAAATTGTTTCAGTATTATTCATTGATTTTATATATTATCAATGGAATTATTTGATAAGAATTTGATAAATTTTTAACATTTTTTATGAGATGTTTTGTAATTTTTTTTACAATTGTTATTTTGAATGCCACCTTTAATAATTTCCAAAGAATTATTTTGAGTTTCAGAGTAAGCTCGCCTGCCTAAAGAAAGGGTAAAATTTCATTTTTTTTTTTTTGGAAGAACCAAGTTTTAATGAAAATTTTGTGGATTGTTTTTTTTGTGTGTGGAAGAGGAAAAAATTTTTCAAGTTGGAAAAAATCATGTGAAAAAATTTTGATTTTTTCAGTTAATGCCTGATTCATTATTCTCGATTTGAGGCATTTTTGAATACTTACGTAATGAGTAGGATTTCCCAATTGCAATATTAAAATATAATTTTCGTTGTAACTTCATCCAATCTTTACAATTTATTAGTAGAATTTTCATAATGATTCATTTCTTTGGAAACTTTTAGTATATTTTTTGATATTTTTTCCCTGAAACGATGTGTAATCATTTTATTCTGTACAAAGAAGTGATTTTAATCAAGTTTTTTTTTTTTTTTTACAGGTATTGAAGACTCGTCTGGCTCTGAGGAAGACAGGCGAATACAGAAGTATAGTAGACGCAGCTAGTAAAATTTTACAAAGAGAAGGATGGCGTAGTTTTTATCGCGGATACGTTCCTAACCTATTGGGTATCGTTCCGTATGCTGGTATTGATTTAGCAGTATACGAGGTACGTGATCTGCGCCTTTGAAAACATCAAAATTTTCAATCGCTGATTCCAATAACGACATTTTCGATTGTTTTCAGACTCTGAAAAATAGTTACCTTAAGAAACACAACGATTCGGATACACCGAGTGTATTGCTGTTGCTGACCTGTGGTACTATATCCAGCACATGCGGGCAAATGTGTAGTTATCCGTTGGCTTTGGTGAGAACCAAGTTACAAGCTCAAGGTATGAGATCGACGGTGTAAGGAAAATTAAGCCAAGGTGGCAGTGCATCGTTCGAGTGTTCATTAGTGAAGAAATCAGCGATGCGAAGTAGCCAGGAAATCATCTTATAGGAAGCTAGAACTTTTATAATTTTTTGAGAAGTTTTGAGTTCAATTCCCCACCTCAATCCAAGCAGTGGTATTGGAAGTTTTCTTGGGGAGGGTACAAAGTAGGTACGGAGATTTGGAATACCTAAAGGAAAGGGAAGTAAAATTTTTTCAAACCCGTGCAAAATAAGGGCAAAATTTCTGAAAAATTGGATTTTTAATTCCTAAAAAAGCTTCTTTTATGTAGCAATAATTCATTAAAAAATTATTGACCTCATGGGATACTTAAACCCTTAAAAGACCTCCTGGCTACCTCACTGGAAGAAAATGCTGTATTATTCTGACTCTTCATCAATTTTGAAACACTCGAACGTTCTCTGTATGCTTCGTAGAATATATTTCGCAATTTTTCCGCTTCTTTCTGTGATTTTTTTTTTGCCTTCTACGTAAAATCTATACACGCTTGACTTCTCTCTAATGTATTTGAATTGATCTTACATGCAGTCGTTACCAACATAGGTACTAGTCAGTACACGATGACCGGATTACTGAAGACGATCGTGCAAGAAGAAGGATTCACCGGATTGTATCGCGGAATTACGCCGAATTTCATGAAAGTAGCTCCAGCGGTCAGCATTAGTTACGTAGTTTATGAAAGATGTAGACAAGCGTTGGGCGTCAGTATGACGTAATTCGATCTTCGTACATGATTCAGACGGACCCTGTTTTTACTTATTGTGTACTTTCATTCGCGGAGAGGGTGGCCGTGATGAAATCGACGTCTGTACTTTTTTTTCTTGTTTTACTGTATTACGTTCTACGAAGTCGTAATGTTACCACGCTGTGAGGTCTTTTGAGCTGCCTTTTTTTTTCTCGCTCTACAAAACATTTAATATGCTGTGATTAATATGTATTTTTTAATTGTGTTGAAACTACTACGTTTTTTTTTGTTTTTCTCTTCGAGACAAAGTACGACACAGCGTTAGTTCGGTCGTACGCGTCATGGGCTCCCGGAGGAATAATTCGATCGAATACGACACTTAATTAGCTCATTGTGCCCCCTTTTCCCCCTTCCCTTTCCCTTATGATTTCTTCGTAGTTGAGAGGTGATCGAACGAGTGTTAGGAAAATGTCACATCGTAGCTTTGGTGTGGCCATGACATCGAAGAACGTGAAAATTGGCGAGTACTTTTTATTACGTATTTAAAACTATTAAAAAATCGTGTTTAAGAAGGAAAATATACGCTTTTCACTTTTTTTCCCGTGCTGGTTTTACGTACTTTTTTGAGAATGCTTTGTTGGTAGCACGATTAGATTATGCGTTTGCCGAATTGCCTTTTTACTTTTTTTTTTTTTTTGTTGTGATGGGAGTGGGCGTTTGAGGGAGTTGTGAAATCGAAAGGAGTACAAAATAGTGTAGAAAGTTCCTGTCTCTTTGGCAGATTTTTGTCAAGTTGAGAAAAAGTTTTGATGATGAATCGACTACTGAATTCGATGATGAAGTTGGCATATTGGTTAGAAACCGAAAATCTCCATGAATGAAAGAAATTCTCCGAAGAATTCATATGCTCACTCACAAGCGCCTATATTTTCGTAAAAAATATATTATCGAATAGTTACTTTTTTGTTAAAATTATTTTTTTACCAATTTATAAACACGCTGTTATTTTGATATTGACATTGCGATGACATTCCAAATATTGAACGAGAGGCTTAATTTTTTTTTTAACATATCGTGTTAAATTTTTGTAATTTTAAAGTGATGGTAATCGTTCTGTGAGATTCAGCATAAAATGGCGTACTTATGTAACATCGTACTAATTTTTTCGATGTCATTTTTTTCCTTTCTTTTGATCGTTTTAAGTTTGTTTTCCTGCAAATATTATATACTTTCTTTGATTGTTTTCCTCTGATGTTTAGAATGCTCGTAAATTTTAACAAGTTTATTTTACTGTTATTTCGAAAATGATTTTTAAAAAGACGGTGAAATAAACTGTATTTTAATTCATGTATTTATTGGTAAAAATCCAAACGAAAAGTGAATTCGTTTGTCA
Source organism: Pseudococcus jackbeardsleyi (assembly GCA_038380155.1). Classification (NCBI taxonomy): domain Eukaryota; kingdom Metazoa; phylum Arthropoda; class Insecta; order Hemiptera; family Pseudococcidae; genus Pseudococcus; species Pseudococcus jackbeardsleyi. The sequence goes on from CM076240.1 coordinate 7,001,631, forward strand.
GTATTTGTTTTTTTAGCTTGCGCAATTATACGACTTTTCAGTTTCATTTGTTACTATGCTCTCAATCGCTATCAATTTGATAATAAAAATGATCGAGAACGTCGCCAATATCGATATATTACGTGTTATAAAACAATAAAAATATTGCACGTAGAAATTTGCACGAGTATTCAAAGTTGAGCAGCGGCTGCTTTATCAAGTAGCCAAATGACTTGACCGTTGGTAGGGTTCACTCGACCGGCAGGCAAAGGTTTGTTATCTTTTAGAATTTCCTGCGCAGACGAAACTCAGATAAGAAGATGAATGTATAGAGAACGTCGTAGATAAGACCAATGAATCACGTACCTTCACAACGTCTGCTTTGTTTCCTCCTACAATGACGAAAATATCGAGTTGAGATTGATTTATCACAGGAAAAGTCAGGGTAATTCGGCAGGGCGGTGGTTTGGGTGAATTTTCAATCGGTGCGACCCAAACGGAGGTTTCATCCAAAAGTGGATGGTCTGGGAACAAGGAACAAGTGTGGCCATCCGGACCCATGCCGAGTAGTAGAACGTCGAAACGTGGAATGTCGTTGGGAGGGAAATACACAGATAATTTCTTAATGTAATCTTTGGCTGCATCTTCGGCTGTAATATTGAAAAAATGGTAATTAATGTGTTATTCATCACGTAAGATGACCGAGATTCAACTTACTATTCAAATCCGGATTCACAGTGATGAATTGACAATCGTTAACGTCAACTACACCTGTCAGCGTTTTTTTATAAGCACCGAAAGTTGAATCAGCGTTATCAAAGGGTACGACGCGTTCGTCGCAGAAGAAAAATCTCCACTTGGACCAATCAGTGTTCAGTTTTGGTAAACCTTTGGCCAATTGTTTGACTAACGAGCCCCCTATAAAACAACATAACGTACAGTAGAAAAATTGCGTAATGGAAAACAGATTAGACGAAGAAAAGATCTACCTGATAATCCGATTTTAAAGATGTCATCTGTTGCGATTGCTTTATCGGCGGCATCCTGTAGTTTCGCACATAATGCCGAAATAACCTCATCTTCGTTTTCATAAGTTTCCACTTTCCTCGAACTCATTTCGGCAGTCTGTTCAAAAACAGCAACAAGTGACGGTGATGAAATGATAAAAATTCAAGTCTAGTATGAAATGATACTTACGGTTTGTTGTGTTTCGACGGTGATGAAATATAAGAGAGCAAGAACGCCGGCGTAGAAAATGGTCGCGATGTATACTAATTTCAATGATTTTTCAATGTCATCAACATTTTTTTGTGCAATATTTTCCGGAAAATTTCGATTTTTCAAATTTTTCTTTCGTAATTTTCCTTATCGCTTGTTATCAATTTTAGAGTGTCTAAAAGATGAACTGAGCCTTTCATTTTGGTGACGTTTCATCTTTTTCCAGCAATTACTACAGGAAATGAAATGTATTTTCTAAGTTGACGTTTGAAATAAAAAACTTATTTTGTAGAAAAAATGTAAAAAAAAGGGGTTCACTTTGTATAAAAAAATTATTTGAAAAATTTTCGAACAGAAATGCTCATTTTCTGCGATTTAGCCGAACAGCCAAACTTTTATTTTTTGGTTTTCAACGTAGAAAATTTAGCCTGAAGTCAACAAAATAAAAATAGGATTTTAGGTAGGTAAATGGCTTACGTCATTAAATACGGTAATAATGATGGAAATTTACCGCGTAATTTACTTTTTTCCACCGTCGCGGTAATTTTCCTGTTGATCATCCATTTTGGATTTTTCTTGAACTTTGAGCCATTATTTATTTTGGAGCTTTGAGATCTATGGAAATTAGTCACGGTATTTTCCCGCTACTGTGTGTTTTTATTCGTAATTAATGATTAATTAACAAATTTTCGCGTAATTATTCGGTTAATTAACTGATTCCAAATTCGAAAACCGAAATAGAAGTACATAAACCTACCGTAGATTGATTGAAGAAAGTAATTCAAGTTTTCCAAGAGTTCCAAGTAAGAATTGTTCAGAATTCTGTCGTATTTTATTGCCGGGTATTACATAAGTATTTCATTTTCAACTAAAAGAAACTGTAACTAAATGCAATCCGATCATCGCAGTTGTTAATAAAGCTGAGAAGAAGACAACGTTAGTTTTTTTCTCGCCTTTGGATTTCTCTAACGAATCTAATTACTTACTTGGGCCTCGAGTCGAAGGACACATAGGCATTACTGTTTTGAGAAGTTCGATGTTATGTTCTGAATGGTCCAGCATATTGACCGCTTTACGAAAATACTTTCCGTATTGCTTTTACTTTGTAGTAATAACTTAAACCACAGAAAACCTCGTTATGTCATCACTTGTAGATGAAATGAGATACGTAATACTTAGTGTTGGGTGTTTGTAATAGGTACGTCGTTTTTGAACCATACGTTGACCGGAAGAGTTTAATCAACATTGAAGAAAACATGGCAAATTCATCATACCAATAGTAGAATTCTAGTTCGCTTATTCCATAATCTTCGGCGGTTCATCTAATACTTGAATACCTAATTGTGCCCCCTTTCGGAAATATGAAATTCGGATTCCACGAACGATTTGCTGAAAAACAGAATTGAACTGTCATCATCGACTCATCATGCTAATCAAAACATCGTCGTGTGCTGTTGAGAGTAAGCATCTTATTTCTACGACAGTTGACAAAATCTATGCGTAAGTAATTACGAATTTCATTCTGTATCAGTTTCCTCATAATTCGTTTTTTGTCAAAAAAATTGAATCATATCGAATAATCAGTCATTTTGCCATTTGTCTATCTCATCTCAGATTACAAAAATTTCAATGTTACTTACTCATGGCAAAAGTTATTTATCGATGATATTTTAGAGATGTAGACTCTGTTGTTTGATTACCTGTCAACTGATTACAGCCTTCATACTTTCATTGATTCAAGTTTTATCATTGTCTGTTTCAGTAGACCTGGAATGTTTACGTCATGATGAGGCCATTGCAATTCGTATTCATTTCGTTAGTCCTGTACAGGTACATTAGTCACTATTTTCTTATGTTGAGTATATGAAAAAATTATACACACCTTCGAAAGGGTATGACTTTGATTCGTTCTCTAATGTTTGCTAACAGGTAAAGTATCTTTTTTTGATGAAATACTTTACTTAATTCATCTGCGCAGTGATAACAAATTTTACGCCATCGGATAGAATTTTCTTCGAGTATATTTTTCATTTTCCTAATTCGTACGATGATGTTTTTAGTTATTTCGATGGTTGACAAATACGATCAAAAATTCTATCATCAGGGATGATTAAAATTGCTGCAAGTGAAGTACGTAAACAAACAATGCATAGGATGCTCTTTGTCCTTATACTCATATTAGTCATATTATACTTTAATCAAGCAATTGTTTCATTTTTGCAGACCAAATCAATTGAGAATAAATTCGTCAGTTTCGCAGGAACTAGGAACTAAACCAAGGATCGACCATGCTGCGGATAGTTAACAAGGTAACGACCTCCGGTACAATTTTTAAAATTTTATTGTTATGCGTTGGGTAAGTATTTCTGAAAAAATATGTTGACAGAAATATTTTCCCTCCCTTCTATAAATAGCCACAATTATGAAAAATCAGGTTTTATTGTTCCAAAAATCTGAATTATAAAGAAATCAGTACCTGAGCTAAGCATTTTGAGTCGGTTTTTGCGATTAGTCTCCTGTCGTTTTCAGAAGATACGTGGTGAATAAAAGAGAAACTTGTTTCGAGGTTGTGAAAAAGGTACTTCTACTTTCTAGCTCCTGTTTATTTTTGTCAAAAATATTTCAACGATTCAAGTCTTGAGTTTTTCAACTTGGAAATTTTTCAGTTTATTTGATTCTACCTATTAGTTTTAAAAGTTTTTTTAAATTTGAATTTTCTCCGACCTTTTTTTTTACGTTTTTTACCTTTTGTGATTTCTAATTTTTCAAAATCTCTTCTGACACGAATTTCCCCCCCAAATTTTCGATTTTTTTCTTATTTTTTTCGCAACTTTGAATTTTTTTGAAAATTTTTCAATTTTATCTTGGAAAACATTGAAAAATGTAAATTTGAAAAAAGTTCAGAAATAGAAATAAATAAGTAAAAAATTAGTCGACACTCTGAAAAAATTTCAGCATTCGAAAAATTGAAAAAATTCAAAGTTGAAGAAGTTTAAACTTGGATCGTTGAAATTCTATTTTTGGAAAAAATAATTGGTAATTAGAAAGTACCTTATATGTAGTGGAAAAATAGAAATTGCTTCTATACGAGTGTGCTGAACTTGGAATTAAGAAAGATTCGAAATTTGAGCTAATACCAAGTAATATTCTTTATTCATATTTTGCTTTATTTATTTCTCCTAAAAAATATTCGAAGATTTTTGTTTCATTTTGATTAATCGTTCTTTTAAATTTTCAGTTTCCAAAATTTGAAAAGCTTCACAGCTTGAAAAAAAATGTCTCTCAAATTGACTCAATTACTTTAATTACGAATTAGCTTACTTTTAAAATCCACTGCTCTTTTTTCAATTCACCAACGAACTTGAATTTTCGTACATCTTCGAACGAAAATCTTATAAAATTCCAGAATTACCCCTTTCTCCTTCATCCCTCTCCTTCAACAATTTCACAATTAGATAAATCAAACCTCTGAACAACTTTCAATAATCTCCAAATTTCGCGAATTCTACATCGTAAATTTCCTAAAAACCGCACACCAGGGGGTTGGTATTAATGAAAAAATTCATACACAGGCGCATTTGCCGGCCAATCGACGTTGAATAATTCGTTGCAGGCTGAATCGAATCCCATCGTAGACATGTTCCGGTATGGGAGAAAAATTACGCCTCACCGCGTCTTACTCCGAGACCAGGCTCAATGTTTTTCCAGTAACTTCGTCTGCTGTTGCGAGAAGTCTCTCTTAACGTAAAAATCATGCTCGAAGTCGAACTTTCTCGCGATACAGACGACGAAAAGGTACTCAATCCTTCTACGATGACGTAATCGCGTATTCTCCGTTATATATGACGATGATGACGAAACTCGAAAAAACATTTTACGATTAGGCCTTATACGACTAAGTGCATTGAATTTAAACAATATTAAAATATATGTCTAAAAAAAGCCACAAAAAAACCATATATCAAAGGTGTAACTTTTCTTTGCTTTTCGTATTTTTTTTTCTTTTTTCGTAAAACTCAAGGTTGCTAAGCAACGCTTTTGAGGCGTCTATTCAGTCAACATTTGTGGTCGGATTTAACCTGTACGAAGGTTTAATGTTGAGACTCGCAATCGGTATTCGTTAGTTTATGCGTCGAGTGCGTTACACGGTGTACACGTCGAATTACGAGACCGGTACAACGTGGAATTTTTTCTCGATACGTAGTGACATCTTCACGTGGTTCTAGTTCCGGTTTTGTGTCCGGTCATCCTATTGTTGCCGCGTTGACGGTTGTGTAAAGAATTTTTTCAACAAATTTTCCAGTTTTTTTTTTCGCCTTTAATTTTTTGTGTAAATATGTACGTACGATGAACGTAGAAATTGCCACCATGTAGATGTTCCTTCTATCCCGATGATCATTTGAAGCGGTTCTGAGTCGGACAAGATGTCCGTACCGAGAGGCGAAATGTACTCGCAAGAGTACAGATTACGATATACTTTGAAGGATTTACTTCTGGGCGATTTTGCTTTTAATGACGACGGCGAAAGGTAATTTTCATCGTATCGATTTCCTTTCTATTTTTTTTTTTTACATCGGTTGTGATAATTGTGTGTATATTGAGTTTAACAATATGTATACAAACAAGGTATCGTTTAATTTTCTTGCCCTTCCTCGTTCGTTATGAAATCGAAGCAGTTTTGGAATCACTGTTTGAGAATTTTTCGCGAGATTTAATGATTTATTGGGAGTCGAATGAGGACAAATGGGGATAATTTTTCAATTTCTAAGTAATTTTTTGGAAAAAATTTGGAATGGAATTTTTTTCAAATTTTTTAATTTTATTTCTGCAGTACCATTTTTTATTGATTACTGATCAAAAATTTCAACATTTCAAGTTTTCTGAAATCACAGTTTGATAGAATTTGGCCTTGATATCTGAAATCACAATTTTAATTTTTGTTTTTTTGAGAATCACTGAAAAGTTGAAAATCTTTCAGTAGAAATTCATGTCATGGCTCCGAAATTCAATTTGAACTATTCTCTCGAGATGTTTTCGAGTCTGTTTTGAAGGTTCTATGAAATTTTGAAATCTCATTTTTCAAAACCCAGAATGATAATTAATCATTGAAGGATGATTCATTGAGAAGGAGGAGGAGGGAGGCTTATCAAGAAATATACGATTTTTAAAATTTTTGAAAAATAGGACAGGTTTTAATTTTTTTGAAATTTTGAAAAATGCTACTTTCTGCTGAATTAACCAACTTTTTACAATTTTTTGTTGGAACAATCAATTTTTTTTTTTCAAAAAGGCTTTTCAAATCGTAAAAAATTGCATTGAAATAATAATTCCATGACATACATTTGTCTGTTGTGGAATTATTATTGATTTCTACGCGTTCGTGACAATCAAGGTTTGCCTGTTGTTAAATCATTCAGTTTTCGAGTAAAAATTTTAAAAATTCGTAAACCCAAACCTATCTATCTTTCATCTTGTGAAAATTGGTGAAATTTAAAACTGAATACACCTACGTGCATTCCTTTGTCCTTAACCTTACCTTTTGCAAATAGAGTTGCATAAGTACTTGAAGAATAAAGAAAGGAATGAAGATCAAAATGGTCGATAAACAAAAGAACCTTAGCTATGCTAGAATTTCGCCAACCGTATTAACATGATTAATAATGGTCGCGATTTAACAGTCGTAAGGCATGCGACTTCACAATAAAAATGAAGGGAGGGTAAAAAAAGGCTTGACAAAATGGGCAATATTAACACTATGATGAAATTTTTTCGTGCTGAAAAAATTATCGTCGACGCGACGTTGGTTTGGTAGGCATAATTGAGATTTCGCGAGTCGGTTAGCTATTTCAGTACTTACCTGAACATTAATTTCTACCTAATTCTACTTGTGTGTATGTATTTTAATACAAAACGTCTAATTAGTAGATTTTAATGAGTGAAATTAGGATTTGAATAACCAGGTATCTTTAAAATAAAATTCAAGTTAACGAGTACGTACTATTTTTTTTTTCAAAGGGGGATCAAAACGTTGAATGATTTTATTCAAGGTGTATAATGGTTATAAAAGTCTCGAGAAATGATGAGAAAGTCACGAATTAAAAAAAAAAAAATTGATGGAGAAATTCTATTTCAACGATTTTCTGTAATTTTTTTCCTGTTTTCAGGCCTTATAGAAAATTATTCATTTTTCGATTTTCTTTTTTTACTTTTGAAAAAAATTCAATACTTTTTTTGGTTTTTCAGATTTTGTTTCGTGAAAACTTGCAAGACTAATTTCATAAGTAAATTCTCTGTTGCTGAAATGGGAAGTGTGATTTTTTGATGATTGGACTAATTTCTTTTCGATGATGGTTTGTCTATAATTTCAAAATCAAGCGAGCTAGTAAAAAGTTTGTTATGAAAAATTAATCATACTTGAAGAAATTCAAAGATTTTTGTTTTTTTTTTGATTTGATTTAATTTTTTGAAACATCATTTACCTATTGAATTTTTTTCATTTAAAGGTTCCACTTTGTTATTAAAACAAACTTAGGTTATAGACAACATATTCGCCTTTTGTTTTTCTTCATTGCAGCAGTGAAACCAGATCGAAAAATTTCACTAATTCATCTTAAGATTTCTTTTATCACTCATCAGATGTAAAATTGAAAAAAAGACAACTCTCCTCCCCCTCCCTCCTCGGGGATGGCAAAAATTGTGTGTTCATCAATCAGGAAAAAAATTCAAGTTGAATTGGATAATTTATAAAATTGATACCCATGATTTTTATGCAAAATGTAGAAAATTTGAAGTATTTGAGTCGAAAAATTGAAAAAAATTATGAAATCGTGTTTTTAGTTTTTATGCAATTTTTTAAAAAAAATTAAGATTCCATTTGAGTAGGCAATTTTAAAAATTGTCAATTTCCAATTTTCTGTTTTGGTTCTAGTCTCTTTGAGTGTGGGGAGGTGGTGGTGGGGAAGGGGAATTGACCAATCATTTTTTACTTCCAACGTACTGCAGGCTCCTCATTCTCAAACCTCTTCTTCTGGCATCATATCTGTCAATTTCTTAATCATTTCTTATTTTTCCCATTACTCAACCAGCACAATCAATTCACATCTCGAATTCTTTTTCTTCATTACCATAACTTTTTAAAAATATTTTTGTTTATACAAAATTTATGATTAATTTGATTTTGAAAGTTGAGGCAAAAAAATCAGGGAAACGAAAAAATTGAAAATTTTAGATTTCAATCCAGCCAAATTATGATTTCAGTAAAAATGAATTTTACTGTTTTAATTTTCAATTCTTCAAAAGTCAAGAGTTGATTTTTACTAAAATCGGAAGTTGGCAACCCTGAAGTGCAAAATTTTCAACTTTTTGTGTCATAATAATTTTTTCATTTCAATTTTTTAAATATCTGGGGACATCCTTCTTCTTTCATTGTAACCCACCCCAATACTAGAATGAAGATATTTCAATGTAATCGGAAAAAGTAAATATACAGGCATTTTCTCTCAATTTTTTTTCCAATGCCTGTTTGTAGTAAATTTTTATAACAAAGCTTGATCCTCACACAGGGTGTTTTACTTTTTTGATATATCTTGAGACAAAGACATTGCCAATCTAAAAAATTGAAAACAACAAATGCTGTTTCTAAGAAAAAAACACGTTAGAAAAATTTTCCAACCATGGGAATGGATAATGCTTTGAAAACTGAATAAATTTTCACTTAATGATTTTTTGACCAATTTGAAAATTGAATGGACTACAAAAACTTGTTCAAAAATAATAAACTAAATATATAAGGGAATACATACGTTGAAAAACGAAGAAATTTTGTCCTGCGCACTTTTCTCCTAAAATCAAAAATAAAAGGACTAAGGGTCATTTAAAATTGAAATTATTCGAAAATGTTTGAAGCTCATTTATTTCGAATAATTCTTAGCCTCTTCATTTCAGATAGCAAGCAAAAAATTTTTTTAAATAAATTTTTTGTATGCCCTTCAATTTTAGAGCGAGACAAAATATTAAGTATGAAGTGAGGTATTTGTTCATTTTTCAATTCTCACGAGTGGAAATTTTTCAACATTATTTTTTGATGCAGCATTTGCCCCTTCAATTTTCAAGATCGGCAACACGTTCACCTCCAGTTATTTTTCCATTGGAACTCGATTGAGGACAGAAAAAAATATGACAGACGAGTCATCATAGAACACCCTGTGAATAAAATCAGGAATTTTCGCCTCTTAGGCGTTTTTAAACTCCATTTGAAGATATGATAAACTTTTTAGAAAAATTCCACAGAGAGGATTACCATTTGAGCCCATCTGACCATCGTAGATCTAAATTAGGTTTCGAATTTCGAAAAAATACTTTCAAACGACCAACCATCAAGATAATACGATTCAATTCCCAAAGGCAGGGTATATTTTACTATCAAAACGTGCCTGCCCATTAATTCAATTCGACCACCTAATTAACATGCGTTTTCGCCCCAGCACAGATGCGGAGCCGGAAACGGTGTCGTCTGCGTACATATTTTTATAGGTTAAGGAGTACTTGGCGATACGAGTGATGCGAAAAGGACGCATACATAAATATTGAAACGGAACAGGAACGTTTGACGCGAGTGACTTTTAAAATATGTACCTAAACCCATAAACCTATACCAACAAGACAGAAGCCGACTACCGCATCATCGTGTCAAATCGATTATCTACTATATGCTTTTGTTTTTGCCCCCGAATACTATTTAGGTCAATGGAGATTTCATCGTACACTTCGGGGCTAAAAAATATCCTCGTAATTATCGCCGTTCGAGGCGAACAGAACACTTTCAATTTATAGAACGTTTACGCGTCTCCTCGTTTAATCATCGCTGCCTTTAGTGCCTACTTCACCGACGATAAGATCGTATCGTAGTATCTTGCCGAATGACCTTGAGTACTCGAATCGATCTTTTTTTTTACCACCTCATCATCTTGAAATGCTGCGGGGGCGGTTGAGAAATTTATCGAAAAATTACAAACCGTCGTTGTTTTTGATCGAGCTCGTTAAAAAAATTCGCCGGTGAAATAATTGGAAGTGATGGACGTGGCGTGGGGGTTGGAGTGAGGCAGCACTCGACAGTTGTTTTTGTATCGGCTTCGGTATCGTGTACGACACCGGACTAGAGTTTTTACCTGTAATGTATGATTGTATGTGTTTAAAGGTATAACTACATGTAGGCATACGCGTCGTGTAACACGATCAAGCAGCTCAATTATCAAGATTAATGATTCGTTCTTGTCATTTCATCGCAATTCGCCAATTCGCCGTCGTTTTTCATTAATCTATGAGAACGGCCCCAAAGGGTTATTTTGCGTTGTTTATTTCGTTTTGTGCGTTTTTTTTTCTCGGTTCTGGCTAATTTACTTCCAATGAGTCGATAATTATAATCGACGGACGGGTATGGAAGTTTAAAATGACCAAATTTTGGTAGATTGGAATTGTAATCGATTATCTACTGCTCGGGGAAAAAGTAGAATAGAAAAGTTACCCAAATTTTGAAATTAAAGCTGCGATAGGTACAAATTTTTTAATAAAATTGAATCAAAACATGTACTTTAGAATTTTTGGATCTTTATTCATTTTTTTTTTGGGGGGGGGGGTGGTTCAGACTACAAAAATGGACAATACACTTCGATAATTGGAGAGAAAGAGGGAGTGAAAAAAAAAGATTTGAACCAAATTTGCAGAAGTGGTTTATTTTGAGTTGGAGATTCCCTGTGACGAATTTTAGCTTTAAAATTCAAAGGTGGGAGTTCTCAGAATACAAGAAGTTTCGAAAAAATCTCAATTGTTGAGGAGCAGTCACCATAATTGAAAAAAAAGAGGGAAAAATCCAAAAAACCGAAAGTCAAAATGTTTGAAAAACCAAAACCAATTCCTTGAGAAAACCAAAACCATAATCAAAACAAAATTCGGTTTGGTTTTGGCCTTCACGGACTTTTTAACGCTATTTTATGTGTGAGGTTGAATTTTCAAGTGCTGGAGCAGTTGAAAAATTGGAAAAAATCTCGAAAAAAATTCAATTCAATTTCGTTATTTGTTACCTTAGAAAATGGTTTATATTTTATTACTTAATATTGAATATTTTAATGTCAAAACCTAAAACTAAAACGAAAAAAAAACAAAAAAAACAAAGAAAACCAGAACCGAAACGAAAATCAAAACCAAGAAGTTTGAAAAAACAAAACCACTAGGTACCTTCAAAATACTAGAACCAGAACTATAAAAATGACAAAATTCGTTTTGCTTAGTTAAAGGGTCCAAATTTTGACTTCTCTTTCCAAAAACCGTCACCAAATTCGAACTGTTTGGGTTAGAAACTTCTGAGAAGGACTTGAAAGGTACCAAATGTCTACTTTGAGTATCCAAAAGGTTGGGGCTGAAAAATATTTTTCAATATTTTAAATCAATTTTTTCCCGAAGGAAGTCTTTCAATTTTGAAATTTGAGTTCCTAATTCTGACCCTCCTCCCAATTTCTGGAGAAGTCGCCAAGCTTCATTAAAATATTGGAATTTTTTCATAATTTTACCTCAACTAGAAAACCGTTTGAATTTTTTTACGAATTAAAGAAATCTAAATAAAAAGTGAGGCCATTCTTTAAAAATAGTCTAATAAAGTGCCAATTTGTCACATTTTTTCTATTTCCACACCATTCTAATCGTTTTCGATTCGATTCGATAGGAAAATTTGAATAACCCTTTGCAATTTTAAGAATTTTAACATGATCATTTTTCAATAATGTTTATTTCCCCGAACACAACGAGGACGAAAATTTTTTCTGAAGAATTTAAATTAAAATGTGGAATAGCATTCACCTTTTTTAGAATTTTAGCTCTGTAGATGTTATTTTACTTTTTATTTTATTACAGAGATAATTTTTAACATGGATTTGTTTTAAGGTATTGAGGTGGGGGAGTTTCACTTCGAAAAGAGTGAATTTTTATGTAACTACTTAGAACAAAGATTTTAGGTAAAGACATGGTGACTATTTTGGACTTGGGAAAGGATGATATTGTATGAAGTAAAGAAAGTGAAAAATTGAAAAAAATAAAATGCATTGATATATTAATGAACCGTTATGATAAAAAAATGTTTTGAGAAAAGGGAAAGTATAAAAAACCTAGAGAAAGTATTTTAAAATATTGAAAAAATGAAAAAAATATTCAAGTTTATCCATATTTTTAACATTTTACCATGAAGAAGGGATAAAGTGTGTCAATTCTCTATGTTTTTCTTGAAAAATGACTTTTTATGGAAAATATCCTCTTAAAAGGACAGAAGGTGAAAAGTAATACATTACAGTGTTTTGATATGTTTTGCTTTTTTGATCAAAAATTCCAAGTTTACTGATTTTTTCTCGTTTTTTTTTTTTTTTTTTTCAATTGAACTGTGAAACTTTCATATTGATTCTCAACGTTTTTCAGAATTTTGGAATTAAGCACTTCGTATGAAATTTTTCAAGTTTTTTTCTAATTGATGAAAAAATCGTCTAAAATATACATTTTTGCTCTTCTCTTCAAAACATCGTCAAATCTTTGGTACCTAAATTGTTATTTTCATTAATCCATATAGGTACATAAAATTTTGTTATATTTTTCTGTATTCGAATTCAGTGTTTCAAAAATTTTATTTTGAAGAAGTCAAATATATGTGAGCTTAGCTTAGGTATAGAAACCACCCTTAGGCAAAAAATTGGTTTTTGAGGTAAGGTTGCCTTGATTCTGCCCTTTCTAAAAATTCCAAAATCAATGTCAAGTGAAATCAAGATTTTTCATTTTCTTTTAAATTTTTTGAACACACCGAACTATAGTAAAACCACGATGAGGTTTTTATGAAAGGACCCAAAATAATAATTTTTTTTCACGGTTTCATGTGAGTCCACTTTGCTTTATTAAATATAGCAATTTTAAAACTTTTGAAAAAAATTTGAGGAAAAAAAAACAATTTTTTGTAAATATTTGGAAGAGGTATAGATATTCACCATAAAGCAATTTTCCCCTTTAACCATACAAAATAGAAATACACAATATTCCAGCAAGACTATGTAGTAATGTTTACTATTGCTTTTGAACACTGTTACGATGTCTACAGAGACGCGCATATTCGAACTAGAACACTCTGTTTGATACCCCGCACCTTCATACTTGGTCTCAACTCGACCACGCTCTGTCATACCTATTTGCATTTTATTCTGTCGCTGTACTTTGCTAACACCGCGTTTTCGGTTCCTATTTTTAAACCGAAGCCGCAACAACCACGTATTCGTAATTAGCATGCGGTTGAAAAGTTTCTCGTCAAATGAAAATTCTTTTCTTACGGCGGTGATTAATTTTAAGGTCTCGTTTCCTTTGAGCCCCGCTTCTGTTGCCGTTTATTTGGCGCGGCGCTTGAAGTATACTTTTTGTCGGATTTTTCATTGTGTTATTACGTACTGAAAATGGTCTCTATTGCCTTTTTGTCTAATCAATTTTGGTAAAAGATGGAAAAAGGGAATGGATTTTGTTCCTGTTTGCAAATCTCTTTTCTTTGGGAAGGAAAATTAAAGTCGTGAATATCTGATGAGTATTGAGGTAGGGAAGGAGAAGGAGGAAGTGGGAAGGACGATTGAAAGATGAACGAATGAAAAAACAAAATGGAAACGTTCTGTGAGGTGGATCGATCGTTGAGAACTTTTATTCCAAATTCGAAATGATCTGGTGGAAAAATTGTATTTAGAACTGATAATAAAATTTTAGAATCTATAAATTTTTTAGGTTAAAAAAATCTTTTGAGGCAGATATTTTCATCCTTAAAATTTCAAGATGTCCGACAATCTTTACTAGTGTTGAAAATTAAAAAAAGTGCTTTTTCGTAATTTTTTAAAAGTAACATTTGATAAAAATTTTAATTTTTTTCTCTCCTTTATTTTTTGTTAAATTTTCGTTCCATTTTTCATTGCAGATACCTATTTATGGAATATTTTCAAAAATTTAAGCTCCTCTGCAAAATATCATGATGATTTCAATTTTTGTGTGGACGAATTTGCAAAAAAAGATGAATATTTTTTGTCGATGTTATGAAAATCCTGCATTTTGAATTGAAAATTTTCTTAGTAGCTACGAAGTTTATTTTTATACTTTCGTCTCATTTTTGACGTAAAATTTGTTTTTTCAATACTTATTTTGAAAACAGGTGGAAAGGAGGAAGTTGAAAGTGAAAATAGTTGATGAAAACTTGTTCAAATCGTTTCAATTTTTTTTTAAATTTCAGAAGAATTGTCCAATTCGTACTTTGAAAACTATGAAAGAGGAAGTAAAGAAGAGAGATGAAATCTGGGTCAAGTTCTTACTCCCTGTCGCTGCCTATTATTTAAATCATTGAAAAAATTTGAGAAACTGAGAAAAGATACTAATAATGTCATAAAATGATGAAATTCCATTAGAACTGGCTGTATTATGAAGAAACGTAAAAACTGTAAAAATCGTTAAAACTTGTCTTAAAAAGTCGTAAAGATGTGCCCAGTAAAAATTCCATTTAAATTATTTTAAAATTTGTAACAGGGTCGCACAGAGAATATCGGACTCCAGGGAAAAAATGTAAGAGCAAAAAATTTCTTTCATTACACACCTCGAATGTAGGTAGAATACAAAAAAAAAAAAAAAAAAATAGAACTATGAAGTAACGTAAAACAAACCTACGAGTTATTCGTGCGACAACAAACGTATTGAGGCAAATTTTTTAGCCCCAGTGAGTCCCCAAAAAAATTTGTTTGAGAGAAGCCCTTCCTCCCTCTATCCAGTATTTTTTTTTGTGAAATCTGTTCAAATAATTTTTTTCAAATAGTATTCTGGAAGAAAAATTAAAAAGTGAAAATTGTCGAAATATTTTCGAAATTGTAAGAAAATGCACAATAACTGTGAAAATTATTCATAAGTTAGAAAAAATGGACATAAAGACAGCGAAAAAGTATTGAAATTTTTTAAAAATATGTTCGGAATATCTTGAAAAATTTTGAAATTACGTCAAAATTACTCAAACTGTTACGAAAAATGATTGAAATATCAAAAAGTTTTTGAATTAATTTTTATAAAAATGCATATTTTAAAAAAAATTTTTTGTTATATTTTGAGTACCTAAGTATAACTTTTGCTAAAAGTTATTTGATGAAATTTCAACAATTCTTGTATATTTGTAAAAAGTTTTATCAATTTTTTGAAGTTTCATCAAATTTTATGAGTGTTTCAATATTTCTTTCTAGAATTGAACACGTTTTGCGATGTTTTGAGAAATTTTAACGACTTTTTTGTGATCTTTTTTCAAATTTTTATTTCTGTTTTTGAAATTTTCAAAGGACTCGAACAAATTTCAAAAGCTACTATTTTGAACATCTTTTCATAATTTGAAAAAAGTGCACCGTGTGTTTTGAATTTTTCCATTTTTTTGAGTACCTACTTTTAACAATTTTTAAAACTTTTTTTCAGAGCTATTTCAAGAATTTGACTGATATTTTTGTCAATTTTGACCCATTTTAATAGATATTCCAAATGATGTTTGATGTTTGTTCGTAATTTTCGCAATTTTACCATATTTCCCGCCGTTTCATCTTGATCTCAGCAAATTTGCATTATTTTCTCAGTAAAATGCTTCTTCTCTCTAAAAATTTCCAGAATACGACTCATTTTCTTTCGCCACACAAGACGTTGCCAACGTGACGCGACGTCTTTTCATTAACCGAGCGCACCAAAATATTGCACAGATGGTACAAGTCGGAGAAGCCAAGTCTCGCCTTAGAAATATAATACGATTAATAAATCGTCCATTTCGGAAATTCGAATCGCTCTTACGCCTTTATATTACCTAATAGTCTGGCTGCCGACTTGGTCCTTTAGGAAATTAACGATCCGTCGCGTGTTTCGCCGATTTTAACCTTGCAACTGGTATAAGGTCGGTTTTTTTGCTTCTTCGTTTCGAATTAGCGATGCGTAAATTAGTTCGTCTATCCTTCCTCGGCAGGGGAGAACGAGGACAAAAAACCATGATTTTTACGTCGAGTCGTTTGTTTCGAAATTTCGAAAGATGAACGTCTCCAGCGTATTTTGTATGTATAAACTTGATGATGGATTTAATTCAAAGGCTGGATTTGAAATTCCATCAATTTTTCTCTCCAAGTCGTTAATGTCGTCGCGTCGAGCTGACAATCTTATCAATTTTCATTTTCTGCGTTATTTTTTTCCCAAATTCTGTATTTTTTTTTCGCGCGAATCTGAATAGGCTCAGAAGATGAAAATAGTCTACTCGATGAGACAGCAGATACCGAATACATTAATTAGCGAATATTATACAAAAACGACACAATTTAAGCTTTTATATTCATTCGGACCGCTGGGGAAAAAAAAAGATGAAACAAGAGAGATGACATCGTTATGAGAGAGTAATTTCGTATGCATGACATTTCGGATGTTCCTAATACGTACTAGAATTTTTTTGTATTCAAAAAAAAAAAGGCTCGTCTCGTCATTATACGACGAGACGACTTGTTAATTATTTATCCGTTTATGTACGAGCGAGGCTACAAACCGTAGCCAGATATTTACGAAAAAGGCTGTGTCGCCGTCAAAGGAGACTGATTCAAAATGGAGTAGGCTAAGGGTTAAAAACCACTAGGTGAACTGCGTTGAAAAATTTATCTACTGTCACACGGTACAGAAAGGAAACGAAAAAGAGAACCGCAAAGGCACGAGTGTAAAAAAACTATTGGTCTTAAGTTGAAGTACCATGCATTCGTATTATTAATAAATTGAAAATCGTTTAATTTGAGGAAATTGTATGTAGCTTGTGGTACAGAAATCGTTGATTGAGATCCAAATAGGTATTGAACGAGTGAAGCTTTTCTGCGGATATTTCTGTACGAGTACTGGATCTGATACGAATATTAATTCATTCTGTCGTGGTCAACTAAAGAGAGGGGTTTCCATTTCTACTAAAAATGACTGATGCAAAAGCTTGCTGTTAAAGTTCAACCATGGAGTAAGAAAGTTTTGGTCTTGCAATGATGTAACTTGACGTTGTTTTCCAACAGTCTAGTCGACACAACATCGATCAAAAATACTCACGGTGACGGTTTTAATATAGAATTTAGACGCGAGTACGTTGCAAAGGGAAATACTGGGAGTGGGCTTTGCTTTTTTTTTTGTCATTTTTACCAGCACACATCCTAAATTTTGGGAAAAAATCCATCTTCGATCCCAAGGAGTATTTCCCCTTCCTCAATCCTTCCTTTTATCCAAATAATTCAAGTTTCGAAGAAATGAAAATTTTTCGATTTGGTCGAAAAAAAAAGGAGAAATTCTGCTTTACCTAGTCTATTAGACCTTGTAACCTCCCTCCTCACCCTTTCAAAAAATGAAAATTTATTGAAAATTCATAAATTTTATTTTAAATTTTTTCAAGCTGTTGGATTAATACGTATTCTGATTCGAAATCGATTTTGAAAAATTCAAATTATAAAGAGATTTACAATTTTTTGATGGAAAAGTTTCCGATTGAAAAATTTTCAAAATTCATTTAAAAAAATTCGTCAATGGAATTGAAAATATTCAAAATTATAAAATTCTCGTTAAAAAATGATGATAAACTGAAAATTGAGGCTGTAATCATATGAAGTAAATTTGAAAATTCAGTAAAATTTGGAAAAAAATAGTTGAAACTCCGTCGTACTATGTTAGCCTACAGTATGACACAAAAGTCTTGTCCACGAAAAACACTTCATGATATCTCGAAACTGAAAAGAGATATCGGGATGATTCAAACGGCAATATGTTCCTGGAGACAAGGACATTGAAGATTGATAGTCAAATTTTCAGTTCTACCTACAGGGTGTCCACAAATTGAGAAACCGGTTTTGGTTAAAAAATGGGGGTCTGGGTTTTTTATGGATTTGAAGTCTACACACTGAGACGATTAAAATGTGATAATTTTTTTTCGAAACCGGTTCGATAATTTGCAACCGGTTGTCAAAAATACCCTAAAAATCGAGATTAGAAAAAATTTTCGAAATGAAATTTGTAGAGCTTCGTAAGCCAAACATTGTCAGTGAACTCATTTTTTGAAATTCCAACAACCAAAAAAGATATGATTTTTTTTTAGATTTTTAACTGTGCGGTGTTCAACATTCATTTGAAAAAAAATTTCATATCTTTTTTGTTATTGAAATTGTCAAGTTGCCGAGAGTGAACCGATTCAAAAAATAAGTTCACTGACAATGTTTGGCTTACAAAGCTCTACAAATTTCATTTCAAAAATTTTTTCCAATCTCGATTTTTGGGGTATTTTTGACAACCGGTTGCAAATTTTCGAACCGGTTTCGAAAAGAAATCATCATTATTTTAATCGTCTCAGTGTGTAGACTTCAAATCCATAAAAAAGCCAGACCCCCATTTTTTAACCAAAACCAGTTTCTCAATTTGTGGACACCCTGTAGGTAGAACTGAAAATTTGACTATCAATCTTCAATGTCCTTGTCTCCAGGAACATATTGCCGTTTGAATCATCCCGATATCTCTTTTCAGTTTCGAGATATCATGAAGTGTTTTTCGTGTACAAGACTTATGTATCATACTGTAGATATGTGTAGAAACAGAAACCACCCTTGATGCAAAAATTAGTTTTTGAGTTGACGCTGATTTTAGGTCTTTCAAAAAATGTAAAATTAAAGGGGGTTTCTCAACTCAAAAATTAATTTTTGACTCCTATGGGTAGTTTCTATATCCAAAAAATCATACGAAATTCTTTAATGTTTCGTAAAATACGATGAATTTGTACATTTTGAAAATTGGGACTGTTCAAGGAGAAATGGGTCATCCATAAAAGAACAGCTTTTTTAAAAAATAATTTCAGATCATGTTTTTTGCCAGTTATCTTCACGTTATTTTTGTGATTCTTTCTCATAATTTTTTTTTGTATTTATGAATTTAAGAAGGTTCTGATGGCTAAATTTTCATCATTTTCAACAAAAAACCGTGTAGTTTTTCAGACGAATAGTTTCTAATCTTCCAGATGGTCACAATTTTTCAGACCGCTTTGAACACTTGACAAACTTTACAAAATTATTTTCAATATTTTTTATCTACAGTAACTGTGTTTTGAAAATTTTTCCTCCTTTTTTTCTCATTCTATTTTGTATTTGAATTTTCACCAATTTCTGCTTCATCTTCGACAGTGTTACAGTGTTAATTTCACTTTTTGATTCGTTTTTTTTACTTTTATGGCTGTTCCAAAAATAAGAACGTTGGACGATTTATTATAATGTTTTTTCCATCATTTTATTCTACAGTTTTTTGATTCGAGAACTTGTTTGAATCAAGGTTATAAATCTATTTTAAAAAATTCTCCTGTAATTAAAGGTCTTTGTTTATTGATGAAAATATATGACAGGTGGTATTCATTTAAACTTCTATTAATTTTTTTGGTATTATTTTTTTAGATGTAGGGAGTACGTTTGGATTTCAGATTTTTTGAGTAATGTTTTGTAACCGAACGTCTTGAAAATTTACCTGAAATAGGAAATGGCATGGCTCAAAAGTAGTGCAGACTTCAATACGACCTCGTAAAAATTACAACCTCTTCCCCTCTCCTGCAAATGTTCAAAAAATTATTATTGGCTCTCATTTTCGATTACTTTTCGTCCTTATCTCTTTTTCCCGGGTGTGGGTACTTGAAAACTTGATTTTTTGATTTTATCGGAATTGATTTCGAAAAAATGTTCTGCGATTGTTTTCATAATCGAAATCGCAAATATTGATAAATTTCCACATTCAATTTCCTGTTTTCCTATTATTGAAAAAAAGAAAAGCAAGATGTTGGGAAATTAGTCGAGGTAAGGGGAGAGCAGCATTGGAAAGTCATCAATCATGTTTGTTTTTTTGGTACATAATAATCACTCTAAGACCATGTCAAAGCCAAAACTACGAAAAATTTTTTCTCGAATACCGGGTGCTCGAAAAATTCCAACTCCTCCTCTCCTGGGATTTTCTAATGAGTAAAAATGAACGTAAATATGTATTTCACATTTTCATAGGTATTTTATTATGTATTTACATTCATTAGTCAGAGGAGTGGGAATTTTTCGAGCACCCGGTACCCGAGAAAAATGTTTTTGATTGCAACGTCTGCATCAAGAGAATTTTTGGCGAATTTTTATAAAATTGTTTTTCAATTTTATCAATTTTTTTGAGCGTAGTTAAATTTAAAACTGAGAAGGGGACGTAGAAAGATCGAAATTTTTACCCAGTCATTTTGAAGTTTGGAATCGGATTCAGTTACACAAACCCATTAAAATTTTAAGTTTTGGAGTTTTTCAACAAATTCCTCTTCTGAAAAAAAATGATTAATTTTCAAAAATGCTCCTTCAATCATAGCTCTCTCGAGCAGAGAAATTTGAGTGATCTTTAAGGTAAATTTTCTTATTTGAATAATATTGAAATCATCTATCAAAATTGCTTTTTAAAATTTAATGTTTTGAATGAAATTAATAATTTTTGCAAATATGAATATGCGGAATTTTTTTTCATCCAATGTTTCCATTTTGTAATTTATTTTCGAATTTTTGCTCGAAGGCCATTTTCCATGCCACATTTTTCAAACAGGAAATAAAGACATTTGAGGGATTATGATTGGCTTTTTATTACCAACGATGATCTTCCGTACAATCGCTTAAAATTTTCACCCGTCGTCCAATTTCCAATGCAAAATTTCATATCAACCTTATAAAAAATATATTTCTCTATTTATCTTCAACATCACAGTAAAAATAGCACGGTACTGTATAATTTTCCATACATGCTTTACGAGCTTATTTCCCGAAACCAATCCTCATCGTGGCAGCCTTTATAAACGGTAACCTTTTTCGCTTCGGGCCAAAAACGCTGATTAAGCTTTAAAATTCGCTCGTAAATTATGGAAATAGCCGCCAACGCGGCGGTATAAAGTTGACCTATTCAGAAATTCATTTAGATTTCTACATACTCGTACACTTACCTAAAAAAATACACTATCAACGCTATCATCATCCGAACAAGTATCCTGTGCGCTTCCTTGCCGGCATTTTTGCCGCATCATTTTCTCTCGACTCTTTTGAAGTCTGTCACTAAAATCAAATTAGCCACTTGGCTCGGCGACGCTGCTTTCCTTTCATACTGACCCTTGCCTTCGTCTTCTCTGCCACCGCGCGCTTCGGCTTGATTTTTCAACGTACCTTATTTCGAGCTGTCTACCCAGACGTGGGACATGCCAGCGCCGAGCCAGAGGGAACATTTAAGCGCGAAGCTTATTTCAAAAATTACACAGTTTTGATTAATTAGTTGGCGGGACGAGGCGCAGCTCATACCTTGGCCTCGCTTTCCTCTCTTTGAAGCGAAAGTTTATACTGCGAGCTTATAGAATCGCTGCGGCGGTGTCGGTACCGGCGCCCTCGCCGGCTCTCTTTCAACTGACGTGTGATGTCTCGTCATACGCTACCGAACGTTGCCACCGCGCCGACGATGAAATTACGACAATCAATTTCGCAAGACAGAAATTTAATTTCTTTGATAATTCGGTACGGTGCCGTGGCATCCGCGCAGCTGCCGCGGTACACGCGAGCTTTTCGTCTTGGCACGAAATGACTCTTCGATTATAATGATCGTCTCCGCGTGCGACTCCTCGCCTTCGCCTTTGGCGTCTTATGTGCCCACGATGCCTCGTACTTAGGTACACTTAACATTCTATAAAAAGTTTCCTGCAACTTTTACCAGAGCAGAAAGAGTACCAGGCGGAGGTAATGGCAGAAGCAGGGTATCTTTCGCATTCGATGGAAGTTCGTCGAGTCGAAAGTTACGTTCGCGTATTTTGTTCTACGCGCCTACTACAAATGTAACCCCGCTGCACGTATACGTAAGAAGACGCGACGGGTGCTCATCAAAATCACAATCAGGCAGAGACGCCTTCTGCCCTCGCTCCCGCCGCCAAACAGCCGTTCGGCTTGATGTACAACGAGCTCTATTACTATACTACACATTTTACTAATGGAGGCATCGCGTGATAATCGGCATTCTGTTTTAAGCTTTAAAATCCTATCTTCCTGTCCTCCGCCTTCTCTCGGTTTCCTCTAGCTGAGGCTTTTTCTTCATCCTGTACATTACCATACAGGGTGTTTTGAAAATCAAGCGGTTCCTTCTGGCCAATTCTATGTCAACTTGAGCTATGGTTTTGATTTTGAATCTTGCAATTTTGTTCAAAATTTTTTTTGCAAGTTCTCCTCGATAGTCTAATGAAGGAATCGCCGTTAATTTTGATCCTAATTTTTCAGGAGGGCGAGGAATGGCGATGACCATCGTAATTTTCGTACAAATGGAATTCAAGGCTCATGTCTCAAGATTGGTTAATCCGTTTGAAAAGTTTTGTAGAGAATTGGAAGGAGATTGATAATCACATTTTAAATGTTCAAAACTGAACTTTTGTGATGAAAGCTTAACTTTCATGATAGTTGCAAAAGAAAGAAAATCTGAAAGAAATTACAGTAAAGGAAAATTTTTATGTATGTTTCAACTAATTACTTTAGAGATCTGAGGGGTACAGGGATCCTCAATTTTGGTCAAAATTAAAAAAAAAAAAGGGAAAACAAAGTAAAACATGGATTTAAACTGATTTGAAGTAGCTGACTTTGAATATGTACTCAATTTTTTGGAGTTGAAGATTTAAGGTTCCTCAATCCTCATCCTCTGTAGGCATTCAGTTTTTTAAGAAATGTGAATTTTTTAATTTTGTGGTAATTTGAGAGTTAATGTGGAGCAGGGGGCGACAGATCGAAAAAGTAAGTTGATAGTCGAGCTTGGCACCCTCGAATTAGTAGAAATCGATATTCCGTTAGTTATTTTTATTTTTTGACTGATTTTACTCAAAATTGGGGTAGGGGGGCTAAGGGGCATCAGAGAGTTGAATTCAAAAAATGAACCAATATTCGTATTTATTGCAATCATAAACCTAACAAGCGACACGTTATTTGTTATTTTTCTTTTTTTTTTTTGAATTTTGACCTTATCAAAGGAGCCAAAATAGGGGGGTTCAGTTGGGGGGGGGGGCAAATGAAAAAACTGAGCACGTATTTGAACTCAACGCTTTTGAATTAGTATGTACAATTGTACATTAGGGTGGAGTGAAAAAAGAAACATATCTTGGATTTCGACCAAATTTTGTGGTGTGGTTTACTTTGAGTGGGAGACCTCCCCAAAAAATTTTGAGCTCCCAAGGGGCAGATGGAGGGGAGCAGAGGGTACTCAAAGTGCACCTCCTTTTGAAAAAAACGCTGTTTTTTGTGTTTTTTAGTCAAAAAAAAATTGCGTAGGGGGCTGTCGTAACACTTTAAAGTTGCGATTTGAGTTTTTACGTCTCTCTGAACCATCGCCATCCTTCTCCGATCAAAACTCAGAACGCTATCAGGGGGTTGAAAAGTTGCGGATTGCAATATTCCAATAATACGAAAGTTTCACGAAGCTGGAATTATTTTTTTTTCATCGGATAATTGAACGAAAAAAATTTTTAAACCACTGAAAGTAAATATTCCGAAAAATATTATGTATTTTTTTCAATCACCAGAAGTATAGGTATTTTGGAAATTTTTTGAAAAATTTTGTTCGGATTAGGATCAAAATGACAATGATTCTTTCAGGGATCCAGTGGTGGGAGGTCTGGCCCCTTCGGCTCCGGCTCCGAGATTTTTTTCCACGCGCCTCCGGCTCCGACAAAGTTGAAAAGGCTCCAAAGGACCCTTCAATTTTCGAAAATATTAGGGAATTATCATGAAATTAAAACTTTAGGGGAGAAAGAATTAAAAAATTGCTAGTATTAAAAACTAAAAGCACCATCCTACGACTCCTACATTCAAATTATTCTTTTTCAGAAATCTGTATAAAATTTTTTTAAAAAACTGATTATTTGGGTTACATAGACCACTGAAAAAGTTGTTAATTCCAAAGAAAATTCTTTCAAGCCAATAATTTTTGTAATTTTATCCAACTTGTAGGAAAAATTATGAGAAATACGAATTCTATTTCTTTGAACACGTTTTGAAATTGAAAATTCAAAGGAGGGACCTCCGAAGAGGGTTCTTTGGAGCGAGAAGCTGAAGATCGTCCAATGTGATCCCTCCGGCAACGGAATTTTTAAAAAAGTCTTTCTGGCTCCGGCTCCGAAAAAATCGTCCGGAGGGGGCGCTTCTCCTTCCGGCTCTGCTCCGGATCCCTGGATTCCTTCATTAGACCATCGAAGAGAACCTGCAAAAAAATGTTGAGCAAAATCGGAAAACTTGAGGTCAGAATCTACTCGAGTTGACATGGAATGAGCCTTCAAGATTCTAAATTCGCAGATCATTCTGAGTGCAAGTGTGTTTAAATTCGATTTCGGTTCGGTTTTACAAAATTTTGTACTAAAAAAGAATGATAATTTTCGTAAATACGTTTGAAGGTAAAATGATCATACGAAATTGGATTTAGTATTAGTTTAGGTCAATTATTTACTTGGTAGAAGAAAGTACCCAATTTATGAAACACCCTGTATATACATATGTTGAGCTTTTCAAAGCAATACGATGCTGCTTCTGTAATAATTTCGTATGAAAATTACGTAAAGCTAACGATGGAACAACACGAAAATAGTCTAACTAAGTACAGCAAAGAAATCGTCACCATATTGTTCGAATGAGTCGTAAAAATTCTTGAAAGCTGCGTTATAATCAATTTTAAAATTAATCATTGTAGTTTAATTAAATTCTGTAAAGTTCTTGCCAACGCATTAAAAACGTTTCGAAATGTGTTGGGAGTTGTCAGGCCATTGCAGAGGAGGTGGGGAGCGGAAGGGGTTCCCTCCAAAATCGTGAAATTTAGAGAGGTTGCGAAGGCTAAACAAATTGCATATTTTTACTACGAGGCCGTCAGACAAAAAATTTAGCCGAATCACGTTGTATCGATGTTTTGAGATTGTACGATTTCCCCAAAAAACTCTTTAAAATTTCTACAGAAATCGAGGAAATTTAATGAAAAATTGTGTTAAATTTAACTTTTTCATTTAATACGAAAAAATCATGTTAAAATTGGTACTAAACAAAATAAAAATACTGAAAAATTTTATTAAAATTGTTCGTAGAATCGATATTGAAAATCACGCGATAGATATCAAAAAATGTTCAGTGATTAAAAAATGAAGAAAAAGTAATGATATCAAGTTGACTGCCGAATAATTAGCCAAATTACTGTAAAATTCAGTACATAAATCTGGAAAAATTGAAACGATGCAGGAAATGTGAAAATAAAATGCTCAATTGCTGTATTCTTATTATACATATATCACGTAAAATTGACAGAAAATTTTACGACATTCTTTTGTTGGAAAATCGTTTAAAATTTTTGAAAAATATTGGATTTTTAAAATATTGACTTTT
This sequence comes from Pseudococcus jackbeardsleyi, assembly GCA_038380155.1. Lineage (NCBI taxonomy): Eukaryota > Metazoa > Arthropoda > Insecta > Hemiptera > Pseudococcidae > Pseudococcus > Pseudococcus jackbeardsleyi. The sequence goes on from CM076240.1 coordinate 7,027,313, forward strand.
TGTAAATTTTGTTAAAAATTGAATTAGGTCGAAATTTTAATATGAAATTGGCTCGAAAAAGCATGAAATTTCTTTTAAAAAATTCGAAGTGCCTCCCCAAGATTTAATTTGATTTATTCATTTTTCGATTTTGTTTGGAAGCTAAAAAGTAGCACAAAAAACAATAAAAACATTTAAAAAAATCACATTTTTTTTTATTTTTAATTTGAATACGAACTCATTTTGAAATTTGGTGGGCAGTTGACTGTAAATTTTTTTAAAAACTATTTTTTTTACAATTCAAGTTATTTTTTGCTGTCTTTTGAATAATTTTAAAATAAAAATAAAAGTAAACATTTCTAATAACTCTGAGCGAACGCTGGTTTCAGGAGAGGAATGGGGCGGGACGGGGAAAAAGAAGAAAAATGATTTCGACAAATTTTACTTTAGAAAAAAATTGCTAAAACTTTGTACATTTTCTGCAATACTCAAAACCCTCAGACATTTTTCGATATTTCTCCATCGTGGTCACTCAAACATTACACTTTCCTCGTTGTTGACTTATCTTTTGTTCTACTCCTTCGCCTCCTTCGTTCAACACCCACGTACGCAGTTCTAATCGTAATAATTCATTTCACGTCGTTTCCAGACAACACAGAAATGAAAAAAATCACTACAGAATAAAAACCATTCAATGTAGTAATTACGATAATAATTTTCGAGTAGGATTATAAAGGGTTCTCAGACGTAGGCTAAGGCGGAGGGGAGGAAATTCTCAAAAAATATAACGAATCAATGCGCATATCGATTGTTCGAGTACGATGTTGTAGGTGGAAAATTCAACGCATCGCGGTTATTTTTCCAATCGAATGACGCGTGAACTTTTTTTCTTTCAAATACCATTACGTCATTAACGCAACCGACGATATTCTACTACGTGTAAAAACAATAATCAAATATCCAAATTATTCGACTGTAGTTTTCCTCTGTCTATTTGGCGCGAAATTGGAAACACGGTAGAAAATGACATCGATGGGGAAAATCGAACAGCATGGAAGAAATACCAGAAACGAACTGCGTAGGCGTCCATACTACGAATACGATCCGATTCGCGATTTCTAAGGTAACAATAGTCTCGAGTCCGATTATGTATCGGTGACGTGAGCGAAACTCCGCGTTGGCCGGTGAATTTTCTCGAATGAGAATCATATCAGACATCTTTCATCCCTCGCGTCGGGCCCAGAATTTCATTCGAAGGCCTGACATTATTTAATGAACTATGCCTTTACTGGCCCAAACGTGCCGAGAAACCGTAAATTTCGACGTGGAAATGAGCCGAATTTTGATTCCTTTTTTTTTTTCCACCGTAGCTTTTGTATCAGTTCAGGCGACGAAAGAAAGGGGGAAAAAATAAGGCAAAATAACAACACTTTTAACCATAAATAATCACTTCGTTTACCAACTTCCAATGATTATATGTCATGGTATCGAAATTTAAATGGTGTTTCGTCGAATGGAAAATTCCCCACGCTGCAACGTTAAATTACGTGAAAAAAGTCTCTGGAAACTTATACAAGAAATACGAAACTGAGAATAAAACTCGAAAAAACAATACAAAACTCTCGCGAGTCTTCTTTCTCGGCGAATTATACCGTTATAAAGTGGCAGTTTCCGTCATCGTATCATCGACCCTTCAAAATACCTTTTTTTTATTTACCAAACTTTTTAAGATTTCGTCAAACTTTTGCACTACCGATGCTGATGCTGGAAACTTTGTCAAATCTAATATCGCAAACAAGGCAAGTTTAAAATTAAAATTTAACGAGTGTAATGAAAATTTTTATTGTTTTGAAAAATCCTCTCATTTCTTAAGTTTTAGTAGGTATCCTAACCTAACCCATTACGTAAATTGGAAAAGCTGCCGTATACATCGATTCGCCCAGCTGTACACCTTTACTCTTATTTATTGTCGACGTTCTTACGACAGAAATGTAATTATACAGTCTTGTCTTATTTACCAACTTTCATTCTTCGTTTTGAATTAATTATAGAGTACCGATGCCCGGCTCTTTTCACCTATACTGAAACGATTCGTAGCCACCTTTTGGTATACAATATACCGATGGACACGCCGAAACGTCGGTTAATTAATTTCTCTACTTTACATCGGGACTGCGATCGAATTGCCGCGATAGAGCCGATATTCGACGAATTTCGTCGTCCGACGGCGCTAATTACTCGCTATTGTAAATTTACATTCGAATCGTCCACGAATATCAGCGTTTTGTTGAATAGCGAAGGAAAAAATCACCCTTGCCTTATCCTCATTACCCCTAAATTCAACGCTAGCGACATAATTTTACACCCTCTCGAGTTCCCTCGGTTTAGCGTTTCGTAACCTTCGGGTGAAATGTATTCCACGTTACAGACACGACTACAATTCAATCTGTACATCGTCATAAATGTCATTCGCAATCGAAACGAATCAATTTTCGGTTAGTTCGATTTTACTCGTGGAATGTGCATCAATCAGGGGATTTATAGACTTCGATACATATTCATGAACGGAGTCGAGCTTGATTTTATGTTGGACATGGCATTTGAAATCGATTTTTTCCAGAAAAAAATGGCGGTAATTTATAAATGTAAATTTACCGGGTAATTTACGGTAAATTACCGTATTTGTACCGTAATTTACCGTATTTGTACCGTAATTTACCGTAATTGTACCGTAATTTACCATCCAAAAATCAGAAGAAAATATTCGAAAACGATGTATAACCATCATTAATCGGAGATTTTTAACATTATTTTGTTGAAAAGAATTTATGGTAATTTACCACGATATGACGGTAATTTACAGTAAATTACCGTAAAGTGTGGTAATTGATGGTAATCGTATCGTAATTTACCATTCAAGAATGTGAAGAAAATATTCGAAAACGATGTATAACCATCAGTAATCGGAGATTTTTAACATTATTTTGTTGAGAAGAATTTATGGTAATTTACCACGATATGACGGTAATTTACAGTAAATTACCGTAAAAGTATGGTAATCGATGGTAATTGTATCGTAATTTACCATCCAAAGATGAGTAAAGAAAATATTCGTAAACGTTGCATAATCATTAGTACCATTAGTAAGAGATAATTTTCATTTGCTTAGGAGAATTTACGGTGATTTACCGCTATATGACAGTAAATTTCGAAATGCATGGTAACTAATAATTTGTATATCGTGATTTACAATTCAAAACTTGTATGTATTATGAATTTGAATTACCAAAAGTGATCTGTAATTTTTGGTCATGTAGATTAATTAAGGTAATTCACCGAAGTATGACAGTAATTTACCGCGAAATTTGTGGTAATTTACTGTAATCAAGTCATGACTGTAATTACGGTATTTCGACTGTGATTACCAGGGCATAAGAGTCGACTCCGGAGTCGGAGTCAAACTGACTCCAATTTGACTCCGGAGTCAAAAAGAGTCAAGAGTAAAGGTCTGAAATTGACTCCGGAGTCAAACCGGAGTCAGAAGTCAACTTTATATTTTGACTCTGGAGTCAAGCCAGAGCCGGAGTCAATGTGGAGTCAGTTTGACTCCGACTCCTATGTCCTAGTCACAATATTCAGGGCAAGGCATAGGAATCGGAGTCAAACTTACTCCAAATTGACTCCGACTCCAAATTGACTCAGACTCCAAATTGACTCCGACTCCAAACTGACTCCGGAGTCAGGGAGTCAAGAGTCAAGATCTGAAATTGACTCTGGAGTCTAGTCAGAGTCAAGAGTCAAGGTCTGAAATTGACTCCGGAGTCAAGCCGGAGTCAAGAGCCAACTTTTTTGCTGACTCTTATGCTCTGGTGATTACGGTAATTCGACTGTAATTACGGTAATTCGACTACAATCACGGTAATCAAACTATAATTACGGTAATTCGGCTGCAATTACGATAATTTGACTGTAATTACGATAATTTGACTGTAATTACGATAATTTGACTGTAATTACGGTAATCCAAGCGCAATTATGGTAATCAAAGTGCAATTACGGTATTTGAAGTGTAATTACGGTAATCAAAGCGTAATTACGGTAATCAAAGCGTAATTATGGTAATAAAAGTGTAATTACGGTAATTTGACTGTAATAATGGTAATTCGACTGTAATTACGGTAATCAAAGTGTAATTACGGTAATTCGATTGTAATTACGGTAATTTGATAATAATTCGACTAATTTTGCGGTAATTTATATTTAATGATCATTATTCGACCGTATTTTCATCCGTGGAACATTTATTTTTCCACACCCAAACAATTTACAACTTGAGAAATATCAAATTTCATTCAAATTCGTCCTTTTAACGTGTACGACTTTCATTTCGGCGCTTACAAAACACTCATAAATCACGAAAATCACCCCCATTCCCCACTTCCCTCCTTCCAAGCAATAAAAATCGTCACCGAATCTCATTTTCATCAGTCCAAATCTCCCATTCACATCATTTCTACCTCTATTCACGCTTTATTCGCTATATTCACGCTCGAGACGTAATTTATCAACTCGTTGCGTAATATTTTCTGCGACGACGACGACGACCGAAAAAAAAAAAGATGAATAAATCGGTTCTCATAACGCATTTAAAATTTACTTACGTCGCGTCGCTCGTCTCGCGCGGACGGGGAAGGCGCGAAAACGAGCGAGGATTTTAGACCCATTCATTATATTTCCTTCGGCTTTACGGTACGTACTAAATACACAATACGACAGCCACGGGGGCGAAGCCAAAGTTTACCGTGCAAATTTCAAATACGTATTAGTCTTGGCTTCAATGTTACGTTGCTTATCAGTTTAGCTCGTACCTGCGAAGGTAAGGTATCGTACACATTGTTGGCGTCCTTGTGCTTGCCTCGTAGACAAATTTACCACCGAATGTACCTTTTTTTTTTAGCCGTAGTTAATTCTACCCATCTCGCCTTATCCTTCGCTCGGTCGGTGTGCTTTTCGCAGGTCCCTCGAAAATAACCAACTACGTGTTTGTAATTTTTAAACGAGACAGACTAGGTTTCCTGTTTTATGTTGTCGACTCACGACTAACAGAAGCAAAAAAAAGCCAAAACCCGATTAGATACCGCGTATCCTTTATATTTTATTTTTCGCCGTCGCAATTAAATAAAAATTACCCTTCTCTAAATACAATTTCCGTTTTTCTCGTTTTATCGCACTCGTCGTAGCGCCACAAAAGTTGCAAACTCGAAGAAAATTTAATACCATTGGCATTCCCGTAACTTCTATCGCCGTAGGAATACAATTTGCCATATTTTTTGCAATTTTTTTTCTTTCAACTCTGCAGCTATAAATCTGTTAATTAAAAAATCCCCTCCGCGTCTTGGATCGTCGCCTCGTATAAATCCCACCGAAGATTTTCTCTCCCAACGGAATCTTTCCAACGCTTTTAATACCTGAGACTTTGAAAAAAATTTTTCAAAATAATAACCGGGCTATTTGTTCGACCGTTGTGGCTTCAACGTTGTAGTTTTGTTTAATCTCAACATTCGTGTATACTTTTTTGATTAAAACAAGAATAACTTGGCAGGCGAGGGAGATAGAATTACGTAAATATCCGCGTTTTAATTACCGCCTTACGAACAGAAAACGCCCATTATCAGTGAAAAATCTTACTTTGATGTCGTTTAGTCGAATTCCAAATGAAAGCTGAATCATAGCGAAGAAAAAATACCACGAAGGGGCGGATTAATCAATTCGACGATTCGAAATAACAGTTTGATTTTTCGAGGTTGAGAAAAATCAAATGAACGATTCTGCCATTCTAATTAATTGGGAATGCTGAAATTTGAAAATGGAAAAGTTTTCCATCCGGAATTTCGAAACGTTTCGAAGGTATTATTTGAAAGTACGATATGCTTTTATTCTGTCTCATACTTCCGGGTCACCAGTCGATACACGGTATTATCTTCGTACTTTCATTTTCCATGTAAAATAATATCAAATTTTAGTGAGAAAAACTGATTGGAAAATATGGTTTCATTGATGGCAACAGCTCGATGTGATGGAAGTCGAAAAAAGGGAAATTCGTTAAAGGGCGATGGTTAATACCTCCGGTTCGAATACGTTTTATTGTCATTAAGGCGGAAAATTATAGATGAATTGGCGTTTCAAAAGCTGTACTATTATGAGATGTTTAGATAGAGACGGTATGAAAGAGAATCGCCGATACGAGGGGAGCGAGGTGAGAAAAAAAGGCAAAACTTTATTATTATGGTGAATCGATTACCGAGCTCCTGACGTACCTTCGAGTATGTACTCGGCCTTTCAATGTTTTTTTTCCTCTTCCTCTTCCTTTCTTTTATTTCTCATTTCTTCAACTCTGTCTCTCTTTACCACCCTTCTCCCTTCGCGTTCATTTTCATTCGAATGCTAATCAATAAATAGGTCCGCATGTACCGAGTCCAACTATACAGCTACATACCACCAGAAGAAAATACCGACGAAATTAATTGACAAACCGCACGTAGAAGGTGTTTTTATTGGTACCCCGCAAACTCCTCTCCCAATCGTTCAATTTCTCTTAATTTACCGAAGCTTTTTCGACTCAGTTTCGCAGCAGCTTTTTTATTTTTACGTGTTTCCTACCAGAACCTCATTGGCCTTTGGTCAGGTACTAAAAAAAATGTAGAAAACGAGAGAAAAAAAGCTCGTTAAATATGCGTTCGTATGTTTATACCTTTTCATCGTCATCATCGCCTCGACATCGTCTATCTCTTTCTGCCACTTTCACTTTTCGTTTCACCCAACAAAGGAGCCAATTGACGTCTTTTTTCCTCGCGACCACTCTGCATGTCGGCTTCCTTATCCGTATTATAAAAATATACTCGTAATGGGGGAAAAAAGCTCGTACCACGCATTGTTCGATTTTTCGATTTCCATTCACATATGAACAGGGAACAGGTAGAGGGTCTTTGGTTTTTGAATATACGCGTAATTTTTTTTTTCTTCTTTTTTTGGAGGATTTTTCGAGGTTTAAGAGGTTTTTTTTTGTGTTCGTGACGTATCATCGACTCACTCGTGAACTGAGTATTTCTTTAAATTATCCTCCATCGTGTTTAGATTACTCGCGAGTATTCGACGAGATCTTGCTGCGACTTACGTACACATACCAAAGCTGCCCGGGGACTCGTATATTATTGCCAGTGCCAACAAACACGAATTCCATTTACAGTTTCGCACCAGCTAACGATGATAAGTTAAAGATTGTCTAATATTGGATGCAATTCGCCTTGCACGTAGAGTACATAGAAACGTGCTCTCTACAGATGTACAATTTTCAAATGCAATAAGTCTTTGTAAAGCAGTTGCACGTTTACAGTGCGTATTTTACCGCAAATAATCCGCAGCGTAAGCCCGCGAGCTCAATTTCGAATGAAATATGATGCGGTGAAGTGTGAGTGTGTTAGAAGGTCTGAGAAAGCAACTTAGAGAAATTGAGATTTTTTAAAGAATATTGTTGCGGCATGAGAGAAACATTTCAGAAGCTGCTCAGTTGATTTCCAAGTGTTTTGGAAGAATTTCATGTCTACTGGTTAGAAAAACAAAAATAAAAAAACAAAATAGCAAGAATTTCAACGTTGTTTTTAGATAATCAGAATTACATAGCCAAAATTTTCATGGCTGTTTTGCAAAAAGCTAGAATTATCAATATTTTTACTTTTTGTTTAAACTTTTTAATGAAATGATGGAAAGGGAGTTTTGTTTTGGGCAAATTTGAAGCAAGAAAAACGTTATGAAAATTATGAAAAAAATCCAGAAATTGACCAGAATTTTTATTTTTCAGATTCGGAAAAACCATGAATTTAGATTACTGGAAAAAATTAATTTTCTTTGCAGGAGCAGGAGGCTCTGAGACGCCTGAAAAATGTAAATTTACAAGTCGTAAAAATCTGTATGAAGCGAGAATCAAATTTCAAGTTTTCAGAAATTTTTTTCTGAAACTGAAGTACTTTCCCCTCCCAGGCTGGCTATAGCTTGTCTTGTCTGAATTTCAAAAATTGGATAATGAACTTGGGCAGTTGTAAATATGATTAGAACGATTTTTACTAATTTTTTTTTGCTTTTTCGTAAACTTTATTTGTTTTTGACTGGTGTAATAACTTTTTATGAGGAACGAGAGGGGGTAAAGTATCCGGTGTGCAAAAAAATTCAGAAATTCTGCAGAATTCCTGCAGAATGATTTTGAAAAAAATATCTTCAGAAATTAAGTTTGCTAGGATTCTGCAAAGATTCTGCAATACACGTGTTTTGTAAGTTGCCTATCCTGGAGTGCAACAACGTGTAGTTCATCGAGGCTGCAAAAACTCTGTAGAATCAATTTAAAATCCTAGCAGAAATTTCAGAAAAATTCTTGCAGAATCCTTGCAGAAGATTGTACGTCGGGTAAAATTCTGATGAGATTATTAGTAAATAAAACACTTCAAATATCTACATAAATATCCAACAAATTGTTGTAAAATGACCAAATTCATCGAAAGCAATGCCATGGCATACCTATTTACTCTTACTGCCTCCCCGTTTCCCCCTCCCCTACTCTTTCACTAGAAAAAATTATGTACTTTTTCTCTTTGTAAAATGTGTTTGTCATTAATGATGAATTTATTTTATTTTTTTGGTTTCAGGTGAGTGCTGAATTGCATTTTCATCGTCGCTCTCTTAAATTGAACCAGTAAAAATTCACTGATGAATACAGAAATTAACGAAAAATTACCGATTCAATTAGTGAATTTTCAGCATTGATTCAGTAATAAATTGTTTCCATAATTATACTTACTGATTCAATCAGTAAATGTAAATTTTTACATTTTACCGATTCATTTCAGTATAGTTCTTGGAAAAAATGATTGATTCAAAAATTAAATTTCACTGATTGAATCAGTAGTTTTTCACTAATTGGCAGTGAAATTGCACTGATTCTTTAGAAACTTAATTCTGGTTATTTCTTCAGTGAATTTTCATTGATTCAAATTGAAAAAGCAGATAGCAAAGTAAAGACTTCAGATGTAATGAGTAAGTCGTTTTGAATGATTTTCGAAAAAATCTAATTAAGTAGATATTAATGGTATTTGTAATTAAATGGTGTGAGTGATTGAAAATTTGAAAAAAAATAAAATGAAATCAAGCATTCTACCGGGTGACCGGGAAGTACATCCCGGAAAAAAATTTAAATTTCAGTAAAAAAAAATTATTGGCGAGGTAATCTTTTTTTTCTCATATTCTACTAAAATAGACTGTCTTCTAATCTCTGCATAAGTTATTGCTCGAAGAACCTCAATAATCCACAATTTTCTCGTAAAACAGAAAAATAATTCAGTAATTCAGGGATCAATCATCTGGTTCCAATTTGTGAAGCGCTAAATCTAATCCTCCTTATTTCAAGGTTGAACGCATTGTTTTGAAATTGACAGGGTTGAAATCAAGCTTTTGGCTATCTTGAAACCTACCCTCAGATATTCAAAGATTTTATTCCGCGCAATTTTTAAATTTTGCTTGACTATGTTTAGCTGTAGCATTATAAACTAAAATCGAATTATGCTTCACAAAAAATTTAAATTAGTTGAGAATCTGTGAAGTGGCCTATGATCGAATAGTAATGAACCAAGGATTCTGCCAGAATTGAAATTTTTCGGATTAATTGATTAGGGAATTTTTGAGAAGCATTTATTTTTGGGAACTACTTTTCGGTCACCCTGTATATTTTGCAAAATTACAGGATGATGAATGGAATACCTACATAAAAATATGAAAAGCGTGATCTCTGATTTTGAATTCCTAAAAAAAACATTAAAAATCTGCCAGAAGTGAAGCAGAAAAAAAATCAACAAAAATAATTGATTTCCAGAAATTTTTTACTACATTTTCAGTAAAATGTGCCCAAAAAGTGATGAAGATTTTCTAAAAATTAGTTAGGTATCTGATCAACAAAAAAAAAAATCCTACTGAAAATCAGTAAAATTTATTTTCGGTAATTTTTAGTATTTTTTTTTTATTGATTTCTTTTAAAGGAAAATTTTTCTTCTTTTTTTCGTTACTTCCTGCAATTTTTATTGTATATCAGTGTTTTTTAAAAATAAATTTAAAATGAGAGAAGAATGAATTTTAAAAACAAAGTTGGAGTCGCAGTCGTTAAAAATAGGTAAAAATAACCAATTAATTCGAAATCAACCTGATCTTAAAAAATCAATTCGGAAAATATCCTCCATCTATTCGACCCCCCAATTCGAAAATTTTCGATCTCGCATATATTTTTAGAATCAATTTAAAATCGAATCCTATCCACGAAGACGACAATTCAGCTCGAAAACACGAACATTCAAAACCTCTATGCAAAAAATTCCAACTCACGTATCCCACTTCAATACCGAAAAACGTCTAAGCGAAGCATATGGCTCCTACCACATTTCCACGCGTTTCGTCGTTTCATTTCCGGAGGGGCTAAAAGAAATTTTCACAAATCGAAATACTTACGTATCTGTATCGAAAAACTAGATAAGTAATAAGTAAACGTAGGTAGCTAGGTAATAGGTATCTACACATACGTTGAGGGTGTATCTCTTGACTCTCTGTATATGTCTATATTGCTTCTATCTATATACTCAAAGTAGACGTTATTTACTCCTCCTTCGGCACCTTGCTCTGTGGCTTTGTTTCATTCGTATTTGCGTATTTACCTCACAGCGAACTAACCTCATTCGAAAATTCCTACCGATGTTACATATGGTATCACATTTTCTCAAAAATATTCGCTCAACCCAGGCAAGAATTCGAACTGGAACACCAGCAATGCTCCGAAATACTCCAAATTGATACAATTTATACACTGTGTGTTTTCGTCGCTCATTTCCTCTCTAAACTTCCGTTCCTGTAGACTTCGTTGAGCTCTGATCGAATACACAGACGACAAATACTCAATTTTACCTACCTTAGGTATTTAATAATTCACATCTAGAAAACAGATCGTAGTCGAGACTAAATTTCAGACTGTAGATGTCAGAATTCGTAGCTAATAATGTAGAATTTCAAATCGACGTCGATAATTCGATTAATATTTATTATTGTCGAGTAAGGTGAACCAATACAAAACGACGATGAAAATTTGAAAAGAAAAATCTTACGAGACAAAGTACCCTCTTCATAGACTACGTTTAAAGACCTTTTTATCGGATTCCATTTCTCTTTTCAACCTTTCCAAATCGTATAAAAGCGTGTTTTCTTTATCTGTTTACATAAAAAACCGTCACCGTTGCACTACCTGAGAATCCTATTCTCTATACTTTTTTTTTTCCACCGATAGTATAAATCGACGAGACTGGAGAAACAACAAAAGTTAAACGACCACGCAAACCTCGAAGTTATGAAAAATTTATTCCAACACCCTCTCGCCACGACGATTCCGTTTTTTACGCGAATCAATTCCTTTACAAATGTATATCGTCGAGTGACATCGTTACCTCGCGATCATCATTTTTGTTCTGGTATTTTTCCGATATTTTTACGCGGAATTGTCATAGAAAAGTTTTGCACTTCTTGACCTGTAATTCTTTGAAACTACGGCGGTCGTCGGAACGTCCAATGATCATTGAAAACGCCACCCTCTGGCGTAGTTTCTGTGATTGTTTCGATCAGCACGACGACTAAGTAAAGTAATCTGATTAATAATTCAATGCGGAATTCATTACTCCGCCGAAATAAAGCAGCCACCAATGCCATCGTATGTCCGTTCGCTTTAACCTAGTTTTTTTCTCTATCGTGAGTTTTAATCAAATTTCCCTTCATTTTTTCGCGCCATCGCGATGTTCAATTATCATTGTGTTTTCTGTGTCCTTTTTTTTTTGGTCTAAAAAAAAGAAGGAGAGTTATTTGCTGTCGCGTGTCTCTTTTTTGTTATTCTTATAGATTTTTTACGAAACTGAAATAATTACGTAAACCTCCATTTCTATGCTGAAGTTTTTTTAGTGCACCCATGAATTATGTAAGGAAGGGAGTTGGGAGGTTAGAATTCAAGAAAAAAGGACATAGAATATTGAAAAATTTTGGATTTTTAGAATGAACCGCCGATGTACTTTTGATATCTTAATCAATTTTTGGTGAAATTCCATATTTCAATTTAAATCAGTGAAATAGATTCGAGAAAAATCAGAAAATTTTCTCGAAATCTTTAATCAAAATTATTGATTTTTTTTGGAAAAATCGAAAACTGGCTGGAAAATCAGTGATTTGTGATCGAAAGATCAGTAAAAAATCATTGATTTTTAGTAAAATTTGCTTCACTGATTCATAAAGGTAAAATTTCGTCTGCATGACTGATTCATATTTAGAGAATGATTATGTTCATTAAAACAAATTTTTTGAAAAATCGTGATCAGAATAGTATTTTTTTGAACATTTTTATAATGAAAACTTTCCTTGGCTAGTTGAAAGAGATGACCCCTCCCCCCCTTCGCTTTGCAACTTTCTTGGGAGTGCATGAACAGATCAGCTCAATTGTTTTAATAATTTGAAAGAATTTTCATGTTTTCTGTACTTTTGAAAAATGAGTTTACGTGATTATATTAATTCGAATTACGGTCTGAATCGTTTTAGATTTTTTTGGTAGAAATATTTTCAGTTGTTTTGGATTTTTTGAGGAATTTTTCGAATTCTCCTGTGATCATCAAACGTTTTAAAAATGAGTTTTTATTGCTTCACGATGTAGAAATTTGAATCGTAATTGAAATTTTATTTGATAGACTTCTTTTCAGTACACATTTCTTGGGTCTCTAGAGAATTTTTCAATTTCTTCAACAACCACCAAAATTTTTGTTCGATTTTCCTGATTTTCCGGTAAGCTCCAAACAATTTTTTCATTTTTTTTTTTGCATTTCTGATTTCAAAATGGCACCAAAATTAATTTTTTCAGTTGAAAATGTAATCTTACATGTCCGAATTATATACCTAGATGGACTTTTGCAACCATTTTAAGATCTACGAGAACATTTGCGCGTGGAGAGGAGAAGGTGAAGTTGAGATTTTCTTACTTCGGTTGAATTATTTAAAAATTTTTTGATTTGAATATAATTTTTTAGATCTAAATGCTTGTTTTTCTCAATTTTTTTGACTTGTGTGCAAGATTTTATTATTAATTTCTCAACTCAAAAAAATGTATTTATTATCAAAGTTTTTGAAGGTGAAGGGAAGGTCGTAACATTCGTAAAATTTTGTATTCGTACTTGATTTTTTTGGGGAGAAATCTGATTTTTTTCTTGAGAACCACTGTCCTCTTCTCCACAATTCTTGGCCTTACGTTACTGATCTTGAAACCAAGAAAATTCAGAGCAGTCACGGAATTCTGCTGATCTGGAAAAACCGAAAAATATGAGAATTTTTAATCAGCTAAATCCTGGCTGATGTATTAATTTTTTTTTGAGTTTACTTTTTCTGTATCATTACTTTCTAAATACGTATAAAAATTTACCTATCTGGAAACCAAAAAAAAGTCAGAAAAAATCATTTTTTGTAAAAAACTACACATCTTGCTCTGCTTATTCAACATTCATATATTCTGATTCCCACCTATTTTTCCAAATATCATTTCCCGAACAACCGAATTCTCAAATGGAAAAACTCGAATAACTAAGAAATTGAAAAATGCTTTTTTTAGATTGGAGTATTTTTACATTGTGAGATTATTTTCGAAAGAATTTTGATACTACCTCCCTCAATAAAATTAAAAATTTTCAATTTTGCATCTGGAGTCGAAATAACTCAAAAAATGAATCGGCGTGGGTGTGTGGGTGGTGGAAAAACAGATATTCGATAAATAGTCAATGTTGTTTTAAAAATGTTTCAATTTTTAGCCTTCCCAACCCTGATCGTTAAGTTTTTTTTGTGGTTTTTTAGTACTGAGCGTGAATAATTGCCAAGATTTTGCCTAGTGTCGGAGAGAATAAAATTTGGTGTTGGAGTTTGAGATTTTTGATCAGTTGTAAATTTTTTTCGATTTCTATTTTCGAGTCTGTTTTTTTTTTCAAGTTGGGCAAAATAACATTGAATAATTTTTAGTTTTTTTAGGAGGGAAATTTACCCAAAATCTGACTATTTTCCTTTTCTCTCACGCTATCTCAATCTTCAATCTCTTTAGCACCCTTTCTGTCACTCAACCAAATCTACAATCACTCGATTCGACTTCTTCGCGTATAAATTAAACATTCAGCTGCAAAACGAGCTTTTTTTATCATATTAACGAAGGTAAAAAACCACTCGCAGGTGATAAATCTTGGGCTAGGCGTTTTTCGACGTTGCGTCGACACCGTCTCGCATTTCGTCCGACATCTTTTAGACAGCGTCGAAAAAACAAGCCGAAAGAAAAAAGTATCGAAAAGCAGGATGAAATAAAAAACGAACAGAAATACGACACCGGCGTCGAGAACGAGATAGACGCACCTTTGCGAAAAAAAACACGAGTAAATTCGAATCATTTCTCACGATTATTTCATTTCAACGCGCGAGTTCCAAGGTATTGAATGAACTGCCTACCTATGTACTTTTTCTACTGGGAGTCAAACGAGTACGAGGTATATTAAAAGAAAAGGCGAAACATCCTTTTCGTCGGTACCAATCGACGCCTCGATTCTCTTTGAAAAAAAAAGTCAACGAATAAAAAATAAAGTACGTACAATTCGCATAAGTACAGTTCGGTCGTATTAAATCAGCACCTCCGCGTGCTTCTTTTTTTTCAACACCTTTATTTTATACTCGTGTCAAATACCTTTTAAAAAATTCAACACCCACGCAATTACGTACTGTTTCGTTTAAAACTTTATACACCTGCTTTTACCTACTACCTATACCGCGTGCGTTAGTATATATTATTTGCTAACTTCAAAACGACAAAATAACCTTTGCAACGTCCGTTACTCCCGCCGACACTTCCGTTCTTTGTTTCGATTCTCGGCTTTGAGCCGGGCGACTATTAAAAGTAAATTAATTATTTCGTCATCGTCGTAGTCGTCGCAGTCGCGGGGGTCGTCGACGACGACGCCACAAACTAACCCATCAAAACCGAATAATTCATTATTCATCAAAAAGATGTGCCTGTTTAATGTTGAAATACCACAGCATTATAATCTAACAGCCCTCTTCGCTGTGCTCACATCAGTCACCAGCCATTCGAACGTGATTAAAAATAACAGGACAAAAAATTCGTTCGATCGTGAAGTCATCGTGGGCATCGTTCCACCCCCCCTTTGCCTCTCATTCCTACGTTCCAACGACTTGGGAATACTCGAACTGCTGGAAATTCAATTTGGTGTTTCCCTTCGAAGCTTCGCCAAGTTTTGAGTTCGAGCTGAGGTTGAAATGACGTCGGTTTCCGGTCCGTAGAGTCCTATTATCACATTTCCAGCTTTGGCTAATGAATCGGACTGACCATTTTTGTGCTTTCTCAGCATATCAGCTCGAAAAATAACTTTCGTTTCGAATTCGAAATATGGCCGAGACTAGATGCTCAGTCTATTTACGTTTTTTCAAGGTGGAAATATTCCGATCACGTCGGATTCCATCAGAAATACTTCGTTGAATTTGTTTTGTATTTTAATTTCAATTTTTTCACGATTTTGAGTTTTTTTGTGCTATGTTAAAATTTTAATTCATAATTGTTTTCCATGTGGGTGGAAATTTTACTCGTACTTTTCTGTACTCTCTAAATCTGAATTAGTCAAAAAACTGAAATTGAACATGGCGAAAAGTGTGCCACTGTTAATAATTGAAATTTGACTGTCAATCAGTTAGAAAAAGTTACTGATTCAAAAAAGAAAATTCACTGATTAAATCAGTAAAATTTTCACTGATTTCTACAGTTGCACACCTGGCTTTTTAATCAGTCAAATTTAACTGATTCAAATTTAAAGAGTATGCCTTGAAATTTTTTTTCCTGTTATGAAGATTTCTGCAAGTAATTTAGCAATCTAGAATTTTTCCATCTCCATCGAAATTTTTATTCATTTTTTTGTGTACAAATTTTTACATTTATATCCTACTTTGTATTTTTGTCAAAATTGATTTTTTCCCCTACTGCACTGTCTTTTCTACGTATTATATCAGTAAATCAGTAAAAATTATCGAAAATCATTGAAAAACAGTCAGAATTGCAGCACAGGTACGAATCAGTAGAAAAATTTCACGGAAAGCAAACTGTGAAACAAATTCTAAAAAAAAGTGAAAATCCACTGAAAATTTAGTGATTTTTTTTTTACAATCAGTGATTAATTTTGTAAATCAGTGAAATTTTTTGAAAAAGTAGTGAAAATTCGCTGAAATGAAACAATTTTACTGATTTTCTCTGTGCTGCGATTCTGATTTTCACTGATATAAAAAATGAGAGAGTATAGAATCAAGTTCTCTAGCAGGTACTAATTTTGATTTTAAAAATGAGTAGTAGAAATAGTGAAAAAGTATGCAGTGAGTTTGGTTGAAATTTTAAGAAAATTTTGTAAAAAATTGAAAAAATCCGGTATCTTCTTTTATGCGATAATCATTTTTCAATGTGTTGATGCTTCAGTTTGAATTTTTTTCAGAAATATATCAGATTCTGTTGATTTTTTTACATGTGAGGGAGAGGGGGTCACGTTTCATGGATTCTAAAAATTTTGTAAAAACGTAGTGAAAAGTAGTACCTAATTTTTAAAAAAAATGTTGAATACTAGCATTTCGAATCATTTGAAAAGTCACTGGATAAAAATCAGAATTGCAGTACTGAGAGAATTAACAAAAGTTCTATTTTTGAGCAGATTTTTACTGATTTTTCGAAAAAATTCACCATTTTTTCAAAGGATTTCGCCGATTTTTCTAAAAATTTCGCTAATTTTTCTAAAAACTTGACTAATTCTTCCGAAAATGTCACGAATTTTCCCAAAAATTTCACGGATTTCTCAAAGAATTTTACTTAGGTACTCAAGTGAATTTTTACTGATTTTTTTACCAATGTTTTCACTGATTGAGTGATTTCAGACTGTTTTTTCGGAAATTTTCAATCATTTTCGTCAATTTTCAAATGAATATCCTGAAAGTGAAATGATTTCAACTTTGAAAAAAAAAACAGGCATAATGAGGAAAAATTTGATGGAGAGGAACTTGTGTGTCAATTTTACCACATATAAAAAATATTGAAGTAAAAATTTTAGGAAACAAAAAAGTTCTCAGCATAAGTAATAATAAAAGTATTGCAAAAAAAATTTTAACAGATAAAAAAAATTCCCAAATTATAAAAAAATTCCCGAAGGAAAATTCTAACAAAAGTAGAAAAATATTCAAGATCACTGAAAAATGAAATTTTTGCAGTGATCCGAACATTTGCCCCTTAAAAAAATATTTGAATTGATTGTCTAATGCTAACATAAGGCAAATAGAAAAAATCTACCACTAAAATACCCACCGTCCAAAGTACATATCGTAGTTTTATTTTCAATTTGCTATTCGGTGTTATCGATTTGTAGTAAAAAAGGGAACTTTTAATAATAAAAATGAGATTGTTTATCTTTTCAATTGGTACACCTACAAATTGAGTTATATTTGAATTAGTTTAACAGCCGTTTGAAAACTCTCGTCATCGCCAACACAACACACATTCTACCAAAGGGTCACTACCCTTTCGCAGACATACTACTGTCTTGTTGCTATCAACCAGACTACAAGTAAGCCAATATTTTCTATACACCTACCTCTTGCTCTTCGTCCAAGACGATAAAAAATATAACCAAGTGCTTCTTCGTCATCATGTTTTGTATAATCAAAAAGGAAAAAAATATGAAAAGAAAAACGTTTACCGATGAATTTAAATAACGAAAAAAATCGTATGGGCGGTTCAGCGGATTTTTTCAGCTTTTTTTCTTCTTATATTTCTTGGTATAAAGTTATAAATGCATAAGTTTTACCCCTCCTTGGCCTTCTTTTCATCATGTTACGTTATCGTTAGTTATTACCCAACGAAAGCAAAACTTTTATTTCATTTTAGGTTTTTTCCCCATTTTGTTTTATTTTTGCAAATTCAGACATTTTTCTCATTTACACAAATAAGTATACTTGTGAGGGTACATGGTGTGTGTTTGAAGAGTAGATGGAGATGGAGAGAGGGAGTAAATTCAATTTCTCCCTTATTATTTTTTTACCCTTGAAAGTTTTTTCCTTTCTAAAAATAAAACAACCAGAAGTAGTTGTTCAAATTCAAAAATAAGCCTAGGTATTCGAATGGGTAGAATTAAACAAGTGAAATGTTTGGGAATTCGTACTTATTTCTAGTTTGAGTACCTTTTCCCTTTTTTTTTTTTTTTTTTTTTGCAGAAAAAACTCGCTGAATTGCTCGATTTTAAATCGTTATATTTACTTTTTTTCTTATAAATTGCTTAGATTGTGAAAGATGTAATTTTTAAAATGGCAGAAAAAGGTATACGAGGAAAAAAAATGTTTTGAAAGTTTCAACATGGTTTTCTGCAAAAGTAATTTTTTGTACAATTTGATCCATTGAGTAATATTATGAATGGAATACCATTTTTTATGCAAATAATTATATTTTTTAAAAATAAATTAATTGGGCTGAACTAAAGAGACATTGAGAGTTTTTTTTTTCTGACAATAAATAACAACAAAATTGTATTTTTTGTCAAAAAATTTTTTGCAGGAAAAATTTTAAGCCAAAAATATAATTTTGAGTAAAAAGTGACGAATTTTGAAAAATTTTGCATCAGTCGTTCAATTAGGTCACCAAGCTAAATACTGAAATAAAATGACTTATATGATAATTTCTACCTACATTCTTGCAACCGAATTTTTTTCTCCAGCCATATAAGTTAAGAGCAGAGATATATTACAACTACACTCGGTCTCGGTATTAGTTTTGTGTTGCGAAGAATGTACTTTTCTACGCGTACATAGCCACATACCTTGGTACTGTGGAACAGCGGGGCCATTACAACTTGAAACTTTTTATTCCCTCGAGTGAAAAATTTCAAACGCTATGCCATTTAGCTCGATAAGTATAGCTATAGCATTATCTTTTATCACAATAAATGACGTCATTTCTTGTATAACCGGCAGCAGTGGCTTCTGCGGCTTAATTGTAGCAGCATTTGACCACTGGCCTCAGCTGCGGTCGACGCTCCGATCGAATAACTCGTATAGGTACCTTTACTCATGTACTTTTTGGAATTTTGGCAGCAAAAAAGGATCGTTAGGAGTATATCTTTTGAGTCGGCAATTACTAAATCGTTTTTTCTTTCGAAGTTTTTAGTACGATAGAAAATTTTGTTGCTGGGAACTGGAAAAATGAAATGAGGTAATCAAAAAAGATAATTCTTGTCTCAATACGATTTTGAAAATTTTTAGCCCTTGATTGAAAAGTTTTTTTTCTCTGCATTATTCATGAGGGAATTTTTTTTTCAAATATAAATTCTACATAGACTGTGAGAATAATTCTGTGCCTATTTTGAAAACATTACACAGGTGTAGGTTTCAAAAAAGTCAAGTTGAGAAAGTTTCCTGCGAGATCCTTTTCCATAAGTACACGAGTTCTCTCATGTTGAGAATTCATTCTCCAAACAAAACATCGCTTCCAAATTAATCATAGAAAATAATCACCACAAAAATGAAAACTACATGAACGAAGAAATTCCATCGCTATTTTCTTCTCGGTCGCGAGGGCAAACCACCCTCGCGTATTTCGCATCAAGTCGATGTCGCACGCCCGTCATTGAGTGGAAAATTATGTATACAAATACTCATATGAGTACAACGGATTGCGGCGCGCGCCTTGTTTGAATAATATCAATTTTTAATAAGCCCGGACGAGTATGTGGGGACAAGAGGCAATCCTGGTAAAAATTTATATACTCGATTATTGGGCCAGATGATTAAATAAGGCAGACATCGCGTGATGCCGTGCGGTGTGTGCCTTTTGGTCTGGTTTTTTTCACTCGTAACTAAATAGCCTTGACAATACGGGGAGAATTTTTCGCGTAGGTTGATTCGACTCGTTTCGCTCTGCTGGCCCAATTCTCCTAATTGCCAAAGGTATGTAATGCAGAATTCATGCACAGCCAGAATAGTTCTCGTCGTCGTCGGTATGGCGAATTGCAGACAATTTTCGAGGAAGGATTTTGAATTTTTGAACAAATTTAACCTAGCGTCTGGGATGTTTACTGGAAAGAAAAAACAGAAAACCTAGAAAATGGCAAGAATTTCACTAAAGTGGTAAAAAAAATTCAGAAAATAACGAGAAATTTGATAATTTTACTTAGGAAAAAATTAATTTTAAATCTTTTTCTCTTGATTTTTTTCAGTTGAAGGATTTCCTTTTTAAATCCTTTTTCATTTTTAGTGTTTCATAGAAATTCAGTCTTTCGCTTCACCAGAGCAAGACTTCGAGCTTCTTTTTGTATGAATTATCATTTTTCGACTTTTTCAGTGAAAATCTCACAATCATGATTTTTCTGTCCCTGGATTTACCACTGTAGCTGTTGAAATTCTGTCTAGCTTTTGCCAACATACTTCACTTGTTAAAAACCATGCCTGCGTCACCTGTCATAATCATTTTGATTTGATGAAAAGTCATTGGAAAAAATTCAAAAATGCAGCACAAAAAAAAATCAGCAAAATCCTTCAATTCTCAATCAATTTTTGCCAATTTTTCAATGAATTTGGCTGATTTTGTGTTTTTTTTTTTTGAAAACTTTCACCTGCTGAGTTTTCAATGAATTTTCACTGATTTTCCAGCAATTTTTTTCACATAATTTTTCCTTTCAACGTTTGTAATTTTGATGAACTTGTGTGGATAAAAATGGCATGAAATTCATTCAAAATGTCTTTCTTTGTGTTTGAAATATTTATTTTTAGAAAATTTAGTCTTCTCTGGAGTCGTAATGAGGCCAAGAATATAGCAAAATAATGGGTTAAGAAAGACAGCGACCTTAATACAAAAGGAAAGACCGCGTACGATACCCGAGTGAAATTTTGGTGGTTGACGACGACGACGACGGTGGCAGTAGCAAAGGTAATTCTGCTCCTGTTGCGACCCACCGACCGTTCGGAAAAGGCTAATTATTAACGACCTTCCGATACATTGTGTATGCTCTGGTTGGTTATATTGTGGCTAGAATACGAACGATTTGTGAAACGTTAATAAACACCTGCCAACTGTATTGATGAGGTCTACACGGGCTGTGCGTATCGACGCCGGAATGTCAATCAGTGCACAATGTACTCGGTACACTTACATTATGTTGTTTTGTTTACGCACGCGATTCGATGGAGGAAGAAATCTTGTTTCTTTTTTCTTTCTTATCAATTTAGGTTGGATTTTGGTTTTGAAAAAATGTTTTGATTCAGGTGACAAGGTGGAGGAACAGTCGAGTATTGAATGTGAGATCGTTGTGAATTGATGGGAGAAGATGAACGGAATTAGATTTCGAATGATTTCTGTTTCATTGGCGAATGATTTGTTCAGAGATGAACGATTTGTACAAAGTGAGAAGCGACGGAAGCAACATAGCATTTTCTATTCGTGAATGATTCTTACGCAATTCGTTCGCGAACGATTTCCCAATTGAAGTGGTAATTTGAACGTAAATGACTATTCGGAAATTTATTCTGACTGATGAAAATAATGAATTATTTGAAAACGATTCATCGGGAGATGATATATTATTTTTCGTTCTAGAATGATTCATTTGCAAATGAACGAGAATCGTTGACTATTTTTCTTACCAAAATGATCCTTCATTCACAAACAATATGTGACCCTGCTGTAAAGAAGGGACCTAGTGTAAAAAAAAATCGATGTCTCATTTTTCACGTTTTTGGTTCAAATGACACCAAATCTGGATCAAACACATAAAAATGAAGGCATTGATTTTTTTTACACTAGTTCCCTTCTTTACGGCAGGGTCACATATTCACCTGAGATTACTCATTTTATTCGAAGACTTAATGATTTGCTGAATATAATTTTTTTCAATTTTCATTCTCGAATATATTCTTTTTTTTTTGCTGAAATGGCGATTCGTTCGGGAACGTTTTTCTGAGATTCTATTTTATGAAAAAAATTTTCAAACGATTTTTTTGTTTCGAGATTGATACGTTAGTACTCAGTTAGTAGACTAGCAATTTTCTTTTACTGAAATGAACATTCGTTCATGAACGATTCATTCAAGATTTCTTATTTCATTTCATTTGAAAATGTGACTTTTGTTGGAGATGATTTCAATTTTTATTCTCGAATAGTGAAATTGTAACTCGTCCGAAAAAAATTTTTGAGATTCTTTTTCGTGATGATTTTTCGTTTGGAATTTCTTTATTTGTGAGTGAATGACTTTTTTTCCAAAATAATGAATCAAAATGATTTATTATATCGAATTGTGTTTTATTGAAGGACACAAAAATTGTCTTTTTGTGTAAAATTTTCATTTAGATATGATTTTTTCTGGTCGTTTTTCAGCGAAGAAAAACATAAATTTTCATTTTTCGTTCAGAAATGCTGTATTTGTGAGGGAATGACTTTTTTCCAAAATAATGATTCGTATTTGTAGTCTTTTACGTTTCTATTGTCTTCTTCAAAAACAACGAAAACGTCACTATTTTAAAATGATCACTTCCAATCGTTTTTGGTCGTTTCTTCTAAAACGACCAAAATCAATCATTTTCTAACCTTGTCATGGGGTCGTTCCTGAGCCTTTCATTTAAAAATTACAGTAGAGAATTATTTCAACCAGCAAAATGATAATTTCTGTTTTTTTTTTTTTTTTTTTTCTAAAGCGACGAAGAACCATCAATTTCTAGTATTTTTTGGATGGGGGGGGGGGGGGGGAATAAATTGCGAGAAAAATTATGAATTTTTAGTTCGAAAAATTCATGAAAAAGTACGCTAAAAAGAAAACAATTTTAATTTTTTGGTTTTGATGAAAATAAATCGGGCAAGAGACATACTTTACCCAAGGCACGTTCTAAAACAAAATAAAATAAAAATCGTGAGCTTGTTTGTCTGAACCTTGAAGAGAAGTGATGCTGGGGAACCCCAAAGTGGGATCTTTTCAAAAGTATACCTATTTAGATAATTGAATCTGCTACAGCAAGATCAGATATCCCCTATGAGGCGTTTCTAAACCATTGACCTTGAATTGAGATACCACTTTTTTCCCTTGAAAAGTTACAGATTGAAAAAAATTGAAATTTTTTTGATTTTCACCAAATATAAATCACTCATACACTCAAACACTTCATAATCAACCTTTAATATAGTTTCGGGTTCCCAAAATAATTTTTTATAACATTTTTCCACCTGATATGAGTTTTGATTTACCTACTTACTTACTCAATTTTCATAAAATTCAAGTAAATGACTTTACAATTGAAAAAATTGAAAAAAAATGTTTTTAAAAAAATTGTCAACTACTTTCAAATCTTTCAAAAAAATTTTAGTCCGATTTTTGAGATTTTTATTTGAGTGATTTGAAATTGGTGACGATAAAAAATTCTTCGAATTGGTCTCGAATTCTAAGGCCAATTGTTGAAGAAGACAGAAGGGAAAGGGCCAATGGTCTCAGTTGGCGGAATCCAAAAATAGTAAAAAGAGAAAGGTTTTTTTTTGAAAAATTGCCCTTCCCGGGGTCTCTCATCTTCGTTACCCTTCGAGCTGACCAACTCTCAACGTAAATCACCTCGTTAATTATCGTCAAAATCCATACATTTTTTTCGATCCACTTCCTAGCACCGAAGTGTACTTAACATTTCATCTCCGAAACCCCTAATTTCAAAAGACATTGAACTTAAGACACAACACCGAAAACATTAATCATTCTGTTCGTCGAATCGGTCGGGGTAATTTTTGAAACTGCCGGCAAAACTCCGTCGGCAACTAATTCCGCGCCACTTTTCGCCAAAACATTAAAACCGAATAATTATGTGCAGGTAAAGCGTGCGTTGATATATCAAAGTATTATAATAATTGACGCAGAAGCTCGTGTTTTCCGATAACTTGCAAACTTTCGAGTTTCCATGCCCCGGAATCTTCCCTTCTGCCCGGCGTTTATCCCGCATTGCGTCGCGAGCACGAATCAGCCACGTCCAATATGCTTTTTTGTTAAGTTCTAAACAAACACCAGAGTAAGTATATAAAATTAAAATTTATAGCAACACACTTCGGGATTAGGACGTCGCGGAGGGGTAAAAAGTTGCTAAAATCTGAATAATACATGTATGGAGTTTTTCCAGAAACGATAGAGATTACCCCGACGTCAGCTCCTGTATCGCGTCGTCTGCGAACATCGCTCGCGTATGAATTTAAACGCGTTTAAAAGCGAAAAAGAAAGCTACCAGGCTGTATCAGCTACAGCACTAGCAACAAAAAAGAACAAACAAGCTAATCTATTATACAGTATGTATATGAGTCGAGGCTCAAAAATGACACAATACGAGCTCAGTTTCCTTTTACCGCGACAATATAGATAGAAAAAGGGGGCCGGGTGGGGCTGGCGGGGTATTCGCGATGTTGGAATACGCTGTAAGAAATTTTCATATTTGTAAGTAATATCGTCGTTGACGCGTCACCGATGCCATAATAGAAAATTACACGTTTACCAGATAAGATTGCGGCGACGAGAGTTCTTAGGTCGATGGGTTGAAATGGGGTTTCAAACCTTTCGATTTTTGAAAATTTCGGCGACGAGGGCGAATTTGGAGGAACTTTATTAGCGCAGCGTGTTGTCATTTGTCGTCAATGACGATAGAGCGCACGTGTCATTTGAACATTTTTACAAGTACGTTCATTCGAGTCAATTTACGTGGCTGTGGCTCATCCGCACGTAACGTATGTTTATTACGATACGTTTACAATTTCATTAACGAAAGATAAACCAATATTTGTGGAATTAAATTGTCTACTGTCGAGATGATACCGAAGAATGAAAGAAGAGAGTTTCGCTCGAGTAGCAAGATAACCAGAAAATTGCAAACATTTTAATAATTTTACGACGGATAGCAAGAATTATCAACAATTTTCACTTTGATTTTTCCATTCAAAGATTGTCTTTCATACAATCTTGATTATTCATAATAATTTACGCCCTTGTTTCAGTAAATCAGCACATCCATCTTTTTTTTCTTTTAAATATCACTATTAGATATTTTCAGCCAAAATCTTACAATGGTTACAATGATGATTTTCCTGTCAGAAATTACCAAAAAAATTTTCAGATTATTTTTGGGTTATAAAATATTTTTATACTCGGAAATTTTCTTTGTGTGCGTTTAATATTTCGATTTTCAAACATTTTTCGACTTTGCCGAGGCCATTTCAGAATTGGCTCATTCCATGTCAACTCACCCACTTTTTGACGTTAGGTCCACCGATTTTGCTCAAAAATTTTTTACGAGATCCCCTCGATGACCTAATGAAGGAATCACTATTATTTTGATCCTAACTTCTCGGGGGGTGGCCCTTGTAATTTTCGTATCATCGGGATTTTTTGTGAAACGGCTCAATTTTGAAGGCGTATAGCTCAAAGTGGGTTTGGTGTAGAACAGATTTGTTTACATAGTTTTATAGAGAATTGAAAGGAGATTCGAATTTGGTAATCACATTTCGAAAAGTTCAAAGTTGAACTTTTGAAATGAAAGTTCAACTTTCGTGATGAATACAACATACGCAGGCCCGCATTTAAAAATCTGAAAAAATTACTATGAGTAGTACTTTTTAGGCTCTTTTCAACCTATGAATTTTCAAAATGGGATCTCAAGACCCCTGGGGGGTACCGGGGTCCCCAATTTTGACCAAAATTCAAAAAATGTAAACACTCAAGAAACATGTCGAATTCTACTGATTCGAAGGCGCTGAGTTCGAATATGTATTCAGTTTTTTCATCCCACCCCTCTGAGCCCCCCTATTGACCCCCCGAATAGGGTCAGAGTTCAAAAAAATGGAAAATTACGTGTGACCAGTCGTTTGTCAGGTTTTTGGGGTCGCTGATTTCGAATATGTGGTTATTTTTGCGATTCGACCCTTTAAGGCCCCCGCAGCCCCCTCCCCATTTTGAAAAAAGCATATAAGAAGTGAAAATATCGTTTGGGGTATCGATTTCTGCTGATTCGAAGGCGCTGAGTTCGAATATGTATTCAGTTTTTTCGTCCGACCCTTCTGGAACCCCTATCAGCCCCCTTTTATATTTTTTAAAAACTTTTCACCCAATCGGGGAGCTGATAGGGGTTCCAGAAGGGTCGGACGAAAAAACTAAATATATATTCGAACTCAGCGCCTTCGAATCAGCAGAAATCGATACCCCAAACGATATTTTCACTTCTTACCTATATGCTTTTTTTCAAAATGGGGAGGGGGCTGCGGGGGCCTCAAAGGGTCGAATCGCAAAAATAACCACATATTCGAAATCAGCAACCCCAAAAACCTGACAAACGACTGGTCACACGTAATTTTCCATTTTTTTGAACTTTGACCCCTTTCTTGCAGAAAAAAAATTATAAAAATAGAAAAAAGATTCGATTGGTTCAAATTGAGGGGCGGTAGAAAAAAACCGAGGTATTTCTTGAAGCTGTTTTTGAACTTTCTACTTCGAATAGTCTTCGATTGGTGGAAGTTTCAAAAAAAACGGTTGATGATGGGCTACCTTACCCCTATTATTTTTTCATGTTATTCTGTAGAAGAAACAAAAAATTGATTTGCTTTCATAATAATGAATATATAAACTCATGAAAGATACACTTTGAATTTTTGGGGAAAAAAGTGGCTAAGGACAGATGTGCTGTGCATTTTCAAGAAAAATTCGGTTTTTTTCAGATCTGCTTTTTCATAAAACACGAAAAAAGTGATATCCTATGAAAACCCCCCACCCCCCACTTCTTGAAGAAAAAAATGAATAAATATAAAAAATGTGTATCAATGGCATTTTTGGGTAAAATCGTTTTAAGAAATTCTTGTAAAACGCTAGGAAGTATTTATTAGATTATTTCGATACCGATGCCTAATTGCCTACTCTCTCATTCATAAATTAATGAAAATTATCGAAAATCACTGAAAAAGAATCTCAGTGAAAAAATTTTCACTGATCAGTGAGAAAAATCGCTGGAAAATCATTAGATTGTTTCAATACCGATGCCTACTGTCTCATTCATAAATCAGTAAAAATGATCGAAAATCACTGAGAAAGAGTCAGAATAGCAGCACAAGGCAAAATCAGTGAAAATTCACTGAAAAGTCAGTGAAATTTATAAATTTTACTAAAAAGGTCAGTAAATTTTGCAGATTTTTCCTGTGCTGCAATTCTGACTGTCAATCAGTAACTTTTCACTGATTCAGAATGAGAGAGAATAATCGATGTAAATTATTCTCTATTGCTGCCTTTTTCGTGAATTAGGCAAATATATCGATTTGGTGTGACGTAAACGCGAATAAAATTTCATTAACGAAAAATAGACTTATATTTGTGGTATGTAGACAAGAAAAATTTCATCTTGACTTATTTGTGAGCTATTTCATCTCGTAGATATAAGTATAGGTATCTAAACCAACACATGGAACCGTGCTATTGTCAGATTTAACTGGCGGAATTGCTAAATGAGTATAATTTCTCGGCTTCTAAGCCGAATATATTTTCGCACCAGAAAATGGTAACGGTTGATACTGCAATTATACGGAGGCGATGTCCAAAATGGTCGGAAAATGTTTTGACAAAAGCATAAGTACCCGCGAAACGATTTGCAAAGTTATATTAAGCGTTGCACTCCGACGACGAGATAAGAATTAAGTACGACATGATAAACGTACAATTAAATTACAAGGGTTCGCCGAGTCGCAGTTTCGTTGCTTCGTTCGTTTTCTTCATTGTCAAAATCTCAGCGTAGTGTGCATATCGCCTTTCGGGTCGTGTTTCCCTTTGATAAACATCGTCTCCACTAAACGAGATAATGTGACGTGAAAATATTAATTTCGCTACGATTTTTAACCGTAAATTAAACCCGAGATTTTGTTTTATTCGATGCATGCCACTTGTCTTGAGTGAAGTAAGCACAGAGCTGTTTGTTGCGTGATTACGTCAAGATGTTTTGGTTTTGATGATCAAAAAAATAAAAGGAAAAAGTCAACGAACTGGAGGTTGTAAGCTAAAACAATTCTTTGTGGTTGTTGATTAGTTTCCATCTTTGTTGCGATGCTTGCGAATAGAGTATCAAAATACGAAACTTCAGATATGCGCATGAGATCGAAAAGAATGGCGAAATTTCCTGTCGTTTCTCCCAAAAACGACGGAAACGACAATTTTTCAACGTACAACCATCATTATTTTCTATTTTATAAAATGACTAAAGATGATTAATTTTAGGTCGTTTGAAAGCCTCGTTTCCTGTCCTTTCTTTGAAAAACGACAAAATTCAGAATTTTTGAATACACTTTTCAAATTTGAATCAATCAAAATTTCCAAACTGATAAGTGAATAAGTGATAATCAGTTAAATTTCACTGATTCCCATGTTAAAATGTCATTTTACTGCCAATTAGTGAAAAAATACTGATTCAAATATGTAATGAATTTTGATTGTTGAATCAATAAAAATTAACTGACTGGTTGAAATCAGTCAAAATTTACTGATTCAATCAGTGAATTTTCATTATTGAATCAGTAATTTTTTAAAATGATTTTTAGTCAGAGGCGTGTCGATGGGGGGGGGGAACCCCAGACAATTTCAACGTTGGGAAAAAGTCGAGATTTCCTCACTTGTCTTGAATTTTCTGAAGTTTGGATTTAGGAAAGTTGAGAAAATTTGAAAATATCATTAAAAATTTTCGCTCTTGCTTCGCTTGGGCTAATTATAACTTATCTCCATCTATTTCAAAAATGATAATATGTATTTTCTTCCCTTCTACTCTCTAAACTTGAATCAGTCAAAATTCACTGATCAATAAGACAAAAGTGTGCAACTGAAGAAATCAGTGAAAATTTTACCGATTTAATCGGTGAATTTTCATTTTTGAATCGGTAAAAATTTTAATTTACTGATCGAATCAGTAATTAATCACTGATTGAATCAGTAATTATTCACTGATTGAATTAGTAAATTTTAATTTTTACTGATTCATTTCAGTAGTTGAAAAAAGATTACTGATTCAAAAATGAAAATTTACTAATTAAATCAGTAATTGTTCACTGATTGACAGTCAAATTTCACTGATTAATAGTTGCACGATTTTCGCTGTTTAATCAGTGAATTTTCAGTTTTTTGACTGATTCAGATTTAGAGAGTAACCCACTCTCTTAATTTGAATCAGTCAAAAATGACTGATTAAAATCGACAAAATCAAGTCACTGTAGGAATTAGTAAAAAAAAAGTACTATTCAATCAGTGAATTTTCACTACTGAATCAGTAAACATAAAAGTTCACTGATTCAATTGTTAATTAATTACTGATTCAATCAGTGAATTTTTTTTTCACTGTTTCAATAATGAAAATTCACTGATTTGAATCAGTAAATTTTTACTGATTTCAATCAGTCAACTAATTTTCATTGATTCAACAATCAAAATCCACTATTTGAATCGGTAATTTTTCACTGATTGGCAGTAAAATCAGCGTCATTTTACTGCCAATCGGTGACTTGATTTTCTCTATTTCATCAGTCAAATTGGGCATTTTTGACTGATTCAAATTAAGAGAGCAGACGAATTAAATAAATTTCTCCTTCTCATTCGTCAGGGAACCAATTTTAAATGGAATTTTCCAAGTTTTTCAATTTTTTTGATAGGAGAGGAGCTTATCAAGGAACTTCTTTTTTTTTTTGAAGTCAAGAAGTACATAGAGCGGAAAAAGCACGAATTTTAATGAAGAAATTTTAGTTTTTGGTTGCAGTGTTTTCCTCAAAATTTTTCGTTCTTGCTTCGCTCAACACGACTTTTCAAGATTACTGTCTGTCGGTTATATCATGACACTTTTTACAGTGATACCAGCAGGCGAAAATTATTGAAGGGTTTCTCAAATCAACAAAAAATTAACAAATAAGTGGCTAGCAAAAAGGAATTTTGTTTCAATTTTTCAAAAAAATCATTGTTTTGATTGTTTATTTTCCGAATAAATTTTTTCTGAAATTTGAGAATCCCTAGAATTTAGAATTTTTTGTTCATTGGTAACCCTGCAAAAAGTGTCATGATATAACCGACAGACAGTATGTCTTTCCCTTCCCTGCCAGGTCATTAGATATTTTAAAACGGAAAAATTTTGTCCTTTTTCTTCATCAAGGGACTTAGTGGTAATCTCGAATAGAATTTTCAATTGTTCTTTTTGAAGGTCATTACGGAAATAGAATATCGGTTACTTGGGTTGATTTTTTTAACCCGAGATTTTGGACCAAGTTTCGTCTCTAAAGCAGTAGCGTAACTTGACATTCCCTCTGGGGGGGGGGGGACAGAAGTCGAAGGGTGAAAATTTTTTTCCAAGGTATATACTAAATGGGCATAAAGATCTGGGATAATGGGGGGGGGAGGGGTTGACAGAACCTTGGTATCATACTTTTCGAACGGCGTTTGCAATTTAAATAGTGACTATTTTATGCCCGAGCGAAGCGAGGGCAGAGCTTTGAAAAAATTGATTTTTAATACCCGAAAAATTCATTTTTGAGGGTTTTGAGGGAGGTATTTACGCCACAGGCTTACATATTGAACTTTTGAACTAGCCAAAATTAATAAGAATGTTGTTTACTTACGCCCGAGCGAAGCGAGGGCAAAACTTTGAAAAAATTTGATTTTTGATGTCCAAAAAATTCATTTTTGAAGGGTGTCTGGGGGGGGGTTGTACCCCCCCCCCCCGTATTTACGCCACTGCTCTAAAGTGTTTTAGCTCAAAACTTTTCCAACACAAACTATTTTTCAAGCGATTTTCTATTCATTTTTTTTCAACATCTTTTAAAATCCAGACTTTTTACCTCAATGTTACTCTTAATATTCTTGACTTGCATTGAATGCATTAAAAATTTTCTTGGAAAATTATTTTTAAAAAATTCAAATTTTGTAGAATTTTTTAAAAAGTTGTAAATTTGAAAGGAGTTTCTTAGTCAAAACCAATCTTGACTGAATTTAAAATAGGAAAATTTTTGAAAAAATGAAAAATTTGTAAAAATAAATGAAGCTGGAAAATTTTATGAAAGTTAGTTGGATGTTTTTGGGGCGATAGGAAAAATAGTTGGGAAAATTTGAGCTTTCCTCTCCCTCCCCTGGCGTATAGCTTCGTCACGTCACTGTACGCATGGTGTGAATAACTCATCTTTCTCACCCCTCATTACACTACTGGAGTTTTTTTAAACCCCGCACCAGGAATTTTTCCATTTTCAGTCTGAAATATGTACCTGCGAAAATATGATTTTCAAGCAACTAAATTTCGAAATATGTCGTCCTACGAGACGATTTGCAGAACCAAAGCACTGTAGGCGTCGCCGAAAGAATTTCAACCCTGGTTCATCCGAACGTCGAACATTTAAGTCAAAACAATAGCTCAGTTGAGAGTTCATATAATAAAGACGACGAGAATTTAATATATTATTCACAAGACCGAGACCAAAAGGAATACAGAGAAAGCAGTATGTGTATAGGATATTCATACGCTATGCTCCGTCGTACACATATACCCATCTAGTTCAACGTATCGTACGATTTGAAACTTTTGGAATCGCGCGAGCGACTCGGATACGTGAAACTAATAAATTTTTAAACGAGTTTTCAATCTTGTTGTGACCTCCCCTCGGCAACGTGCTGCGGAAAAACGAACGTGAAGCTGCGTAGTTTCAACGACACGAAAAACGATTGGACTTGGTGGGACAAGGGGGAAGGCTGAAGTTGGGATATAAATTTTATAAAATTTACGTACGTATGTTGAAAGAGAAAGAACGTGTTCGCGTGGTTCGAACGACAGAGAAACGTTCACGATGCGAACTTGCGAGCTTCTCGTACACGTAGGTAGAATTTGGCGAATACGTTGTATTTATTTACCTAGGTACTCGCAGTCTCCGCCGTATTTTTCCACCCGACACTTAAGCTTTTGGTTGAGGACGAACTCGAAGACATTTCGAATTCGGCAGCAGGCAGCTTTAAAAGGTTTCCATATTTTGATACGAAGTCGAGCATTTTGCCAACACGTTAATATTCTGTTTATGTCTCGCTGCTATTAGCATCGCATACGAAGTCATTCCGGTTCGTCGTAGGCTTTGCGAGCTATTTGGCGGCTACGGATTTTGTCGCTCGCGCGATGAATAAATGAATGAGTAATAACGCGATATCGTTCCGCCACCGGAATTTCCAACCACCTACAAACGAACATCTGGCCAGGCCAAAGTTCGAAGCGTACCGCGACGATGCGATGTTTGCTTTGTATGAAAATGCGGTATTATTGAGTTTACCGAGCTCGTTATCCGCGTTCGGCGAATTTTCAATTTCCAACGTATAAATCTAGATTTACTTAGCCGCAAAAGTTGGCTGCGTAAACACGATGCACAAAGTGACAAAAGTTGAACCCCGAGTTCTTCTGTTTGTACGTGTTTGTCATTATAATGACTTCGAGGCGAGAGGGCGACAGATTTGAATCGGATTTGGAAAAATTTTCCAGTTCGGCTCGTTCATGCGGAGTTGATCGAGTTTAAATCATATTTCAAAGAATAAGCAGAGGCGAGCGGAAGGATGTACTCGCGGTTGCGATATGGTTTACATTTGGCTAAGTTTATTCGAATCCGAATTGCCAGAATGGAGGGTTCAGATAAGACCCAAAAGACGACGAATTGGCGATGAGATGTGTTTTGAATTCATTTATAATGGTGTAACTTGAGAGCATGGCTTCGAGGATACTTTCCAAGATGGCACTTTCAGATCAATTTTGATAAGAATTAATATTAAATTAACGATGATGTTCGCACGATATGACGTCAAAATTAAGATAGGATTCTAATTCAGCGTGCTTGAAAACTTGGTAAACGATATATCGCATGAGTTTCAATCATTTTTCATTGATGGCCTCCTCTTCTCGCCCCTTAAAAAACGTTTCTCAATTCTCAAAATGACTAGAAAATGATAAAGAGCGTTTCCTAAAAAGGATCGAAAATGGCTCATGACCCAGAATTGGACAAAATTGACCCAAAATGTTACTTATGGTCTAGAAACATTCCAAACAAATTTTTGACCCCCTTTCTCCACCCCTTTCGGAATTATCGCACTTTTAATTTTGAAATTTCAACACGCAATATGTATCTCTGGAAGGGATGGGTAAAAAATTTTCAAATTTTCACAAATTATATTATACATCTTGCTGGGTAGTACGAATGAGAATTTTTTGAAAATTTTCGGTTCCTCCTCGTTTTCCTTTTTTTTCACATTGAAATTTCCAAAAAAAAATCAAAAAAATTTTGAGTTGTCATGGCTGGAAATTTTTTTATTAGTTCGGCCAAGTTTTCATGCATCTCATATATTTTTTTTTGGACTCTGAAATTGGGTGCAAGGTGCAACATTATCAAAAAAAAATCAAAACCAACAAAAACGTGATTTTTTTACTACTTTTTCGTGGTAACAAGCAAGGTATCTCAACTCAAAGTAAAATTTTGGGTCAAAATTGTCTTAAATTGAAAGTACGTCATTAAAAAATTCCAGTTTCAAAATTTAAAGTGCTGAAGTGCATTTTTTGAATTTTTCCAAATTTTTGAAATTTTAAAATTACCTCATCTTTCTGTGAAGCATGAAAAATTGATCTGATCAACAGAAAAAGCTAAAATTCGGTATTCACCTTATTTTTGACCTGCCAAGTCGATTGGAAGTGGTTTTAAGACGTTTCAGAGCCACCAGAAAATTTTGAATTTTTTTTCCAGCCCTGAAGAAAAGCTTATAAAAACGACTAATATGAACTTCAGCACCTAATCGCGGATTACAATTATTAGTGACCTAATTGATGAATTGAAGCATAATTTTCCGAAATTCGTAACTTTGAGTTCGAATCCACATTTTTTGGCTGAAAATATTTCTCGAAAGAGAATTGATAGGGGATTCAAAAACATTTGTCATATTTTAAAAAGCTCAAAGTTGCACTTTGTTGGTGAAAACTCAACTTTCATGATAAGAATAAGTGAAAAGCTATTATTTAAAAATCTGAAAAAATTACAGTAAGTAACCCTTTTTACCCTCTTTTCAACCAACAAATTTTCAATATGGGATCTCTAGACTCTAAAGGAGTACACAAAGGCGCTGAATTCGAATATGTACTTGGTTTTTTCATCTGACCCCTGTGAATCCTTCTGTTAGCCCCCTTGATAGGGGTCAAAATTCGAAAAAATGAAAAATAACATGCGACCTGTCATTTGTTAGGTATTTGAGGGCACTGAATTCGAATATGTACTTATTTTTTGGATTTGACCCTTCAGTGCCCCCTAGCTGCCCAATTTAGGGGAAAGTATGTTAAAAAATTGACGTACAATTAATTTGGGAAGAGGTCGGTTAGAGCAGGAGGAAATAGGCATGCAAAATCAAAAAATACGTTGATATTTGAATTCTACGACCTCAAATTAGTAACAATCGATATGTCACACCTCATTTTACTTTCTTAACATTGACGTTTTCCAAAGAAACGACAGGAAACGACGCTCGACGCATTCGACATACCTAAAAAAATCATCGTTTTTAGTCGTTTTTTGAAAATGGAAAAGATTGGAGTGGAAATCATAATTTTAGTGTGTTGGAAAATTTTTGTTTCTGTCGTTTTTCGAAGAAACGACAAAAAACAACGCTTTCAAAGTACGTAAAATTATTCATTTTTAGTCGTTTTTCAAAAATAAAGGATTGGAGATCAAACCATGATTTCAGTATTTTGGAAAATTGTCGTTTCTGTCGTTTTTCAAAGAAACTATAGAAAATGACGGATTCAAAATACCCAAAATTAATCGTTCCTGGTCAATTTCTAAAAATAAAAAATATTGGAGGGGATATCATGATTTTAATTTGTTGGAAAACCATCGTTTCTGTCGTTTTTCAAAGAAGCAACTCATCCAACAAACTTAAAAAACCATCGTTTTTGATGTAGGTTCTAGGTTCCTAGGTTCTATGTCAGGGT
Source organism: Pseudococcus jackbeardsleyi (assembly GCA_038380155.1). Classification (NCBI taxonomy): domain Eukaryota; kingdom Metazoa; phylum Arthropoda; class Insecta; order Hemiptera; family Pseudococcidae; genus Pseudococcus; species Pseudococcus jackbeardsleyi. The sequence goes on from CM076240.1 coordinate 7,062,461, forward strand.
GCAAGTGAAGAAGAGCAGAGGTGGGAAAATTTTAAAACAGAAAAAAAAAGGCGGAACGACTAAAATTTTTTTAAAATGTCCGTCAATTCTTCAAGTTTTTCATTTTGTAATGTTCTGCGTTATGTTATAATTCATTATTTTTTTATTATTTCGTTGAATCGCGCGATCTATAGCGTCCACTTTGACTAATTCTGATTAGGTAATAATCACCATAATTTCATCATCCGTCATTTCGTTAACGTAGGCATCGCATAATAAATTGATGAAATTTCGTACTTTTTTTTTTTGAAATTTAACATTATTTCATAAATTTTATTCTTCTTTTTTCGGGGGAGAAGGAAACGAAATGGAAAATGTGTGTAAACAAAATTTCTCTCCTCTCATCTACTTTTTTCTCAATCACTGTATTTTCATGATTTTTTTTCTTCTCCCCTTTCCCCTTCGCCTGACCATTTTTTTTTCAAAATGTAAAATAATGCGGTGTAGGTGGGCATGGGCACCTGCATGTTTTTCAAACATTCGAAAAAACGTAAGAAATCTGCACCGATGATTTTTGTGAAGTAAAATATTTTTTAGTAACATCTAGATAATCTATTTTTCTGATTTTGTACTGGGCAAATACCGAAAAAAACACGAGCCAAATTTATATTTTTAAGGTCACGTGAAAAATATTCGGATCCACTTAAACCATTTTTGAGCCAAGTTAGATTTTAAGGCGCATTTTAATGGCGAAATTTTTACTAAGTATTATCTTTTTTCAGTCTAACAGCACAACTCTCTATTTACTTTATCTTCAACTTGAAAACAAATAATCAGCGATCATCCCTAAAAATACTTCTTTACTGTAAATTCAAGAAATTTTAGACTCAGTACAATTGGTTTTCAACTGACCAAATAACCCATAAAAAATATGTATCTTCTATAAATGGTCTTTCTTACTTCATTAAAAAAAAAAAAGTTGAAATTAATCAGCTAGCTAACAACAATCTAAAATTTTAACACTCTTCAATCTGTATGGTAAGTAAATATGTATACCTATATACAATTCTTTGCCATGTTTCGTTCATAGCCCGGGTAGCTCAGTTGGCAGAGCATTAGGAACAAACTGTGTTTGGTTACAAACATATAAAACTCCGACTTGTCGGTGAAATAATGCCGCGGAGAAATCTGCACCCTCGTTTCCTAACCTAAGGGTCCAGGGTTCGAGTCCCTGTCCGGGCACAAATTTTTTCTGTCTTTTAAAATATTTTTTCATCTTGAGTAATCAAATTATGGAATTTAAATCGTTTTTGTGATATTTTTTACTCATTTTAACAAGAAATATAGAGGAAAACCTGATGTAATATCGACATTATTGTGTTGATGTATTTTTTTTTTTTTAAATTTCAATGTGTTTCAATTTTGGAAAGACTGCAAAAATCATGGTACCTCGAAATGCAAAAAAGATTTTGAAAAAAAAAAATTATAAAATGAAAATCACACGGTTTGGTCATGCAAAAGTTTTACGAATGGATATACTATTTTGGACTTCCATTGTTAAGTATAAGTTTGATAAATTCAAAACTATAATATCAAAATAATCTAAAGTTCAAGTATGAAAATGGCATTTTATTAAAATACCTATTAGTTGTTCAATCTCTTTTTTTTTAATTTTTGAAATTTCTCATCAATTTTATTCCATTGAAAAATAATAAGTGAATTAAATCTGGATTTTTGTAAATTTCTGATCAGTATCTGTCCACCTAGTTATTTTGCCACACTTGGAAAACTGATAAAATATTGTTTTCAAGTACTATTCTTCTGTAATCTGTACATCTTCGATTTCTTGTTGAAAAGTCAGATACTTGCATATTTTTATTCATTTTTCTAATTTTCAAAATTTCCAAGTAATTTAATGAACTTGAAAGTTATTTCCTATCGAAATTTTTTATTTGATGATTGTTTTATTTGATGATTGTTTTATTTGATGATTGAGTTTTCAGTTCTGATGAATTGTCAGCTTTGAAAAAAAAATTGTATTTTTTTAGTCTCAGTTTTTGGTATTTTTTTGACATTTCTTTCGGGTAAAATTTTCAAACCAACCTCCATTTCTACAAATTCATGTTTGAATTTTTTTTGGAAACTTAATTTTTTTGAAATCTTTGAGTCGTTTGCATTATTGGTAAACAGATAAGTGTACTGATGAATTTCTCGAAATATTCCTAACTCAATCTAATATAACTTCAGGTTTTCTTTGCTGTTTAATTTTTTTTATGTATTTCTTGTTGAAATTGGTTTTGAAAAATCATAAAATGTGTATGAATTGCATAATTTGAGTTTTCAAGTTGAATAAAAATTAAAATTGACCAAAAAAATCTGTGCCCGGACAGGGACTCGAACCCTGGACCCCTAGGTCAAGAAACGAGAATGTGGATTACTCCACTACTTCGATAAAGGAGCTGAGGCTTGACAAAAAAACAGTAAATTGTTTTTTCCTAGTGCTCTGCCAACTGAGCTAACCGGGCTATGAGCGTATGAGTCAGGAATTTGAATTATAATCATGGATGGACGAACGTTTTGTTGACGTGAGATCAATATTGATATATTCATGAAAAATAAGAGATGGTAAAAATATGTTTGTCTTAGATGAATATTTCGATAACATAATAACAAACAAATTTTAATTTCTGTGGTTAAAATGAGAGTTTTTTCAACTTTTTAACATGCTTGTTTTTCATAAATCAAGCACCGAAAAATTTCCCCCTTTTTTTGAAACTACGATCTTGTAAATTTTTCATTTTAAAAATTTTAATATTTTAAGGAAGATTGATTTTTAAATTTTTATACTTTTGTACTTATTTGAATTTTTCAGTCCTCCAAAGTCGTAAAGTCAATTCAGAAAAAAAATATTTCAGTGAAATAATCGCCTGAAGAGTGTTCAGTCTGGGTAATTTGACCTGTTGAATCAGAATCCAGCGTTAATTTTTCCACTTGTTCCTTATAATTTCTCAAATTTTTAAAAATTTCCACTAGAAAATTAATTTTGGAAATTGACGTAAAACTTGTATCAAGTATTTTTAAATTTTTTGATCACGTTTTGCTGTTGCTTATGCACGAGATACCATCAAATTAGCCAAAGCCAACTGTACCCGTTCAAGTGGAGAAAATGTTTAAATTTTCCCCCTAGTTTCAATTTCGCTCATTTACGTAAATCTCCCAAATATACCTGGTTAAAAATAATCTTATCTTAATTCACCTGCGGAAAAACCCCGAATGATTTATGAAGTAAGAATATAATTCGATGTACGCGACGACATAATCTCACTTATTATCGTCCAACAAAATTCTTGTTATTGACGTAAACAATTCCTGTTTTTGACAGTGATTGTGAAGTAATTTTATCAGACCAAATGATCAATTATTGATGAGCCTTTTCGTCGGATATCTTACGTCATCGTCGTATTGTTCCACACATTGCTTCTTTTGTATCCGTCGTTTTTTCCATGCGAAAATATCGCTTCAAAGTATAATTTCGTTTGTCTTTTTCCAATTGGTCGATCATCACCACACCGGTGGAAAATATTGCAACAAAATTAAATTATAATATGTCTCAATTGTTGAAACTCGAGTTTGGATACACATTGTACATATACTTACGAATAAGTAAATTGCTGGAAACATTTGCTAGCTGTTCGATGTTATGCGAGATGATGGAAGTTCTTATTTTCATTTGCCAAGCAGCCGCAACTTTATCTCGTCGTAATTTCGAATTCGAGTATGAATAATTCATTATTGTTGTTGTTGCGGTTGCCCTCTTCAGCAGGCGCGATTTTCTCGAGTAGGCGAAATGAAGTAGCGACGTTTCGCGTAACATTCGCCCCGCGACGATAAAGAACAACAGAAAAGAGAAATTAAGCTAACCGCGACGGTTTGGAAATTAAGCGAGGGATGACGTATAAATTGAAAATATGTTACGAAAGCTGGATACATGTGTTTTTAGTAAGCGATTTGCTATAAAGAATTCGAATCAGCACGAAAGCTCTTCGTCTGTCTGATATTTTTTTTATTCGTTGAAGGGAAAGCGAACGAACTTCAAGATGAAGATTTTTTTCAAGGAAATTTATCATTTTTAATCTGGAAAAATATAATTTGTATGAGTTTAAAGTGAATATTAGTTGAGAAAACAACGTTAAATTTGATGATCAATCATGTAAGGAAGCGAGTTGCTGAATTGACTAATTAGGTAGGTAGTTATTTTATTGTCAGAATTATCCAATTTAACGATGCGACATTAGTATGTTCAAAAGCGTGCATACTCCATTAAGTATTTTTGATTCCAAAATTGAAGTATAAATAATTAAAAATATAAATACCTAAATGAATTTATCCAAAAAATTATGGGAGAGGGAAAATCAAAGCTCAACTTGAAAAAATTATTCTTGAGAATTTCGACACCTTGAATTTCAGTGAGTTTCATGAATTGCAAAACATTTTGAAAATGTTTACTTTTTTTTGCAGCTTAATTTTTGGAAAAACTGAAAAAAACGAAAAATTATTTTTGACATACTTGATTGACAAAGCAGTAAGTGAAAAGTCGAAATTTCGCCTAAAAATTTGCAAAAAGTTGAGAAATTATGAAACAAAATATTTTTAAAAAATGGTATGTAAAGTTCAGTTTAAAATAATGAGAAAAGTCGAAATAGCTTTCCAATTCGAAACGGAAAAAAGACATTAAAAATGTTGTGTACAAAAAAGGAAATTGATAATAACTTTGCAAGCTCATTTACAAATGGAAACATAAAAAAATTTCTTTTCTGAAAATCTCAATTTTGGACTGATGTCTATGAAATGTCATAAAAATGAACCAAAAATTCAAAAATGGTTTTTGTGGCCAAAAATTTCAAAAACGATTTTTTTGTTGCCAAAAAATGTTGAAAACGTTTTATGAACGGTTTTTTGTGGTCAAAAATTTCATAAACGATTTTTTTGTTGTAAAAAAATGTTGAAAAACGATTTTTTTGTTGCCAAAAAGTGTTGAAAATGATTTTTGTTTCCAAAAAATTTTGAAAACAATATTGTTTGTGAACAAAAATTCAAACACAGTTTTTGTGACCAAAGAATTAAAAAACGATTTTTTGTGACCAAAAATTTCAAAAACGACTTTTTTGTTGCTAAAAATTTTATGAAAACGATTCATAAACGGGTTTTTGTGGCCAAAAATTTTAAAAACGATTTTTTTGTTGCAAAAACAAAAAAAAATGTTGAAAACGATTTCTTCGTTGTCAGAAAATGTTGGAAACGATTTTTTTTGTTGCAAAAAAAAAAAATGTTGAAAACGATTTCTTTGTTGCAAAAAAATTTTGAAAACGTTTTATAAACGGTTTTTTGTGATCAAAAATTTCAAAAACGATTTTTTTGTTATAAAAAAATGTTGAAAAACGATTTTTTGTTGCCAAAAATTTCAAAAACGATTTTTTTGTTGCTAAAAATTTTTAAAAACGGTTCATAAACGAGGTTTTGTGGCCAAAAATTTTAAAAACGATTTTTTTTGTTGCAAAAAAATGTTGAAAACGATTTTTTGTGATGAAAAAATTTAAAAACGATAAAAAATATATAATGAAAAAGTATTGAGTCAAGTCAAAATTTCTATTAGAAAACATCATTCAGAAAAAAAGTTTCTCATTGATTCTATTAGATGATTTGATGCGGCCGACCAGTCGAAAAATGACAATATCGTAGGAATGTGGAATTTATCAATTAGAAATTCATGAAAAGAAGTCAGCAATGCTGAATATTGTGGAAAAAAAAAATGAAATTCTTAGTCAAGAAAAATTCAAAGTTTCGTTTTCGCGATTTAAAAAAAAAAATACCCTAGCTTAATTTCTATTGAGTAGGTATTTATACCTATAGATTGACGATTTGTTTTTTTATTTGAAATTTTTTCCTGTCATTAATCCAAGTTTTCCAGGTTTAAGGGAGGGGAGTGGAGAGGAGAGGAGAGAAGGTTTCTGGGAATTGAATTTGAGCTCACCTTTTTCGATCGAAGAGGAAATTTTTGAAAATTTTGTACCATGTATTGAAAAAAATGGTGTTTTTTAAATGAGAAAAAATTCGTCGGACAACATGCTATTTATTTAAAATTATGTAAAAGAAATAAATAGATAGGTAGATAATTCACTCGAATCGCAGCTTATTTCACAACTTACCCTCCCAAGTATTAACAACCTATAAATCCAACCGAAAATTATTCGAATTGAGTTGTATGAAAAACGACTCTACCTCCGATAAACTATTTTGCTGTAAGTGCAATCTGAGCTCATTGTAGGTCTCCCGAGTGAATTCATCGAACAACGATACGAATCTCCATTAAACGACGCTTCTATTTTGGTAACAATACGAACGAATTGATAAACTTCAATCGATTCTTTTGATAAATCGAACATCGAAAGAATACCTCGACTAGAAGCAATCGACAAAAGTATTTGATATTATAAAGTACCCCAAGTGAGGACTGAAACCTACCGCGAAAGATTTGTATAACAAAAAGCGAAATAACAATTTGGTTTATTGTATTTACAAACGAAACTAATTTACTTGTTCAAATCGCCTCGCAACTTGTACCTTTCGTTCGCGTATTTTAGTTTAATTATACCAGTCGGCGGAGTATTTGAATAGACTTTATTATCGAGTTTGCCAGAAAAGCCGAGACGTTCGACGACGTAATACTATTGAACTTGGCGGAAAAACGTGTTAATGGTTAAAAGAGGCAACTAAATAGCCGGCGATGATGAAAATTTTGCGGCTCGAAACAACTGCCGGGTACACTAAAATAGGTACTCGTTTGACGTAGAATTTAGCGAATGGTTACTATTTTGGCCGCACCTTTTACGTGCGAGCGATTCGATGTTCGAGAAACTCGCCGAGACATTTGGCTGAGCTAACTACAACGAAAATCCATTCATAAAAGTTCTAATTGAACAACCATAATGTCGGGTACCTATATAAAAGTTTTCAAAAAGTGTGATTTATCGACGTTGTCGGTACCTGCACCCACCACCCTCAACCTATCTACTATTATATGTATCTGCGAAGTTACATGAGTTACCCGGCTACCTATTTACTTACTCTACCCAGGAAAATTTTTCATTTGGGGTAAAAATTATGCTAGTTTAATTATCGGCGATCCGGGAATAGTTTAATGATCGAAGATGGAGAAAAGGAGTGGAGCTAATGTAGGTCAAAATGCTTTTAAAGCCTTTTAATGACTTCGTCGTTATTACAATATACATGTACATCGTTGTAGTATACACTTGAGGGTGACTCGCGAGATAAGATATTTGTCGCCGTGTTGTACATTGAAATTTTTTTATTTTGCTACGCGAATACCAAGGAGAAAAGAAAGGTGTGCTCGTACAAGGAAGAAGGAATCGAGTTTTTCGCCAACTTTCGTTTTCTTACGTCGTTTCCTATACTGGCCTATGTGCAGTCGCGATTTCAAGCCAAGATATCGTATTTCTCTCTCATTCTGCTACCTGCTTAGAATTTACTTTTTTTATCTGACGGTACGTCCGCGTTCTTTCGTAATTGGTTTTTATTTTCATCGAGAAACTCAGCCGGAGAAGTTTCTTTTCGGAGATGAAATTAAGCGACGTTTTTAGTAAAATAATTGTCTAAAAATTCAATTTCTGGAAGTTGGGTTTAGCAGGTACACGGAATGTTGCTCTTTTTTTGATCGATTGATCAATCTTGTAATATGGAATGGGAAATGGAAGAACTGAAATTGATCAGCTGAGATTTATGCAGAAAAGAATTTATGGATCAAATTTATGATAAAAGGACCACCGAATAACTAGGTATTGAAAATTTTTTAATTTAGGCGCCACAGGGCCGTGTAGAGAAAATCCAGGCTCGGGAGAAAATTGAAGAGCAAAAAAAGGTCATACACAATATGTATGGGGGGGGGGGGCAAATTTTTATTTTTGAGTCAGCTCAATTTCAGATTTTATTTAGTTACTCAGTAGACCAAAAAGTTTTTTTTTTTTTTGCAAAATCAATGCTTTTTCTTTCTTCTATTACACTTCTCTTTATCTGAATCAAAAAACGTTATAAAATGACGGATTTTCTCGAAGAATTGTATTTTCATCTCCAAAACTTGATTTTTATGAAGTTTGAATTTTTTGAAAATATTTGGAATGTTTTTTAGTTCTAAAAAGCCCTTGCAAGCTTCTTAAAAATCTCATTCCGGGAGGGGGGAGGAATCAATCCTTTCCCCCTCTCTACACAGGCCTGAGGCGTCAATTAGCATGTCAAGTGGAGAAGTAAAGTCATTAATTTTCAAAAAAAAAACGGACTAAAACGATTGATGTAGGTACAATAATTAAAAAAAATGAATACTGATCGATCAATTGTATTGGCATGGAGGTAGTTTCGTTGTTTTTTGGAGGGGGGGGGGGTCTTGTAAAAAGAATAAGTTTAGTGATTCTGATCTCTAAATCTAAAACAGTAAAATTTTTTAATCTAAAGATCTGTGAAATATTACTGATTTCCAGTAAAGTTTATTTTAGAGATTAAAAAAGCGGGAATTTTCTTAAAAATTGTCCAATTTAAAATTGTGTTATGGAAATCAAAACAAAAAAATTTCGACGAAAAAATCAAAAACTTCTAAAATACAAGAAATATTCCTATGAAGGTGAACATGACCGTGAAAGTTGACCAAAAAGGAAAAATGATTATTAAAGGTATACTTTGAATCATACTAGCAAAATTCTGCTTTTTTAAATCGGAAAATTTTTACTAAAAATGAGTAATTTTCATTTTGAAATATGTGATTTTCACTGAAGATGAGTATTTTCAGTTTCACTAGAAAAGTAATGATTTTCACTGAAAATAGTATAATTTTCAATGAAAATTGTAATTTCTACTATAAATAGTAATTTTCACTAAAAATAGTAATTTTCACTAAAAATAGTAATTTTCACTAAAAATAGTAATTTTTACTAAAAAATAGTAATGTTCACTAAAAATAGTAATTTTCACTATAAATAGTGATTGTCTTTAAAAATAGTAGGTAAGTATTGTCACTAAAAATAATAATTGTCACTATAAATAATTATTAGGTATTTTCACTAAAAATAATTATTATTTTCACTAAAAATAATTATTATTTTCACTAAAGATAAGTATTATTTTCACTAAAAATAATTATTATTTTCACTAAAAATAATTATAATTTTTACTAAGAACAGTGGATAATTTTCACTAAAAATAAGTGAGTTTCGTTGAAAATACTTGAGTGATTTTTGCTAAAAATGAGTCATTTTTACGAAAAATGATCGTCACTGATGGTGAACAATTTTTACTAAAATGAATGATTATTTTGTGTTCTAATGAAATAATGATGAGTGATTTTCACTAAAAATGCGCAATTGTTACTGGAATTGAGCGATTTTCTCTAATTTTGTTCGATGAAAATGATTTATTTTCATGAAAAATGTGATTTTTCCAAAAAATGAGTAATACACAATTTTTACTGAAAATAAGTAATATTCAGTGAAAATGACCAACCTTTACAAAAATGAGTAATTTCCACTCAAAACTTGCAATTTGCACGAAAAGTAACGGATTTTCATTAGAAAAACATATTGTGATTTTTGCTAAAAGTGAACAATTTTTCTAAAAATAGGCAAGTGATTTTCACCAACATTGAGTAAATTTTACTGAAAATAAGTGATTCTGAAATTGAGTTGATTTCACAACAAGCAATTTTCCCTGAAAATGAGCCACTTTCACTAAAGCAATTTTTACTAAAAATGAGTTATTTTTAGTGGAAATAAGTAATGCTCACGTAATTGAGTTATTTTTACAGAAAATGTGCGATGTTTTATTAAAATGAGTGATTCTTACTAAAAGTATTTGATTTTTGGGGTTAGCGATATTCGCAAAAAAAAAAAAAATAGCTATAGGTATAGGAGATTTTTATCTGAAAACGAGTATACGAGATGAGATTTTCACTAGTAAAAATTAGTAATATGATGCTACAATCACTTACTGTGATTTAGTTGATCAATAAATAAAAATTTTTTTCAAACTCATGCTGAACTATTTCAAAATTTTTTTCTTAGGTATCCCCGCAGTTTTGAAAAAATATTACTTGAAGACCGTTGAACAGGTTCTAAAATTGTACAATTTCCTTTTTTTTTTTTCAATTTTCAAGTTCTGTATCTATTTTTATTGGATTTTTTTATCCCAATTTTTCAAGAAATTAAAACAATTGAAAAACCACTTTTAAAAATTAAGATTTTCATTGAAATTAAATAATTATAGAAACTCAATGTATACTAGGTAATTCGATCGAGGAGTATACGATCACGATGTACATAAAATTTATATGGGCGCATTTGGCACGACAAAAGAGTCTACTCGTCGCGTGTGGCATAGCGTGTTTCGCGAATATTACGTATGTAGACGTCGATACGCGTTCGAAGTGAATAATGAAGTTCGAACCATTCACGTATTTGTTGAGAAGACGTAATATTCGTTGATATATAGAACGTACGTAAGATGTTGCAGTAACGCAACCGACATCGACATAGCGAAGAATTTTTTCCTTTATGCCTTTCTATGGAATTTTATCGGAAAAATTTTCTTTTGTTCGGTTTCCTTTTTCTGGTTTGGTTTGAACATACATGCGAATTTATTTACATTTCTTTTTTAAGAACGAGTAAGAGATAAAAATGCACTACTGTATTTCTTTTTTTTTACTTTCCTGAGTCAGATGAAAAAATGAACCTTTGAAGGAGTCGATTTCTAATTCCTTTTCTAGACAGATTGATCCGAATCGAGTAGCCAAACTATAGGTACAGAAATATTCGAAATTCGAACTTATCACCACATCTTGCTAGCATAAGTTACCGGTGGTTTAAAACGTGAAAAATACAATCGTATAACCGATTGAATAACTTGACAGGTTGAAAATTATTACGGTTTGTATGCTTTTCTGGCGACTGTTTTCGTTCAGCAATTCATTTACTACGCAAAGGGAAACGCCAGCATCACGTCAGGACGACCGCAGAGATAGCGATATGTCAAGGGACTTCGAATCGAAATCATAGACGCGGAATATTTTTTTATTTATTTTACCCATCGACGTGGTACGGTTTGTCGCGGACATTATGTCCTACATCGTTCCATCGTCACTATACATTATGACAAGCGAGTACATACGAATTTATATTTCGAAAGAGTATAACCCAGACCCGCAGACGTACTCGTATATTATTTTTTCAAACAGCATATAATTTCCAAACGATCGCGTATATGGCTAGGCACTACGTACACGTACCCTACGTTTCTGAAAAAAGAAAATTACATTCATGACGATACGAAGTGAGGGGATTCCCTCGAACGTTACTGGAGATCGTTTTGGTGCTGGTGTTTGTTTTACAATGTACGTTCGGTATACTTACTCCTATGTGAATTTCAACACACTTCGTGGGGTATTGGTCAGTATCCGCGGGATACGGGCTTCTTCGATAGCGTAGGTTATCGTGGAAATTATACGCCAGAGTTGCCCGCAGCTGTTTGTGGAGAATTTCGCGCAAGCGGTTATTATTCGAATCGAATTAACCGACCGAGTTTATTCCTATTTCATGGATGAATGGATGAGGAAAAAGTTCGATCAGAAAGTTGTAGTTTTTTTTTTAAATGATGGTCGTTCGAAATTGCGATGAGAGATAGGATATAATTTATTTGAGATGTTTTGGTAATGTTAACAAGTAAAATAAGAAAAATTAGGAATTGTTGTGTTGGTGGATACAGGTGATTCGGAAAACTGTGCCAATTTTTTTCGATTTTTTCTCTGTAATTTTCTAAAAAAAAATTGGAAAATTTCTAGAAATTTTCTTAAAACTTGAAAAATTTTTCGGAGATACCTAGCAAGATTTTTTAAATTCAAAAATTTAACAATTTTCCGAAAATTGAGTCTCTAATTTTTGCAAAAATTAGACAATTTTTCTGAAATTGGGCAATTTTCCTAAAATTGGGTTTTCTTAAAATTGAGAGATTTTTCAAAAATTGATCCATTTTCCAATGATTGAGCCGTTTTCCAAGTTGGGTCAATTTTGTCAATTTTCTAAAAATTTAGCCTTTTTTTTTTGAAAATTGAATCCTTTTTGGAAAATTGAGCCATTTTCTAATGATTGAGCCATTCTACGAAATTTGAAATTTCGTAATCAGATTATGAATTTTGGAAAAGTCAAGGAAATGAGAATTAGGTAGACTGTTTTTTTTATCATTTCCAACGGTTTTGCCTTACCTGACTTTCAAGTGGTGAGGGAGCGTGTCTCGAAGTCTCGATAAAAATGCCTGTCCGGAAAGAGGCCCTCTGCTATTTGAAATCTTCATTATTTTATAGGTCAACTTAAGGAATAATTTATCTTCAAAATGGATTGCTATACTTTGTGATACCTATGTTGGCTGTCTTGAAATAATAATGAAATGAAATCAAGGGAGCCCATTGAACAGTTTACAAATCAAACCAAACAATTCTCTAAAAATTAAGACAATTTTCTAAAAACTCGGACAGCTGTCCCTAAAATTTGTAGAGTTTTTCCCAACGTGGACCATATTTTGAAAATCTTTCAATTTTTCAAAACATAAGGGATATTTTTCATAATTTGGATGCTTTTCTAAAAATTCATCGATATCTCAGAAATTGGGTTACACATTTGAAAATTTGAAAAAAAAACTTCAAAAAATAGAACAACTTGACAAACTAATTATTGAATTTGTAAAAATTGAAATTTTTCGAAAATTGAGTACCTGATTTTTTATAATTTTGCTATCTTATTCAAATTTAGTAATATTTTAACTGTTGAATTCAAAAAAATTGTAAAAAATTTAAAATTTACTAGAACTTGAATACCTAAATAACTTGAAAATTTAAAAAAAATCAAAAAATTGTCAAGGTTTTGAAGTAGTTTTATCATGGCTGTTGTAAAAATCTCTGACTTTGAAAATTTTCTCAATTTCAGTTGTTTTTTACTTTGTTGTGGTAGGTCATTAGAGTTTTACTTTGAAAAAAATGGAATAGAGGATCCAATTATTGTACCTTTGGTGACTCTGATGGAAAGAAAGGCCCTAGCGTAAAAAATAATATTTTTTTTGCCCCACGTTTATTTGAGCAGCTTGGTATCAAAATGAGATAAAAATAGTGCAGAGTCTATTTTTTGTCTCATTTTGATATCAAGCTCCTCATTTGTAATATTGAAAATGTGAGGGGGGAATGAATATGAATGCCCAATAGAAATATTTTAAAAAACAGCATTTCTATTTTTTTTTAAAAATTTTGTTTAAGTATTTTTTTTTTTTTTTTGAGATTGAACAGCTTTTTTATATCAAAGTAGTGAAGGAAAGCGAAAGCGAGAAAGATTGAAAATTTGAACCTGGTATCAGAGCACATTATACAATTTTTTGAAAGTGATGCCCAAATAACATCTGAAAATCGAAATTGGAAAAAGATTTCAAAGCTTCATTTCAATTTCAATGTTTTCTTTCCATAATGACTTTTTGAAACAACTCAAAAATTCTGACCTTTCTCATCATTGTATGCTCTGAAATTTTTGCAAGAATTTCAAAAATTATTTAGCAGATTTAGTGCAGTTTTTGAAAAATTATTCTATCATGAAAATGAACCACCCTAAAAAATTAATTTTTCAAGCCTCTTTCTTTCATCAACATGGTTTAAAATATAATCGAAAGAGCTCATCTTCGAGTATCTCTAATTACCACCTACCACCCTTTCTTTAACCTAAACGAGGTGTTCGTTTACAAATGTGTGTAGGTTTATTACTAAGCACCATTTCCCATAATATTGATTTCAAGGGTCTGAAATAATTATCCAGGAAAACGTGATCTATAAATGGTAGCATGTTGATGTCGTGCTCTTGTGTGGGTTACATAAATTTTGATCTCTTAAGCCGAGTTAAAGGGTACAAAGCTATAGACTAAGCGATACGTATGTAGGTGAAGTGTACACTGTGCAGCTACGAGCTACCTCGTATTCCTACAGATACACCATGGTCACATTAATGTATTAATTTGTTTGACCAGTGTCGGTGTCGGCATCGTTTTTGGCTGATTGATTCTTTGATAGGCGTAATTTCAAGCTCTAGTGGTTATATTGAGAATGTGATCGGATAGTGTGTATGGAACGCATGAATATATCATTTGAATGAGAAAGAAATACCCTAGTTTATATCCTATAATATATAATAAGTTGGAAAGTGGGCCTGCTAAATAATTACATCGAGAGATTTTTATCTTTAGACAGTAAATTGGTAGGTACATATGTGCCTCCTATTTTCATAAAACATTTTGCAAACTTCAAGTTATAATTGGAATGTTTTTTTTGTTTGTAAATTTGAGTAATGAGGTCATACCTTTATATATTTTTTTTGAAAAAATTATTCACCTATTTTTAGTTGAAGAATTGACGCAAATCTTTCTTTTTTCGAAGGTCTCTTTTTATTTTAAACTGTTTTGGTCTGAAGTTTATTACACGTATTTTTATGACAAAATTCATTCTCAAACCTTGAGAGTTTCAAGCAATCCTAAAATAGAAAATGAACCCTAAAAAAAAGGTACGTAGTCTTAACCTTATGATACCTTTTTCTTGAAAAATTAAAAATAATACATACTTATGTATACGTAGGTTGGACAATAATAATGGAAGTAATCCATCGATCGAATTGCGTCATCGCATTAGGTTCATCAATTGCCATAAATTCTGTAGTATGTAAATGTTGCCTAACTTTAACATTTAAGGAGTAACGTTTTGGGTAAGTTAAGCAGCATCGTTAGAAATGTCATAGGGCATAGTTCAATTAATCAATTACTATTCCAATTAACAAAATGTGTTTGTGTATCATGTAATGGCATGTGGGAGGTACAATTACTCTGGAACATATTTACGGCAAACTAGTTAGGCAACTTATTTTACATGGTTTGGATACGCTACTGATGCCAATTCCTTCCTTGTTCTGTCTCTGAGAACATTGTTGTGAGATGATTTTTGTGCTTGAATTCTAATCTAACCACCTCTTGCACTTCTATACCTTGAAGATAAATTATTTTTTGGGGTGAAAAATCTCAACCGAAACTGTAACCAAAATGGAAAAGCTAAAAATGAAATAATTTTTTAGCTTCACTTTTTTAACCTTTTTTTTTTTTTTTTCAAATTGTAGTAGGTATATCTGCCAGATTACTTAGGTGCTAGGTCAATTTTCGATCTATAAATTTTTTTGTTTCCCTCAGATTTTAAAAAAACTTTCAGATATGTCAACTCCTATTAAAGGAGGTCATTTTTAGGTTTCTTGTGAAAAAACTAGTGGTACTTAAGGTTTGTTTGTTTGTTTGTTTGTTTGCCTTTTCAAAGTAGATCTAGAAATAAACGTTGCAAGTTGGACAATTTTACTTAAAAAAAACTCTAGACTCAAACATTTGACAAAATTTCTGAACTATTATCATCAAGAATTTTGTAAAAAAAAACCAAAACAAAAACGACGAATAAAAAGTACAATAATCGCTCATGGCCAATGAATTTCCATTCTTAGATATAGCAATCTGGGAAGGAGAAAAAAGGGGAGGATTCCACAATGCTTCATAATTTTGATTTTTGAAATGATTTTATAAAATATGGGTTATTTGAATTTTTGGAACTTGAACGTCAAGTTCAAGTATCAACTACCTAATTTTTAGGATCTGAATCCTTCATATCCCTTCCCCCTCTCTCCTCTAAAATGTGTTTTCAGCATCATTTTTCATTGAAATGTCACTTGAAATATCTAGTATTTCTGATTTTCTGTAATATTTTAATCTTTTTTTTTTTGTCGGGAACAATAGAATAAAGCTGTTTTCAAAATTGTACCTAACAAAAAGATGGTTTGAATTTATCTCAGTGAATCATTTTTGTTAAAATATTTGGTGTTCAGACCTTTTCTTTGTTCAAAATTGCTGAGAAATTTTGAAAATTCGATTGTTCTGTAAAATCTAGATTTCAGAAAATAAAGCTCCTCTGAGTTTTTTAAATCATATCGTAAACAAATTCTAATTTGAGTATTTAAACATTGTAGGTAATTGGCATCTATAGTGGGTCACTTTTTTTTTTTTAGTTTTTTTGTCAATTTTTTTCGATTTCAGACACTTTTGGTTCTTTTTTGCATCTAAAGAGTAACTTCGGCTATTTTTTTTCTTTCCACTTTCAAGCCAAAATTCAAATTTTTTATGTAGAAATTGCTGTTTTTCAAAATTTTTCAAGAAAAAAATTGAAAATTTTGGTGCTAGGTAGTGTTGATTTTTTTGTTCTTTTGACAAAGGAATTTAATAAATGAAATTATTCATATTATTTCAGTTTATTCATCTTTGAAATGTTTGCAGAATGCTAAAAAAAAAATTTTGCCACCTTTCAGAAAACTGTAAAAAATTGTCCCTCCCAAAGAATTGAATTTTTGGTTACTTACTTAGTACTCATATTTGGTTACCTTACTGGTCACTTTTTTCTTCAGAATTTCGTTATGATACCTGAGTTTGATGTGCTCTAAAAACTTACTTTTCAGATCAAATTTTGAAAATTTCGAAAATTTTAATTCTGAAGCTGGTAAGACCATTTTGAGTTACTTGACGATATTGCCCACTCTGTGTCTTTGTGAATTGCCCAAGTTTGAGGCTGTTTAGAACATTTGATGGTGGTTTGGTAATATTTTCAATTGTGCATTATTCAAAAAGTGAGCCAATTTCTTTGGTTACGATCATCTGCTCTTCCTCATCTTGTTTAAAATTTTTTTCATAAAAATTTCACATGATCTATCATTTGTTATATTTTTTACGATGCCAAGTTTAAAGTGTTGACTCTTTTTTTTTTTAATATGATCTCATCAAGAATTCTTCCCTCTCATAATGTCATACCAAATCGTAAAAAAGGTATCAAAAACAATTATGAATGAGGTGAATTTTTCTTTAAAGGAGCGATTCCAAACAATGAGAATATAATATTTGATCTCAGTTTTCATAAAAGTGGGTGGCGGGAAGACTCGAAAAATTTTCAACTTGCATGAGATTTCCTTTGATTTGAAAAAATGATTCGTTTTTATTTGTCCTTCTCAAAAATGAAAAAAAAAAAAACGAAGTCGAAGTCATATTATTCGTTTTTATTTATAAAATTTCAAACTCCAATCTGATTTTTTTTCAATCGATGCCGTTTTGTTATTTTTGGGTGATGGACCTAAGTACCTAATATTTCAAAATTATTGATCAATTTTTTTATTTTGATTGTTTTTATGTTATGCAATTTTACATTGGATATTTATTCAACAAATTGTACCCAATTATGTGGGCATACTTTGTCATATTTTGGTTTAAAATAAGAAACTGAAACTTTTAACTGAAATGAATTAAATTTTTCAGTCTTGAACTCTTGATTATAATTTCTACTCAAACTGATCTTTCATCTTTCATTTTTGTAATTAAGCTATCGCCATCATTTGCTTGAAACTTTGACCACACCGTTTTATACTCCGGTAGCACACATTTCACTCTCGTATAATCCGCTACTGACCAATACTTCATCTCTTCGCCTCGCCAACAGGCCTGGCGTTATTTTATGTAAAATTCGTGTCGTGTTTCTCCCCCAAGATAATTAAAAACTTCAAAATTAAAGTAGGTACCTAGCGTAATTATACGCACGAATAAAGCCACCAACCAACGCGACGACCGGACCTTCTAAACTGACCAAGATTATAAATTTCAGCATACGATATACGCGAATATTAGAACGAAAGCTCGCACCGAGGTACCATCTTTCTACGAATACCCAGCATTGAAACATGGCCAGCCATTTTTATCCATGGCTGAAAATCGAGCATTATGCGTCAGCCAGGATAAACCTACGAGACGAAGGGATCGCAGACCACATCTCGACCACTCGGTTATCTTTCGCAGACTCGTGTGAGTGCTCGTAAGTTGTGTCAAAAATTAAGCCCCCTCGTGATGAATAAATCCTGCCAAG